>OX439043.1:15928205-16662872 GCA_949317995.1 Acholoe squamosa | reverse complement strand
GAGATTTTTGATATGTGAATTCTTGTGGATTTCACAAGTTTTTCTCTTTTTATTGCTAGATGTACACGTGAAATTCACGTGAAATCACATGACCTTCATGTGTCTGTTGAATTTCACGTGAATTGCTGCTCACAAATTCACATGAATTCCTATGATCAATATTGTGAAATGCATTAAATTTTTTGGTAAAATCACATAAATTTAGGAGAAATTGTTTCCAGGGTATGGATTTTGTCTTGTTTTTGGGTTGGTTCCTTTAAAAGATAATAATGATTAAAAGCACTTTTGCAAAAACTGTTATTATAAAT
This sequence comes from Acholoe squamosa, assembly GCA_949317995.1. Classification (NCBI taxonomy): domain Eukaryota; kingdom Metazoa; phylum Annelida; class Polychaeta; order Phyllodocida; family Polynoidae; genus Acholoe; species Acholoe squamosa. Next base: position 16,662,564 of record OX439043.1, on the reverse strand, counting down.
GATTTTATTTCATTGATATGAAAACTGTTTTAGTGGTTCAGCTTTGATTGACATTTTTGATGTAAAAGTATTCCAACTAGTTTTTTGCTTTGATGCAAACCATTCTATCATTAAGTACATATGATTAGGAAAGACACCATTATATTTTTCATTTTTTACTGACATAAGAAAGGTTTTAAGTGAAGATGGTATTGGAAGGTTGAGTATGCTATGTTTAAGATGTTTATGCATTTGTGGTAAATATAGGTTTTTTGGAATATAAACTTTTCTTTTTTTATTTTTATATTTTAATCTATTAAAAATCGCAATGTTTAAGCTATACAATATAGCAAGTTTGCATTGTATCATTAAACATAAATGATATTCTTTGAGTTTATATTTTTGTGATATGTTTTTAGCTATATTTTCCACCAATTTCTCATTTTTAATATCAAACCCAGTTTTTTTAAAAATATGATCATATGCCTCATACATCATATTTTTTACACTCTTTTCTTTTAAAAAAGTGCATATATCATGATATTCTGAATACTTTTTATGGTGAAAATTGTAAAATAAGTATAAAATTATTTCAAGTTTTAATCTAAGCTTCCACTGTGGTTGAAGCATTATCCATTGCTTACATGTATATGAACACATAACTGACCATGTCCTAAAAGGAAGTATACATTCATCAAAAGAATTTTCCACTTTTTCATAGTATTTACATATGTGTTTAACCATTGCTGATTTTTATGCTTTGCATAGTTTCATTTTAGTCTCAGCTACATATGTTGTGGTTTTTTTAAAGTTTTTTGTGTAAAAAATTGATTTAAAAAAACAAAAAAACACGAGAAATACCATATACATTTTTTATCGTTTATTATTTTAAAAATAAAACATATTTTTAATCTTATTGTAAAAATTAAATATAAAGTATATATTTACAAAGAAGGCAACCATTTAATAACTACTTTTGATGATATAAAAATTACATATAAGGTATACATTACAAAGAAGGTAACCAGATATAATCAATTACATAAGACATACTATATATTTTTAATAAACTACATTCAAGACACTTTACTTAAATTTAAAATAAAATACAATTACATTTTAACAAAAAATAGACATATATTTATAATTAATGTTAACATTTATAACCATACTACAAGTAATATTTTTACTAAATAAAATTCTTTAATAGCAGGAATTTATAATTTTAGTTTGTAAAAAATGTGCAATATCATTTCTACGCATATCATGTTTAAGGACATTTATGAATTCTGAGGCAGGTAAAGTCTGCTTCTTTTTCCACAGTTTTAATACTTCTAATGCTCGATTACAAGGATTACTACAAGATGCTTGACTTCTTATCATGTTGAGTGTTTCATATGGTATATCAAGTTGAATTCCTATAATTATCCATTCTTTTCCTATATTTTCTGCTATTTTTGACAATAATATTTGAATTTTTTTTTCATTCATATTAAAGGGATATATATTATTTTCTATACAAAATATGTTAGCCAATTCAATTAGATCTTTTCGTTTGCCTAATTCTAAAGCATTTTTAAGGTCATTAAGGCTATGATTATTTTCCCACCATAAATTTAACATATCTAATGACATATCATACAAAGATTTTTGATCCTCTAGTGACATCAAATCTACTTTTGAGACGTTTAGATATATCCCCATTTTTTTCCAGTCATGATAAAACATGGAGCTTATCTCTTTAAGAGTGTTATCAGAAGGATAAGATTTGATGATAGGAGTAACTATATAGCTATCCATATTTGTTTATTTTATGAAAATGTTTTTTGGTTTTACTTATATGTATATTTAAGATGAAACCACAATCAAATTGTGTAAAAATAGTTATCTTTCCTTATTTCCACCCGCTTTTTCTTTATCCCAAATGTATTTTTACAATGAAATTGAAGAAAAACCTAAACTTTTTATAATACTGTTGGTGGATTTTTTAAAAATGCTTATTTTTATTTTTAATCTATTTCATCTTCATTGGATATATAACTATCACTAGCAATGGAAGCACAAGCCTGTGTTTTATTATTTTCACTTTCATCGTTTTCTCCATCACATACTATTTTTCCATAATTTTTCATGTAGTTAAAATTTCTGTTTTTTCGCTCGTATTCCATGTTATATCGAGCCAAAGTGGCAGCTCGTTTTTGTGCAAAGCCCTCCATTACTTTTTTTTGAGAATCTTGGAGTTGTTCTTTTAATATGTTATTTATACCTTTTTCTTCTTTTAGTTGATTTTGCAAATTATTTTTAATTTGTATGAGCTTGAAAATGTAATTATGTTGAGCATTTGTGATCTTTTCTAAAATATGTAATTCATCCTCATCTTGAATAATTTTGTGGTTGTCCATTTCAATAAACTTTGTATTACTTTTGAATGAAGAAGGCTTTTGCTTTTAATCTCATCCTAGTTTCTCATATGATATTACTTCTCTTTTAAAAAGTTTCATAGGAGTCATTTTTGTGTTCATTGTTAAAATTAATATCTGATGATTCTGTTTTTTTTAAGTTCATTTCAATGTAAGGAACAAATATATCATTGGATGTATCATTTTTTTGAACTGAGCAGCTAAAAAATGATTTTATTTTTATATTATTTTTAAATTGATACCCCGATTCAGAACATGTGAGATATATTTCTTCATTTAATATACCATATTTAATTTCTATTAAAATGCCTATGGTTGTAAGGAAAAAAATAAGTAGTGCTCCAGCTGTTCCAATTTTTTTTTTTTTTATTTTATTAATTGATGATAATCCTTTCATAGTGTTTTTAATAGTTATTTAATTTTTTAACAATAAATGTGTGGAAATTGTGAAAAAAAAACATTTAAATTTTTGTTTTTATATAAAGCTTTTCATTTTTTTAAGTTGTTTATGAAATCACAATGTTTAATGCTATATTGTCCATAGTTGGATCCTTTTCTTTTTTTATTCACAGGAGTGTTTATTTGTTTATTTATGTAGAGTTGAATCTTTTTTTCATTCCACAAAGTGTCAGAAGAAAAACTAGATATAATTTTTTGCATGCTTATATTAGAGGCTCTTTTTTTTAAAAAATATAAGCAGTATTCTCCACATCTTAAAGATGTTAGTGCTTGTATAGTATGTGAAGAATATTTGTATTTTTTGGATAATTTTTTTAAAAAAGAATATCTTATTGGAGGTAATCCATATGAATCAAAATATTCAGGAATATTATTTTTAGATTTAAAATAAAATGCTACCCAGTGTTCTCCAGGAAGATAGCTTACATCTGTATTTGCTATGAAAGCTGTAGGATAAGATTTTATAATGGGGATTTTATCTGCTGCATAAATACCATAATTTCCTTTGGTTATATTTTTATCTTTTTCTAAAATGCTTATTAATTCCTCACCGTTCATTTTATTATTTTAATGAAGTGGCATTGTTAGGTCCCAATATTAAAAGAGAATCGTATTCTAAATAAATAACAGCTGCTATTCCATGGGTGGGGACTGTTCCCAATTTAAAAGTGAAGCTTAAAGATCCGTTTTCTGATAGTTCAAACGTTTCTGAATTAATTCCATTTCTTGATAAATCAAAACAGTAAAGCGCATATCCATTTTTAAATTCTTCAGGGGTTATATTCACAGGTTCATTTCTGAATATATTTCCTGTACCTTTTAGCATAGCTAAATATGCCATGAAATATTTATTGTTGGGAAAATCTATATTATATTGATAAAAAGGTGTACCTCCATCGTTAACTTTTAATTCTACTTCTGTTACATTGAAGTTATCAAATTTAAATGGATTATGATTATAATGACCCGCGAAGCCATCGAGTCTTACTAAAGAGATAATGACTCTTTTTGGTAATTCTGTGTTATTTACAATATGTGATCCTTGTAATATTGATTTATTAGGACCAAAAGTAACATATTTCATTAATGTTTTCCTCATATTATATTTTAAAGTGAAATTCTGATCTAATCGTGCTCTCATTAATTCATTGTAAAAACTATCTGTTAGGCGATATCTTTTTATGAACATATTCATATCTTCTATTTGAATTATATATTTTTTGTCAGCTTCTTTTGCCATTAAACAAAACTTTTCATCTGATCTATCGAATTCTATGATAAGAGGTAAATCCCCTGGAAACATCTTAGTTTGTGCGAACAAGTCATTGTGAACTCGACACAACATTTCTATTTCTGTTCCGTTTTTAGTTAAATTATAGCGCTGCTTGACACCTGCATTGTGTGTATTACTATTTACGTTTTCTATTTCATTAAAATCTTTGGTGTCTTTGTAAAATAAAGATAGTATACCCAGTCGGCTAGCAACTAATGGATCATAGCTAAGCAGCATTTCAAACATAGCTTTGTATGCATATAAGTCATTACTTTCTGATATCCTTATACCATTGATGAATGCTTTTACATTTTTAAATATGCTTGCTCCAAAAAAGTTTACTGGAAACACCCTTGCTTCGTCTTTAATTACATTTGGAGTGTTTGCATCAGGAGCACTTGGAGCTGTTTTGTCTTCTTTTAATATTTTTGCTTTTATTTGGATAAAGCTGTCATGTAAAGAAATGAAATCCTTGTTGTTTGACTTAAGAGAAAATTGAACAGTACCACTGTTTGCAGATGCCGTAGGCTCAACTTTTTCATAATAGTTTTTTTCAACAGAAGTATTTGCTAAAGGCACACTGTCAAAATCTAAATCTGAACTTATACAGTGACAAGGACTCTCATCTATGAGTGACATTTTAAATTGTTTTTACTTTTTTAACTTTCTATAGGTGTCTATCCCAGCAGTATATTTTAAGTTTGGCTAATCAAAAATATCTCTTGAGTATGTTTTTTTGTTTTTTTTAATTTTGGATCTTTTGGTGCTAGAGTTAATTCTTTTTTTGGTTTTAGGTTTATTTATTCTGTTTCCTACATAATTTAAAGCGCTTGAACTTAAATCATTTAAGCCGGATTGAGCCTCATCTTTTAATGCCTCTTTTATGTTCCCTCCAGATAAAACATTTTCTGCAACATTTATCCCTCCTTTTAACATTCTTTTGCCTACTCCTTTAGCAGCTGACTTAAGCACTGGTGCTATAAGTGGAACAACTTTTTTGAATAAGCCAGCAAAAATATTACCTAAACCATATCCTTTTTGATATTTAGTCCCCATGAAAACTGGGAGCCCTTGACCATGTTGAATGTATTGAAGAGGATAGGCATTTTTTTTTTCAAATAAGTTGTGATATAATGCTCTATCGTTTTTCCTTTGGTTTGAACTGTAATGTTGGTGCATAACCATTTTTTAAATAAAATTTAAATGAAGGAAAATCGTATAATATATATATATATATATATATAAATTAAAAGAAAAGATTTATTAAAATAAAGTATATCTCATCTTATCTCAACTTTATTTTCTCTTATTTTTTTCTCCAGTTTGTTACCCACTCTTTTCCTAAAAACAATTTATTTGGTTTAGGCTTTCGTTTGCTTAAAAGTAAAGACTCTTGCTCATATATTTTTTGTCTAGGATGTAGTTGTACAGATGCTTCTGTGTCCTCATCTTCTTCTCTAGTAAAAATGTCTTTTTTCAATAATGTTTTTTGCTGTAAAACAGGGGATTTACTTACAGTAGGTATAGGTGATGTTTTGGTTAAAGGTGAAAAAACAGGAGTTTTGGTTTCTAAAATTTTTCCAAGTGATATGCTTTTTGGAGTTGAGGTATGCATTTTACTTTTGGAAAAAGGTGGTAAATCTTTGGGAGAAAATAAATTCTTAGATTCATATTCATCATCTGAAGGATATTCATCATTATCATCATCATCATCATCATCCATAGACACATTTGTGAAAGTAGGAGGAGTTATATCTAATATGTTAGTTGCCCCCTCTTTCAGGTCATGAGTTCCTTGTTTTAATTCATCTTCTTTTTTTTTCAGTTTTTTAGTATGATATATTATATCTGTCATTATGTCTTCACTTGGATATGGTCCAGGAATATAAGAGCTCGATCTTTTTTTTTGCACCATACTTGGTTTATTTTTTATCCAAGAAGGGGGTAAGATAGTAATGAGATGTGAATATAATGTTTGCGTACCTGTAGGCTCATTTTTAAAACCAGATTTTGAAAAATATTTCATTATATCAATGATATTTGAATTCGCTATTTTCTTTGAATCATAACTTATTTCTCCAGCTGTGTCCCATTGGTACTTATTTTCTAACATTTTTTCTAAGATCATTTTAATGTTTGGTCTTTGTGCCAAGGGTACTTTGTCAAGAATGTAGTTTATGGTTATACCTATTTGTGATGTTTCCTTAGGTTTAGATTCTAGGTTGTTTACTTCTACAGGAAGTTGATCAGTGTTTTCAGTAGAATATATAGAGTAGGGATTTATTTTAAACACTCGCTGATTTATTAATTCTTCCTGTCTTTTTAAAACAGGATTTTCCTGTTTTGAATTTTCATTTATTTCGCTTTGTATATTTTTGGTTTTTAAAGTATTTGATATATTATCTTCATTTTTATTCATATTTAACATTTTTTCATATTTTTTATATAAAGATAAGGGTATAATTACACTTTCTTTAAAACTGTGACTCATATTTTATTTTATTTTTTCACCTTCCTGTTATAGCACCGGCTATTGCAGGTATAATACCAGACAACAATGGGAGTAAAAATTGTAAAAATCCTCCTTTTTGTTTTAAAGTTGATTTCCTTCTTGCTTCACTAACTCCTTTTTTGCTAACTAGCAACCTCAAAGTATTTTTATGACGTTTTAGCTTTGAATGTGTTTTTTTATCTATAGGCACATTACCAGCTAACACATTAAATATGCATTGGTATATTGCATCTAAGTCTTTTTTTGATGCAAAATCAATTAATATATTTCTTTTTTTGGCATTTTTGGCTGAGGCTAGCAATGAAAGAAAATGCTGATGTTTTATTATATTGCAACATTTCTTTTTTTTAACTCCAACTTTCCTTTTCTTTACCTGTGTTTTAGCCATTTTTTAAAGTATTTTATTTATCCAATATAAAAAATCTGATTTTTTTTTATTGTGCAAGCTTCTTAACTTCACTTATCTCATGTAAGTTTTTACTTTTTATTTGGTATAAATATTCGCTGTGAATCAGAAAAAATATCTGTTCTAAACATGAGATCTTTGTTTCTTTTTTGATGACCATCTATAAATAAATATCCATGAGGAGAATTTGTTGCAGCTGAAAATATATCATGAAAAGTTTTTACTCGATCAGGCATAAGTTTTCTTCCTAAAGAATGGGATATTGTTTGATCCAAAGGAGAATTAAATATTACTAAGTAAGTTGCATTTTTTGCCAATGTTTTTCTTTCTTTTCCTTCACAAAAAAAATTCTGCGTAATAAATACCACACTTAAACCATCATGATGAGAACGCTTAGTAAATAAATCTGTAACTAATGGATCCTTAGAACATTCCATCATTAAATCATCTAACACTATAAGCTCGTGATTATTAGGTGATATATAATCATCAAAAGTATGAGGCAACCCTTGAATAAAATTAATGTTTTTTAAGTTTAAATCAATTACATCAGAAGGGGGACTTTGTCCATAAAACCAGTTTATTTTTTTAAATTCATTGTCTATAATGCGATCCATATTTTTTAAAAGATTAAGAAGAAAACTGGTTTTTCCTGAATTACTAGGGCCTGCTATTATCATAGAAAATGGAGTTTTTAATCTCGCATCAATTAATTCTATGTCTTTAGTTTTAGTTTTTTCTACCATCTTGTATCTTATTTAATTCTTGTGCATAAAAACTACCAGTAAGTATTTCATTGTTTTCATCTAATAATATATAAGTAGGTGGCCATGTTCTAAGCACAAAAGCTACTTGAAATATTTCTTTTTGCCAATTTGGCTTATATCCTTTAGTAAATGTTTTTCTTTTAGTTGTGATTTTTACTTTATCTCCTACTGAGAAAGGAAGTTGTATTCTTCTAGAATGTAAATATGGTTTGTATTGTTTGTCCCAAATTATCTTTTGGTTTTTTTCATCAACTTCAGAGGGGCTAATTCCTAGAGTACGATGTGGACTTTTATTGTAGCTAAGTACAATGTCTTGCAAATCATCGATATATCTCAAGCTTTTTTTAAAGGTTAAAAATCGATGTATTTTATTTTGTATAGTTCTTATAAAACGTTCAACTATTGCAGCCTTTGTGTCTTGTGATGTGCTAAAAGAGTGAATATTTTGGTTAATGAGATATTTCTTAAAAACACCCTTAAATTCACTACCTTCATCTACCTGAATAAGCCTAGGCTTGTGTTTTGCCCTAAATAATATAGCTTTAAAGCCTATTAATGTTGTTTCTGCTTTTTTGTCTTTAAGAGGTTCTATGTAAGCATATCTGGAAAAGCAATCTATAGCAGCTAATAAATATGAAATGTTGTTATTATATCGTCTAATTTGGAAAGTACTTATTAAATCTAACTGCCATTGATCATTTAATCCTTTTACAATAGTTTTTCGTCTTAAAAAGTTATATTGTATAGGTTTGTGTGAAGTATAAGTTCTAGTATTTTGTAAAAATATTTCAGCGTCTTTTAAAGTTATTTTTTTGTCTTTTTTTTTAGCAGATTTATATAACTTTTTCACAGAACTAAAAGATGAAGGATGACTTGGGTTAAAGTAAATACTTTCAAACAACCTTTTTATTTCTTGGTTTCTTTTTATTTCTTCTTTTTTTGCCATATTAAAATTAAACACTTCTTAAGAATAAACATATAAAGATGTAAACATGTTATGTTTGAAACAGGTGCAGTCCTTAAAACAATAAAGCATGCATTTAACCCTCTTGTTTACTAACCATCTCATTACAATTCTTAAGTTATGTTTTACTTTTAACTAGTGTGCGATGGTAAATATGATTTGTCACATTTAGTACATGAAATGAAAACATTTATAAACTATGTTTGGAACAAATGCACGTATCCTGATGAATTAAAAGTAAAATTACATAAAAAAACAATGTTAGGATCTTAGTATTTACACACCCAATAATAAGTTAATATCCTTAAGGACAAATACCAGATTCCTAACAACAACAACAAAGTATCATGATAGCGTATTATTTGATTTGTTCACTAAGCATTTCAATGTAGATATATGACATCAATAAACATCATTTAAAAGTACAAAATATCATTTCACTGAAAAAAAGAAACACAAAAAATAAACTTTTTAGGTTTAAACTAATATATAAGCAGCTAATACTTACTAAATATGAATTCTCTTTTACTATATACACAACTTGTTATAATAATACAAAATAATATTTTTAATACAGGCACATGAAAAAACATTTAAAAGCAAACAAGAAATATTTTAAAGAATGACATCAACAGTTTTAGATTTTTTTGGATAAATATTTCCCTTTTTGCAACTTATTTTAAGAGTAAGCTGTAGTGGCTCATTTGTCTTTTTTGTTAAATTTAAAACTGTATTGTTATCTTTACAAGCAGATGTGTTTTTACCTGTTTCCTTTTCATTTTGACTGTTGCTTAATGTAATTTTTTTACTTTTTTTTTCAGTTAAATCGATAATTTTGTTAGAAAGGAGATTACTTCTTTTTTTCAGATTTTTAGTAATTATTTTTTTTTCTTTTTCGTCCTTTTTTTTAAAAGAATCTTTGCTCTTTGATTTTAATTTCTCCAATTCATATTTTTCATGACATGAATTACATCTAGATGGGTGTCGACTAAAAAAATGAGCGGAATGTAAGGGTCTATGACAGCGGATACATTCTTTGTACATATTTTCATAACAAGGAATACAATATTTTTTTCCAGTTTTTAAGTCATCACAAATACCACAATATATACATAATTCGCCCATTTTAAATATATAAAAATATTTGGAAAACAAACATTAAAAGTTGATTGTTTTTTAGCTAATTATGTTCACCTAAAGATGTCTATCCCACAGACTTTTTCTTAAAATTATTTTTAATCACTGTCAGAATTACTGTCTACATAGGAATTATCGCTATCACTTTCATCACTGTCTCTTTTAACTGATGATTTACTTTTCTTTTTACCTTCATTTTTTGTTTCTGTTTCTTTAGGACTTTTAATCTTTTTTATTCTTTTTTCTATTTTAACCTTTAATTTTATAAGTTCATCATATTCAGATTTTTGCAAGCTCATATTTTTATCTTTAGTCATATCATGCAAATGAATATATTCTTTTCCTCTAAATCTAGTTATATCTATTCTCTTTTTTTTTCCAAAAGGAATGGTGTGAAATTTAGAAGCCATCAGAAGTAATTTCTTTTAAATTAATTTGTGATTTCTTTGAAAATAGATTTTAAAAATATTAACTTTTAAGTGCTTAGAAATGATTTCTTTATGTTGATATAAAATACCCTGCTGTTTAGATCCAAAAGGTGAATTTCATTTGTTTTAAAACAGTACAACACAAGTAATCTCAAGTATATTTTCACTGTTCCATACACAATGTTATGCCTTTTTAGTTTAATTTAAAATTTTTTTTTTTTAAATTTACAGATGAATCAAAATATTTATGTCTTTTACGCACATTGATCATATGATTCCCATAAGCAAAAGATTTGATTCCATCTTTTTGTAGCCAACGTTTATCTTCAAAAGGTGAAAGAGCCAGTTTATTTTCTTTTATTACATGTACTTTATGATTGTAACTTCTCATAGCATGATATGATTCTCGATGAAATTTCTTTTTAAACAATACTTTTTTAAACTGGTCATGTCTCATATCTCTTATATTACTTTTTTTAACACCTTTTACTCTTTTTGTTTCTTTATTTGATTCAAATAAAATAGAATACATCTTAGGACGTAAACCAATGAATTCTTTTATTTTTTTCCCCTCACTTTCATCCTTAAATTTTCCTAATACTCTACAATTCTCAGTACAGTGCAAGGGGTGATCTAGTTTAAGATTTGAAAAATCAAAATATTCTTTTATACTTTTCAGCTTTTCAATAAAATGTTCATCTTCTATAAAATATATGAATGAATCTGTGTCTGAATATAACAAGTTAATAACAGATAAAGAAAAAGTAGGTAACATTACCTTATAATGGAACCAAAACATGTGCATTTTAGATAATTCTAATATAGTAAATCCAAGATATATCGGCTTGTCCAAATATACTTGTTCTTTAACATTTTGTATTCCTACATAATCTTTGTCTAAAAAATACAAGGAATGAAAAGTAGGTTTTCGAATAAGTTTTTTACATTTAATTTTACATGAAGTAAGGGTTAAATTTTTCCTTTTTTTAACATTTTCCATGCATTTTCCAAAACATGAATTAGTCATTAACTTAAAAAATGCTTTATCGAAAGAAGAAGTTGATTCTCTCCGTTTAGTGTTATTAAAGTCAATATATTTTTTCATCCAAGCAGATTGTTTAAAAGATAGAATTTTATGTATTTTAACTATTTTCATCCCTAATTTAAGGTATAGTTTTAAATTCTTATAGTGAACAACATAATTTTTTTTCTCTCTTAAATCACATATTAGCTTATTCCCACTTTTTTTGTATTTAATATTTAATTTATGTAATAAATCTTTAGCATATGGAGATAACTCATCATGAAATATCTCTTTTTTTTCTGGAGCCAGTGGAAAATCATCATGCAAAAAATGTAAATGCTTTGGATACAATAAAGTAACTTCTAATATATAGCCTTCATCACTGTTGTTAGCTACTTCTAATACATTAAACTTAGAATAACTAGAAGACGGTAACCAAACAAAATCATGAGTGGGAAGTTCTTGACACATAGCATGGCCATAAAGATTATTACAATCATAATAAACCAAATGTTGGGAATCGTTTTTTACTTTAACATATCGTTGTACAACGTTTGTAATACCTCCGCGTATACCTTTTTCAATAAAGTTATGTTTATCTATATCATCTAAAAGATCAAGCTGTATCTTTGTGTGTTTTAACATAGCCTGATAACTAAGAGATGGAGCAGTAAGGAATTTCGCAGGATCTAAACCATAATTTTCTAAACTTCTTTCTCTAAAAGATTCAAATACATCGCATAATAGTAAAACATCAATTTTAAGGTATTCTTTTAAATAGCTTCCTAAAGATTTACAATTCAACAAATTAAACATTGTTTTAGCATGAGTGTAAGCTTCTTTAGATATATTTTCTTTAGTTAGCTTATTATAGAAATGGGATCTAACAGGTAGATTTTTTTCTTTTAATTTTTCCCATGAATCTATGTAATCATAACACATAATTCCCTTTTTTATTACATAAGGTAATAATTCCTTTTTGGTTAAGTTTTTTTTGGTTTCTATGAAATTATCTACATTATTAGCAGCTAAAAGATCTGCCAAGTGTGACAAAGAGGCAGATAAAAATTGGAATGAATCTAAAAAGTAAAAATTTTCAAATTGTAAAGTTAAAAATTTTTCAGAAGATCTAGGAAGAACTCTTATATCATCATTTTGAATATATTTATAGAGCTTTTTTACTATAAAATGTAAATCAAAATTCATAGCATTATGCATAACAATTGGTATTTTCAATGTGTCCATTCTAAGAGAAGAATGGCTTAAATTACATCTATTGCAAGCATAGTTAACATCTCGCCCCTTTCCTTCTCGACCTATATGGGCATGGTCCAATACTTTTTTAATTTTTTTATTTTTAAATGAAACATGACACAAATAACATTCTGTTTGTTCATGAATTCTGCCTATGTCTTCCATTGTTAAAAAAATCGGCTTCCTATTTTTATCTAAAATATGAGATATCTCTGCTCTTTTTTGATATAAGTAATTCACAAATTTTTTTAAAACATAACGTCCTATATATAAAAATGGTGTCTGTGAATATTTCTCATACTTTGAAATTAAAACTGCACCTATAGCATTTAATTTTTGTCTAGTTTTTATTGTGGTATTTCCCCTTTTAACGGGCACTTTTAATTTTTGATTAAATGTTTCAAAGTCTGCATATATGATAAAAGGGTTTTTAATTTGTTTAGAATAATCTTTGTATTCAACTTTGCTTCCTTTTATGGGCATTATATATGATTGACCAAAGAAGCTATTATTGTCACAGGTTTTTTGGGTATGAAAAAGGAGATCATTTTTTTTTAAAAAAGAAGTTAAACATTTATGACAATAATATCTTGTTTTCTTATAAAAAAAGGGTCTAACAAACTTACTCATGTCTCTTATAAGCCAATAATGTTCCCGATATAGTAAAAGGTTAACATGATTTAAATGTTTTTCTTCATTAAAATTAGTAGAAATATACATAGGATATGGATGATAATTTTCATTTTTATTTTTAAATATACCAAAAACATTTACAGTTATGTGGTTTTTTTCTTCAAATTTAGCTATTTGACCAAGTTTTACAGGAAAAGAAAGACAAGATATATTTAAACTTTGCAAGTAAGGTAAATAAGTGCTTGCTCTGTTTGCATTTGTTTTACTTTTAAACAAGGCAGCTAATATGCTAAAAAGAAAACATTTATTTCCTGCTCCTTTAATATTAAGCAATGATCTTTTCTTAAACAAAATACTGTCTATATCAGAAGGCTTATAGCCTCCCAAAGGATTATATCTATAAATAGAAATTCGCAAACATATAATTTCTTTTAAAAACCATCCAGATCCTAGTTGAATAAAAGAATCAAAAAAAGCAGAAATGATTCTGATGGCTTCATAAACTTTTTCTTCTATAGATTTTACATTTAGAATTACAGCTACTGGACTTTGAAACCAAGGTTTTATTTCAAAATGTTGGTTAGTTTCTATTTTATATTTGGCTAAAAATGTATTAAGACCTAATTGGAACTTAACTCCACCATGCTTTAACATCCACTTTTTTATTTTAGATGTAACTCTGTTTGATATATATCTTAAAAAAAATTCTAAGTCATGATTATATATTTTAGGGACCAAATTATATTCTATTGCAATATTCCTGAAACCATTTCTTCGATTCATTATCTGAGTTTACAACGGCGAAAGTGAAGTACTACAAATACTTTGCCATACTCAAATTTTATAAGTTTTCCTTGGTCATCAACTATTTCTATTTCTATTTCGTGTATCTCAGACATTTTAACTTTTTTATAATAGGGAGAAGTAAATATCATTTTAAAATCTTCTCCAAACAAGCCATTACATCTTATAACTCTTAAAAGAGGAACTTGAACATTTCCAACAACTTCATTAGAAACTATATTGGTATATAAATAAATATTTGAAGAACGAGAACTTAAAGAAGGTACTCCTGTTGCTTTATAAGAAGCATAATGTTTATGTATTTTTTTTTGAAATAATAAATTATTATAATCATCTATGGATTCTAAAGGAAGACCATAGTAACCTGTTACTTTTGAATCAGTTTCATCTTTAATACCTCCTTCTGCATTTGTTAAGCAAAGAATATCAGACAAAGAGGAAGGCATCCACACAGTATCTCCCCTTGCTACATGTAAAACAGGCTTTAAATTTTCTTTTTCTATACTAATGTAAGGCTCTCTAGCCAAATGAAAAAAATCTAAATTTTTTTCAGCTAACTCTATTGATTTCATTAACTTATTCATTACATCTATATAATTCTCTATATTACCATAATTTCCATATGGCATCATTTTAGTGTGAAAGCTCATGTCTGTTCTAACAGTGTCTATTTCTCCTTCTTCTAATACATGTAATTCATCATTGACCCCCATTTCTTTTCTGTAAATAGCAAAAGTTCGATCTTGTGGAGGATCCTGTGGAATATTGTACCAGGATACAGGAAGGTTTATTTCTACTATGGCCACCTCCCAATGACCTTCTAAATGAAATTTTCCAGGAATTTCTACAAAAAAATGACTTGTTTTATTAATCCGAGATGAATGAATAGTATTAGAAGGTAGAGTAACATAAAAGTCATCTGAGTGAGCCATTTTTTGTTTACCCATAAGCTTCATTTATTTTTAATCTCATTTTGGTTTACATTAACTTGTTTTTTATGTGACGATTTATGCTAGTTTCATACTCATTTAAACATAGAGCTAAATGATCTGTGGTGTATTTCACCAGGTAAGTAAAATTTTCTCTTTGGTTCCATTTCAGAAACATAGCATCACAAACAGGATTCCCATTAAACCATTTCATGTGACAAAATGGACAATTGATTTCTAAATTAATCACAACTACTTCACCATCATTTTTGGTATATTTTAAATGACAATGAACCACACTTGCGTAGCAATGCTTATGAATAGGTTTGCCACAACATATTGTGTATTCTATATTACTTTCATGTTTTTTGCTTACAAGAACTAGCCTTCTACATAAAGCACATCCCAAATACACATTACTGTAAAATAAACGTTTTTCTCTCACTTTTTCTTTTATTTTACTTTGAAGCCTTGAAGAGGCATACTGTCTTGTGCCTTTACGTTTATTTTTATTTTTTATGAGATGAAATATTGCTTCTTCATTGTAACCAACAAGATCACTTATAAATTTACATATTTCTTTAGTAAAAGAATGATTCTCTCCTAATAAGATACTGGATGTGATTAAAACTCTAGCAGCTTTAATTTCCTCTTGTATTATCATATTTTTGATTTCTGAGAACATAAAATAACATTGGAAATAATGAGAAAAATATACAAGAGCTTCTGTTTTAATGTTTGATATGTCAATGAATTCGTCAGATAAAACAGAAAATATGTTAGAACATTCTTTGGCACTCATAAACGTTTGATTTGGTATGCTCACATTTAAGCAAATTTTAAATTTCTGCATATTTGAAGTAACATTGTTAAAAGAGGACAAACATGAAATGTACTCTACTCTTTCTTTAAGCAGCTCTATGTTCACATCAAGCAACATAGTTACATAGATAAATACAAGTTTAAATATGATAAAATGCTTAACAAATGATTATATTACCTTAACCCTTTCTACCATGAGAACTTGTATCCTAACTTATTTATTTTTATATTGTTTATCAAAGCTGTTTTAATGGAGCTGTACAAACTAAATTCTAATTTATCTATACCTCTATAATAACTAAAAAACCTTTAATTTTACATGTACTTGTTATACTTTACAAATATCAACTAAAATTAAACCAACTTTACAACAAAGATAAGAAGAAAAAATCTTTTATCTTATTTCATTAAGTGGTTTACAAAAGAAATCTATCCTATCTAATATCAGATTTCTACGTATTTCAGTATATTTTTTGTTTTGAAACTTAGCATAAAGAGGGGTGCAAGTAGGTTTTCCATCAAACCAAGGAATAAAACAGTTTTTACATCTTGCAACCCTTTGGTTTTCAACATAAGAGGAAAAATATTGTAAAAATTCGAGACATCTTGTTTTACTTGGGCTCCCACAACATTGCATATATGTTATTTTAGATAATGCTCTTTTTCTGTTTGTCCTGTCTGCTTTGTGAAATCTTCCACAAGATGCACAACAATAAGTTAAAAATCTCAGGCAATTGTTATATATCATATTGGCTATTTTCATCTTTTTTTTAAGTTTTTTCACATGTTTATATTGAGTAAATTTCCTTTTCCTAATAGTCATAGTTAATGCAGTAGTTTCGCTATAATTATCCTCAGAGTCTTTCATACATTCAAGGATTTCATATACTCGAGGTACTCTTAAAAAATCAGCCGCAAACCAAATCATTTCTAAAGAAAACTTGTGAAATTCTCCCATAAAGAAAATAGCCATTTTTATAACGCAAGGAACTTCTTCCACGTTATTTATACACCGACTTTTTATATATTCATACAAGAAATCACTTTGAAAAAAAATTGCAAAAAAAACAATACTTTTGATATCTCTAATATCATTTAAAAGAATGTGACATAATTCATCTTCTTCTGATAAGGTCATCATTAAATAGGAGCATTCAGAAATATTCATATATTTTATAGCAGGTATTTCTAAGCTAAGCTCTTTCCTTTGTTTACCATAAAAAGATTGATAGCTTTTAAAATAGTGACATCTTTCATACAACAAAGAACTATCTAAATCTATTTCTATAAAACTATCCATGGTTAGTCTTTTATTTTATCGCATAAAATGATGCTTTCTTCTATACAATTCGGGAGATGGTTATTGGGGAACACTTTACAAGTTACTTTCTCTTTTTTTTTAAAATATTTTTTTGTGTTTAAATTACATTGAAATATTTTTTCATTAAGTTTTTTTTTATCAATGAAACGTAAAATATCATCAATATCCATAAGATTTTAAAGATGAAAAGTTTTTTAACTGCTACTTGATTTTACTTTTAGGTCCTCTTCGTCCTTTAGTACCTTTAATTAAAGGAGGTGTGCAATGTAAAAAACAACATGCACATCTGTTTATATTATCTGGTAAAATATTCCTTAAAAATACTTCTGCGTGACTCTTTATTCTATCGCATATAGCTATAGTCCTTTCCAAATTTGCTCTGCAAGTATCTGTTTGTGGTTCAAATAAAGTAGATGTTGGATTAAATTCAGATAGTTCTTTTACCTGATGGCTTACTGATAAAGGAATTTTTATCTTTTTATTTTGAACTTTATTTTTAAAATCAGTAATTTCTTCCTCACTTAAATCATCATTGCTGTCTGATAAAGTTTTGCTAACTTTCTTTCTTTTTGGAAGAGAATGTGTTCCTTTTATATCTTCTTCATTACTGTCACTTTCTTCTAAATCTTTATGTAAAATACCTAGTAATTTTTGCTGTGATTGAATGAAAGCAGGGTGATCTTTTTTTTTTACTGGGTCATTGTCACTCTCACTTTCTGTAGAACTGTTTTGCTCTGAAGAGGATGGTCGCTGTTTAATGTTAGACTGGCTTTTATTTTTGTCTTTTAATTTTAATTGAGAAGTGGACGTGATGCTCTCTTTTTTACAAGAATTAAAAGAACTTAAAGCTGAATCTGACAATTTTTCTAAAGAAGGCATATGATACAATTCATCATTTACTTTTTCTACTAATGAAGTAAAAAAGTTGAAATACAATGAAAGTCCTTTCCCTGGTTTTAAACTCTGTTTTGAGCTTCTGTATTCTGAAGATTTATCGTGGCTGTAATAAAAAATGATATTTATTTGGAGAATTTCAACCAAACATTTTATCAAAATACTTTCTGAAGAAGTTATATCTTTTATTATACCATTATTTTCTCCGCATAAAACCTCATAAAATTGTCTAATTTTTTTATTTTTTTTAATGTAAGAATGAAGAGACGATTTAGTTTCCTGAATTAAAGGATCTATGTAAGATTCTTTGTTGTGATGATACTTTTTATATAGGTGATGCAAAGCAAAATTTAAGTTATGTTCTTCACATAAATGAACCCTGTCCCAATATTCTGTATTGCTAGGAGTATCCTCTAATAAATAAACCAGTATCACCCTTAATAAATTATCTATGACAGAAGCCATGAATTAATTTATTATTAAAATATAGTTTACAGAGAACCTTAGCTTCATATAACTTTCTCAACAAGATTGCATAAAAACAGAAATTGATTTATATCTTTAGTTATACAACTTCCAGTAAAAGTGTGAGTAAAAGAAAAAGTTGTTCCTTTATTTTTTATTCTAAGAGAAGAAAACCTAATAGCATCAAAAGATTGCTTTGAGTTTAATAAGTTATGGTTTATTTCCAACCATATTGACTCATATGAATTCGATTCTTTAACTTCTATGCTATAGCCCTTTTCTAAACTTGACACTATTTTAAAGCAAAAATCATGAAATTTAATTCCTTCTTTAATTATAGTAAAAGATATTTGAATATTTACAATGTCTAAACTGTATTGAATTATATTATCTTTGCTGTATTTTTCAAAAAAATTAATGCATGAGGAATAAATAAAGTCTTCTATCTTAGATAAAATACGAGGGATACTATTTTTTATAAATATATAACAATAATTATTTTTAGTAAATTTTAAAGTGTAATCTTTTTCAGAGTACACTATAGAACCTCTATAAGAAGAAGAATTCACCACCTCTCTTTGAAATGAAAGTATGTCAAAAGATGACTTAGGTAATGCTGTTAATCCTAACACAACTAGATGGGTAGAATAATCTATAGGCATTGAAAGCAAGCCTAAAATCTATAACTTTGATATTTCTCCCAATGAAGGAAAAAATTCAGCTTCACTACGCAACTTTTTCATAGGAATATAGCCCTCATGCTGAACTATGGAAAATAAAAAAATGCTAGTTGTAAAGTGAAAATCAAAAAAAGGAGCCTGATAATAAGAAGGTGTATTTACTATATCTCGAGGATTTACTTTGGTGTAATCATTAAGAGCTAAATTCGCATTGTATACACATGTTTCTGTTATAATCTGATTAAATGTAATATATTTGGCAGAAAAATCTGCTATGTCTAAAGTATGTAGCATATATGTACAATTATGACAAGAGCAAAGTTCTTCAGTTTGACTATCTTTAAATGCGAGATAAAACCTAGTCATAGAGACAGTAAACAATTTGCTCTCCTATGTGATGTTTCAATAAAATAGGAAGATGGTTTATGCTTAGTCGCCTAGTTTTTTTAATGAAATCTTCTTCAGATAAAATATCATCTACTAAGCTCAAAGGTAAAATTGAAAGGAGCTTTTCTCTCCTAGTGTCTTTAAGGTAAACTTTAGATAAACTTAAACAAAGATTTTTTAAAGTAGTAATTGGATGAAACTGATGATTAATCTGTTCTGCTATTTCTGACACTTTTTCAACTAAGTCGTGAGTTATTACCTCATAAGGAGGGCAAATATGTTCATATGGTTTAAAAGATGCATGAAAATGTGTTGTTCCAAGAAAATTACAATAAAAACATTCACAAAATCCTTGACCGTTTGTTGTAAAATTGATTAAAAGATAATAAATATCAATTGGTTTATCCTCTTCTAGTTTAGCCAAATCCATTTACAGCAATAAGGCTTTAAAAGTTTTCAGCGCTTTTCAAGAACAATTTGAATAAACACTTGTTCAATGGACACTTGCATTAGTTTGATAAAAGTTTACAGTGTCTACCTTTAAAAGTGGACTCAGCTTTTATCCTAGGTGAAGCTTTACGAGTTTTCAGCGCTTTCTGAAAAAGATCAGAGTCCAAACAGCTTCACTTAAATCGAGCGATCCTTTTCATGGATGTCTAAAGGTAGACCATCTGTAGCCCATTTGTGGAACGTCTAGGTGACTCTCAGCAAACGAGCATTAAGGAATGGAACCGCAGCTTTCTTCTGTAAGTCAAATAATGTAGATTTAGCATATCAAATATTATATGGCTATTACAAAAAGTTCAGTTTCTTGCTCTTTGTCTTTATAACTTAATGTTTTTAAACTGCTATTAAATTAAGAAAAAGCAACAATTCTCAGTGTTATTAACAATACCGTAATGCATTTGTGTGTATGAGCTTCATTGCACATTTAAAGATTTTTTATAAGTTACTACATGTCTAAAAGTTCATTGAATAATGGAATTCATACAGCTATAAAGCATTCGCACTAACAATATGAAGGAAAAATACACGCTGACAGTTTGATATTTAAAATCATATAACAATTTCATGGAGAAATTCACGCTGACAGTTTAATTCAATTATCTGAGTGCTGTTGTCAAATTGTTAATTTTATAAAGTGCTTTTGTCCCTTGTCACTCAGCTCTATAACTATTTTTTATCTTAAAAAGATCTTGCCAATGTGGGTTTTAGCAATTTGAGACCCTAAGCAAGCCAAACTACTAAACCCAGTTTGCCCAAAGCATAATAAGTAAACTTGCAACATAAATGTAACTTAATTTCTCACAATATGAAACCTTAGCCCACTAAATGGGAAAGCCAATTAGTAAAACTGGTCTTTGCTATAGCAATCCATGCTCTCAAAACTAATTGTATGAACCAAAATCCCCTAAGCATAAAAGAATCTCACATACAATATGAGCTATCATGTGTTAACTCTGGCTTGCAAATTCCCTTGAGATACAGCATATCTGCCATTTTTATAAAAAAATTAACAGCTCTAAATCTCTGCTATAAATATATTCCATCACCTTTCAGTTAAAGCTCTATGTAGCGTATTTCCCCGTGTATTGGCTTAGTCAAGTGTATTGGTCTACCTTGTGTATTAACTAAGTTATATTCAAAATATGTGAAAAAAACACTGTAGTCCTTAGCCCATGTATATCCCTACCCTGTGTATATGTTATGCACAATATGGGAATTTGCACAGTTTAGGAATAATAAAGCCTAATAGATAATTCTGTTGGAACAATTTGATTTAAAATCAGATCTCTAAAATTTATGTGTCATTTTATTTTTCACCTCGCCCACAAGCTGTAATGGGTGTTGTATAGGGTATGTTTGAAGCATCTTACATCTAACTTTAGGTGTGAATTAAGCTGTGAGAATGACACATTGGGACTGTCAAACAACAAACTCTGGTGCAATTATGAGTTACCCATCACTCTTTAAACCAAAGGTATCAAGGAATTTTCAAGGATGGACATTTTGCAAACCTTTGTGCAATGTTAGAATGTTTATTTCATTTAACTCTTTAGACCTCAACCAATTGCAGGAAACAATGCTTTATTTCCTCAAGATTTCACCGATTTTAGCTAAAAATGGGCATTTTTTTGGCCCTTCACCTCACTTTAAACCTTTGTAAATTTTCTAATGCTCATATGGTGATAAGAATTCAACTTTTAAGTTCGGCTGAACAGTATCAAACAGGAACAGCAACTTCTGTTAATTTCTCATCGGTGATATTTGCTTTTGTCTTGCCATGAAAAATCAGTGAAAATTGTTCAAAAATCGACCGTCAATGGTCGTTTTGAGGAGACTAGACCCGACCGTTTTTGGCCGTTTTAAGGTCTAAAGGGTTAAATTTTCCTGAACTGCGCAGCCTAAGAGAGGACAATTCCAGAATTGGGCAAAATCAGTAATGGGCAATTCCGGAATTGTGTCCATTCCTACTTGGTGCATAACATATAGACCCAGTTAATTTGACAGTTTTGCTTGTATTAGCTCAGTTTTATACATGGGGAAATACGGTAAACAGGTCCATTCTTTGGTTAGAGTATCAGAACAGCTGGGTCATGTTCCTGGTCTTAATGGCTGGTGTATAAAGCTGTTTACACCTAACTTAAATGGAGAGTATCGACAGAGCGGAATGTAAAATGTAAGTTAACACCATGCGTTCTACTTAAATCATAGATAAAGAATAGGGTCGAGTCTGTTGTTCCCTCAATTCCCTTAGCGAGCTATTCTTTCTTCATTCTAAGCAAGCACCATGTACTGCACGGTTATATTTGTTCTGCTCTCTGCTGTTTCTATCATAGAGGCAAAATCGTGTTTTTGTGAAAAAAAACAGCATTTAAAATGTGACAACTGTCTACCAACACGTGCCACGGTGGACACAGTGAAAAGCTCCTTTGTAGAATGGGAAGATTTCGTTGATATAAACCACATAAATTACAGCACCAATACTTTCCCCTTCTTAAGAAGAATTGAGATACAAGGAATACCTATTTTCTATTGCTCCTATGGAACATGTAGGTAAGTTTGTGAAAAGTTGATACTTAATAATATGACGATCAATGTCCTTTGTGTAGCCAAAGTCAAGTCCTCTGCGCATGTGCAAGTTATAGCCCTGAGAATAGGTCAGCAAGGTAGCAGGTAAGGTCATGCACCAGTGATTTCAGTCAGGTAACAGGTAAACTTACATGCTGCTGGCGACCTCCTGTGAAATATACATGTACTAAACCAATAGATCTATAAACTAAATTTAAAGCTAGTTTTAAGCTCCTCACAAAAGTTTGCAATGAAGCATGCTATGGTATATTTTAAAAGCAGCAATTTATTTAACTTAAACTAAAGAAGCTCACTTTTTCCTTTGTAGTTTATTTCTTGTTTAAATGGGAAAAAAGGGCGACTGAGTGTTATCCTCTCTAACAAAAACCCTGCTAGCTTCAAAAAAATATCTCCCCCAGTCTTCAACACACGTGGCTTCGATTTTTCTCACCTGGGAAAAACTACAATGTATAACCATAATGTGTTTCAGACCTAACTAAAGGTAAACTATCCTAAACATGAGTTTGACCCCCCGGCTTAGATAATAAAAAAATTCTCGGAATTTATCTAACTTAAACTAAAAAAAGCTGACTTTTTCCTTTGTAGTTTATTTCTTGTTTCAATGGGGAAAAAAAGGGCGACTAAGTGTTATCCTCTCTAACAAAAACCCTGCTAGCTTAAAAAAAATATCTCCCCCCAGTCTTCAACACACGTGGCTTCGATTTTTCTCACCTGGGAAAAACTACAATGTATAACCGTAATGTGTTTCAGACCTAACTGAAGGTAAACTATCCTAAACATGAGTTTGACCCCCCAGCTTAGATGATAAAAAATTTCTCGTATAAAAAAATATAGAAAATAATTATTTCCCACAGGAAAATTCAACTTACCTATCCTGAAGGTGTGAGAGCGTCAACTAGCAGCGCTAGCATCTATCCCAAAAGTGAGATAGCATCAACTGAGACCGTTCTCTTCATAAAGAAGTCATCAGCAACTACTAAAGCAGCAAATTATCATATAGAAGTGACCGCTGAAAGTGCTAGCTTAACTACAAAATCAGACAGCACCTCAGCTTATATAGACAATGGCTCAGAAACTCTGGAGAAAAATTCTCCTCGTGCAGACAGCGTGTTGACGTCCACCCGTGTGAATGATGATGCTGATCAGAGCTCCTCCATTTATATAGACAGGGGAAGTGATGTCACCACTGTGGCAAATGTTGCAACATCTTTCCCCTCCTCGCCTTTGAAAGCAGCTGTCACCTCATATTTAAATTTCACATCTGCAGGTGAAACAATGGAAATAAGCGCTGTGTCAGCTAATTTTGAAACAAGTCCAATGCCTGAGGAAAAAACTAACCTTCCATTTCGCCATAGGACTACTCTCATAAATGCCATATCTGGAAGCTTTATGTCTCCAACATATGCCACAACGCAGGATGGAACCTTAGTAACTAATTTGCCTCAAGGTATAAGTCAACAGCTCTCTAACACCTTGGTATATACCAATGTGATCACTGCTTTGGGTTTCATGATTTGTCTCATTCTGGCTATAACTTTTGGCATCAAATTAATGAAGAGGGAAAAAACTAAAGAAAATAAAACCAAAAGAATGGCATACATGGAAAGAGGGGAATCACTATGGAGCGAATGTGCAGAACCACTGTCTGGTGGGGAATCAGTGGAAATGCAGGAATTATAAATTATCCTGCTATATTATATGGTAAAAGCCACCATATTTTTGTTTGAGATAAAACCCAAACAGAAGGATCACTTAAAAAGCAATAAGTTATAAACAGTTAAGCACTAAAAATCATGATAACATCATTTCTGTATCATGATTTAGATCTGATCATAGTCGCCATCCTATGGGTCACTTATTTAAGATATCTTAAAGTATCTCACCCTTAAATAGCAATATGTAAAAGCAATTATTTACTCATCATATTAAGCTCAAAAAGTATCTTAAATAGAACTATATCA
The DNA here is from genome assembly GCA_949317995.1 of Acholoe squamosa. NCBI lineage: Eukaryota > Metazoa > Annelida > Polychaeta > Phyllodocida > Polynoidae > Acholoe > Acholoe squamosa. The sequence continues at coordinate 16,637,952 of OX439043.1, read as the reverse complement.
TAACTTTTTTATATGATATAAAAATAAAGCGCTATTAAAATTGTATAAGATTTCATGGAAACTCCATGTTAACTCTTAAATTACCTATATATGTGCTACATATGCAAGCTATTGTAGTGTTAGATTTCAGCCAGTACAAAAAAGGTTCAAAGGAATCCTAGGTTAACACTTATGCTAACAATCATTTATCTATACTTTAGTGCTGGTGTTTATCAGTCTGCTTATATATTGTACATATAGGTCATCATGATGCTCCAATGAAATATGGATAAATCTGCTCAACAATAATTCATTGGAGCATCCTATAAACCATGCAGAGCTGCTTACGATCTTTTATCTTTAGTTTAGTGGTGGTGTCCATCAGTCTGCTTATATATTATACCCATTGGTCTTCATGATGCTCCAATGAAGTGCTATAAAGCAATCTCACTATCTCTTCATCAATGCATATTAAAAACCAGTAATCAGGATATATACCATAGTCTCTAGTTATCCTTAACTTACTTAGATTTTATATCTGTGTTATATTGCTAAGATAGCACTCATATATGGTATGAATCTTTTAGGTAAAATAAATGCTATCAAGCAAACAAGATAGTGTTTTATTAATGTTTAATTATAACGAAATATTATACCATTATGCAATGTCCAAATGATGTAAATTAAAGTCAACATCTAAAATGTGAACATGAATCAAAGCAAGAAGCTGACCATAAAAAAGTTGCATGTAATTACTTCGAAATGACAACTACCTGGAGCTATATCGTTGTAGTGTCCCTCATAAAAATGGTCAACAGCGGTCAGCTTTAGCCCTAAGCTATGCTGACCTTACTAAGGACATGAGTGATAATGAGATGACCACTGGTCAGCAATTTGCTAAAGGCGCTCCCTACATGATTTCGAAACACACATGACGCCTTACATAAGGCCAACCAAATTTATTGTAAACTTAGTTTAAAAAAACATTGAAAATGATTTTTTTAAAGCTTTATACTTAAACAGGTGTAAATTTTAAAGCTAAAACCAATATTTTTATCATCATAAAAGTTTATAAAGAGAAAGAAGTAAAAAAAAAACAACAAAATGTTGTGAAACAAATACTTTAATATTGTTTAACCTTACTTAACGCTACAACAAAGAAAGATGCAGGTCAACCCCCAATTTTCATTAGGGTCAAGTTTTTAATAATAACTCACTCTGCTATAACTGCTTGGCGAGACAAGATGGAATCCTTTGGTTTACTTGAGGCTACTATACCTTTTATGAAGGTTTTTCAATACAACATCAATACTAAATTCCTATGGGAGCTAAGAGACAAGAGAGCAGATCCAGTGACACACCGTGGTAAGTGTTCAGCACTTAATGGTACTGCAACAGAATGTCAGAAACCAGCTAAAAAAAACCTGTGTCCTTTTCACAACCATCTGAAATTTCTTGTTGAAAAATTTCAAAAAAATATTGAAGAAAAAGACAGCTCATATACAGCCACAGATTGTGCCCATGGTATACCATTGAGAATGCTAATAAGAGCCACCATGTTCCATGGGATAATGGACGATGCTCATGTTTATTGGCTTGTTCACATCTTATGTCATCGCATTTCAGTTAAAGATATATTAGATATCTTAAAGGTTAACACCAGTGCTCATCGCAATGGGGTAAAAAGTTCAATCATCCAAAGCTGGATAAAAAATGAATCACTTAACAAAAATTCCATAAAAGAAGCACTGGTAGGAACCTTTTGGCATTATAGCAGATTTTTTAACAAGAAAAAACTTTATGTTATCAAAGGCTGTTGTTTCGTATATTCTTCCGATCTGTTCAAATTGTGTTTAAAAAAAATAGAAAAATGTCACACTGGATGTGCTCCTACTGAATACCCCAACGTGTATGATATATTACACAAAATCTACATAAATCAGGGGTTTATATCATAAAGTATCTAAGTTCCCATACATAAACTACATTTTAAAACAGGGAAGTTTTAGACCATTAAGATCAAAATTTAGATGCTGCTCTATAGGATAGCCTTCTCGCGGCGGCAGTGAAGAATTCACATAGAAATAGCCGTATCTTATTACAGCAAAACATTCTATGTTAATTTACCAATGATCCTATTACATATAACAAAATAAAGATTTCACAAGACAGCTTAATTATCTTTAATTGAGCTCTAAATTGGTAGCGTCCACCACTGTGCTAGAGTCAGCGGGTGTAACTCCTCGATCTAAAGCACCTTAAATACCAGCAAATTTTCCTTATACAAAACTAACGAAAAAACAAAAGATACTTACTCAATGTTACTTTTATTAACAAAATTCGTTTAAAAAATAGTAAAACTTCGTTTATCTTAAAATATTAACTTCATAACATGGTGTAAAACACCTCTGTGATTTTTCAAAGTTAAAAAACCATGCGCGTCTGCCAAACAGCGGCTAAAACCAAACACAGACCCAGAGCAATGCACTGGTGACATCTAGCGGATAAAAAATACAACATATATATCAATGCTAGTTCTTCCCACTAGAGGGAGACAACAAAATGCGCCCTGCGTTCAGGAACGCAATGAAAATCTGTCATCTCAATTGTAAGCTAGCGCTGTAAGAAAATCTTGGTTAACTTTATTGAAATCTCACACTATTAGTACCTGGCGCAAGATGAAATTGGCGATCGACGCAGATTGGCGAAATGCGCCTGACAGTTCTTGCTTTTATCGCAAGAGGGAGACAACAAAATGCGTCCTGCGTTCGGAACACGTTCGAAATCTATCGTCTCAATTGTAAGCTACCAATGTAAAATCCTTTAATAACGTAATAGATATTCTTCATTAAGACGAATGAAACATATCAAAAAACAGAAGAGAAAGAGCGCTATACACGAGAAGTATTCCGAATTTAAAAGAATCTATATCCTGATCACTAAAAATGTATTTGCTCGTGTGCTTTAACAGTAAACACCACATCTGTGGTTTCACCAACGTGAGGGGGTTTATAAGAAAGCCGATGTCAAACAGTAAATAGAGAGGTCCGGCCCCCATGTCACGAGCCACCTCACTTCCGCTCACGCCACTGGTGCGTCTGCGTCTGGCTTCGCTGCGCACAAAATCTCTACCATGAGATATGTCCATACCGCCTATGCCGCGGTTATCCAGCTGAAGCCTTCAGAGACTGTCAAAATCTCTCCTCTGCTTCCACTGGTGGCCCTTGAGCCATACGTAATGGTCCTCGTGCTCAGGTAACGCCACCTAGATTGCCGAGCCCCAGTGAGTGCTTCCAGATCTGTGCTGAAAATGAATGTTGCTATACCCGGCTTAACCCGGATGCCCGGCTTAACCCGGAAGAATTACTAAAACCTTAATAAAACGTCGATCATTACTGACTAACTAAAAACCTTAAAAACCGTCGATCATTACTGACGAGTATAATCCTCTCTCCTCCTCACTCCAAAGCACATTCACTAATCAGTTGATTCCTCTGCACCAAAAGCTCAGCGGAAAAAGAACAAGACTCGTGACATGGGTACCACTTGACCTCTTTTATTTAAAACCTAAAGTAGCTTAGTATAAGTTCTATTTCTAAGGCGGTCTCCTATAAATCACACCTTTTGAAATCAAACTTTAAATTGAAATCTTCAATTCAAAAGGTGTGATTTATAGGAGACCGTCTTAGATACTACTTATGTCTGATATGTGTTTTATACCTGTCAGTATGAAGATAGTTCAATATAGATGAGGATGTCAGTTGACAGTTGGCTGCCCAAAATTTGATAATAAGCCAAATCAAAATTGATTTTACACATTAATGTGAGAGTCTCTTTTAAAATTATTTCTACATATCAATAGTGCAAGACATTATGCATTCAAATCACTAAGAGTGCTCAAAAGTGCTCCAGGTTTAATAGGAGAAATATAACTGGGAAAAGGGGGTGACCTCCATAGACTCATCATTAAACAACACTGGCCACTCTGGCCTGTCTGGGTGAAGTGACTCCTGTGCTGGCAGCTCTCAGACTGACACACACAGCCCGGCGCGGCCGCATATATGACGTGTGATATAGAGGGCGCGCAAGTGCTTGGCCCGCCGCCTGGGGCTAGACTGAGTATCGCCTGAGTCACGGGTGGGCCGTTCTCAGACTGACGTCGCTCTATTGACAAACCTACGGGAGGGGAACGGGTGTAGAGTAGAGATACCGGTACGAGAGTGGCTAGGAGGGGGAGTGCCAAACACAAAGTAATCGAGAGGAGGGGGGGGGGGCGAAAAGAACGAGATTTTCACCATTTTGACTAGCTTAGAATACTAAACTCTCATCTCTGTACCGCCGTCACGGCGGTACAGAGATGAGAGTTTAGACTTTAGAAGTTTAGTATTCTAAGGCCATGAGAACTCAGGTTACAGTTTACCGTCCAAGCTATTTTGAAAATTGATGAGGCATTTTTTCATTATTCATTATATACTATAGGTACCACTGTCTGAAAATCTCCAGGTTGTATATGCCACCATGTTATTGACATTCCTTGCACTGTAAGCTTTAATTTGATACCAAATATGGCCCCCTTTGCTCATTACTACCATGTCCGAATACATTTTTGAGAAATTAAACAATTTTTTTTTAGATAATGCATAATGAAATTTTCTCATGCGGTCCTTTAAATGCATGCGGGCGGTGGACGGTAAACTGTAATATGAGTTCCATTGGCCTGAGCTACATTTTGACATGAGTTAAAATGGTGAAAATTTGGTTCAGCAGAAAATCTTGTGAATTTCACCTGTTCACATCTTGACCAAAGACACACACATGAAATTCATGTAAATTTCACATGAATTCACGAGAATTTCACGTTTCACATGAATTCACGAGAATTTCACGTTTCACATGAATTCATGTGATTTACTGCTCACAAATTCATGTGAATTCACGAGGTCAATCTACTGAATTTCACCACTTTCAATCGTTTGAATGTGTGTGTCTTGGGCATGGTTGTGGAAAGAATGCACGAGATTTACTGCTGTACCAAATTTTCACCATTTTTACTGGTGTCAAAATGGTAAAAATGTTGTTCCTTGCACCATACCAATATCCACATATCACTCTCTTTAGCCATTAAAAACTTGGGTAAAATTTCTGGTTTAACTTTTAGCGCAGTGAGCCAGTGACCCTGGTGATGCAGACAGCAACAGGGGTGGCACTCTCCGATATTAAAACCAAAGGGGATACTTCTATATTCATGTTAACATGAACGAATAGAGGCAGGAATGGTAAAATAAAATCGACAAGTGCGAAAAAATCCCTCTTTTTTTTTTTTTGGGGGGGGGGGGTATTCTTAATGGTTAAAAATTAAGCAAAGGGTAGGGATTAAAGCATTTGAACTAATTAAGGACCTAATATGTAGGAGCTCAACTTCATTATGAAGTTCATAAAGTCTTCATTCATAACCGACCACTATCATGAAGAACAGTAAACTGAGCTCGCAGAGTCAGACGCTAACAATGAATATTGGATTGTAAAGTGGAAGGGGGGGGGGGACCCAATCAACAATGAAAAGTCACTCTTTTTGAATTTTTATTTTCAGGAGGTTTTGTCAATTGCGAAGCTCTTTGAGGTGAAGTATTGCATCCCAGATGGCGGATTTCACGACCATGTAAGTACGCTAAAGGGAATAGATCCAAGTGTCTTTGTAAATTTCCATTGTACATGTATATGGTATGCATTTCACAGACTTGTGTAGCTATGACTGTAGAACTTAGATTAAATAGTGGACGTGGCACACATTTCTACGTATGACATTTAGGTCAGTACTGAACTCCTTTGTTGACACAGAAAACTCTAGCGATACACTGTAGAATATCCTATGCTTTCGGTCCAAAAAATTCAGAGAGAACATTTATGGGGGGGGGGGGGTTGATATACCGCGGCCGACCAAGTGTCAACTGAGTAATCATCATCTAGTCTTAGCTTTGTTTCCTACTCGATGGCCGAGATGGAATGACATTCCTGATGTATGAATACACATCTTTTTCAGAGTCCATATCTATTCATCGATGTCCAGTCAGAAGAAAGCATCCGCCGCATCATGTCTAGAAGCATGCTAGTCAAGTAAGGCTGGAATTTATCTAAACATTTAGCATGACAATCAAGACAGCATGGCATCTGAAAGAACTCTCCGACCTTTAACAATTTGTGTGTGTGTTTCTTTCTATGTATTATTTAACCTAATAGAACCCAAGAGAAAAGAAATAATATGTTTGTGTATTCAATTTGCTTCAGAGGGGCCTTTGAGCTTTGGGGAAAGGGGACGAATTACACCGAACTGGAGAAGGACATGCGGAAATATCCACTGGAAATGAAGGTTACTACACTGATATGATTATCATGCAAATAACTTGACAAATTATCGTTGCGTTGACTTTGTTTCATATATGAATAATGTTTTATGGTATTGTAGTCTGTTTCTTGTTCTGTTCATCACATTCTTGAACAATTGAGTCGTATTTTGTATTCCAGCATTTAATTGTGTATATATGAGATAATTTGCCATTTTGTAGGAGCCATATTTAGAAGAAAATCAAACGTTCTGTGTACGACTAGAGACATTTAATAAGGTCCTCACCATGGACGAAAAATTGGAGAAGATTGAGGTGAGTTGAAAATCTCTGATGCTCAAAACCATATATGGTTAGAATATACTTATCGCTTGATGGCTGTATTCCTAAACCCAATGGCTATCACATTGTATAGGGGTCATAAGAGCCCCCCCCCCAACACCCAGTGCCAACACACCAAAAGAGAAAAAAAAGAAGAAATATCAAAAGACTGGTGTGCTGATTTTCAGATGTTTAGCCTACATCTGACGTTAATCTGTGAGAGACTATAAAATACTTGGATGTGACTTTTTCAGCAAGTGTTGGAAATGGAATCGTTCCCCATGAAGGGCAAGGTGAATCTGAAGAAACCCGATGTAAGTTTCCAACTACTTGAATATTACGGACAGCAGACAACAGATCCAGTAGAACAACCAGAGTTTGTCTGCTTTGGACGATGGGTATGTATAGCAGTTCTCACCCAAACTACATAAAGTATTATGCTAATTATAAAGATTTGTGCAAGTCGGAAAATATAGAGCGATAGCATAAAAAATAAAAATCAATGACCACTGTCTTCATTCCATTACTGACATGCAAAGCTTTGAAGCAATTGTAGTGCTCCATATCCATGCTAACATAATATTGATAATTATGTATTCTCTGTCCCTCTTTCTAGGTGGCAAATGGTCAGCGAGAGGTAATCAAAAACTACACATTAGAGAAGAGGAATTACATAGGTAAAGTTTCAGATTTGATAAGAATTTATTGAAATTTTACCTTTTTTTACATGTCATTTTGCCAGAAGTGTATTCTAATGAGGAATAGGAAAAACTCAGAAGATTTCAGTAGAAAACAGTAAGATATGATTTTAGATATTTGCACTTTTTTTTAGCAAGTTTTTATATCCTATCCACTTATTTACTACCAAGGAATTTGAAGACATCTTATTTCTATTTTTGTTACTTACCACTCTGTACCGTCATCAACAGGCAATACAAGTATGGACCCACTCCTGTCGTTCATCATGGCTAACATGGGCTGTGTGCGTCCTGCAGACGTTGTCATGGACCCCTTTGTCGGCACCGGTCAGTGGGACAAGTAGTTTTCATTTACAAATATCAGTCAATATCTTCAGGTGTTTTTTTTTTTATTTCAGGGATTTTCACCTCCCAGAGACCAATATGTTACTACCATCATCTCCCGCGTATAAGGCGCTTCTTATACGCCAAACAAAATGCTGCTGAGTCTTATACATGGGAGGGACATTGCCTTGAGTTTGGGGTGCGCCTTATAGGGGGGTATTTTTACTATAGAACAGTACTAAATTAACAAAAATCTGCCCTTAGAGGTGCGCCTTATACATTAAACAGTCCTCCCTTAGTTGGGGGTGCGCCTTATACGCAAGAGATTACGCTATATGAAACCTATGTCTCAGTGGCTCTAATTGAGTTTATCATTACTTTTTGTGCTCATCCCTTGATTCATGATATGAATCACCTTCACAGTACAGTACAGTATATAAATTGCTCAATGTTAGTGCGACCACCAACACCAATGTGCGTTATACAGTCCCATAGATAAAACAGGGTTAACAATGTCGGTAATATTTCATGTATTTCCTTGTCAGGGAGTCTACTCATTGCGGCTGCACACTTTGGAGGTTATGTAATAGGCACGGACATAGACTACAACCTTCTCATGGGACGAGGTGGGTGAATGAAAATCTCTCAGTGAGCTTGGCTTAAGGGCATCATCCATACTACAGATTTTCCACAATTATCAGTCGTATGAGTGGATACATATAGCTTAGCGTTACAACATTGGATGTAATGGCGAAAAGCCTGTGACAAAAATGCCTCAAGTCAGCAAGGGATCTGAAAATGTGGCAGAAATAAATCAGATATTTTCAAATGTACAAACGTGTAGTTGCATGTCACCCATGTCTGTCTGCACTTGCAGAGATATTGCAAGTAGATCACTAACTTCGCAGAAGTCGTTAGATTTGAAATTAGGTCCAAAAAAAAAGTAAAGTTGTGTTTCCAGTTACATGAATTGAAAGGGTACGGTCGGTAGGTCGGATATTTTTTTTTCTTTTTACATATGTATGGGAAATGCTAGGGCATATATCAATGGATGTATCAAATTGTTTGATTTCATTGCAAAATAATGATGGAAATAGAAGAGTTGACAACTGTGAAAAAGGGGAAGTATATGAAAAGGAAAATGAATGAAAAAAATATAAAAATCCTCAACGAAGTACGAAAACTTTGTAAAAATTAAGAAAAATTCCTTTAAAAAAATGACTGATTTCTTCAAAGTCCAAGCATTTTTTTTTTTTTTGCCCTGTTTTGCTAGGGTCAGTCGGGTAACTGGAAACAAAACTTTTTTTTATTTGGCCCTACTATAGAACGTTCACCTATCAAAACTCATATTTTAGGGAAGGCGAGTAAAGCGGGCCAAAAGTGGCGGAGTCAGAAGACGGACAATAACCGTGCGGGTCTCCGTCAGTACGGACTGGAAGGACAATACCTGGATGTGCTTGTAGCGGACTGCTCTCTACAACAATTATGGCGGCCCGAGATGAAACTAGATGCCATCATTTCTGATCGTAAGTATCACAATGTACTGTGCTTAATAGAAATATTGAATTTGATTGCCTTTATCGGCCCTATACAAAGTGAACTATAGGGTGTTTGCAGGTTTCCCTTAGTACATGCATTCAGGTATTGAATCCTATTGGCACTTGAGGTGTTAGCAATAAAGACTTCACGAATATCAATTACCGTTTTAAAGAAATGACACACAACGTAAATACTTTCATCTGTTTACTATAGCCCCGTATGGTGTGAGAGAGTCCACTGAACGGGTTGGTGCTAAGAAAGGAGAAGCTTCAGAAATCCCTGAACACTTGTAAGTTTGCAGATTATCTTCTAATGTTGCTTGTATATGTGCCGTACATTGTAGGTCACATTTTGACTTCTCAAGATGCCGTTTAACCAAATACTCTGTAGATATTCATGTAAGTGGTCAAACTATATATTCAGATTATAACCGTATAAAGTATATTTTCCTCTAGGCCAAAGAGCAGTTATCTAACATTCATAGATATTATTCATGTAATAATACATTCAACGGAGCCACAATGACACTCTAGATACTTAGCTATATATACATGAATAAATTTGTCTTCTAGAAAAGAAGGTCATATACCATGCCGCACACAATACCACATCTCAGACGTTATGCGTGACTTGCTGACATTCGCCGCACGTCATCTGCGGATGAATGGACGGCTTGTATACTGGCTCCCTGTCTATAGACCAGAGTAAGTGTAAGCATACTCAATGTAAAAATCAAAGACATTAACATAAGGCTAACAGTGAATTAAAATAGTAACCTGTCTGCCTTGGTTCCCTTTTTCAAAGCTGTAGAAAATATAAAGTAAATTGATTCAGTGGTGGACAAACATGTCCCTTAAGTACGACTTGGTGTTACACCAATATCACATTGTCCCAATATCTGTTTATTTTCGATATACACCGTTATTGATATTGATATATCTTTAATGCTTTCAATCACAGGTACTCAGAGAGTCAGATCCCACGACACCCGTCTCTCCGTCTGGTGGCCAACAGTGAACAAGGGCTGACAAAGCGCATCGGTCGGCGTCTGATTACCATGGAGAAGGTAGCTGAACTACAGGTCAGTTTAGTAAAAGTAACATTATTGATAACTCATTATTATACACTTGGTGTATACATACAATGTGGTACTGATAGAAAAGTCGTGATGTTCTAATTGGCTATTGGTTGTGATGTGTGCAACTGCTTATAAATTTGGATTCGTCCTTCAGGCTTCAAGTGATTAAGAATCTTTTGGATGTTTCCTTCAATTGATTAAGAATCTAACACCATTTTGAGGTGGGGCATATTTTGGTTACACAGATATTAAATGCTTATGTGTATGTGAAATATGAAGTATTCCTCATTTTAGGGTGAACACCTACTGACGTCTGAACAAGAGGATCACTACAAAGAAGCAACATTCCGCGACATGTACTTCAGACCAACCGACTGGGAGAAGCGGAAAGAGCGTGCAAAGGACGGTAGTCCAAGACACGATACGCTGACTGATAACCCTGGAGAATCTAGTGACAACAAGGGATCAGAATTACATAATGCAGAACAAAGCAAATGTGACACTGAAACAGACAAAGAGCACAGTTCAGATACTGAGAAAAGTTGATGGTTAAGAAGGGTGGTTTTGACATTACTTGAATGAATGTGATGCCGTGTTACCTATGTGCATTTCCTCAATATTCAAGCGGAAATATGGTTTATAAATGTATAAATGATGATGTAAATAAAGATGATTGAATGGAATTCCATGTGTTTTAAAATTGAATCGTGATAATAGCACAAAAGATGCTGCAGTGGTCTGTACAGACAGGAGATAAACTGATTCAATCGATAACTACAGTCAATACGAAAACTCATCAGACATTGGCTTATGCCGAAAAAAAATCGCAGCTGGGCCGACAGGAATTGTCAGACTGCTGGCCCGATTCAATACGGGCCTGTGCAATGATAAAATTTGCAGGACCGAATGGCCTGCTAGGGGAAAAACTTTTCAAAAATGGTCGATGGGATGCCCATTATTGATACCGTAAAAACTCACGGTATGAGCATATATTTAGGGAGTGGCTATTTGTAACAACTGGGGGGTGGGGGGGTGGGCGGGTGGATTTTCGTGAATTACCCCCTCCTTCAGAGAGGTCTGAAATGTTTGTCTCCCCGCCCCCCTTTCTTTTTGTTTCTCACTAAAATGCTAAAATGGGTGACTTCCCTGTCCCACCCCGAAGAGGGGTCTGAAAGCCCCCCCCCCCCCCTCCCCACAACCCAACCAATTCCACTCCTCATTTCCCTTTTGGACCACACAGAAAGGATGAGTAGTAGGTAGATTTTACACCTCGCAAAGGCAAAGTCCAGCTTTGGGAAAGGCTCCCCCAATTTTTTTATGGTCACAGGCCCTATAAAAAACCAGTGGAACCCTAAGCCTGACTGCCACCCCACCTCCCTTTCATATTGAGGTGGGGTGGCAGTCAGGCTTAGGGATCCATTGGGTTTTGGATTTTAAAATGCCATTACCATACTTTAGGAAAAAATGTTAGGAATTTGTTTGATTATAAATCAATCCACTGACTTGGCTTGTCAGCCTTGTGTGTGTGGGGGGGGGGGGGGGCAGGATCAAATACATCTTCACACTGGAGGGGGTGGGGTGTCAACCTAAATTTGGGCGATTCACTCATAGTGATGTGTCATCACGATGAGTAGGCCTACTTGAACCAAATTTAGTTCCACATGGGTCGTGATGGTTCCACCATATATACAAAACGGCAGGCCTTGACTGGCTTGCATGGAGCACTCTCCCAGCAGAGACTCTCATAGGCATTCTGCTGTTTGGCCATACAGAGGGATGGCATAGACTATGCTGGGAGAGCCGTTGAGTGACAAATAGCTGTAACAAACTGCATTGTTGTTGAACGCAGTGCCTTGGGCGTAAGGGGGCGCTAAATTGTTCAACCTGGGGACACTGTTTGTTCAGTCTCAGGCCATTCAAACATAGCAGTTTCTTAGAGTCACCTTTCGCACGCCACCATCCAGCGGCGCAGCCGCTGGTACATGTACAAGACGTCTAGAGCTGAGATTCCACCAAGCCCTGCCCCTAGGCCTAGCACCTTGCAACCAACGGGGCAACCAACGCGGGAATGCTGGAACGCGTCCTGTGTCTCAGTACCGGATAATTTCTATCTTGTGAAAAAATAATTTTTCACATTAAATTAGTGTAAAAATACTGGGAATTTATATTCATATTGTATATTGAATTTTGCGCTTTTGTAAAAAGACCTAGAAAGTTTACAATATTTATTATTTCATGATACAGCAGCACGTAACAACTTCCGGTGTCGAGGACGCTTTTTTGACAACAAACGTAACTACGTGCTTGTCTTTCCTTCTTTTATCAAATAAATTCTTATTTTCGAGTCACTGCCATGGGCGACGAAATCGACGAAGAGATTCTCGAAGAGCTGTACACATGGATTGACGAAATTGAGCTATCACGCCCGAAAAAGGATGTTCGCCGTGACTTCTCCGATGGCGGTGAGTGCTCCCCGCCTCCGTCTCTGTCAGTGTCACCGACCTACCCAGCTAACTGGGCCCTGATAATATCAGTGATATGTTCATTCAGAGGCCCAGCAATTGATGTCCACTGGGTCTGCAGAGGGCTCAGCCTAGTCTTCCTGGGCCCCAGATATCACGTTACAAAAAGCAAAGGCTTGGCATATGATTTTACATTTCAAAACAATACACAACAAGTAGGTAGGTCCTAGAGTTGAGATATCAAAGACCAACCCCAGTTAAGACTAGGGACCCAGTTTTCATTGGGGGCTTGGGAAACTACTCTGAAAGTTCCACCACCACAACACCAGTGCCACCGCTTACCATCGCTTCTTTAGCGATGGTTCCGTCTATCACCGACCCACACAGTCCCACTCCCTTAATCGAATCCCTGGCCAGTGGCACTGCCCACGTTACCACGCACCTCTCTTTCCCTATCCTGCCTAGAGTATAGACACGGACCTGAAACACTGGATATGAATGAAAGGCCTTCTCTGGAGTCTGGGAGGCATGTGCCATGCCATGGGTGTGTTTTCACCATTTGCCACTAGATGGCAATGGGAATTCTTGTGTGTCATTAGGTGACAGCACAGAGCCAGCATGTTAAACATGGATTTTATATTCTGTTTATTCATAACTTGTTCTTACAAATAATATATAACTTTTGTAGCTATAACTATACTTAAGCATTATGGTAATGCACAGATAGGTTATCTATGCAATGAAAATAGTAGTATATCTGTAAAAGAGAGAGAAGTGAGTGTGCTGCCCCCTGGTGGGTAACTATGGAAGCCTTCTACAAAATCTTGCAGTCACTGGAGATAATTTTCTTCTGTCCCTTAAAACTTTAATAGATCCATGATTCAAAATGATTTGGATAGCTATGTTCGTCATCTAAGTGACCCAAGTGATTTCCAATGGAAATCACGAGAAGAAACTTTTCTAGGAGGGGGTCAATTTTTGGCAATTTTTCAAAAAAATATCTTCAAAATCAGAGCCTTTTCTCAAAAATATCCACTTTTGATATCATGATAAAATAGGGTCAGTCAGAAACTACAAATCAAGGGCTTCGTGATGCTTTTTGAATCGAGCTGTCACAAAGTGCAGCAAAAAAATTATCTTCTGTAGGTCATGTTTAAGGGGCCCTGGCATGGTAATGCATGCCGCATTAAAAAGTCACATGATCACCCCTTGACCAATCAGGGAGTCGCGATTTTTCCGCTGGTTCCCGCGATTTTATGATTGTTTGAATCTGTACCCATGTTGTTAATTTCCCATGCCAGCCCCCCTTTAAGGCCTACCATTAGTAGTTCCCATTTCTCCCACCAGGGACCCATGGCATAGTTGATAGACTGCAATGCTATACTGATTCGAATCCAGTGTTTCAGGTCCGTGGTATAGGCGGATAGATCTAGTTCTAATCCCGGAGTTCTAATAGCATTTTTTTACACCATTACAGCATTAGGTCAAGGGGGTGCATGATCATTTTTCCAAAACAGGGAGGGGGGGGCAACATTTTTTCGACCCCAGGCCAAGGGGCCCAGGCCTGAGGCTTAGGAAGTGGTCATTCTTTATCAACACAACAACACTGGGGGTGTGGGGGGGGGATTTGAGGGGGGGGGTATAAAATTTTCCTACCCCTACTGTCACATTAACAAGTACTGAGGGCGTGTAAAAAAATTGACACCTCTTGAAGTTGATGGGGGGGGGGATACAAAAGTTGCCCTCTTTTTAGCAAAAAAAAGCCTGCATGCTACTATAGATGAAAGAGCGACACGAATAATTCTCCACACCAGAGGCGCGAGGGGGGGGGGCATAACAAATTTTGACTGCTGTCAAGGCAGGTGGGGGGGGGGGGATTTCAATCAAGCACACATGATAAATAACGACTACTCCCTTAGTGAGCGATCATTTTTCGAAATCGGGAGGGGGCAACATTTTTTTCGACAAAATGTTTTAACCTCTCTGAGCCGAGGGGTCACTTACTTACTACCGTACCCTGATGTACTGGTAGTTGAGCTTTTTCCTTCCATTAATGCCGCATTGAAATAGAAAAAAATGTCCCTGAATAGGCGTGGCACACACTTATATCTAATAGTGACGATTTTCTCTGACAGGAGCATTACAACCCGGGATTACAACCAATGTGTTTTCTCTTGATTTTCAGTGTTGGCGGCAGAGATCATCAAACATTACTGCCCACAACTGGTGGAGCTTCATAACTATCCAGGGGCAACAAGTTCAAAGAACAAGATCACCAACTGGCAACTTATGAACAGGTGTGTGAGAAATAAGGCAACCTCAGAAAACATTAAACGTCTAAACATTTGAGCCGAAGAGAAAAATATCTGCACCCTCAGACTTTTCTTTTTAAATTTTTTTTTGGTTGTATTTCGAGATGCCATCCTTCTTTGCTATAAGGGGAATAAGATTAGATGGTAGAAACATATGAGTCAATGGTAATGAAATTTATGTGGATAAAAGGGATGGATAGAGTGGATACAGGTAAAACTAAGTGTCAAATAAGTGCCAGTATCAAATTGTTGAGTCAGCATAGATTTTCAATATTACCAATAGACGATTTACCGTAATCTCCCACGTAGAAGACGCGTTGGGCGTATAGGACGCACCCCCTTCTTGGGAGAAGCATTTTCGCGTATAAGACGCACCTCTTAGGGGTGATTTTTGTCAATCCAGTACTGTTCTATAGTAAAATTACCCCTCATATAAGACGCACCCCAACTTGAAGAAATCCTATAAGACGCACAAGGCATTTGTTTGGCGTAGAGGACGCATCTTATACGCGAGGTTTTACGGTACTTTATTTGTCCAATACTTGCTATTTCTATCACATGATAACCTCTTTTTCAATTTCACAGGAAAGTTTTCAGAAAACTTGGATTTGAGCTAGAAAATGATGTCATCAACAATATAGTTAATTGTCGACCCTATGCAGTAGAGAAGATGCTCATGCTTCTCAGGAGGAAAGTCGACCGTCACCTATACGAGAAGAAGCGGGCCCAGATGGGAGGTCACATCCCTGCCGTAGGTGAGCCGATGCCAAATGACCGCCCCGAAGCTGACCAACAACAGCCCCAACAGTATCAACAACAACCACAACAACATCAACAACAGTCACAACCACAACGTAAATACACCTTAAATTTGGAGCAGCGTTTATATATTGCTCTTATTGTATTATGATACTCTGTTTGAGTTCCTGTATCAGGAAGACACTTGATGTGAAATTTTTGTACCATAGACCTGGTAAAACATAACTTTTTTTTATGTTTGCCAATACGCCAATACTCCCCCTTATCACATTTAAGTTTGAAACAATATTGTTATTCCATGGGATATGATTAATGTATTTTGCCTTTTCATTGAGCTCTTTGGCAGAAATACCCTTCACCTTTTCTAAAAATTCATTTCTTGTATAAAGCTGTTCTATTAAGGACTCATTAAGTACATTGCTTTGTATTTTTTTTTATCATTTTAGCACCGACTTTAACAATCAAAGTTCCTCACGATCCACAGTCAACAAAGGGGTAAGTCTTAGTTATTGTCGTAAATCTTGACGTATAAGCCGCACTCTGGCTTTAGGAGAATGCTATAATCCATACATGAGGCCTGAAATGGTTTCCATTCCTTAGTACAGTCTATGTGATTATGTAAAACCCCGCATATAACTATAAGCCTGACACTCGCTTCAGGAGGAATCTATAAGCTGCAGTACACCTCTGAATTGGTCTATAAGGCACGGCTTATACCCAGGAATTTACAGTAGTTAGGCCTAAAAATTACCCAACCGATCCTAGCAAAATAGGGTAAACCCTGGATTTTTTTTTTGATTTTTGATTTTTTTTTTTTTTTGCATTTTTGGGAAATTTTTAAGCATTTTCCTAGTAATTTTCACAATTTTTCATCACTTTTTCGTGGAGCTCATCTAGGCCCTATAGTTCATAACCTCTACAAATGCTTCATATTTCTTATATTTTTCATATTTCTACTGTAAAATCATAGAATCCAACATGTCTGCCCATACTTTTCTATACAAATTCAAAAAAAAAAAAAAAAAAATCCGACACACCGACCCTAGACTTTTTAGCCATGTAACTACACACAATCTTTTTTGGGGGGCCTTAGCTCATATACTTTGAATGTGTAAAAAAAATCTTATTGGTTGATACAAGTTAATATCAGACTCTAAAGAGAGCTGCTTTGTAGAGAATTATACCTTTATTTGCCCATTCTTCTCAAATACACTGGTAATTTCCGTATAATTTGCAGGCGGCCAGTGGCAGGCAAATCATCTGGAGTCTTACATCCCTTGAATATGCCTGTGCCCAAGAACTACAAGGGTGAACTTGTCCCCAAAATAGTTGTTGAAGAAAAAGAGCAGGAACTGCTTAGCAAAGATGAGACAATACAGGTAAGAATAGTTGGAATAGGATATTTAAACAAGAACAGGAATTTAAAAAAAAAACAAAAAAAAACAACAGAATGCAATATTTATGAACTAGCCCATGCCTTTAGTGTTATTACCGTTACTCGTGTACAATACCATGGCGGCTCTATAGATTTGTAGTCTATTTCAAAGTTGGGTTCTATTTTCAATTGTTTTGTCTTTTTCCCCCTAAAGATCCTGCAAGCAAAGATCCGTCGACTTGAACATCTACTGCATCTGAAAGACATTCGTGTAGACGACTTAACCGCAAAACTCAACACACTCGAACACCAGATGAGACCAACGATGCAGATAAAGCAAGGAGGATCACCAAAGAAAGGGCGCTAAAATCTAATCTACCGTTATGTCAATTTAAATTTGGATTTTACGGCTTCTCTGTGTAGGCTAACTTAATTTCATAGGTTATTTATTATATTGCCTTAACTATTCACAGACATTGGATCTTATCTGTATTTTGGAATATTGAGGGTACCCATGTGATTGGCACAGGTCTACTGAGGAGACATACTGACATTATTGGATGGAAGGTTCTTAGACTCATAGAGATGTGATTTCTCCTACATCCCATAAAGTTAAACCCAAATACCAAACGTAGATGGATTATGGACCCATGTTCTTCAAATTCCAGTCCCATGTCTGTGAAAGGTTAGAAGGGTGCTACCCAAACTTCTATATCCACATTTGTTATTGAATCTGTACAATTGAAGAACGCTCAGATAAGATAATTATACTGTCCCTGGTTTATTCTGAGGGAGTATTAGGTAGAAGACGAGAAGCACCGATTGTGATTCGTGTGCATGACCTTTTTTTTCCCCAAAAATTGGTTAACCAAAATTGTAGTATATTGATACAAAAAATGTCTTGATGTCCATCCATGTTCCAACTAGGTGACTAGTTGAGGGGATTAATCAATATGCATATTTCGTAGAATTGCATCCTTTGCAATATTGGGAGATGACATAATATAGAGCATAGAAGGTTAATATTGCACGTTTGAATAACACTGCCTTTCCTAATGATATTTGATATTCTCATTATTAATCCAAGCTAATATGATAGTTAGAGAAAGTAAGTAAAATTTGTCGCATTTGAAACTTATTATATTGGAAGAGATGAATGGTATTCCCTGATGGATATGAAACACTTTTATTTTAACAAATGTTTAGTGATATAGAATCTATCATTTTGTGTTTAGATTCCTTCAAGACTACAATTCCCATCCTAATGTGCCTCCAATATCTCAGTAGTGTTTGATGACCCCCTCCCCCTCCCCTCCCTTCATCTGCTCCTACCCCTAGCTCCATCCATGTGTACCTACTGTTCTCCATGACTTGTTAACTATGTGGATTATACTAACCAGTTCCCCCAGACTTACAGCATTTGACCCTGTGCCTTTACCGTAGATCTTCCATGTATAACTATGTCTTTGTACATATAGTTATAGGTGGTACACTCTGTATTACCGTACTTATCGAGGATCGTTTCACTAGACATCTATGGGTACCCTGAATGAATATCTTAAATTTTCCTAGAAAAGAAAAGAAAAAGTATTCTATATATGGTGGTAGTTGTTGTAACACACGGTCATTCCTACTGCATTTGTTCCACCTTTCTCAACACTGTTTCATCCCTTAGCATTTTGGTGCATGAAGCAGGGAAGGGATTAAACTATATTGTGTGTATGCCACCGTTGCGAGGACTCAGTAGTTCCATTGCAACAACCCTGCTGGGTCATATATTCTACGTATTGTACAGCTATTACAAAATACTGATATTCCTACGTGATAAAAAGTTTCCTTTTCCAGTATTCCTCATGGCATTTCTGCCTAAAATGTCTTTCTTTTCTTGAGGGTCCTCATTGAGGAAGTTAACATGTCGTACATGGAAGTTTAAATCTGAATTCATTTAACCCCTGTTGTATTATTAGATTCTAAATGGCTCAGGCAGGTAGAAAAGCATTGTGGTTTACCCCGCTAAGAAATCAATTTTTCTTCCTCCTCGAGCGAGACCTTTGATATTTCCAAAGTTCCTGACAAAATGAGAAGAGTTGTGAACCATAACGCTGGTAACGTGTTGAACCCAGCAATACTTTACTTAATGACACGTTTCGCTAAATGTATAATTCAAAAAAAAAAAAAAAAAAAAGGTGATACTTCGATAAGATGGCAAAGTGTAGTATGTGGAAGACAACATGTATTTGACAAAAACAACCTATCATAGTTACTTGTATCTGTTGATACATCGTCAGTGTCTTTTAATATCAATATCGTGCCAGTATTTCTAGGATAGAGAGAAGGATTTGAAGGGTCTAATTGAATTTTTTTTCCCTTAAACTTGTCTAATTGAAAATTACTTCTATTGTTCTTGTTAAACGCTGTTCTAGTATTTCCCATAATGGCATTTTCCCAATCTGTCAGTACACGTTATCGTGTATTTGATGTTTCCCAAATACATGTTTCCAAAAATACATTTTGCAAAGTATTCTCAAGTAGGCCTATGTTTTTATAACTGAGAGGAATTTCCTAGTATAATTGTGATACATATGTAGCACACATATCATATATGCAAGTCAATAGCTATACAAACATGTCTAGTGCTAGAATATACATGTTACCCTTGTCTGGCATACACCTGTATTTTCTTCTCAGTACTATGAATGGTGATATTTGGAAGCAATACAGTTATATTCTATGTGATAATTTCAAGACATATCAAAATGCAAAAACTGTGGTGTTTTACCCAATATAATTGCAATTAGGGCCGTGTGCGTGTAATTGATGTGAATTAAATGGGTTGGGGGTCATATCACCCTCTGTGGATCTCTTGATGAGAAATGTTTACAATGAAAGAATGTAGTCATAAACAACTATGACAGTGTATTCCAATGACACACATTGTATTATCATATTTCTAGTAAGATTAAATGAACTATCTGTGATTCTCTTTGCACCAATACTTGTTACCAAGAGGTTTACTTTAATGTTATAAATACAGTATTTCAATGTAATTAAATATTCATTTATAAAATGTATTGTAGCTATGTAAGCACTGACCAACTGACAAAACTACCGTAATCTCCCGCGTAGAAGGCGCAGCTCGCGTAGAAGGCGCAACCCCAACTCAGGGAAGGCCTTTTCACGTAGAAGGCGCACCTACCCCTTCTGGATCGATTTCTGGAAAAAAATTTTAATTGTCCTATTTTTTTGGGTGTTTTCCTTGGCCACATCAATCAGTCTCCCAATTGAGATATTGGAAAAACCTGCGTATAAGGTGCACCCCCAATTCAAGGCAATTACCCTCCCGCATATAAGACCCAGCAGCATTTTGTTTGGCGTATAAGACGCGCCTTCTACGCGAGAGAGAAACTCCCGCGTATAAGACGCGTCCTCTACGCCAAACAAATCCCTACTGCGTCTTATAGGATTTCTACAAGTTGGGGGTGCGTCCTATACGAGGGGTAATTTTACCATAGAAATGTATTAATCTTACAAATTTACGCATTAAAATGTGCATCTTATACGCGAAAATGCATGTGCTGAGTTTGGGGTGCGTCTTATACGCGCAACGCGTCTTCTACGCGGGAGATTACGGTAATATAAAAAAGGGGTCTGTAATGGGAGGGCCTTATATGATATTTAGCTGAGGTGGTGTATCCACAATTGTGTAATGTTTTTGGGGTTTGCTGTGGTGATGCACAGGAACGTACCCAAACCCAAATAGTACAGTAAATAAAATGTTACTTTCATCTATTCATGTGCTTGTCTTTACCATCTAATTGACAATTGGGATTATATGTGCATCGAGCCTGCTGACATTGCCCTTGCTTAACTTTGAGTCTGTCAAAATAAGAATGAAAGGGACTTTTCAATTGAGCAGCCATGCATTCCTAATTATTTTTACTGTGTGTTCCCTCTGGGAGAATTAAGTGAACCATAGAACCAGTCAGTGTGAGCCCTAGCTCCATCTGTTAACCCTTTAAAGGCCGCTGATGCAGGAGTGCATCATGCCCATAGGTCGTCATGATGCACCAATGAAGTGCTGGTGGGACTGCTCGCCAGCACTTCACTGGAGCATCATTGTGACCCTACGGGTTGATACATATACTGGTGACAGAGAGTTTGGGTGTCCTTAGGCCATCAGCTAGAGGAAGAATGGGATAATTGTGATGGATTTTTTTCTCCTTTATTTATTGTCAGTATAGTGCAGGCAGTAAAACTAATAGCCCTTGACTCTAATCCTCTTTAAAAGGTAGTTAACAAGTCTAATATTCAGGGGTGTGAAATCTCAGCCTAAAGGCGGATTTCAGCCTTTTTTAAGCTCACCAGAAAAATACCATCATCCAAAATTTACTCCGTAGACGCTCTGAGGGAACAGAGCAGGCAGGTATTTCGGCCTACCAAAATTGACAAATTCTATTATTCCAAAGGTGATTTTTGGCCTCCCTGTAGATCAAAAAGTGTGATACTGTTACTATTAGACCATTTGAATCACTATTTTGTAATGTAAAGATGCTATTTACAAATCTTTAAAAGGCTGCTCAGTGCACTTCCGCCTAAATGGGTTTTGGTATTTCACACCCCTGAATATTAAACCTAACATTCGATATGAATTATCCTAAGAGATATGAAATTTACAGCCATAGGGGTAGCTCTTCAGTATGCTATATTAGGACCTTGCTTGCATGTTATCATTCTTACAGCGACCGCCGTGGAGGTAGGAGCTACTCTAATACCAATTGAACACTAAGCCGAACTTGTGTAGTTTAATATGAATTATTCCTGAGAGCAATGGCATTAAGCCATAGGGGTAGCTATGCTATATTAGGACCTTGCTTGCATGTTATTCTAACAGCGACCACCATGGAGGTACCCCTAATACCAATTGAACACTAAACCTAACTTTTGTAGTTTAATATGACTTATTCCTAAGAGCAATGACATTAACCCATAGGGGTAGGTATGATATATTAGCACCTAGCTTACATGCTATCATTCTTACAGCGACTGCCATGGAAACTCTCTTAGAACTGTAACTATAGAACTATAGAATCATAGCGGACAAGTTGAGGAGGTATTTTACTAACAAGAGCAAACAAAAACATTCTATGCCTAACAACAGGCGGAACTGACAGGTCTAGGAGGTATTTGACCATACCTACTCCCCCTAATTAGATCCTGGGGATTATATTGGTGCCGTTGATGTTTTTGTTTGATGTCTATGTTGCATAGCAACAGCAAACAAAAACATTCTATGTCTAACATCGGGCAGAACGGACAGGTTTAGGAGGTATTTGATCATACCTACCCCCTTATTAAACCCTGGGATTCTATTGGTGACATTGACGTTTCCGTCTGATGCCTATGTTGCCTAGCAACAGTAAACAAAAACATTCTATACCTAGCAAGGTGCAGAACGGATAGGTCTAGAAGGTATTTGACCATACCTACCCCCCTTATTAGACCCTGGGGATTCTATTGGTACCGTTGATGTTTCTGTCAGACGTAAATCTTACCTAGCAACAGCAAACAAAAACATTCTATGCCTAGCAATGTGCAGAACGGACAGGTCTAGGAGGTATTTGACCATACCTTCTCCCCCTAATTAGATCCTGGGGATTATATTGGTGCTGTTGATGTTTTTGTTTGATGTCTATGTTGCATAGCAACAGCAAACAAAAACATTCTATGTCTAACAACGGGCAGAGCGGACAGGTCTAGAAGGTATTTTACCATGCCTACCCCTCCTAATTAGACCCTGGGGATTCTATTGGTGCCCTTGATGTTTCTGTCTGACATCTACTTTGCCTAACAACAGCAAACAAAAACATTCTATGTCTAACAACAGGCAGAGCGGACAGGTCTAGGAGGTATTTGACCATGCCTACCCCCATTAATTAGACCCGGGGGATTCTATTGGTGCCATTGATGTTTCCTTCTGACATCTATGTTGCCTAGCTACAGCAAACAAAATCATTTTATGCCTAACAACAGGCAGAACGGACAGGTTTATGAGGTATTTGACCATACCTATTCCCCCTAATTAGATCCTGGGGATTCTATTGATGCCATTGATGTTTTCATTTGACGTCTATGTTGCATAGCAACAGCAAACAACATTCTTTGCCTAACAGCGGGCAGAACAGACAGGTCTAGGAGGTATTTAACCATGCCTACCCCTCCTAATTAGACCCTGGGGATTCTATTGGTGCCCTTGATCTTTTCATCTGACATCTAAGTTGCCTAGCAACAGCAAACAAAAACATTCTATGCCCAACAACAGGCAGGACGGACAGGTCTAAGAGGTACTTGACCATGCTTACCCCAATTAATTAGACCCTGGGGATTCTATTGGTGCCATTGATGTTTCCGTCTGACATCTACCGTAATCTCCCGCGTAGAAGGCGCAGCTCGCGTAGAAGGCGCCCCCCCAACTGGGGGTCTAGACCCCTAAATTCGACAGTGTGACATGGCCTTTTCTTAAAATCGACAAGGGACATAGAGCTCTAGTGACAAGGACAGGGGAGAAAAAAGATAATGACATGGGACATGGTCTTTTCTTAAAATCGACATGTGACATGGAGCTAAGTGACAAGGACATAGGAAATTTCAAATTTAGTGACATGTGACATGGGCTTTTCTTAAAATCGACAAGCGACATGGGGACCCCCCATCTAGACCCCCCCCCCCCAACTCAGAGAAGGCCTTTTCACGTAGAAGGCGCACGTACCTCTTCTGGATCGATTTCCAGAAAAACCTGCGTATAAGGCGCCCCCCCAACTCACAGGGGGGCTGTTTCGCGTAGAAGGCACCCCCCCTCCCCACCCCCCTTCCCCACCCCCCTATTGTACAGCGACCGGGCTGCCGCGCTGCTGGCGCTATGAGTTCAAGCTGTCATCGGCACACGGTCGGCGTCAAACCCGCCGAGCAAATCTACAGCGACCGGGCTGCCGCGGTGCAGGCTATATGAGTTCAAGCTGTCATCGCCACACGGTCGGCGTATTGTCCGCCAAGCAAATCTACAGCGACCGGGCTGCCGCGGTGCAGGCTATATGAGTTCAAGCTGTCATCGGCACACGGTGGGCGTACACCGACCGGCAATAAAAACTGATTTTTTTTTTTTTTAATTGCCCTATTTTTGGGTTGTTTTCCCAATAGGGAGCCTAAGTCTCGCGATAAACTAGGCCTATGTCGTAAAAAAATTTCTGATTTGGAACTAAAATAACCCATATTTGAATTGACCAGAAGGCCCACCATATATGAAATTTTAAGGCTCAACTCTCATTCTTAAAAAAGTTATGCCAGGCCTAAAATTTCCCCCTATCCTTCAAACTTGCGGGCGATAATATGCTGAGCTCAGAATCCGCCTGCATGTGACGTGACTTCCCCTCCCTATTGAGATGTTGGAAAAACCCGCGTATAAGGCGCACCCCCAACTCAAGGCAATTACCCTCCCGCGTATAAGACCCAGCAGCATTTTGTTTGGCGTAGAAGACGCGCCTTCTACGCGGGAGATTACGGTACTTTGCCTAGCAACAGCAAACAAAAACATTCTATGCCTATAGCAATGGGCAGAACAGACTGGTCTATGTATGGTTATATAATAATTTATTACATAAATCTCAACTATTACTTATATCATAACTGTGATCACTTTTAAATGACCTTGATTATTGTCCATTCACTATGAGCAAGACCTAGATTCCAATAAAAACTTGTTTTCAATTTTCTTTTGGTGATCGATTGAATATCTATAATCACTATAAAGAAATGTTCAAATAAAACATAATCTTAGATTTAAACCATCAACAACTGACTTCACAGCTGTGCTGTGCCTTCTTAGATATCTTAGCTCTTCAAAATCTTAGAATTTAGACAGTTGTCCCCTACTAGAGTACATTTACAGTAGGCCTACAATGTTAAACAGGCTATCCCAGACTAAATGTGCATACTCCCATAGTACAGGCTACCACTGATACTACAGGCTACCTACTCCCATAGTATAGGCTACCACTGATACTACAGGCTACCTACTCCCATAGTATAGGCTACCACTGGTACTATGGGCTACGTACCCCCATATATAGTACAGGCTACCAATCAGACTACAAGCACAGGCTACCACCCATACTACAGGCTACCTACCCCCATACTACAGGCTACCAGTCAGATTACATGCTACTTACCTCCATAGTACAGGCTACCAATCAGACTACATGCTACCTACCCCCATAGCACAGGCTACCACCCATGTTACCACCGAGACTATAGGCTACCTATCTCCATACATAATACATGTCTTTTGTTATACATACAGGCTACAACCCCAAATGTTACAAACTACCTGCTCCCGTGGTAAAGGCTTCTCCACCCAGCCCCTATAGGCTACTTGGCCCCATGGTATAGTCCAGAGAGGCTCAGACTGTAGGGATGGTCTACATTCCGAGTTAGGTCTATGCAAACTTAGGTAGGCACATTAAAATGGCAATACAAATGGTCTAAATATCACTTTTTGGCTATGGTAATTCATTTGTCTCAATAAGACACTAGCCCCTGCCAGTGAACTTGAAATCAATATATCACATTATTCTAAAATTGCATTTATAAATGCAGATGAAGCCCCACTACTTGTAATCAACATGGGTCATTGTCAAACAGTGTTTAATGTGTATTGGCTGTAAACAGATTAAATAGGTGTACACATAATATAGAGCAATCATTGGGCACAGTAAAGTTGGTCTCAGTTAAGTTAGCCTAAGTAGACCTTCCAACTACCAATCAATTTTATCATCAGGTCAATGAGGTGTGAAGAGCTTAGCATGGAAACAAGAAATTTAGTGTGAAAGCAATCTACTACACATTGCAGCAGTCTACTGAAAACAAAGTCTGATTTACTACACAATAAAGGGATTTGACCTGTTTCAATGACAATGGGGGCAAGGTAGTATGACATAGATATACTGGGACAAGTTTGAGAAACAGACATTTTCTAGTGAAGGAGTAAAGTATACTCAAGCATTCTGCAGCTGTAAGCAAATAGGAATAGAAAGAAGTTAACTCTGGCTGGGGTAGGGGCCCCAGCCAGAGTCTCTCAGGGCTAGGTAAAGATTGTACCCTCCATCCATGCTACAGGCTAGGCTACTAACCCCCACAGCATAGCAGATCCATCCATTATACAGGCCATCCATCCCTGGAAAATGGCAATTGATGACATTATGAGTGAGAATTGGTAACCCTGGAGGTAACCCACATTTGGCAAATGGCAAGCTATGAATGGCAATCGACAAGCTACAAGTGGCAATTGGCAAATGGCAACATGTCGCATCGACCTTCCATCATACTCTCTGTCTCTGTCTCTGCCTCTGTCTCTGTCTCTCTCTTTTATCTATCTATCTATCTATCTATCTATCTATCTATCTATCTATGTCACCCATATAAGAGATCTAGAGACACATGTACATTGCAGGAATACCACGTTATCTATCTATCAGTCTGTCTCTGTCTGTCTGTCTGTCTGTCTGTCTGTGTCTGTCTCTGTCTGTCTGTCTGTCTGTCTGTCTGTCTGCCTCTCTCTCTCTCTCTCTCTCTCTCTCTCTCTCTCTCTCTCTCTCTTTGTAAAATAAACAACATCCTAAAACGGTTTTGACCACCCCCTTCTCCACCAGTTTGCACGATTACAGCGAAGAAAACGTTATTTGCGTATAGATCTATGTAAGTTCACCCCAGAAGTTCACTTCTTGATAGAAATCGGTGTATGTATCAGACTCATACCTTCAGTTTGAGTTGACTGTCAATGGGGAAGTGAAAAGTATATAGAGTTTGAAATTGCCCAAAACATAACAATGTGATGTAATGTGGCATAACTTTGGTGCACTCTGATGAAAATAAATCTTCCTCACTTGAAAGAGGAAGTTAATATATTCCACTCCAGCTTTTTGTGTTACATAGTTTAATACTGACTGTAGGGCGTGGAAGGGACTTTTATTTTTTTGAACAGTTTTTGTCTTTTGTCTGGCTTTGTCTGTTACAACTTCATAAGACGTGAAAAGCCTATCGAATAATGGGACAATAATGATGTTGAAAATTGACATACTCCATCATAAGGATACAGAGCCGCACTCTTAGCGATATTCACATGGACTTCATTCAGGCATCAAACGGTGCGTTCGGAGTACGGCCGAGGGATCAACGCTGGTTTGTAAGGCCACCCCCTATTGGTCTGCCCCATGTGGGTCAATGTTGATCCCCAAGTCAACTTACTACACTTCCAAGCATAGTTAAGGACTGGTACCTAGCCAGACCTGGCTGGGGTGGAGAGGGGTAGAGGGAACAAGCTAAGGTTGTGTAGTTAGCGTTCGAGGTCACCCCTACCCACAATGCACTGCAAAATGTAAGAAAACCGCTGCCCGAACGCCTCGATAAAGACTACACAAGGTTGATACATGTACACACTCCCAGAGGGATAATTTTGCACCAATGAACAAACTGCACACTCCTGCACTATAGCGGCCTCCATAGGGTAAAGGAAAATCATTATGTTGACGTCATTATAGCTACTTCTAAAAATACACCCAACTAGATTTTATAAGAGAAAAAGACCAGAAATTATTAATTTCATGATTATTTTGAAATTATATTCCTCTTCCTAGCAGTTAGATCGTGATTGAATCAACACCACAAAGGTGGGGTAGGGGTATAACTATGAGGAGAGTGACAGGGATTGTCATTATCAGGCAAGGTGCACCCACGTGTGAAGCAGGTAATTCACTCGGCCATCCACCAGTACCTGAAACAAGCAGATTCAGCCATGCCGACCCTCACCTTGATCCAGGTCACCTTCACGTCGCTGTGTGCCTTCATAGGACAAACACAGACACAGACATCACCTATCAGCATTGAGGTTCTTCGAATTGGTAAGTCGGACCTTCATATAATTAATCAATTCATTAGCAAGGGTTCATGTTAATTATATTTTACATGTTATACATGACTGTATATATTCTGCCTGAATCAAACATCCCTTTCAATATTGCACACGTACTGAAACCATGTATACTTGTGCCATGAGCTAAAAATCCTTTGATAATTGCTCCGTTATTAGAACAGGTATATCACCTATGTCAGTTTGACTGATTTTGCCCATTACTTGCTTAGATATAAATTGTCATGTAAAATGTGATTTGTGTGTTACTGTGATGCATGTAACTATAGTTTTCATCTTTTCTTTGCGCCTAGAGAGGCCGTAGATAATTGGCATACTGGCCTACTCTTGTTTTTTTTCCCTTTGTCATATCTAATGATTAATATACATAGTGAACACGATTATTTTAGGTTATGGTATATTTAAATCAGCAGGTGGGCCAGCAGAAGAGTAATTACCCTCAATGCACAAAAGCTTGAAGGATAAGATTAGGCCTAATAAACTCAAAAGATTGGCTCTCGATATGGACTATGTGGGAGTAACTAAATCTTGGAACCTTAGATCATAGTATAATTATGGAACTATGAAAATGAAATCCCAGAGTATCTGTTCTAAAGGCTGGACAGATTGATTGTGCAAAAGAAAGTGGTGGAGTGGGCAGTGCACCTGCTGATGTGAAATGCCTGCTGTGCATGTGTTAACGTGCATGGGATGATTGAAGTCACGTGTCAGGAGTACTTTGACAGGAATCATTCACAATAAAACAAAGTACAATTCTAAACACGTCAAAGGGCCCCATAATACAATGGATATGTATTCATTACATATTGAGATTTGTAATAATATGCCATTTTTCACATTCCAGCTGTGCAACAAAGTGCGGACGGATGTCCTGAATCGCAATATTGGGAAGTAGTGAATGGAGAGATTGATAAGGTGATAACGCGATTAATCTATAGATGTCTCAACTGACTTCCTTTGCGTTTGATGAATGTTAATTTTGCTCTTTTAATTGTCTGATCTATCTACTTGTAATGTTGGGATGATTAGATTCGTACAGAAAATAGATTAAGAAAATACTGGAAATAAATGAAATGTTGTAGTAAATATGCATCGCTGTGATTGTTGCAAGAGGACCTGATGTACTGATGAAATGATAAAATATTGGATATAGAAAGATGTAATTATGCATGTACTCTTTCGAGATGTAATATAGGCCTCTTGCTTCGTGATATTTAAACTGATTATCACCCGATCTCTATGACTTTTACGTTGCATTAGCATGCCTGATATTACAATTTGATTTTTTACACCGATTATTTATGGCTCCTAAGCACATGATCTCCTATGTGTTATATCTGAAATAAAATATGAAATATACAATAGAAATGAATTTAAATGTCTCAATTAAAGCCTAAGAATAATATATGCCCAGGGCATATTGATATTAATCCTAGAAATACAGAAGTATTTAAAGTGGACAGTATTTATCAATGACAAAAATTCAATAGCTTTACTAAATTTTACATTCACTAAGACATCATGACCAACAAATATGTTTATCAAGCTGTGACTATGAAGTCCTCTTTTTGACAGAAGGGTATCCATTGTTCGAAATGTTGTCAGTAGATTTATCCTTTTGAGGTTCTTAGGATATCATAGGATTATCATTCCCCATTGGAACCATCACATTGAAACAATGTTGAAATCTGGTTGATCAACCATTTGGCAAAGTTAGTTCGATATCAATATTTGTGGCACTGGTATACGTGGGACTGAAAATAAATTCAGAGCAGAGTGAAAAAAGATGCACTGTAAAATTCACTCTAAAGATCCCCCAACTGAATTATTAGGCATATGGATATAATATGATTGGGCTTCGGAAAAGCTGTCAATCCGTGTAATAAAAGTAGACCAGGGGTTACAATTATTGGGTCTATGGTCATTGCTTTTGTGCAGTCTATACGAAAGCTTCTCCCCCCCCCCCACAGGCCAGTCGGTCCTGATTCGGACTGATTTTGGCAGGACCGGAATCCTTAAGAGCCCAAGGTCCAAAGATAACAGCCAGTCATTCGGTCGCATAGTCTGGCCCGCCAGTGATTTTTAACAGCAATGGCCTCGGTCCGGCGAGTTTTTGTATTGACTGTGCCATTTGCCATTAGAGACTATGGTATTTCATTTGAGGTTGCACCTCTCAGAGAGCACACTGGATAAATGCTGAATACTAATGTCCCCTATTCAGGCTATTGAGGCTTCCCATAATACACTCTGTTCGTGGAGGTTTCCTGTTAATTAGCATAATTAGGTCAGTCACGTGACCTGGCTCTGGCCAATGACATTAGTCATGTGACTGACCTACTTATGGTAATTAAGAGGAAACCTCCACGAACAGAGTGTATTATGGGAAACCTCAATAGCCTGAATCCTTTTTACATGGATCACTTTCGGTCATTATTCATCATTTTCATCATAAGATTTCTATAGTATTTGAAAGCATACATTAAAAAAAAACCATTTTAGATGTATTAACTTTTAATAGTTTTGAAATATAATTACTGGAATATAAATGTTGGTTCTAAGCTGGCCCCTTTTATATTCCACATACCAATGTCTGGCATGCACATCAGAGTGAAATTGATATGCCGTTCATTCACAACCAAAGCCATGTGTGCCTAGAAAATCCTCTAAAGGATCCTAAGAATTAGTCATGTCTCATTAGTTGAGGAAGGATCCATTTTATTACCATGAGTAATCAGAAATCACCAACCAGGTAAAACTAAATACCATTCTGTTTTACCTGTTGGAAAAGTTAAATCTCTCACAAAAGACCTTCTTAAGCAAATATAACCCACATATTTTCTGTTAACCTCCTACTCCAATGGTCCCCTGACCAACATCAGGATGAGTGATTGCAGTTTCGCCTTGCTGCTCAAATATCCAATATACAGTGTGACAAGCAACATCTACTAGAAGGTGTAGTGGCCACGCCCTTAGCTAGACTGCCTCTTTGTGTTTTTATGTAGCATGCTATTATGCTACAAGTCTGTAAATTGTGAGAGGCTCAATAAACTTTGATTTCAATTAAAAAAAAATAAGTACCCGTAGTACGTACACGTCACGGGCCCGTCACAGGCCTGGCAGAAATTTTGCCAGCAAAAGCTGGTGTCCCGTGAGTTCTTAGATTCACTATTAGCAAAGGTTGTTAAATGGAATACAAATAGGATAGTTAATGCACTCTACATGAAGGTCTAGGCCCTAAAATCTACAGTGTAGTATAGCTTTTTCTTAAGATCAGCAAAGGACTTGGACATTTTAGTGACAAGAAAAGGGGGAAAAAAAAGTTGGTGACATGGAACATTGGCTTTTCTTTAAATCAATGCACAATGACACTGGAATTTACAGAATGAGTGATATGTGTCTTGGACTTTACTTATAATCTACAAATGACATGGGGACCCCAATCTAGATACATTTAGCAATACTTTAATGTTGTATGTCCACAGGTTGATAGGATTTGTAGTGACAGAATATTTCTATCAGCAACCATTTCTATCTTTTCTTTCTTAAACTCATCTGTGCTCATTTCCAGAGAAAAACTTTTCCATCATTCATTTCTGATGATTATATCTAACATGTTTGATTTTCATTGTTGGAGGTGAAAGATGGAAATGGTTGGCGATAGACATAATTATCCTATCATTACAAGTCCTATCACCCTCTGGACACATGGCGTTTGTGCCATGGTGCCACATTTGAAAAAAAAAATAAGATTCCATGATCTTAACCATCAAACAGAAATTCTGTTTGAGTGTTAAGAGCTGTTTGATAAGAGACCCACGGAGGTTTCCATACATATGAATCATATAGTACTAGACAGTGTGAATAAAAGGCTTGGAGTTGAGGGTGTGGCCATGAATGGAATGGTTTCATGGGGACATGCTGTCTGAAGCCCTCAGACCAAGGGGTCATCATATATTCTGCAGACGTTGTGGCAATCATTATGCCAAAGGGCCTTTCTCATACTGCATATTTCTAGCAGTTGAGGTATTGGAAATGCAACATAAAGCTTTTTTCTGAAGTGTGAAACATGGCCTTCATCCTAAGAGATAAGAGAGGCTATAGCCAGAGAAATAGGAGTATGTGTCTGAAATTGGCTGATAGAAATGTTAAATCGGCTGATAAAATGACAACTTTTTGCTACAATGAAAGACTTGAGCTCTTTATAAGTTCCGAAATTTTCCAAATATTTGTTTTTAAAAAATAGTCTAAACACGTACTTTAAAAAAAGCATTTTTGACGTTCAATAAGAAAATTTTTAGGTTGACAAAAAATCTAATAAGGCAAACTTATTCGGATGATTATATTTAAGGTTCATCATTGTCACTTACCACCTTCCTATGACGACGGAAGTTTGTGTATCCTGAACCAAAATGACTTCCAATAGCCTTGTCTTACTGAATGGGTGCATAATTCCCTTTTAACAAGATATGCATATACAGTTTGATATCAAAACCAGAAATACCTTTGTCTGACAGGGAGAATATAAGCCCGGTCAAGCAGGTAAGATGGGTTGTTACCCAATTTTAAAAGGAATTGATCAGAGGACCAGGATGGGCATAATATATAATGGTAAAGGTGAATGATGATTAGTCTTCAATGAAGTTTTCTTCACGAGGGTCTCAGACCTGTTCTGTATGAGGCCGTTAGGCTGAGGCAAAGTGAGCCTGACCAACAAGGGAAGCCTCGGTGAGGCCTGTCCGCATTCAACTCTGCCTATAAGGCATCGTTGAATACGGACAGCCTCACCTCGGTGAATACGATGCAAATTTATTCCCTGGTCATGGACATTTGCTTATGTATTCATTGTCATCATGCAGAAGAATGCCGGGCCTCTCTATGAAAATTTATGTAAAGAAATATTACCCTCATAGACCTGGTATATTGACACATCAATTATATGACGATATCATGTCTAGCATTGTGAGAAAAAATGTAAAAATGCCCATTAGCATGGATACTATCTTTAACACAAAGGCTTGTAAGTGCGGGGTAATACTATGGTATATATAATATCTTTTAGCTTGACTGTAATGCTTCTGGTGCTGGTGTCTACCTTTCTACCAGTACATGCTGAGGAAGGTGATGTACAAGGTAAGTACATGGGCCCCATATGTGGAGGACTGCAGACCCTTTGATATCTCTTAGCGACCACTTCTTATTAACTATCTCTCAGTAACCAAAGCCTCTTCCTTTTAAGGTTCAAAGCTCTATGTATTCATATTAAATTGTAGCAACCTCAACATGCGTACGACCAACAGTTATAGAGTTAGAAAATGGCTTTCTGGCATTTTTTTCAACTTGTGTGTAGATATATACTCTAAAATCCCAGCTGAATTCAAATTTGTACATTCTCAAAAGTATCTTAATCAACTTTCAATAAATACATTGTCTAAATATGCCCTAAGGACGTTTGAATATGCAAGTTATACCAATTAAATGCTCCTAATAAGCTGCCCATGTGTGTATATCTCAATAAGTTTGAACCATTTCATAAAGATGGGTCCCCATGTATACTTCATGTTGTACTTCAACTTTGTAGCAAAGGAGGACAAATCCTCAAATGCCACTGCAGACATGTGTATGACACCAGATTTCAACACTGTATAGCAAAGAAAGACAAAGCCTCAAATACCACAATAGATCTATCAGTGTAACACCATCACATCCAATGACAGAACTGACAACTTCAACATCAGACTCAATGGTATCGACCAGAGAAGCAGACTGGGGCCCCTTTCCTCCTGGTGACATTCTCAAAGACAAAATGTTACGAAGGATCAAGTTTTGTTTCACAACATGTTTTGAAGAGAAGAAGCTGGTAAGTACTACTGTACTCATAAGCCACAGCAGCATTAGATTGCTAGAATATATTGGCCAATTCTCGTAATTGTCACACAATCAGCACATCTATAGTGAGCCAGAACTAAGGGTTTTGCATGTATTATTCTTTCTATGCTATATCAATTCATGCATAGCAGGGATAATTAGAAAATATAACAATCAACGCATTTAGCATGTCTGTGTGCCTAACAACAAACAATGGCAAGAGGATATTGCCTGCTGATGGTTATAACAAATAAAAAAGAAAATGTTAAATCTGAGAGAAGAGAACTGGCAAGTGATGTAACACAGTATGCCCCTCGGGTGCAAACCTCACCAATAGATTAATTCCCAAAAATCAATAGAGGGTAGACTTTGGAAAATATTGCCAACTCAGGCATTTTCCTTGCATTTTTGAATCTAAGGAAATTAGGGCTCACTGTAAAGAGTGATTGCAGGAGGATGATAAAGATGAAGTTTGATGTTGACAGGGGCAGCATTTGATCTCTGTGATCAGTAATTTCCATGGTCTAAAATCCTTTTTTTCCTGCAAGGACTTCGTGATCTTTGGCCACATCTGACCAAGGTATTGGTAATAATGCCAGATAGGCAGTTTAGGTTTTTAACTACCTTCCGTGAGTCAGTAATAGACATACCTAAAGACCCAGATTTAAGCTAGGATATAATGTATTTAGGGTGTATTTACCTTTTTTCAGCTGCACACACCAATCTAGGCTTGACAAGCAATTACAGAAGAACTACTTTGACGATTTTAGCCCAAGATATCTCATTTGATAGCCTTTGACTTAAACTTTAAAAAGACTATTTCTCCCTGGATGCATGTTTTATCCATCTGGTCACATTTGATTCATAACTATTTAAACTGTCCTTTCTAAGGTGACTGAAGACTTTGCCCCAGTCTCCCAATGTATACAGAAAGGCATTATTACATATGTATTGCAGGTTCTCTCAAGTTGGGGCTATGCCTTACATGCATGATGTATCTTATACTTGACTGCTCTATGTTTCTACACACTAGGTCATATCTTAGTTGTCCATGTATAAGACTGGAGAAGCACTTTATTTAAATTCAGGAACATATTTCTTTTTGAAATGTTGGTTTCTGAATGAATCAATTGACTTTCTATGAATCACCCTCCAGATTTGAATTCATTTTTTCCCTTAGAGTGGACAGACAAGGGCTGCAGAGGCACGTCTCAATGTAAGTATTTACACATGACAGAAGATTTCTTGATGAAAGATTTTATGTGTAAAAATCTGTATAGAATTATGTATGATATAGGTAGACATATTGATGTAGATTTCGACACATAGAGGTACAATGTATATATATATAGGTAGATAGTGAGATAGATATGTAGATAGATCTGGATAGAGATAAGTAGATCATACTCAATGTTGCATAAAGTGTACTCTTGGAACTTCATGTTCTCTTTGCAAATGATTCTACAAAACCTGTCAAGGGCCTATTCTCATGTAAAAAGCCAAGCCCTATATTCAGGATTTTGTGGCACATCCCTTTCTAATTTTACTTTACCCCACCAGCTGACGTGCATGATGATAACACTTGTTGTTATTTATGTGTTGACAGTGACACCTGGTTGGACACTCAAAGTACTTAGCATCTTCATCTCCCTTGACAGTGGCTTCTGGACTCAGAAGGTGTTTGGCAAGGTGGATCTCCTACGTGGCATGACCAGCGGTACCAATATTGTGTTTTATGCCCTTATCTCAAGGTGAGCTAACTCGGGTTTACTCTGTGTGGGACTTGAGGAGGACTAAGTTTCTTTTTTGGTAGGAACTGTCATGCAGACTCTTTTAATTGATAGCCATTGGTGCATGGTTAGGGAAAAAAGGGTTTGCGGGTTGAACTATAGTTCTGCGGTCACCAAATTTTATCTTTCACCTTAAATTACTGTCACATGCTGAGAGATGCTCACCCAATTTTAGCTCATGTCTCCATCGAAGTGTTTGGTAATTCATCAAGCTGAGTGAGGGTTGACTCAGTATCACCCAAGATGAGTCCTCATTCATAAAATATGACACAATATGATTCAGGTTTACATACATTTGTGGGTTTATCAAGTCAAATATTAGTAATCTTTATTAAGTCAGTATGTACACTTAATTGTATGTTACTGACAGATATGATAATCCTACATTTCCTTTTTTTTTTCATTTTCATTTCTAGGCAATTCTGTGGTGCCTTCAAAGCAATTCTCTGCAAGTGTGTTAGAAAACCAGAAAACCAAGCTACCACTGATCAGCCAACTGCCCCAACAGCAGCAACTTAAGCTTAAATTAACCACTTTATTTTACAATAGAAACAGCCTTTACCCACAGCTCTTTTGAAACACAGGTGCCTATTCGAGGTATACTTTTAGTTGTTAAAGGATAATTCATGAGCCCCATAGCCTGGTGCTTATACAAGGTTTATTCAAATCCTGCCCATCTTGAACATGAAAATAAGGGACCTTGTACTCTATCTAAATATGAATGAACATGTGTGATAACTCTTGAGAGGTCCACATATATATCCTGAGATATCCATTATTTATCTCAAGATATCTCCAGTATCCATTGATCAATCAGCAAACAAAATCCCATGTCATGTTTATGGGTTGGCCAGCTTAAGGTCATCTAAGACTACAGTGCATATTTTTCGCAGGTAGGAAATATTGACTCAAAATTTGTTGATGATGTGAAGGGCTGACGCTGTTTTGCTTTTGTAACTTTCATATTCCTCATAATAGTAGATATATATTGTAAAATAGCTTCAGTGATTTGATAGTGATTAGTTGTAATCTATGCTGCTTTTGTATTTCAAAATTACGTTTGATTGTTAGTGGTTATGAAACTGAAATGCTGAGGAGAAAGTGAAGAAAAGAGCAGATATATTTTGGCCTTGATATCAAAATGATATACATGTGTCATCTTTTAACTTTGCAAATGATAATCGTACACTAGTATATCATTCCCATTTGTTGTGATGTTGCACCAGTGAAGTTCTGGTAGGTCTGCTAGTCAACACTTGGCTCATGTATCCTCGTCAATCTCTATACTTTTGGGTTGTTAAGGACCCGTTACACTGGTGGCACTTGCTGTTTGCCGCAAATACCTGCCACTGCAAAACGAACACTTTCTCTTTTGCTGCAGCAAGCTTTTAAAGCACCTTTTCTTTACTGTTACATTTGCAGCATCTGCCATACAGCAGATGGTGCATTACTACTTCTCACATGGGGGCCTCAAGGGCTAATAGATGTAAATATATCACACTGACATTCACCTTAATACAGTTAAAAGTGGCTTGATAACTTGATGTAGCAGCCCTATGGATGGCAAAATGGTATTAGGCAGGGGCCACTGACCAGTAGCATAGTAGTGTTATGGCTGCTTTGGTATTAGCATGAAATAAAAAAAAACAAGGTCTGCATTAATTCCTCTTATTCATAAATAGACACATCATCTTTTAATTTAAAAAGTGGGTAGTTACATCATGAAGATTCTTAACGTGTAACATCATACAATGATGAAGTGAAATAAATGCACTTTCCTGCACAAATCTGTGTTTTTTGATAGTGAATAGATATTTTTACTTGTAATCCAGAACAGGTCTTGAGATCTTAGGACTGTCTATGATGATATAATGTAAACACCTTTCCCACACTTTAAAACAAGACTTCCTCTGTTCATGGGACCAGTCCAACAGAATGCAGTTCAGGTGTGAATAAAATACTAATAAGTAACACCCCAAGGTAATTTCTTAACATTTTATGATTGGGCCCTTCAAGTTGTGTCCCAAAGTCCCTAGGGATTTCTCAGGAATTTGCTGTTGTATTGCTGGATGTGATTGTAGTACCTTAAGAAGGAGCTTTGTGGGCTACATTCATGTATCACGTTGGCCCTATTGTGTGGATACACCTCCGAAGGGTTGGCATTGCCTGCATATCATGGACCGTAGAGAGGCACTTAGTTCCTTACTCATGGTGAGTACAATACATGGATAGAGCACACCCTGACACACTACCAGTACACCAATCTGAGGCGCTATTGACTTCAAACCTGTGGTGTCCATATCAAGGTTGTCAT
Organism: Acholoe squamosa; assembly: GCA_949317995.1. Lineage (NCBI taxonomy): Eukaryota > Metazoa > Annelida > Polychaeta > Phyllodocida > Polynoidae > Acholoe > Acholoe squamosa. The sequence goes on along the minus strand of OX439043.1, from coordinate 16,599,817 downwards.
AAATGGCTGTCATTATAATGATCACATTTGATGGCAGCATACATACACATGTAGTACAGAGTGATACGGTGAGTATCTTCACCAGTCTGTGCAGACGGGGTTGATGACGAGCTCCAGTTTCATTTCCTTGTGCTGCCTGGGCATGCATTTGGTTGACAAGATTTGAGATAGTTGCAATACGAGGGTCTACCATATTGTCATGGTTGGCAACTCGAGCATGTAAGCACCAAATGGTACATCCTTGCATTGCAGCTGATGTTATTAATAACAGGAATGTCATTGTTGAAGTTATCAATACCATGATCGGGTGTTGTTGACTATTGTTTATAGAACAAAAAGCTCCAGTTTCACTCACCCTCTTCTTCCCCAGTACATAGGACATGGAGCAATGTGCCGCTGCAAAAATGACGACTCCAATGGTAAGAATCTTGGAGAACCGGGTTGTCATTATGAATTGATGGGTGTATGGCTTTACCATGGATATTAAAGTGTCCAGAGAAAGCATAAAGATCCCTATAATGATCATAAAACTTGAAATTGAAATAAATAGTCCCAGGACTCCACAGTTTTCTGGTTGTGTATCAGGGCGTAGTAGAACAAGTAACCCGAGTATGAAGTGACTTATAGCCTCCAGGGTGAAGAATGTCCTGGTTGATTCCTTTAGTTTCCGTGATTTCAATAGGACCAATGAAAAAAGCAGAAGTAGGTTGGTTACAATAGCCATAGACCCTGCGATGTATTGTGCGAGCAGCTTCAGGTTTGAAGGCTTTTGTGAATCTGTACTGAGTCCTGTTGAATTATATGTTGTATTAGACATCCTTACTCCCAGTGGAAAATGCGAGAGTAGGAGGTACACTATGATATAGTGGACCTTCATCTTGTGAGTCGGTGATGCGCTCTAAGGTGTAGCTGTCTGTAGCATGTCTCAGATAGCACTGACCAGCAGGTATTTCTGTCATCTACATCTGACAATTAACCTATTATGGGCAGCATGATGTCGGACGATGTCACATGATAGTAACCATGCCATACAAGTCCATCAGTGTAGCGGTCTGCTTGCCTGCACTTCATTGGAGCATCATGCTGCCCTTTGGGTGTTTATCAACCCTGTAGGGCCTGCGTGATGCATCCCTCATTCACACATTCCTCATTCATACATCCAAAGGTTATGCAGCCCTTAAAGGGTTAAAGGATATAATGCAAAGTATTAGTCATTGGTTCACAGTATTTGTAAAAGGGTGAGAAAAAGATTATCAGCAAAGGTGTATGCTGAAAACAAGCATCTGCCGAACAACACCTGTTGTTTAACCCTTCAAGTGATGCATAATATGTCAAGGTATCCTGCCCTTTGGTCAACACGATGCATGAATGCAGCCCTGGTTAAGTACTTTTCAGGGCTACATTCAAGCATCATGCCGACCCTACAGAATCAATACACCCCAGGAGGTTTGACATAATGCTCCAATAAAGAGTATAGCCATGCAAGCAGTTCCAGTCCACATAAGTTTCATGCCATGCTGCTATACCTGCTTCACCACTTGCTTCATCCCCTCCTCCCTGCTGAGAGTGACATGTGCATTAGCACTTTACATTGATAAGTATACTTTGTATTTAATCTACAGGACTCTGGGACATGTGCCACACCCATGGATGTGTGAAGAGGCCATGCCGCTTGTCTTATTAGTGATATTAGCAATTGACCGGCTCATTAACAGAAGTTGATCAATACAGTTAGTTACCTGACTCGCATTTTGAGTATATAAATGACTTGTCAATAAAACCCCCACCTTTCTTTCACACATTATGTACAGAGACATCTTCCTTCAGGTGCAAACCTTACTGCTAACAAACCCACATTGTATTTAGATTGATAAGCAAATGTGATGCAAAAGTATGAAAAACAGGTTTGATTGTAGGGGTTGAAATGAATTTTGTCTTTTAGGGAGTGGTAATTTTCTAATAACAGGAGCCAGTGGATTTTTGTGTGCATTTGCCAAAGTTCTTGCATCACCCTTTAATTCTATAGTAATATGTGTGCTTCTTTTCCCACAGAGGGGTGACATTCTTTTTGAAAGAGGATATTCACGATCAAAAATCCATCGATGGTGAGAAATCCAAAGCTGATTAAGCTGCTCTGTATTTTAGTAGAACTATAAGCTTGTATGTGATATTAAATTCCTGTTCAAAGATATTTTAACATCAGCTCTTAATATGTTCCATATAAGAGGCACTAGGCGATTTAACATGCATCATGACATCAGGAACTTCCTATAGCTTGCACCTAGGGGTTGATTCTTTAGTACTCAAGGCAATATTACTTCATTTGTTACTTCATCAGCAGAAATAGATTTAAAGATGTGCAGGTGACACATATCTAAAACTCATCACTATAGGCAGAAGGTTCTCTCTAGTGTCCATACAATAACTGAGTACGGCTGCTTAAGTTAATTAGCATTGAACAGCTAAAGTAGCAGCCTTTGTTATATTTAATTTGAACTATTGTGTGACGTACTATGGAGCCCCTAATAGGACATACCAAAAAGATTTTTTTTCATAAAAAAAAAATTCCTGCGGGTACAGGAACATTCCTGCGGACACAGGAGAATTCTTGCGGATACAGGGGTATTCTTGCGGGTACAGGGGCATTCTTATAGGTGCAGAAATATTTTTTTTGTGGTTGCAAATTTTTTTTTCATCTGATAACAAATTCTTTGGGGTGCAGAAAAAAATCTTTTTTTTTACATTAGTAAAAAAAAGAAGCCATTTTAGATAACATTCAATTTGACAAAGGACATGGGGTTGACACACATGTGACAAGGCCGATAAGGGATATAGATTTAGAGACAAGGGATAGGCCACTTTTTGAAATAGAGAATGTCCTGGTATCCTCAAGAATTATTTCTGTGTCCACAGGAATTGTTCAGTACCTGCAGGAATTGTTCAGTATCTGCAAGAATTGTTCAGTATCCACAAGAATTCTTACATCAGTACCCACAAGAATTGTTCAGTGCCCACAAGAATTGATCAGTACCCACAAGAACTGTTCAGGAGGGTGTTGCGAAAGGACAGGAATTAAATTCTGTCGGAGGTGCTATTCCCAAATGGGAACTGACTACCCTTAGGTGATGACTTCTCCCCTGTTTTACAGCAAGGTAATAGGTTATAGAATTGATTCTTTAGTTTCCATGAATTGGGGGATGCTTCCCAGTATGACTCACACAAAGAGGATTGATTCTGAGTGTAGGGTGAGCAGTTGGTTCTAAGCAGCAGACCAGACAGGAACTGGAAGGTGAGTTACGACAGTGAGAATCCATTTCCGATTCTTTTCGCAATAGCCTGCTGTACCCGCAAGAATTGTTCAGTATCCGCAAGAATTGTTCAGTATCCACAAGAATTGTTCAGTACCCGCACAAATTGTTCAGTACCCGCAAGAATTGTTCAGTATCCACACGAATTGTTCAGTACCCGCACAAATTGTTTAGTACCCGCAAGAATTGTTCAGTATCCGCAAGTATTGTTAAGTACCCGCATGAATTGTTCAGTATCTGTAAAATATATTTTCCTGGAAATTTTTTTTTATATGTCTTATTAGGGGCTCCATAGTACGCATCTTAATGCACATGAAAAATATCTCTGAGACATCAGCATTTGTTAGAAACCATTTATATTATGATATATACATTATATTGCATTTTATGAACTAGATGCTCCTGAGGACATGGAAAGATAGACTTAAGCTGGAATGTGCCGGTACCCACAAGAATTGTTCAGTATCCGCAAGAATTGTTCAGTATCCGCAAGAATTGTTAAGTATCTGCAAGAATTTTCAGCATCCGCAAGAACTGTTCAGTATCCGCAAGAACATCCCAGTACCCGCAAGAATATCCCAGTACCCTCAAGAATATCCCAGTACCCGCAAGAATGTCCCAGTACTGGCAAGAATTTTTTTTTAGAAAGATAATTATTTTTGGTGTGTCCTTTTAGGGGCTCCGTAGTACCTCCTTCAGTATCTGCAGGAACTGTTGAGTATCCACCAGAATATTTTTCTGGGGGAAAAAATTATTTTTGGTATGTCCTATTAGGGGATGAATTGTTCAGTATCCGCAGGAATTGTTCAGTAAAGACTATTTTTTCTGTGGAAAAATCTTTTTGGGTATGTCCTATTAGGGGCTCCGTACAATACTTAATATACTATCACCAGGAATTGTGATATAAAATGGTTGATTTACTTAATTTTCACACTATCTTGTTCATAAGTACTGTACTATCTATTACTCCAACTTAGGCCCCCTATATTGAAATAAGGATTGATCAACCTCAATGTGGTGTAGTATATAGAACTAAAATAAGGTGCTGATCTAATCAGTACTTTCCTTAGCTTTGATGTTCTATCTGATGCTTACCACGTTTCAGAAGTTTCAACTTGTATAAATGTGATGTGCTTTCACGAAATGAGGCACATGTCAGCCTAAATGGATATTGGGATCATTCTCTACCTGTGCATAGAAGATCTTAAGCAACATTCTGCTTTTTGATTCTTCTAAATTGACCACGGATGAACTTAACTATGTGTGTATGACACTTATACACTAGGAAGCTGGAATTAACGGGGAATTAACAAATGGTTCATGGATCTACTGGCGACCTTTTTCAAGGAGAGGGACCATGAATAAAAAACCTCCACATTTTGTTTTGAAATCCTTAAGTCTTCCTTCACAGATAAATTAAGTGGATTAATCCCTTTTTTCAAAACGCAATAAATCCCCAAACCGTTTTGTTCCAAAATGCAATAAATCCATATGACTCTTTTTGTATCCACATAATAGCCACAAAAGTTAGTTTTCTTTTCTATATTTGACTTTCCTCGTTTAGTTGGATATAAATGAAATATTTTCAAGTACTTTTTTTACACTGATGGTTCTTTTACAGAAAAAAGGCAATTTGTCATATATTTCTTTGCAAAATGCAATAAATCCTGTTTTGTTCCAAAATGCAATAAATCCACACTGTTTTGTTTCAAACGCAATAAAAATCCATCAAAACAGCTTTACATAGATCTATATACCTCTCTCCTCACCAGCAAAGTTGATCTTTATTAGGAACAAGGTTGTAAAATTTACAAAACACAATGATATGACATTAACAGATCATTCAATCCATGGAAATAAGTTTATCAATGATTTTAGGTGGGCCCTAGGTGCCAAATGGTGACTGTTTTAGAAAACATTTTTTCACTTACCCCAACTTGTTGTTTTCTCATCTTAACTCCAATTTTTCCAAAAGAATTATGGTGTTTATTGCATTTTGGAACCAAACTCTTCATTATTATATCCATCTAGGGTGTTAATTAATTTAGTCATTGTATTACTCTGACTCCGAGTGTTGAACTTTTCTACACTGTCATGTCTCAATATATTGGTCTTCAAAGAGTCGGCTGATTCACTAACCAGCCACTAATCACCCTGAATAGATTGAATTATAACCATTATATTCTATTGTAATTCTGATTCAAAGAACCAGTCGATTCAGGAACCAGTCAATTTTTATCTGAAACGGAGGTGGCCGGTTAAGTGAGACATGACTGTATAAGTTGATATATAGGGTCTGTGAAGACTTTGTGATCGGTAATAAATTATATAATCCTCTTTTGAGTAATATACCAGAGTTAAAGGAAGAACGTTGACAAATGCCACTCTGTTGTAAAGATATGAAATAAAGCCTTTCTCTTTATTAAACCAGGAATCACCGTGTCTCTCCTCTTTTCAAAAATTGAACCGACTGGTAGCCCGGTGGTAGAGAGGTCAAGGTGATACTCTACCAGACCGGCTACACTTATTTCACATGAGAAAGTGTTTTTTTTTGTGGAATCTGGCCCTTATGCCCCAATTGAACCCAGAAACAAAACCTTTTCAGATCATCAAAAGGTTTCTTTTCAGAGAGAAGTATAATGAACCATAAAATAACTCTTGCCATAAGAAAAGCGTTATTTCTCCCAAATGAGTGGTTCGCAGAGGGCACAAACACGATGCTCAAATCAAACTGTGGATTCAGTGACTATACACTCAAAGCCTTCCTTGATACACTTACCCCAAAAGAGGACAATCCAAATTGGCAAGAAATACGCTTTTGGTCAACTAAGATTGGATTTCAACCCTCATCAGCATCATCAACTTCCTGCTATTTGGACCATAACTTCTACCTTTCTTTTAAAAGATCCATTTTCACGCTCGGGACAAATCTAGAAAGCAACTGTAGTATGAGGTTTCTCAACATCATCTCATTTATCGTTTTTGTTTTGGTCGGAGGTTAATTGGGAGGGGGTGCTTTGGGTACCAAAAATACTGCAAGTTCCTCTCACCTGAGGCCTCACAACTTAAGTTCTATAGGGTCCGGGCTTCCCTAGCCCACTTAAAAGGGTCTATGTCTCCTCTTTCCTATCCCCTCGGATGTGTGTGGTGCACATTTGCGCAGGGGCTTCCCTAGCCGACTTAAAAGGGTCTATTTCTCATCTTTCCTATACCCTCGGATGTGTGTGGTGCACATATGTGTGGGCACTGACACATTCCCTTGTGAAATTGTGTAATGTAGTTCTCGCCATGAATATGACCTTAGCTGTCGAAATGGCGTTAAACATCTATTACTCACTCACTCTATAGGGTCAACTAAAGTTAGGGCCGTGTCTTCTACCCTGTCTTCTACTCAAACGTAAATAAAGATAATGATAAGAAAAAAGACAATCCTGATGTCAGCGTGCACTGAAAACTCCCTAGGGTTGGAAACTCGTCAGTACTGACGACCTTAGATCCTCAGGCTAGCAATACCCAAAATTACAACCCTAGGACGTCACTGAGTCGTAATATATGTCACATTTTCTCATTTAGAGAAAGAATTAACAAACTTTTATTTTTCAAAGTTCTTTATTTCAAAAAGTAGCCCGGCATCCATATTTTTCTTTACATAATATTAAATATCGATTCTGTATGATTCAATGTACTTATTACCTCAATGATGCACTGTAGCCTCTGTTAATATTATTCAAGGTTTAAGTCTTATTTCAGGAGCAAATCAGGCCATCGCCGTCAATCGTTTCCAGTGTAGCACTGGTCGACCAGCTTCACATTCAAGGGAGTGCGATCCTGGCTTCTCAATTTATTTAAGGATGTGATAGCAGGCAAGGTCAAATCCAGTGTTGAGGCCAAAGTGAGTTCTTTTATCCAATCTGTCTATCATAATTCTGGCAGTAGGAGGATATTAAATTTTTATAAAAGAGTATTGTGTATATATCATGAGTACCCCTAAGGGGCAAAAACACATAATTATATCAAAATCCATTTCATGATTAATTTTATATTTCCTGTAAAGATTCTTGGTGTGGAATATGCACTGTGGCCATTGAGTACTTACAGTTACATTGTCATAGCTATTTGCAGAGTAATCGGTAATCCTGTAATCAACTCAAAAACAAAATTATTATTTTGTCCTATAAAGACTTTTTTCCCAGAGTCATATTAAATTTTCAATATGTTAACCATTAAACACATAGAAGGGAGATTTTGTCAAAACAAGTAGATAACAGTTTGACAGCTTAAATCACTTGTTGATGCCTCCATCCATTGTAGATACATTGAAAATCATTTTAGAGGAACTCTCTCTCTTTCTTTAGCTGGCAATAAAGCATATTTCCAAATTTGCTAAATTAGGATATATTTATGGTCCCTGTGTGGTCTACTTATCAATTATAAAAAGCTACTGAATTGTAATTCCCAATGCCTCAGAAGGCCAGGAAATACAATGGAATTGTATTCATTATATTAAAGTCTGTTATAATTTATATTCCAGCTTTGCAGCAAAGTGCAGACTGGTGTCCTGAATGGCATTATTGGGTAGTGGTGAATGGAGAGGATGATAAAGTGATAAATCTATAGATATGTTAAATGACTTTTTTTTAATTGACCTTAAGTTTGAGGAAAGTTAATTTTGTCTGTTCAATTGCCTGGTCTACCTACTTGCAAAATTTGGATGAATAGATTCATACATAAATAACAACTCAGGACTTATGGTAAATACACAATGCTGTGATTGTTGCAAGAGGACCTGATGAACTGAGGTCTACAAATAATGAAATATTGGATGTAACGAAGATCAGATTAGAACTGGTGCCAGTCCTGGAGGAATGATGGATGAGGCTATGGGTTGGACCCTGTCTTGACCAAAAGGAAGATTAGATTAAGCCTGTACTCACTCTAGATATAGGTCTCTTGCAATATTTACACAGTGATATTTAGACCAATAATTTGCACACCTCTCTGACTTTTATGTTGCATTAGAATGCTTGATATTGTAAGTTGAATTGTACACAGAGTATATTGATGGCATCCCAGCACATGATCTGTGATGTACGTCTTTTATGATATGTGAAATAAAATATGGAATATACAATAAAAAAAATGTTAAAGACAATGTGATGAGGTAATAGTGCCTCTCGCTTAGCTATCTCTCTACCATTTTAATGGTCAAGCTAGCTCAGTAGGAAGACCTGCTGACTCTTTGTAAGAAGGTTAATGGATCTAATCCTCAGGCAGGGTTAGATACTAACGCTGGCCCGGGAGCCGATGTTCCATACACTGCAAAAATGGTGTTTAGATCCTAAACACAATTCTAAACATATTCTTGCAACGTTTTTGTAATCACATTAATGTAAACATTGTTAGCCAAACAATGTGCTTAGCTCAAGTGTTTAGAAATGTAGGTGTTTAGGTTAAAACTTTTGTGTTTAGATATATGAATTTTTGTGTTTAGGTGTTTAAGAATTTTTGTGTTTAGATGTTTAAATGATTTGATGGAGAGTTAAGGTTTGCAGACATGTATGCATTAAAAAACAGAGATATATTTTTTCTCTCTCATTTACTTGGGGGGGGGGGCATCAGCAGGTATTTACTTGTCAAAGTCTCCAAAGATGTCGCCCACAGAAGTTGACAGATTGACTTCTTCTAGTTGATCTATATGAGTATTTAGCCATGCTAAATCTAATTGCAGAGACAAAATCAGCATGAATCCGCCCATTCTAACTTTGTTTCGGTGTGGATAGAGGAGGGATAGTTATATTTTTCTGTTTAAAAGATCGCAGTAACCTGTGCTCTGGGCTCATAGCTTTAGCCCCGGGCCCATAGATTTCAAAATCCGTCACATACAATGAAAAGAGGTTTCTGGGCTAACCCCAGACATTTACTGACATGTCTGGGCTGGAATCCCACCTGCATGGGTTCCATCATGGCCAAGAGACTGGGCCGAGAGATGTTTATCAAGCTGTGATTGTGTAGTCTTCTTTTTGAGAGAAGGGTATTAGTGTTGGTCAAAATGTTGCCAGTAGATTTATAAATCCTTTTGGAGTTTTAATATCTTACGATGTTATATTGGATTGATATCCTCCAGTGGAAACATCACATATATATTGAACCCATGTCGACAACTGGTTGATTAACCATTTGGCAATGTTATTTAAACATCAATATTTGTACCATTGGAACATGTTAAGCTGGAAATACAGTGGCGGATCCAGGATTTGAAAAAGGAGGGGGTGCAGCCCAAAAGAAGGTGGCGCAGTCCCCATTTTTGAGCAAATTTTGGGGTGAATTGGGCAAGTACTGGCAAAAAGGAGGGGCCACATGCCCCCGCGCCCCCTCTAAATCCGCCACTGAAATGTATGCCTAGATTAAGAGCAGAGTGAAAAGGAACTAAAAATGCAAATTTTTAAAAGGACACATGGTAAAAGGTACGCCCGCGAGGGGGTGCCTAAAGGCTGCCTCCTTTCACTGTGGTATACCCTGTCTGTCAAAGTCCGTCTGATGTGAAGATCTGAATGGATATGTTATGAATTGGTTGTCTGGGTGCCCCTGAAAATCTGGAAGGTCCGAAACTCGTCCTCAGTTTGACAAAACCTAAATCTACAACTTTAGTCAAAATGACGACTTTATAGGTCGTCATCCTGACGACCTATGACGACTATATATTAATTGTCAATATTGTCATACTGACGACTCTGTATTGTCAGTATTGTCATTTGTCTAACTTAATTTTGTATGTGTAGGGAAATTCAGTTCCCTAATCTTGTGTAGAAAATCGATCTCAAATAAACCATTGGCAAGTCAACAATGTTGGACAGTCAAAATGCGCTTGTTAAGTGAATAAATTCAGTCTGAAGTGATGCGGAAGTTTTAAGTCGAAAAGGCTAGGAATTGCCCAAAATATAATGTATACAAAAACACAAGTAGTTCACAACACAGCAGTGTATGGGCCAGCCAGGTGAACTTTATTTCTTCCTTATTCAAAGGAGGAAGAAAATAGTGCTTTTTTTTTCTTTCTTTTTAATTGTACACTGACAAAAGATGTCAGACAAGAAGAAGCATACCTCTAATATCAATGAAAAAAAGTCCCATTCTCCACATATCATATATGTATAATATTGGAATATGATGGCAACATAATGGCATAAGATTTCTCCATAAGCGACTTTCTCTTCATCTATAATGTAGAAAGAAAACTGTTTTACAGGAGAAAGTTAGATCTAGCTTGTGCACTCCGATTGCGACAGTTCATAAGGTTAAAACATAAGTTATTTGAAAAGTCAATAAGTCCATAGCATTCCGCATGGAGGCCGTAACTTGACAGTATGACCTCTATATTAAGTCACCTCCATGGTCAAGAAATGCTACCCCGATTTCTCAATCAAAATGCTTAAACCACATAAGTTCCCGCTAACCTGATACCCCTGAGTTTTTCTTTTTCTTTTACCTATAATTGCATAAATTACGGCGTATACAATGTACGTATAGGGTTTATGTAATTGATTGAAGTTGATTTAGTGGACATTTTCCTACCTTTATTTTCAAGTCTTGATATCTGGTTCTCTCCAGACAAAATCTGAGCAGTCCAAAGCTGTACAGCCACATGGGCTCTAATTAGGCATGTGCTCCAAACTTGCATGCCTATATCAAAAGAGCGCCTGTCTAACAAGCTGAACATATTATAAAGACCCTCATTGACCCCAAAACCGGACTTTCAAAGGTCCTGTAAAACATAGATACAAACAGGTAGTCAGGATTTCTAAGCACAGGTAAGCTAAAACAGTCAATTACAACATCTGCGTTCATGTTTGAAACATATAACCATTTACCAACATATTAGATCTCAGCTGAGGCCAATTAAAAAATTCATCAGCTTCCCAGACACCGCCAGCACCAGTTAAAAAGGGCCGCATTATTGCTTATTATTCCTAAAAAAAAAGAAGAGAGATGTTCAAAATTTCCGTATCCACTCGACACCCAAAACAAAAATGTATATATCTCAACTTACATCGTTTTTTAGAAACATGATTTCAACAGCGTATTTAATCCATCTACAAGCTGGATCTAGTAGAAAAATAGTGATAGTAAGGGCGCCATTAATGAAAATGCATGCATGGAAATAGGATCTTGCAAAAACGTCGAGTAGAAAAGGCCCTCCCGCATCACCCCAAATTTAAATCAAACAAAAATAAAAAGCCTTCCTCCCTCACCCTTTTTCTCAGAAAAGTACCCGTAAAGCTGATAATTTTTTAAAAGCGGCTTAAATGAAGGCCTCATGGCAATGCACCTGAATGGATATACCAGAGCCATCACTGCCTGAGGAACAGGACTTCTATAAACGTATAATTGCTTTTTATTGTGAAATCGTGATTTGAGAAGAAGAAGAAGAAGAAGAAGAAGAAGAAGAAGAAGAAGAAGAAGAAGAAGAAGAAGAAGAAGAAGAAGAAGAAGAAGAAGAAGAAGAAGAAGAAGAAGAAGAAGAAGAAGAAGAAGAAGAAGAAGAAGAAGAAGAAGAAGAAGAAGAAGAAGAAGAAGAAGAAGAAGAAGAAGAAGAAGAAGAAGAAGAAGAAGAAGAAGAAGAAGAAGAAGAAGAAGAAGAAGAAGAAGAAGAAGAAGAAGAAGAAGAAGAAGAAGAAGAAGAAGAAGAAGAAGAAGAAGAAGAAGAAGAAGAAGAAGAAGAAGAAGAAGAAGAAGAAGAAGAAGAAGAAGAAGAAGAAGAAGAAGAAGAAGAAGAAGAAGAAGAAGAAGAAGAAAAGGAGGTCTAATTCTAAATCCATTTCTTAACACATGGTTTCTATTTCGTATATAAGTAACTTAATGATAAGACGATTCTTCTTGAAATATTATATTCCTGCTATATTAACCCTGAGGTGCCCAAGCGCGCTTAAATGCGCGGTTTTGGGCTTAAATACATGCACATTGAAGCAAATTTTCATCCAGGAACATCTACTGGTCCAATCTGCAAAGTTATACCCTCATAAGAACAGCCATAACCCCCTTATTCCAATAAGACCATCCATTTGACTGTATCACCATTACTTGAGGCACAGTGAGTCAAAACCTGAAAATTAGTTGTCATACATGTGACTCTTTGGAAGGGAATCGGCCCAGGAGATAGGATCTAGCATGATAGCAAGGTGATGCTGGATCATTTGTCCCCTATTGCCACATCTTTTATAGACTTGCCAACCTTACAACTGATCTATTCATAGGAATTGTTCATATCCATGTAAATGATGTCATGAACTGTGACCAAGGCATTCTGCACCCTGGTAGTGCACACAGGCAGAACCAGTAAAGTATAGTTATGCAAATAGCACACACTATATGAGATTAGAGCAGGACAGCACTAAAGAGGCGGTGTCACGTAATGAAATTAATACCAGAAAGATAATGAGGTCAATACTCCCATTTTCTGATTTGTTAAAGAATTGATATGGTTTACAATAATTGTCCATTGTTTATTGTGATTGGATGAACAGTGGCGGGTCAAGGATTTGAAAAAAGGAGGGGGCGGCCCAAAAGGAGGGGGCGCACCCCTGAATTTTAGACAAATTTTAGGCGGCAAAATATATAATTATGTGTCTACAGGCACTGCTGTTGTTATTGTTTTAATACATTTAAATGACGCTTTCTTAATATTACATAAAACGTTTAAAAACGTCTTTTGACTGTTCAAAAACGTTAGGAAAGAACACGTTTTAGGAAAGAACACGTTGGTAGTTACCGGGTATAACATCAAAACCTAGCTATAAAACCGTTTTTACAGAACACCAAAAAACTTGTTTGAGTGCAAAGAGAGAGCAAAGATGGACATACTTTTATGTTTTTAACAAATGTTTGGAGAACTTGTTGACATAGATATAACGTTTGATGTTAAAAAGAACGTTGCTTTTTATAGTTTATGAAGGCAATTTATGCATCATTTCAAGTTCAAAAATCGTGTTAGAAACACTCGTTGTGCATACCCTCTAAATTAACATTTATCTTCTTTTCCAAGTTGTCTATCTAAGGCCTCATACATCAAACTTTTCCCGATTATTTGAAGATTTGTAAACGATTTTTGAGGATTTCTTCAAACATGTCGAAGATTCTTTCCCAAAAGTGACATGTATGCACAACCTTTCCCATTATTTTCTCAAATCCCCCGCAGGAAATGAACATTCCTAACAACCATCAGTGAAAACCCAACAAAGTATAACTATATGAGGCCTTAGACAGACAAAAAAAATCCGACCGACCTCAACTTTCTTTTTTAGCATGTTACGGGCTTTCTTTTGGCCTCAATAACAAACATACAAATACACAGAAAGGTCGTCAGGTGTTATGAATCCCCCTCCTGAGGCTACTTCATATGAAAGTAATACCTAGGTAACCGTACTATTAACATCCTTCTTGGACTGAGTACCGATTACTTCTATAAATCAATACTGATTCAAGCTCATCTGAAAAAAATAAAATGGAAAACTCACTTGGCATTCTATTCCTCAATTCACTGGCGAGGGGACATACATTATTAGGCTACATTTGGAAGAATTTGCATTAAAATTACATTTTTTCTCAGTTATACTGTAAAAGAAAACATAACTAATATCGCTACTATTTTGACATCAATTTCTATTTGGGATGTAGATCAAATTTCCAATCTTCAGGGACCCGCATCTTACTCGGAAGTGTCATCAGACAACTCCCCGGATTCCGTCTCCCAGATGAGAACGGCAGAGGCCCTCTGCCCAGAACAAGATGGCGATTTTTTGAGTAAGTAGTTGCAGAGGCCTAGGAAGCAAATCTTCATTGGGGGGGGGGGGGGCAGAGGAGGGCCCACCTCAACCACATTGAATTGTCGGCTCAAGTGCAATATCACCTATACATAGGCCTACCTATAGAAAATTTGTATAGAAAATTAATTTTGGATGAATAGTAGATCTGATTTGAGGCCCAGACCCCCATTTTCCCTATCCCATTACTACATGTATGTCGATCTAATTTGAGATGCAAAGTGTTAGCTTTTTGTTCAATTCATTATGAATTCTTTACAATTTTTTTTCGGGGGGGGGGGCAGACATACTCATGCCCCACCTCCTTTATGATTGGGGGTGGCCCAGACCCCCCCTGCCCCCCTTTTCCTACGCACCTGAGTTATCTATCATAAATAGTTTATATGCTCATCATCTCTTGTCACCTAATTGAAATAGATCGGACATTGTGTATGATTTACCAGTGAGCACTCTGACATTGGATTATGTTTTTTTTTTCTTTATTCCTTTAGGATGCGCGTCACAGGCGCCGACTACCCAACCTCGACCGTGTCACGACACCCAAGCATCCCAAACCGCTTTGTATTGAATGTCAGAAATGGAGGAGTCACCATAGCAGGCAGATTCGAAACCAGGCGTCGCATGTCAGTATCCTATATAATTTTACCGCAAAATATATATCTAGATAAGCTTACCTATTTGAACTGCGTAATACGCTTATCAATTGTTGTAATCTTTTTGTTGATGCAATTTCTTTTTAGCTGGAGTCAATGTTTGTTGCCATACTATTATCACGGAACTGAATTTGGCATGTAATTATATGATAGTCGATTTCTTAAGAAAATACAACACACGTAGCATGAATGCACAGCGCTGGTAGCATAAAGCACATGGACACATACATGTAATAAGACTGACATGTCAATACAAAAGCTGTGCTATAATCTTATTAATTATCTAAAACTATCGTTTCTTTCAGCATCAAACGTCGAGGAACCTTCACAATGAGGGTATCGGGTATAACCGTCACTGCTCAAATCTCACAAAGTAGGTTTTTGTTTTCTTAAAACTAAAAAGCTTAAGATTCAAAAAGTCTTTAAACTCATCTAGGATGGTTTTAGATTATATAAATCCCTATATAACATTCGTATGGTATGTGCCAACTGATACTTTATAATAATATTATATGTATCAGCTGGTACATGATATTGATAAGTTGTATATGATATAAATTTATACATTTAATGTCGCATTATGTGGATGCATTATGTTAATAAATGTCACTGAACTTCACGGAGAAGCGCATTATTTGACATGAATGTCAACCTCAAATTAAAAAAAAAAAAGTCCCAATTATTTTCTCTTTTTTTTAAAGTAAAATGTATGTATTTGTCAGAGTATGATGTCACACAATGTGTGCAGTGCATTGCTTAAATCAAACAACTATATCGACCAATCTTGTTTATGTGAGGGTGCAGCCAGGACAGTTCTGATCTCGGAATCTCTTGCGATATTTAAGTATAGGGACCAGACACTAACACAACATCTTCCTGAAACCAGCAAAATCGCGAGATCAGGTCCGGAAATCACTGATGTCAGCATGCATGTGGTGCTTCCGGGTACCAGTCCAGTCCCGTAAGCTCGATATATATTAACATATATATTATCCATCACTCTTGTTTTCTTACAGCAACTGGGGGGATCACCATAAACAGTTATCAGTGTACTACTGGACGTCCCAGCTTTAGATTCAGGGGGGCACGCACCTGGCTTCTCAACCTATTCAAGAGAGCGATAGGACGCAAGGTACATGGCAAGGTTCAGGCCAGGGTAAGTGGTGTATCTTAATCACAATTGGTCATTGCATAATTAGATTCTTGAGTCAAGAGGATATTCTACAAAGTAAAGTTTTCTACAAAAACTTAAATTTTGTGCTAACCCTTTAAAGGCGGATGGTGCATTAATGAGTCTTCACAAAAAGAAGGCAAATGGATGCAAAATCTATTTATGATATGGTAATTAAATGTCAAAGGCGAGGAATCGCAACATTACATCTATAACACAGTACATGTAGCCGAAGTATCAGGATAGGGTTTTGATAATATTATTTTTCTTTTTTTTGTTACCTTTCAGGTATGCAGCCTTATAACTACAAATGTTCTAAATTATATAAAGAACAATCTCGGCAAGTAGAATTGTGGGGATGATATAGGTCGCTATATCACACTCTGTATTACTCATTTATTTATCGAATGTAAAGACCTAATACTGAGCCTAGGCTATCACATGGATGTGGATAGGCCTTTCGGAATCTTGCGTATCTTGCCGTATACCTACCAATAAATACCATTGTAATAATTCCCTCCACTCACTAAGGACCTCTTAGGGTGCGTTTGATACCCATTATGATGGCTGTTAATATCAGCCCTTATCTTGCTATTGTCAGCTTCAGCAACGTAATTGTTAAATTTGAAAAAGCTTCGGAAAAAAAAAACGGGTATAAGACGTTTTCCCTTACAAAAATGATTTGGGAAAGAAAATGTTTCAGAAACGTTGTTAGAAATGCTCTTTCTTTATATTTCATAATGTAAAAATTAAGTGATTTTTAGACTTGAAAATAAGAACGACTATAGACTGCCGTGCTAATCCTATAGGATTAGCACGGCAAAAACGGCGCAAACTTTGGCGTTTTCTTTAGACGCTGTGAAAAATTATAACCCCAGAATGACATATTTTAAGTGAAAGTAAAAACTTCTTTTCGCCGTGTGAGTAAGGAATAATATTTGATATTGTTGTACAAAGTATTTCATGGCATTCCATGACTTGATTTGTATCCTAGGACTGTATTGTAATAGTTGTATAGTAAAGGAAATAAACAGTTGATACACCAATATTGTAGTCTTCACTCTTTAATAAATAATTAATGATAGACCTTTAGATTAATGCCAAAACATGTATCTCTGAATCGGATAAAGTGGTCAAAGATGAAACACGCTGTAATGGTTTCGTAAAATATGAACGTTGAAAATTTCTGGAGGGTGATTCATAACAACTGATGATGCGTCTGCAAAATTCAGAAAAGAGCAATATGGCAAGGAAGGAAACTGCAAATTGAGACATTTTGCATTTCTAGATCTGAGTTGACCTTACAAGGGGGGAAATAAACAACCATCAACCGAGTTTGAACTACTTTGATAACCGTTGTAGGCCCTATCCTGACAAAATTTCCTATTCTCCATCGTCAGATTTTTTTTTATGAATCACCCTCCTGTCAAACTCAATAAGTGGAATTTAACTGAAACAAAATATAAAAAAAGACTCTCACTAAGGGAGCGTTCATTATTTATGGCAGGGGGGTGAGCAAATGAGGGGGGGGGGGTCAACATTTTTAGAGGTATTCAGAGGGGGGGGGTCATTTTTTTTCAACATATTGTGAGAGGGGGTGGCATTTTTTTCAACCTATTCCTGAGGGGCGAGGCAATTCCTTTTTTGGGGGTATTCGTGAACACAATGCAAAATTTCACAATACAACGAGATTTTTTTTCGCGACACGTCGCGAAGTTTACAATTCTCCACCATGTTATACGTGGGGTTTATGCAAATATCCTTTGATACATAAAATGATTTACCCTGAAAAACACGTAAATAGCCCCCACCTCCATCACACCTATGGGTAAAGATAATGAATGCTGTAAAGGTGTTAAGGCGATATCAGCTCCCCTCCCACCCTACCAGTACTCTAATAGTGCAGGGTGCATTAAGGTCCGTATTCCCAGTGCACGTCACCTATGGTGGCCATAGCTTTTCACACCTTCCCATGTGACACTCACACCATCCAATGCCACCCTCACTCCATCCCATGCTGCCCTCACACCCTCCAATGTTGCAGTAATACCTTAGTAAGGCTTTCCCCACAACTTTGGCCTATTCAATGTACATGTAGGTTGGCTTTTACAAAAGTTGGGGAGGCTATGTCTTACAGCATATATGTAAAAAGGTTGGGGTGCACCTTATACAAGGGTTTTTCAAAATATCAATCCAGGAGCATTAGGAGTGCCTTATATGCACACATACCTGAGTTAGGGGTGCACCTTATATGTGAGCTGCGCCTTATATACGCGGGAGATTACGGTAATTATGTATCATTATTTAGGGAATATCTAAGTTACAAACTTAGAAGTGAATCTCCTTACCAAGGCATGACATGAGCGCTTTATATGATTGGGACTCTCACTGTATTCAGTGTTAAAAAATAGATGACAAAGATGAAAATCACTAAGGTTTTCAGCTTCCTTGAAAAAGAGAAGCAGATATCATTTTCAATAATCTTGGTGGCCAAAAGAGATCACAAAGCATTTTTTCTGTAATTCCAGAGATCAGAATGAAATTGAAACACTAGAAAAATCTCAAAAAGTTTGTCTTTGTATGTGCAAACTTTAAAAAAGACAGCTGCAAGTGCCTCAAGCACTACAGTTAGTCAGGAATAGGTCCTAATAACAAAGGGCGACGGTGCGTCTCTGTCCAGAGACCCAAGGCCTGAGGTCCGAGGGCAGGGCCAGATCGTTGAAGGCGATCAGCCCAGCCCAAGGACCAAGGGCCTTGGGTTTCCAGAACAGAGACAAACCGGAGCCCTTTGTTTACGTTCTGACACGAGAAAAAGCTTTGATTTTCCTCAAAATATTTCACAAATAAGACAGAAAAGCCACAAACAGGAAGTGAGACCGGAAGTGCTTTTACTGGGTCCTCTGACCCAACATGTGCTCTCGACCAATCAGATTGCAGGAGAGGTGACCCAACTGCACTTGAGTGTTAGAACACATGATATAGCTGGATAAGACATCCAATATTTCCCTGTGTATAAGCCCGTACGGGCTTGTAAACACACTAAGTGGCAAATTTACCAGGGTTATAAACAGGTCAGGCTTATACACAGGGCAGGCTTACATTTCTCTACATGAAATAATGAGGGAGTGGCAAACCGTTTGCTCAAGACTTATCTATGGTTTGTACATCATTCTTTAGACATTTTCTATAATCCTTTATCTTTCTTTGCAACAAATATAGGAGCACAGAGGCCATACACGGGGAAATATAGTACCCACTTAAACTGCATCAGTAGTGGCCCATGCTAGCACCCCCTATGGAAGAGCCTTCAAAATAGGTACTATTTATACAGATGTCAATCAATCAATGGCAGGGTATTCACATTTCAATTTTTCAAAAGATTGGAACCATTTTGAAATAGGCTTTGCATTTATGTGAAATGAAAGCTGGCCAACTGCTGATAGCTTTTACGACATTCTACAACGGCCACCCCATTTTAAACACATAATTGGAATGGTTTAAATTCAGGTAGAATACACTTTAGCTGATGCACATCTTGCTGCACGTTAGGGTCAGCATTAGGGTAGCTAAATGGGACCGCAGACGCGCCCCGACTGGGTCGCCCGATCATGACGTCGGGGACATCTGCGGGAGACGTCTGATCCAGTTGGTCAATATCAATTATGTTTGATGTGACCGATCGGATCGGATCGCTACTCCCTAGTAACCGATCGAGTCTGGCCCGTCTGCAGCCGCCTTAAAGGGTTCACTTCAGCGCCTGCTAAAGTGCATTAGTCCCTTAAAGGGGCCCTGGCATGGCGAATGCATGCCCGCATTAAAAGGTCATGTGACCACCCGTTGACCAATCAGATCGTCGCAAAAATTTCCGCTGGGTCCCGCGGATTTGTGCACAATCTTTTGGTAGGTACCCATGTTGAAATTTGCCATGCCAGGGCCCCTCCTAATATGACAGGAATGAAGAGACCTGATGTACATAGACTTTGTTGAACATGGTTAAATCCCGGGGGGGACACTCACATTTATTCTGACACAGGTGTGTGGCTGGAGCTACAACAACCCTTACCCTTGTTAGGGGGATTTTACCTCAAAAACTGTACCCTTCTTAGGGTACTTTAAAAAAAAACAAAAAAAAACAATGTTTTTAAAGAAATAATTCACTCGTAAACCATTAGAATTCCCTAGATGTGAAAATATCTCCTGAAAACTAGGAAATTATGGTCAAAATGTGGGTATTTTTAGGGGATATTTCACACCCAAGTCAAAAGTAAACCCTTGTTAGGGGGATTTTGGTCAAAGTTGACCCTTGTTAGGGGGATTTTGGCCTAGAATTCGGACCCTTGTTAGGGGGATTTTGATGAAAAAGTGCCCTTGCCAGCCGCACACAAGTGTCAGCAAAATATATGAAGTGTCCCCCCCGGGGGTTAAATGTATAAGGTAATGTGATGGGAATTATTTTCTTTCAAACAGTTCTAAGGGGGGGGGGCATTTTTTTTCAACCCATTCCTAAGGGGGGTCACTTTTTTTCAACCTATTCCCGAGGGGGGGTCATTTCTTTTTTACGTATTCGTTCTGACAGATTGGCACCCCCCTGCCATAAATAATGAACGCTCCCTAATATCTGTCATATCGATTTCTTATCTTTGGACATGTAGGCCCTATCTGCCTTTCTTATGTAGTACAAAAACGTTATAAGCATACAATTCGGTGGAAGTTTTCTAAGCACACCAATAAGTGGTGCTTTGGAATAGATCTGATCAACATGAATTTTGCCGTTCCAATTGGTGTATGATATGGTAGATGGGGTACAACAAAATAGGACCAAAACATGCAACTGCGAATAAGTATAGAAATGCACGTTTGTAGCATCCATAACGGAATGCATGATGCCTATAGATACATTTGTACATGTGTATTTCCATGGTTCAAGGTCATCATAGAATGCGGCAATGCGCTGCTAATGAGTCAACTTCATGTTCACAGCAACGTCTTGATTGCTAGCTTAATTTCTAGGCTCCCAGTTTGTTTAGAAGAATTAAACCAGATGGAGCTAAAGTATCGGAGGCGAGGCGGGTCATGCATGTTAACTAGAGCTCCCCCATGCAGAGGTACCACAACCTTCAAACTCCCTTTCAGTTTTAAACCGTCCCGCTAGAGGGCAATGGTGTTTCGTGCGTCACCAGCAGGATACAACTTGCTACGTTGGTCTACATACTGCCGCGCCGCGTGGGAGTGGCGAGGACATTGCCGCGACAATTCAATTCAATTCTTTTATTCACAGCCCCTTCTGGGACAAAGGAAAAGAATCAGGTTTAGACGATAGTTACAGTGGCCTTCCCGATGTACATGTAGCAGAGTCCTCAGACTACCTGTGGATAAATGGAGTGACAACACCACAACACATGCATATAAATATAGAATAGTAGGCTAGTTAATGACATATGGAAATGGTCTTTAAAGAGAGTGAGAGCATACGCAGTCACCAGCATGTATGAATAAGAAGAGTCAGATCCATAAAGAGTAAATATAATGAATAAACTAGTTACTAACACATATAAATGACTTAGTAGATATGATAGACCAGTTATTGGTATTGGCTCAATATTCAATGTGTTGTGATGACAATCAGCAGCTAATTGTCAACATAAGAGTTCAGATATTGCGTAGCTCACGCAAACATAAATAGGTTACGTATATAAATAATAACTACAGATATCAAGGGATTACCCTGTAGTTCAAACTATAACAAAGGCAGGGTTTAGCACCTGGTCAGAATAATCTTATAGCACCCGTAATCTGACATCTATTCTTACCCTTTCATATCTAATCTACACATACAATTTACTTTGTAGCACCAGGAACATTTCTACTAAGGGTTTTTTATTTTTTTCTCTACTCTTGGGTTTTCTCTTCTTACCCGTCCTTCTATTAGCACCATTACTTCTGCATAATTTAAAATTATCCATGATTATTCTGCAGAATTTAGATAGGTTAGACAAGGTTAGGTTATCATTGCTGTTAAAGACAGAAGGACTTTCCCACACTGGGCGTGGGAATGAGGTAGAGGAGAATGCATGCCCCCGGGGCATCAGTATTGATGCCCTCAGGACTGATACATGATCCCCCGAGGGCATACACTAGGAATGGTCAATTGTTGATATGTAAAGCACAGCAATATGCCCTCAGGGCATGCTCAATCCTGCGCAACAGTCTCGAAAATAAGCGCGTCACCACGCGGGCGATTCTACATGCCCCCAGGGCATAGACCAACGTAGCAAGTTGCGTCCTGCGCTTCACCAGCATCAACAGGCTTCTTTCTACGGTGTTTGGATAACTACTTCATTCTCACCTGTCTCAACGTTATCCCCCTATAGAACATATTTGGATAATGTAACGAAAAAAAGAAAAAAAAAAAAAATAGCTGTTGAGTAATTACGTCCCAATTGTCTTTTTCTGCATAATAATAGACCAGGGCAAGACAGTTTTCTCTTGCAGCACAAAGACATGATTGCAACGTCTGGGAACCTTTAGATAAGATTTCTTTTTAAAAGAATGATTTATAATACGACAGTGCGAAATGAAAACTGACTTTCTATGTTAAAGGGGAAAAACTCGAAAATTACGTGTATGTGTCCCCCTTTCACCTTTCCTTTTCCCAATCTGGTTTAGAGAATCTTCAGAGATACAGCCCTTGCCAGGGGCGTAGGAAGCAAATTTTTATTGGGGGGGGGGGGCAGGGGTCTTGGTTGGGGGGGGCCCGCTATATTTTTATATAGGCTTATATAAGGAACCTCTTCATTGTTGGGGGGACCCAGGCCCCCCTGCCCCCCCCCCCATTTTCCTACGCCCCTGCTGGCATGACTACGTACAGGATGCATCATCATCTACAAAGTTACTAGGGTAGCATCTCTTTGTATAATGAAGAAATATGCCTATATAACTAAGGTATTTGCTTAGGGTCTGTGGAATTTTACACAGGTCTTTAAGAAATGGATCAGTGTACGTGTAGACCCACTAGGCTATCCAGATAACAACGCATTAGTCAGGTAAAAGAGTTTCTTAGAAAGGAAGCTGTCATTTCCTGATGGTGAATTTAACTCTAACAGATGTTCAAAAAGGAGTCCCATTGTGGGATGTTGAATGAATTATGTGCTGGTGTATGGGTGGTCTTACAATGGGGTGTGTACATTTTAACCATATTGTATTAATGTATTTTAACCATTAGTAACTCACATGGCTTCATTAGTGCATTGTGATGAAGAATGGGGGATGATGCACTACAAAAGTGTCGGCATGATGCACCAATGCAGTACTGGAGAGTAGACGTGCTAGTGCTGATATTGATGCGTGTTCATCAAGCCTTTAAAGGGGCCCTGGCACCGCAAATTAACAACATGGGTACCGATTCAGACAGAGATCATAAAATCGCGGGGACCAGCGGAAAAATCGTGGCGCCCTGGTTGGTCAAAAAGTGGTCACGTGACATTTTAATGCGGGCATGCATTACAGTGCCAGGGCTCCTTTAAGGGCCGCTGATGCAGAAGTGCATCATGCCCATTGGTCACCATGGTGCACCAACAAAGTGCTAGCCAGCACTTCATTAGAGCATCATGCCGATCCTCCTGGATTGAATATATTGGGGCTGAAGGGTTGGAATGAGGTACGAATGCAGCCCTGGCGAGTTACTCACCAGGGAGCCCTGCATTCACATACATCATGACCAACGGACATGATGCATTAGCGGCCCTTAAAGGTTTAATGGAGGCAAAGGAAGGTGAACCTGGAGGTATGATGCTGGTCTTAAAGGATGTCTGACTTTTATAAATGGGGCACCTTCACCTAGGGACCTCCACTTACACCAACAATCGGATTAAAGCTAAAATCTAAACCAATGCAATCACTTCCAATAGTCTAGACATAAAAGCCGTGAGTCCACTATGCAACATAGAGTGCGATTTTGAGCTAGCTGCATAGAAAGAGATACGCATGGAGGGAGTTGTATGGTCTGTTGCATAGTGGACCCTACTATTACTACTACTATTCAAATTGTCATTCCTACAATTGCTTGAAAAGCAACGTTTGATGCGATCTGCGAAAAGGGGTCTTAGTGCAGTGAACAACAAAACCTTCTTTCCCAACATGTTACATGATCATCATACATGAGTTAGTCTAATGCAACTGCAGACCCAGTGCAATTTCTAATTGCAACAAGGTTTAGTCTCACAGTGGACTTACTCTTTCCAGCCGGCTCTAATATTGTTAAAACTCCCTTATGGCAGAGTGAGGTCCCAGACCCAGGTTTATTGATACACTGGGTTAGAGTGACCATGGGAAAGAATCAATTTTTGTGAAATGTATATTAAAATCTGACTGACTAAAAATAATTGTTGATAGGACCCAGGATAATGCTATTAGATACTACAAATGCCCTCCTTATAGTGCATTAATGCACTAGCCGTGTCTTACCTGGTAGTGCATCAATGCACTAGCCGGCTGGAAAGAATACGGCTGGTTCTCCTGATAGCTCAGCATGGTACACTATAAGATCAATAGTCCAGTGTGCTTCTTCGGTTAACATTCACTGAGAAAATATTGTTACTCACTTGAGTCTAGATCCAGACTCAGGCAATGTCGCCAAAAGGAGTATGGTTTGAGACACAGCCTGATCCTTGGATGATACTTAGGCAAAGCTAGAGTATCACAACGGGATCAGCCTCAGGATCTGCCTGAGTATCATCCAAGGATTAGGCTGAGTCTCAAACCATACTCATTTTGGCGACATTGCCTGAGTCTGGATCTAGACTCAAGTGAGTAACAATATTTTCTCAGTGTTGGCCATACATTTCCGACAAAATGTATGCATATGTGTATGTACAAATTGGGCCATGTTATCGGAATCACACAATTTCTTTTTCTTTTTTGGCCAATGTATAATTGCCGGGAACCAGACTGATCAGTGCCACATGGGTCATCATAACGAAATTTGTATGAATATCGAGGAATCACGCCGAGCTGTATGGTAAATACACGGAGAAATGCCTGTGGAAGCGAATTATCTGAGGATTTAAGTCCAACTATAATAGAAAACATAGAGGCAGTTGCAGATTATCTGTCTAAGGATGGATCTGAGGAATCAAAGGGTCGGGGAAGTGAGGGATGACTGTATAGTTTTGAATTTTGCTGTAAAATATGTGCGCCATTGAGCCTAGGATATCACTAAGAGAAATAGATTCAGTGGTTTGCCTACATCCTCTCTCTAATTTTCAGCAGGGTATTTTCCAACTTAATTTCAAACTGATGATAATTAAACTTAAATATACAGGGGAGAAACACAAAAGGTCATAGAATAGATATGGGGATTATACACTGCAAAATGGGGAGTGGTATATTCCCTGATTGAATAATATGACATGAATGGATGATAAGGTATCTATATATGCTGGTACAGGCAGCAGATAATTGGGTCAATGATCACTTACTGATAAGCAATCATTTTTATTAATGGGTTGTAGATAAGAGCAATAGACCCCTCCTTAAATTGAGTCTGAAAATGGTCATACTAGCTTGATTAAACCTCAAATGTTCCTAGTATTTCTCTGACTAATGGTTGCCTTACATCTGATACTGTTTACTTATGGTCAGATAACCACAAGTGCACCCTCAGCGTATAATGATTGATGTGGCATATGTCCCTGAAGTGGAGCTATTAGTTATTTCACTCTGAGGTACTGGTACAGGAGAGAGACACATCGGTGATCAACAACTTGTAGAACTGATTTTTTGGATTATCCACTGGTGGGTGTGTCTTAATCCACGATTGAATAACATTATATCATAATATGATACATGTAACGTTATGCATACATATTGATACATGTAACAGTCACCAGATAAGGATATTGATTTAGTAATGTAATCATATATCACCAATGGTTAGGAGCAGTAGATGTGGGTCTAAATCACATAACAGGTGCCTGTGCTGGAAAAAAGAAAACCCTTAGAGAGCTAATGTGATTAATGAGATCCCCCCTACAGAGAGAATATACATAATACATAAAAGATGCGATCGATATTGTATGATGTATTGTGCAGAGTACAATAACCCACGAGGCATTAATTATGATAATAAAGTCTATACTGCAGGGTATCATAATCATGGTGCAGGTACCTGACCACAAGTTCACTTTCAACCATAAAAGTGCAGGCTGTTGATTTATGGCAACATTTTCCAGCCTGCGATTGTTGAGGGGGTGGGGGCTTCATTTACATACTATTAAAGTTGTACCTGTTGACCCCTAATTTGATTTCTGCCTGAGGGCCTATGTCCTATGCAAAGAGGCTAATTGAAAATTGCTTGTTATGGCACCATGGCTATGGTCAAATACGCTGCTAAGTGTATATACAATGTACATAGGTGAGGGATCAACAATCAATGTAAAATCACAGCAACATAAAGTGCTGTCATGTGATCTGAATGACCAATATACTCATGGAGGGGTCAAGGACTGGGTCAACAGCTAGCTATATAAAGGCCAGTCTCGCCCGGTCGGGATTCTAGGGAATACCTCTCTCTTGTATGGGGATGATGGTCCCCAGTTTCTGGGGAAGATTACTACGTGAGGTACCTGCCTACAAATAAGCACTACAGCAACCAGTGGAAAAAAAACTTCTTTTACCCACAAACGCTAGGTGCCAGAGACGACTCACGCTAGTGGTCGAGCTGGGGCCAGATTGTATAAAGGCAGACAGAGAGGCACTAGATCTATTGACAGGGTGAGATGAGGCCCCATGTAATCCACAGGTATACACATAGCTATCCAGAGCCAGTGAAAGAATGTGGGTACACAGTTCAGATTCTATGTGCAACAGTCAAAGTAACCATATCACTTTCCTTATGATAACTTGAAGGCTTATATCTCATAAATACGAATCACATTCTCAGCTTGAGATTTAATAGTAATCATTTTGGTAAAATCAGTAGGACTACAATGCATCAAACTTAGATTTGAGTCTATTAATGCTCTGGCAGACCATTGCATCAGCAGGCGCAATGCATTGTATTAGCAGTGATCATATCATATTGCATTTGTCACTTGCATTTCATCAATAGTAACCGTCACAGTGTGACAGTAGTAATGTATTGCATCACTAGTAAATTGTATTTTATAAACAGTGACTTATCCTGCATCAGCCCTGCTAATGTATTGTCTGTCCCAATGCTTTGTATAACAAATGATATACATTACGTAAGATGAATGACTGCATTGCATCAGCAGTGACACTGCATTGCACCAGCAATAAATCTTATAGTCAAAAGTAGTAGTGCACACTAGAGGTGGTAATATATTTACACTAGCATTAGCAGTGACGAATATGTATTGCATCAGCTGCAGTAATGCATTACATCCATTGTGGCAATGTATTGCATCAGCTGTGGCAATGCATTACATCCATTGTGGCAATGTTCATGTATTGCATCAGCTGTGGCAATGCATTACATCCATTGTGGCAATGTATTGCATCAGCTGTGGCAATGCATTACATCCATTGTGGCAATGTATTGCATCAGCTGTGGCAATGCATTACATCCATTGTGGCAATGTTCATGTATTGCATCAGTCACAATGTATTGCACTAAGTGTGGAATGTCTTGCCATGGCAATGCATTGCATCATGGTAGGCAAGGACTCTGAGTAGACGTGCAAATGGTTTGCTAGTGGTCTGATAATATAGTTAAGTGTAAGCAACTCTAAGTGACTGTCTGTTGTGAGCAACTGTAAGGACATGTATACGTGTCACATGGTGCTTGGGTTGGGCCTTCTGACACCATGACAGGTAGCTTACAGTGGCTCACAGCAGAGAGGCGTCTAAGAGTGCCTTACCCTTAACTATATCATCAGACCATGCATGACCAGACCCTTTGCACATCTACTCAGTCTTCACCGCAGGCATCAGCCATGACAATACATTTCACCAGGAATGGCAATGTACTGCATCAGCCATGGAAGTGCATTGCATCAGTCATGGCAAACATTTCATTACAGTCATAGGTTTTGCGCCATGACTGCTCTGGCAGATCTCACATCTGCCTCATGTAATGACTATATATGTCATCCAGCAAGACATCGGAATATATTAACAAGTATTTTTCTAATATTGGAAATGATCTTTACCAAGATCTGATCCAAGGTAACGTACCACTTATACAGGCTGACAATGACGTAGATGTTCCCATAGATGCAGAAGCCCTAGATGTGGCTCAGCTTATATCAGAGCAGGAGGTATTAAAACAAGTAAAGAGCATAAATATAAATAAGTCATGTGGCCTAGATGGTGTAACAACCAAAATCATGAAGGAGGCTCTCCTACTGTTGATTCCTGAACTCACCTGTATCTTCAGAACCTCAGTACGAACTGGCATTTTCCCAGAGTCATGGTCAACAGGGCTACTAGTCCCAATTCCAAAGAAAGGAGACTTAATGGACATTAAGAACTGGCGTCCCATTTCTTTGTTACCACTGCCAGGAAAATTACTTGAAAAAATAATTCATAAAGCAATTTCAGAATTCCTCGAAAATGAAAATATATTGAATGATTGTCAATATGGTTTTAGGCCAAACCGAGGTACTGCTGATGCGGTATTTGATGTTTTGAAAGATTTTTATAATTACAGAGACGATGGTCATGTGACCTCTGCCTGTTTCATAGATTTTACTAAGGCATTTGATTGCGTAAAACACTCAAGCCTTATTCATAAAATAAATCAGCTGGACTTGAATCACACTCTGACTAAATGGCTGGAAGGATATCTGGCGAACCGGGCTTATATTACCATAGCAAATGGAGTGAAATCAGACAGAGAAAGAGTTACATTCGGGGTACCTCAGGGTTCTATACTAGGCCCATTACTGTTCGTATTATACATAAACAATCTGCCCGATGTGCTAAGACACTGTAAATGTATCATGTATGCAGATGACGTATTACTATACGTCGACCATGCAAATGCTGAAGAATCCGTACGGCTGCTACAGTCAGATATTGACAGAGTTCACCTATGGTGCCTAGACAATTATATGACAGTCAATACACAGAAAAGTATGGTTATGTACTTTGGATCAGGTATAAAAACTGACCATTTGTTAGGTCCAGAAATCAGGATGGGTGGACAGACTCTGCCTATCTGTAAAACATATACCTACTTAGGCGTAGAATTAGACTGCCGGCTTAGTGTACAGAATCACATTGCCAAGACCAAGAAAATTCTGGGTAACAAAATGTATAAGTTAACTAAGCTACGGAAATTTATACCAGCTGAGCATTGTGTAACAATCTACAAATCATCCATCTCGCCTTGTCTTGAGTACTGCTCATTCTACACCGGCAGTGGACATCAAACTAACCTTGATAAGCTTCAAAGAATGCAAAATCAAGCCCTCAGAATCTGTCTAAGAGCCCATATGTGACCCATCCTTACAAATTGGTACTGAAGTCGCACATGTAGAAGCCTAGCTATAGCCTTTTCAAGTTGCATAGTGTCAAAAATATCAAAAGTTTCAAAATTGATATTTTAGCATTTTTGTAACATATGGGCAGATGTCTTTTAGAAACTTTGCTTATTAAACTTACTTTAACCCTTACGTGCCCAGATTAGCAAAAGTGCGCTCTTAAGCATGTATCCATATTCAATAGACCACCATGAGTTTATTATTTATCAGATTAAGATAATTTTAACACCAGAAGACTCATAGTATCAAGGGCTTACCAACGAAACCAAATTTGTCATGGTGCATTAGGTAAATAATTATTAATAGATCCTATTGCAGAAAATAATTGATTGAAAATAGGCTTAAAAAACATGAAAAGTGCGCGCTCTGACTATGAGAATAATGGTAAAATACAGAAAATTCATTAAATTTACAGAAATATTGATAAAAATACCAAAAATATTGATAAAATATTTTTCCTGTGATTTTCTACAAGGAATCCAATTATAATACATATCCTTTTCAAATTCCATCAATATAACTCTCTTTGAAATGTCAAAATAGTGCTTTATGAATTGAAAATAGCCTATTCCCCACCAAAATCTAATTAAAAAAAGATTTCCAGAGCAACTTCATCCAAATCAGCCCATCTCAACATCTTTTGCCATCATCATTCCCTAGTGACTCATATAAAACTCTAAACTATGCTTTGTATTACATTTTCTGAAAGCTATTGTACTGCCCTCTTTGTTATCATTTGAATAAGTAATTAAATGTGGACATAATATAGGTAATAGCCGCTACTATCTCAAGTGTGTTGAAAAATCAGGTTTCTCAAAATAATTCTGGGCACGAAAGGGTTAAGCCCCAAATGGCTAATAGACATGGCCACAACTTTTGTGGTTATATAGAATTACATAGGAATTATATAGGATTTATGAATTATTATATGTTTAATATGTTAATTATCTCAGTTTAATCTCTTATTAATTGATACGACTACATTTACTGCTAGACGACCCACAGAGGGCAACCTGGTTTAAATATGCAAGTGTTATATACCGAATTAAAGCTCTTAATGAGCTGTAAATGAATATGGCAATATCTAAAAATTTCCTATTTGCGACTTCCGTACCATTTTGTTAGGATGGGTCACATATACGAGATATGTCGGTTAGAGCGTTTCATGTAGCATGTTCAGTAAGTTTGCTTAAAGACAGACGCAATGTCCAATTACTAATGATAATATGGAAGAAATGTCAGAATAGGGAAGGGATAATAGTTGAAAATATCAGAACTAGAGGAGACAGAAAAATTAAATTTGCTAGACGCAGAGCAAGAACCTCTTTTTACCAAAAGAGCCGTATTACAGAGGAGTAACCCTCTGGGATAATCTGTCCTACCAGGAACAACATGTACATGATAAAAATGCTTTTAGAGGCATTGCCAGGAAACACTGCTTAAGTCTCCCTATGTAAAATGTATGAATAGTGTATCATGAATTTGAACCTTTCCTTACAATCTGTATATCATAATGCATTGTTCGATCCAATGATGTGTTACTACACTTACAAAGAAAGATATGTTTCGTTTACCTTTCCTTCCTGACTGTATATCATAATACATTGTTTGATCCAATGATGTGTTATTACACTTACAAAGAAAGTTATGTTTCGTTTACCCACAACGGATGCTTACCGTATTGTACTGAACTATACCTGGATGGCGCATAAAAACGTTCCACCTGTCGGAACGAAAGTGCTGAATAAACAAACAAACAAACAAAATGTCAGGTCGGCCGCAATACGGTGCCACTCCACTCAGGATTGGGCAGTATGTACAATACACATGCATTAATTACCCCCCAATTAAGGGATTACTCTTTGATACAGATAAGATCTTCTGTGTACTTGGATGTGTATTGGAATCAATTAAGGGATTACTCTGTGATGCAGATAAGAGCTTCTTTGTAGTTAGATGTGTATTGGGATTGGGTGAAGGTCACATCAATTTATATGATGCTAGTGGGATATATTATACTTCCTATCTAGGCGGCCTGGTGTAACATTTCATCAGCAATGGCAATGCAATGCATCAGTTATGGTATTGGAAATCGATTGCATTAGCCATGGCAATGCATTGCATCAGCCGTGGCAATGCATTGCATCAGCCGTGGCAATGCATTGCATCAGCCGTGGCAATGCATTGCATCAGCCGTGGCAATGCATTGCATCAGCCGTGGCAATGCATTGCATCAGCCGTGGCAATGCATTGCATCAGCCGTGGCAATGCATTGCATCAGCCGTGGCAATGCATTGCATCAGCCGTGGCAATGCATTGCATCAGCCGTGGCAATGCATTGCATCAGCCATGGCAATGCATTGCATCAGCCATGGCAATGCATTGGATTAGCCCTGGTAGTGCATTTCATCACCAATGGCAATAGCTCTGGTAGTGCATTTCATCACCAATGGCAATGTATTGCATCAGCAGTGACTATTTTATTGCATTATTGATTATGGGCATGGCAGCATTAAGACATATGTTCTAATCAATGAAAAATATATAAGAATTAAATGCTGAGAAAGAAGGTTTTGATTTGGATACACCTAAAAAATTGCATGATTCTATAAGAACTGTATTGGGAACACTCAACTCCCCAGCTCCATTTACCTAGGAACCCAACTACCACAACTCAGTTTTTGTCCAAAAATGATGTAGATTTTACAAGCTGTGTTACCTAAGGGGCCATTCAAATATTATGTAACACACTCTTAACAACCCCTTGTAAAACCTTATAACAAAATGACTGACCCCCCTCCCTAATTATGTAACACTGGTTTTACGTAATATTTAAACGGCCCCTTAGAATGTTTCACAATGATTAACAAAGGGAAACAAGCCCCCCCCCCCCATCTCCACCCACCGCGCCCTTGTGTCACATACTCATACTGACACCACCCAGGGGAGGTGGGGGGGAGAGTGTGGCCTCGGTAGGTCTGTCCTTTCTGTCAATGCTTACCTTCATGCAAGACTGTCCTTACCTTTACTTCTTACACGTTAATTTGCACATAGATGCTGAGCATGATGGGGGGGGGGGGTTGGGGATTTTAAAAGTTCTCTGTATTTTGATGCACACATGCTACCCAACCGGCTGTTGTAATGGTTCATTTCTTTGTAACAAGAAACCTGCGATAGCTGCACCCCATAAACTAACTTCACTTCAGTAGTAAGTGAAACTCATGGCCCAGTAAGCACACTGAGTTGAATCAATCATTTATATGAATGTTGATGTAGATCTAGTGTTTGTGAAGCTTGGTTATCAGCAGGTGATGTAGGGTTGAAATTTGGTTGTTTTATATAATTCATACTTCAAAACGTGATTGATTATAGCTGACAGGAAAGTACCAATTTCACACTGATTTACTTTCAGTGATCTAAAAGAGTTTGCTCTGTTCTTCTGGTGGGTCACTCCTGTACTTGTTCTGCTGGTTGTGATTTGACCCTGAAGGAACCCTCCTCTATATATGACCTAGTCACATGACCCTGTCATGGGACATTAATATCAATCTAAATATAAATATGCCATCTGTCTCAGAATCAGGGTGACTGGCAAGGAGCTATCTTGTTCTCAAGAACCCAGGTGCATGGTGCATATAGGGGTCATACAATGTGCTGGGAGGCTTAGCATAAAGCCATCTTGTAAAATCGCCAGACCCTTGCTCTGATGGGACTGAGTGATAATACAGTAGATATAAGTGTCTCCACTGTAAAGGTCTTCTGATAAATATAACTTTGACTCAGGCCTCCTCCTGATTATTGATGTCTCTCACTATAACTATATTTCGATAGCAACACTACCTAGGACTTCCCCAACAAACAAGTCACAAGTCAAACTTTGCTTTAGAAATAGCCTCCAGCTTCAGGTTCCCCAGGATCTCCCATCCTTCTCTCGTCACAGCCCTGAAGCTTCTGTCTATCTGGCCTGTTGGCCTTTATTTTATGTAAGACTCAGCCCCCACACAGGGGAACCCCCTTCAGATCTGGTCACATCTCCATCACAGATGGTAAGCGGAACACATTGAGCAATGTCATCCCCCCGACAGGTGAAGGAACCACAAACTTCCGACACTAGAGAATGACCATTTGGTAATAGATAGGTAACAATCATTTCAGGATAATACATTTATACATTAATGCAATAGTACAATAGGTATAGCAATATAAATATATACATTTTCACTATCTCAACTCTCTTCACATAATAAACAACTCTCATAATACAATTACTATCAATATACATCCTAGCACACTTTGATACATTAGTGAGACTCCCCCTTGATGTATACAAATAGTCACTTTGGACCAATCGGATGTAAGCACTACGGGTCACGATCTCTTCCCACCCCCAATCTGTAGGAGGCGGGGTGTGTGCTGTGGTGTCACCCACTCACACCCATCCCTCACTCCCCATCTGTCCTTCCGTCCCCAAAACCTCAATGTGGTAGGCAAGACCGGAATATACCAGCATCCACTGCACGACTCGGGTTGTCCTCTGTAGTGACCATTATGTACTGATATGGGGAGTAACAAGGAATCCCATAGATACACTCACCAGCTACTGGTAAGAACCTCTAGATGGATGCCAACACAGTATCTACTAATATACAAATATTCCTGAAGTTATATATATAACAATAATAGTTGGAGTCCCACATTATATATACTGGCATCTCTTAATCATTCTGCTTTTCCCCCTTTTCTGACATAGAAGGACCTTCCTCCCCATTTGGAAGTCTGTAATATCCTCTCTTGTTGCACACCTTTATGGCCACCAGGTGGGGTATGAGGCCATGACTGTATAGCCCCACACCTGCCTCTGTGGGTTGGTATGAGTTGGGGTGATCACAGCTGATAAACCATTTTCCCACCCGACTCCTGTCCATGGGTGGTCCCCATAGGGGCAGAGATTCAATTAAGGCCCATGTGGGTTGAGGTCGGCCAGCCATGATGTGAACCCTCTCTGTACCTAATTCAGGTACATGTATACTCTCCTCCCAATACTCGATACAGAATCCTCTAATATTACTAATGATGATAGTCCATTATGGGATTATAATAATAACTGCCTACAAAGCCACTAAAGTTGGAGGGGGGATGCTCCTAACTTTACAATCTGCAGGTGGTAATAGGGGGTCATATACAGTGCACCTCGATACCTGTTCTGTTCTTTTTCGACCTTCTAAAGAACGGGAAATAAAGCCTGGTAAGTGGTTATAGCATGCAAATGTAAAAGAGTAGACTTACAACCATGTTTTATATATATATATATATATATATATATATATATATATATATATATATATATATATATGCAACATTTTGTGAATACACTATACACTATACAGTGTGGTAGAAAGCGATCGTTAGTAACTTTGAAAAAGATTCTCAAAATTTCAGCTGTAATGTTTCACACATAAAAAATTCAAGTTAGTAAAATCTTAAGACGAAACCACCCATTAGGCAAACCATCCAACATATGACTCACATGGGCCACTAACATCTTACTAACATGTTAGTAGTATTCACCAACCTATTCAGGCAAGCTGACTTGACTTAGCCAAGAGACACTGTAAGGACACATGGAGTTATGCAGATCACTGCCAAGTTTGTAAACAAAACAAGGGATGTGAGATATCTAAATTTAGTTGAATTTAGGGCTGACAAGCTGTGGGATAGCCATACATGAAATTATGGGCAAATTACCAGGGTCTAGATAAGCAGTAATCAATGGACAAAATATCCAGATGATTACCCTAACTCAGTGTGTATATAATGGTAAGTACTAAACTAACTCAAAAGCCAGGACTATGCTAACTCTATTTGTCCCTAAGAGCAGAATTTGGATATTAGTTTTGAAAAAGCAATTAGAGTGGACTCCTGATGGCCATTTATGATGCTGTTGTA
Source organism: Acholoe squamosa (assembly GCA_949317995.1). Taxonomy (NCBI): domain Eukaryota; kingdom Metazoa; phylum Annelida; class Polychaeta; order Phyllodocida; family Polynoidae; genus Acholoe; species Acholoe squamosa. The sequence goes on along the minus strand of OX439043.1, from coordinate 16,564,420 downwards.
CTTTGTATAGAGTAGATGTGGTAGGGACTAAACTAACTAAGAAGACTAGGGTAACTCCTAAATCTTGAGGGATTCAGCAATATCTAAGAAATTGATCCTGGTCTGGAGGGCATTGTCCCCCAATGATGCATTTTGTTTTCTATGCATTCTAGATGGACCATTGCTATAATGCTTTCAGGGTAGGTAGTCATGAGCACCTGCAACACCCTTGATAAACTAATAGTACCTCAGGGAAGTTATGCTCCATTGGCAAAGGAAAACATACAATAAAATGATGTTGTGAAGAATTTGAAGGTTTGCTGTATCTAGACATCTTGATTGGTATAGGGGCAACTTATCATTGGCTTTTGTTTTTATTAAAATACCACATCAATCTCAATTGAAAAAAAAAGAGAGAAAGGCAAATATAATCAGCAAACCATGATTTGCATCTTTCATCACTGTGGAGGCACCGGACATTTAAGGGATGAACTCCTATCATAGGGCCAAGTAAAGAGGTTTGTTGATGATCCAGTTGACCAGCTATATTCTTTAAAACAGAGAGAAAGTCATTCATCCTTCCAGCCAGCTGTAGCATTTTTAAAACTTCAGTGTCAGCAATATTCTCTTTTTCTGTCTTTCTAGATACTAATTGCCTCATATCTAATTCCAAGTCACATATGTAGCCCTCTCCGATACTCTTTGGAATTTCCTTTATCCCTATCCCAAAGTGTAGACTGCCATAAGTGATCCTTCCTGTAGAACTTTCCAACATTAACCTTCTTATGGAGAAGCTGTGATTGGATTGAATGTTGCACTATTCTTTGAAACAAGTCACTAGTCATTTTGCAACATATATTCTTGATCACTGTAAATGAACAACCAGAAAGAATACACACTGTTAGTAGTAGCCAGGGTTATTTTACAGCAAAAACCCTTGGCAACTTTGGTTCCAATACATTTTGCTGTAAATCTACAGCAGGTGAGTTGCTGTAATTCTACAACACACTCCACAGTAACCATACAGAAATAACCACTGTAACCATACAGCAAGATCATTCAGATCTACAGAAACATATGTTGTAAATTAACAGCAAAATATGTTGTAGAATTACATAAATATGTCCTGTAAAATAACAGCAATATTTTCTGTAAATGAACAGCAAGATTTGCTGTAAATGAACAGCAGAATATATTGTAAATTTACAGAAACATTTGCTGGCAACTGAGGTTCCATCAACTATTGCTGTAAATTTACAGAAACTAGGAGTGTAGAATTACAGCAAGAGGTGCTGTTAATCTACAGGAACTGTATTGTATAGTATGTATAGGCACTGCTATAAATAATACTCTACCACTGAGGTGAGTCTGTGATACAATCCCCATAATATTTTTTTATGTATGCACTCTGTGCATGCATTGATAATATAAACCATGCATGCCTGATGAAGACAAGAACGTCTCCAATCCCAGTGAAGTGCAATCACTGAGAGCAAGAGAAGTAAACAAACATCTCTCCCAAACCAATCCATGGTTAGTCAGTTTTTCTTTTCTGTGGATATTCAATATACTCATTTATTTCATGTTGGTATGCCTGAGATACTCACAGGCTATAGGTTTAACAGTTCAGCTGCGTATCGCACACCCCCGTGCAATAACCCGCGAAAATATCACACGCCGAGGTCACGTGACCATTTGATGACATCATAGCTCCAAGATGGTGATGTAAACAGTGTGCATGGGGAGTCGTTCTGGTAAATTCTATTGTAATTCAGCAGTTTTAGATCAAAATAAGATGAAATAAATTCAAATGAACACTCGTGGGGAGAATTTTTGAGGGTTATACAATAGATAAAAGTATTGCTATACTCACGAAAAAGTCTATTTAGTTGGTGAAAATGTCAAAGGCAAGTTAGAAGAAATCAGTCAAGTCAGGCATTTTTCCTAAGGGTCAGTAGTAAACTCCCGAGAAAACTTCAGTGGTTTTGGGATGTGCAAGCTCCCAACTTGGCTTAGCAAGTCTGATAAATGTTAGTCAAAAGGCCTAAGATATTCAAAACACATTCCTAAACACAGTGTTGCCCCACTTTTGGAAACATTATTAGAACCTAAAAATGCCTAGAAATGAAGGCATTAGGACAGAGAATGTTCAGAAAATCAGATGTTTAAGTTCTGATGTGTTTAGGTATCATTGTGTTTAGATACAGTGTGTTTGGGTGTTTCATCTTCATTTAGGACTTGGGGTAACAACACTTTGAGGTGATCTACCCAGAAAACCTGCCGTAATGCAGTAAATGGGGTTGTCTATTGCACAATTGTGATTGGTAATTCTGTGCCTCCGATCCATCACACTTGTAGGAACCTGAAAATAGAGAAGACATTTAGTTTTTATTTGCTATGGAGTTTATAATATAAAAGCAAAGTCAACTTTATGCTGATTGGTTACTATAGGAGCCTGGAGCCATATCCAGTGGGTCCACCATTTTGAATTTTGCTGGTTATGCCAGAGGTGGCAAAACACACTGATAAGGCATTGTTATGATGGGTACCTTGTCCCTGGATAACATCCACTTCCAGGGACATGCTGGTTGCTATCTTTATCAGCTTACCAGTGCAGGTTGCCAGAACCAGCTCCTCTCACGCTTACACCCAATAGAGTCTCCATCCAGTATATATACATGAGAGGGCAGTACGTAAATTATAGTGCCATTTACAGTTCTGATCAAAATCATTGCTTGTTGGTATTAGTGTTTTCAAAACAAGATTATCATAAAAACTACTACTAGTATGTGAAGGTTCCTAAGCATAGACAATTCAAGAGCCAAGTGGGCCTATCTGACAGCCCCTACCTGTCTCTGTGGAGGACAGCCTATGACTGACAACATGTGGGTAGATAAGGACTAATTTGATATATGTAATTTGACACCAATGTATAGAAATATCCGTATAAGTTAGCCTGTTGCAATGGAATTAACCACCATATATGTCCAAACAGGTGACAACCATCTCTCTCCCGGAGGGTTGGTTGCCTAGGTTACCACTGAGGTGTATTTTAGTGTCAGATTTCCTACTCCAAATATGTATAAGGGGGAGTGGATGGGGGGTCCCCCATGTCACATGTCGATTTTATAAAATGGTCGTAGCACTTGTCACTTAAATCCCCATGCCCCATGTCACATGTCGATTTTAAAAAATTGTCATAGCACTTGTCACTAAAATCCCCATGTCCCATGTCACCTCTAAGAGCCTATCATGTCCCATATCGAATTTAAGAAAGCACCTATGTCATTTCACTAATTGTTTTGCCTCATGTCACTAAGGCCCATGTCACATGTCGATTTTAAGAAATGGCCATGTCACTGTCACATATATTAAAGACCCACACTTAGTGTTGCCTGCATCCCACATGCCACGCCGCTCTGCAGACGCCCATCTGCCACTAAGCAGCCTAACAATAGTGTCTCTAATGCCAGTCTGTACTGGAGATGTGGGATGGCTGTATAAGGCCTAGACCACAATAGGGGAAGACACACACAGACAGTGATACCAGCCAATTACTTTCACAGTTCAAAGGATGCATCCCTTAACAATCATGTAACTCTATTGTAGTGGAGACATGACAGTTGGATGCTGGGCCTAACTTTGTCTGGGGCAATCAGCCCCAGAGTAGGGATATAAGGCCCCCAGTAGGAGGTCCATCATCACAGAATCACAAGAACCACTCCAGAGGTAACATCTCCAGCCATCACTCCTGCTACCTGCTATAGCTCTACACTATGGTTAAACTATGCTAGACAGGCATCACACTGGCCCCATCTCATAGTCTAAAGATTACGTCACTGGTAAACAGGCATGCTGGGAGGTACTATTTTTCTTAGCTTGTTCCTGGTGAGTCAAGCTGGCAGATGGATACCAGCAAATGCTGGTTCCCACAAGCAACCAGTATTGGGGTCAAAGTAGGTCCAACACCAGCAGCGTATGAATACGGCAATTTTTGGTCAAAATGGTAACCTAGGGGAGAAGGCTTAGTTTGTCCACCAAACTAGGTCGCCGGAGAAGTTGGACAGGCATAGGGTTCAACCATTAGTGGCCAGAGGCTATCTCCTACAAGACATCCACCAGAGGGTAAAGTTATACAATATTACATTATTCCTCTAAGCAGCAGGCCAGGAGCTAGGTGTGGGAACCCACCTAGAACTATGCTGGACATTGTATTATTATTATTATTACCTCACAGGTGGAGTGGAACAGAACATTATACTCTATGAACAATTGTATATTTACTGTATGTGGAAATTACCTGCATATTAACAACTGTGTGATTGATATTTCTTACATGTTGCCTAAAGCTGAATAAACCAGTGATAACTGGAAATAACAATTATCTATGAGAGCTTGCTGTATTTACTCCATATACCACTAGTCATATGATATTTCTCATATGACAACTTGATCATGCACAATCTCTACCATGACATCACCATGTCGAATTTAGTGGTCCATACCCATGTATATAGAGGTGGTCGGTACCCGGTCCTACCCCCCTCTACTCCCCACCCCTCCATGTACCTATACCCTGCCACAGCCACAGGGGAACATCCACTGCCCCTTCTGTATACTGTACTATGGAGACTGATATGCAGAGTCCTGCTTCACTCATGATTACTGTGTACATTACAGGTATTCATGTAATTCCTTCACTGTGTGTCCTCATCACCATGTTTCCTGAGCAGCCATCCAGGTTATAATGTGAAAGAATTAGTTTCACCAAAGTTAGGGAGTGGTCACTCTTTATGAACAGGGGGGGTGGTGGGTTTTCGTGCGAGCATGCAAAATTTTTTTACGCCCCCCTCGATGGCAGTCAAAATTTTTTGTGCGCCCCAAGCCGTAGGCGCAGAGAATCTTCCTGCCCCTATTTGATCTATAGTAGCATGCGGGCTTTTTCGCTAAAAGGAGGGTAAATATTTTTAGCCCCCCCTCAAGAGGGTTCAAAATATTTTTAGCCCCCCCTCGGGAGGGGTCTGAATTTTTTTACGCCCCCCCCCTCAAACCCACCATCCCCCCCCCCCGTTGATAAATAATGATCAATCCCTTATTGAGGGATTCCCTTGAAAATGTCAGAGGTCTGTCATTGTCCCAATGCAAACTGAATGAGGAAAGTGCCACACCCCCTGGAGGATGTACCCATGGGTTAATCAGCATGGGTCCCCCCTTTTAATGACACCCTCCCTTTAAAGAAGATAAGAGAGATACCTACCTCTGACCGTAGTCACTTTATGACTTAAAGACCTGCTCTATATATGGTTACTATGCACAAGCCTTTAATAAGAGGGGTCCTCTAGACACTAGAGGCTGTTTAAAGGCTGGAAATTGTTCAATATTGTGTTTACAACCACCACGTGTTCAGGTTTTAAACACAGAAATGTCATGTGATTAGAAAACTCAATATTACCCTAACATGTTAAGTTTCTAAACATCTTTATGACAGTGTATCTAAATGTCACAGATATTTGCTTCTTCAATATCTGACAGGAGTAGTTAGTTTATTAGGACTCTTCCTCGTGTAAAGAAAATTTAGTTGTATTGAACTTAGATATTTGGATATCATATTAATGTTACACAATACAATGGTCTCAAAGTCAATAAATAAAGACAGAGTCTTTCTAAGTGATTGAAGGCTTTAGGCTATGTCCACCTATTACTTTTGCTATAGAGCACCAAAGTTAAAGGTGCATAATACTCTTACAGAATTGATGAATATTCTGTAATTACATAACTGGCCATTCAGGCTTTAGTATGTAAATTATCATAGGAGAAGCAGAAAAAACTTTGGAAATGGCCAGACGACTAAAGCCCAGGCAGAACTGATTAAAGAAAGTAAACACCATACACTAAAAGTTCCTAATGCCTGAATAATGTCAACTGCTAAACATACATAAAGCAGCCAATACTAAACCCATGCTGTATCGTACATTCTCACCCTTGTATCACAGAATGGGTCAACTTTAGTGCTGCATGCTCAGTGAGATTTAATGTTCCTTACAGGCCCTGCTCGGGAGCATTACAATCCAGCATCAGTAGTTGAGACATTGGCTGAATGATAAATGGCATTGTTTTTCTGAGTTGTTATAAGTCAATGTTTGATAACATTTTTGTAAACATGCATGAAACACTGCAATGATCTATGTACGTATAGCAATCTGCTACTTGCCCAGGACATTGTGCAATACTGGTGCCCCTTCAGGAAGCAGACAGTGCTGTAAGAACTCAATACTCCAGCAGGGCAGCACCAGCCTGGCACACTGCCTTCTGTTCAGCACAATGTATAACTATGTCTCTGTCCATCAATCCCCGAGGCATAAACTGGCCCATTTGATTTTAATCTTCGTGGGAATGTTTAGTATCTAGAGTGAACTGTGTGTTATGACTACATAACTATTATAGCAAAAAGTCATTATGGTTCCATTTAGTAAATAAAGACCATTTTGTTTATGAAAAGACATTTTATCCCCATTTGAACCAACTGATTCTCTCTCCCTTTTTCCCTCTCTAAAATCTTCTCCATCTATTTGTGACATTTTGGCATGTTGTTGTGGTGCTGGTGTCTGTTTCTTGCTATGACACAATAACTCATACTTGTTTTGTCATAGACTGGCTTCAATTGCACCATACGTCCATAGCTAATTACTATGATAATATATGGGTAAAACTTGTATGAGGCCCCGCTCCTTTTGTGCCATGACCCACATATGACGTCACTGGATACTATTCAAGGGTTATAAACCCCTAAATTATGATAATATGTACGTCAATCTACTGGGCTTCCCTAGCCCACTTAAAAGGGTCTATTTCTCCTCTTTCCTATCCCCTCAGGATGTCTGTGGTGCACATATGCACGGGCACTGATACATTCTTTTGTGAAATTGTGTAATGTAGTTCTCGCCATGAATATGACCCTAGTTGTCAAAATGGCATTAAACATGTATTACTCACTCACTAGCTCACTCCGTCAATCTACCGAAGCTCCACCCCTTCATGACCTTGTTATGACGTCATAGGGCCCTGTTGGGTGTTCTATTGGTGGGCTATTATTAGAAGTAATGGCCCATTGGTCAGTGTGGGAATTTCCCAAATCTGATGACTCACTCCTCCTGCTGCCCCTCCCTCCTGCTGTACATAAAACTCGGCTGTCTCTGGTATTGCTCAATACATGCACTGACCCAGTAACTCACCAGAAGACAGTAGCTGTTAGCTCACCATTCTAGTGCAAGACTACAGTAAAACAACTATCATTGACCCAACAGGTAGAAGAATTTCACCAAATGCCATGGTGAAGTCTTATTAGGATCGCTCATAACATGAGGTAGGTTAGTGGTTAAAAGATTTCAGTTGTTTTCTCTGCCTACATCACCTCACATGCTCAAAATTGGGTTGGGGCATTTAGCTTTCCGCCCCAGGAACATTGTATTTATCAGATCATCCCTTGATCCCTGTAGTGTTAAAGGTAGAGAATATAGTAGAGTTGTATGGATTGTCATAAATTAAATTTTGTATTTACTGGTGTATGTCTGTAACATTGAGAATGTCATAGTTTATCACAAAATGGATTAGAACAGTAAAGGTCTGTTGAAGGTTGTATGATGAAATGACCTAGTATCATGTGGTAAGCCTACATCAGCAGTCTAAAGAAAGAAAGAATCTAACTGGCTGATGTCATACTCAATACCTATCTGATGCAATCACCTGATGTTTACCATGCAGTGTGCTAACTTTCACCCTTCTAGCTGATTCCGTCAACCACCTGTTTGTTTCCCTATCTGACATCAGGCTTACATCATACTTCTGGATGATGTGAGACTCTGATCTCAGCCTCTAGATATCATATAAAAGTAGGTCCTTCTCCTCCCTCACTGAATCTGTTCACATCAACCTATTGGACTACCTTGCTGATAATGGACTTTGTACCTGAAGACTAAGAGGAGCAATACATTGTATCCTTTGTATAAGGTTATGCTGAATGCACTCTGTGTTACCAAAGGTTACACCAAGCTATACTTGAGGTTATTGTACACAGTTATGTTCAATGGACTCAATGCTGAAATGTTATTAACTCGGAACGCCAAGTTTTAAGAGACAGGTAGGGGCAGGCGCAACTTTTAAGACCGGAAGTGAGCATTTTTTTAGAAGAGGTTGTTGACTTTGAGCTCAAATTACATGAAAACCATTAAATATAAGATGAAATGAAACCTGTCATGTGATAGAGTACATATTCAGGATCATGGACGTGTAACATTTACCTCTTATAAGTGTCTAATCTTTGTAAAATTTAGGTTTGAAAAAAAGTAAGTCACCTGAAATCCAACTTAGACGCTTGGTGCACTCAATGCTTTTCTATGGGGGTGACATTTTGGGTGACGGGTCCGGTGTCACATATGTGATAAGAATGTAATGGAAAATGATATATTGCATGTTAATCTTGTTTCTATTTTTCTTTCGGACATTTCTCTCTGTATACGCATTAAAAATATAACAATTAATTCAAAATCTGGTGCTATGATCCTCGGTTATACGATTTGTGTTCGTCTCGCCATGTTTTTGCCAAAAATTGTCCGAGCGGCTCAACTTTTACGACATTCTGATTGCGTCTCAGTTCGATACAAACATGGCGGTTGTTGAACTAAATTTGATAATATATTAGAGTGTAGGGAGAAGAAGATGAATCCATGCAAAAACAGGCGTAATAAATATGATTTGAAATTATTTGAGAACATTTGCTGCGGTAGGATGACGTAGCCTGCCGATTGACAGCAAAATGCAGAATGGCGCACGCGCAATACGTATGGAGTACGTTTCTTCTTTGCTGTCACTATAGTGTCAAAAAGGTTGGACATTTCTCTCTGCATACACATTAAAAATATAACAATTAATTCGACATAGCCGGTTGACGGCAAAATCCAACATGGCGGACACACAATAGACCTGTTAGTCTTTCGCATTGCTGTCACTATAGTGTCAAAATGGCCAGACCAAAGCTTTCCGAGTTACCTGCAATATCAATCGCTTAAACACTCGTATTACCTGAGGACATTTGTGTTCTACTACATGTACATGTATGTGCTATCGTGACAACCATAGGAAATAAGTGCCTACCAAAGGGGACTAGGCCTCCTGATGCTACTCCAGCCATAAACCACATCAAGTCAAACTTGTCACAAAGACTTATTGCAATTATTGGCTACGGCCATCACAATCCATATAAGAAAACACGCTCATGTAATATATAACTACATGTACTGAATGACTGTTCTCCTTTTAAGTAAGAAGGTAGGGAACCATGTCCTTTATGACCCACTGAAATTCTGATAATCTTAAACACATTATTGATTAAGGTTTGATCTAAATATTTGTCTGCATTAACACGATTTGCAGTCTTCATCTGTTAACCATGTGTTGATCATGTATATTGCTTTAACATGGTGAGGATCACACAATGGTTTAATATACCTTTAATGTTGGATATTTAGCGTTTAATCAACGTTATGATAGAGCACGCGTGGGTCTATGGTTCAATATTCCACGACCGCGAAGCGGGAGTGGAATATTGAACCATAGACCCACAAGTGCTCTATCATAACTTGATTAAGGCGTTTATCTAACATATTTCTCCATTTTGTATTAATTTCTTACCTTATAACCCAAGAATTAATCCAGGAGAAGACATTTTGTAAGTGCATCCTATCCGCACGGTTTGCCAAGCCAGCGTAGCCATTGTTTTTACTCCACTCGTCAAACCCTCGTCTTTCCAACGAATTTTCGGGTATAATCCAAGGATGTCAAGCCCTGTTATTCTAGCAGCGCCAAATATACAATCTCTAGTTGGTGTTTGCATACATTTTGTCTCCATTTTCTTCGAAATAAATAAGAATCCATTGATTTTCCATAACGATCTAACGCACACGGCCCGGTACACGGCCATTTCGTCTTGTTGACAAAGTGGATAGGTGCCCGGATGTAAGAACTAGGTCAGCCACGCGTCGAGCAAGGAATGGCCGGACGGGGCGGGTCCCGACTCGTATCGATGTGGAAAATCAATGGATTCTTATTTATTTCGAAGAAAATGGACAAATTAGGCACGGCATATTCATCTAGGATATCTAAGGATGTTTCTCTGTTAATAACTCCACCAGGCTCCATGTATTCTAGGCTAACGAGGTGTGTAAACTTCAGGTATGTTGGAAAACTTTTTCAAATCCTCCATGTGCAGTGGTTTCTAGCACCGGTCGGCTTGGTATAGTGGACAGCGAGCTCGCCTCCTGCCCCAGCGGCCGGGGATCGGTTCCCCGTTGAACCTAAACGGTTTTAACTGGAAACGTATGGAGGAGTTGGCATTGTATACTTCTCCAATTTATTAACATGTCTGGATTGAAACCAGCAGCTTCTTGAAGACGAAGAAAAGGTCTGAGAGTGCGTTATGGCTGGATAACGCACTGGGGTTATGAGCAAAAAAGCACTGCTGAGGCTCAGATAGTTAGATAAGATACATTATGAATCTAACCGTATTTCTGTATCATCCCCCCTATAGGACTAATGCCTGAAAGGGTCAGCATGATGCATAATTTGCATTGTAATGCATTATGAACCTGTTCACCAATCTGTATCTTACATGATGCATTAATTAGTGCACGACGATTATGCAGCGTTTGATGACACGTTCATTGTTTGACCTGTGTATAAAAGCCAGGGATTGATTTACATTTGTGGTCTGAACGTTTAATAGGCCCAGTTGATGACATACACGGATGTTCTAAATCAGTTAGGGAGAGATTAAACTGGGCATTCACCCGTTCAGATTACCAATAATCAGGCCAGACAAGGAACATTGGTGGCAAATATCCCAGCAAAGTTTCTTTAATTCAATTTTTTCTTCTCCCTATTAATTATTTTACACTAAACTAGGGGCATGAGAAGTAGGTTACATGTGGACCTGCATTCACTGAGTATCCCACCCCTCTCAACTCGCATAGATTCATGTACACAAAGAATTCTAAATGTCTGTCATTTGGGTTAGGGGAGGGAGGGGGGGGGGGCAAAAAATGTGCCATGGTTAGTCCTGTTCGCCTTTTATATGCTAACCACGTTATGCCAGAACCCCTTGTGCCCTTGGCAAACACGTTCACACCTGTGACAGCTTGTCACGCTCACTGACACCAAATAATCCCCCCCCCCCACCTCCTCTTTCTACCTGCACACCCACCTGCTGCGAGGTGACATGATTTGCGAATAGTCAGTCCGCAAGGGCCAAGATGTGAAGTCTTAGTCTACAGTGCAGCAGTCTTTTGTTTCAAGGTGCAAACTGCTGTAGGATGCGGTAGACTGTACTTGGGTATAACCTACATGATGTTTGATTGTTCGTTAATTAGAGCCAACAATCAACTACCAGTATGTCGAGAATGGTTAACTTAATCAATGAGGGTCTAAAAAGCCGCAATTTATTGAAAGCTATCAAAAAGGGTAAGCGAGCTATGGATGCATCTTTTTTTTTCTGGCTTTCCTTGCAGCATCTAATAACACGACCTGTGTTTGATTTGCAGGCCCCCTTCTATGTAGCTTTCATCGGGGTACTACGGAGCCCTGGAAAGGACATCTGTTTTCTACCTACTTTTTTCTATAGTTTGTTTCCGCAAGTTCTATTTACGTTTCCGCAAGTTCTATTTTCATTTCCGCAAGTTTTCTTTTCGTTTCCGCAAGTTTAACTTTCATTTTCGCAACTTTTTATTTTTCATTCGCAAGTTTTACTTTCGTTTCCGCAACTTTTTTATTTTCGTTTCCGCAAGTTATATTTTGATTCCGCAAGTGAACATTTTGTTTCCGCAACTTTATGTTTGTTTCTGCAACTTAACATTCACAATTGATTGACTATGCACAAAGAAAACTATTTAGTTTGGAGACAAAAGTATAAGTTGCGAAAACGAAAATAAAAGTTGCGGAAACAAAAATAAAAGTTGCGGAAACGAAAATAGAACTTGTGAAAACGAAAATATAAACTTGCGAAAGCGAAAATAAAACTTGTGGAAACAAACTTACAATGTAGAAAATGGATGTCCTTTCCAGGGCTCCGTAGTACACCCTTCAAGAAAAGAGAAAGAAGAAACATACACAAGCAGGCTGACGAGGTCACCGCAGATGTCCCGCGCGGGAAAAGTGACGGACTCCAAGCACAGTAAAGACTGCCACTTCTGGGAGAGTGTATAACAGCGTCCCCAAACAAAGCAGCGTTCCAGCCACACGAGGTCGCCGGAGAAGTTGCGTTCCAACAGAGAGACTGTAGGGCATACAGTCTCTCTGGTTCCAGCACGCGGCCGCGCGGCATTCCATCAGTTGGAAGCAAACCGCCGGAGAGTGCGGACGCGGTTACCGTAAACATGGAGTACACCGATGAAGATATAGCAGAACTAGCGGATTTGTTCACCAACGGACCAGAAACCGAAACAGGTATGAAGGGTATAAAGACTTTAAAAGTATACCTACCCGGTACTGAAGCAGTTACTGCGGAGTTATTGTCATGGCTCTAGACCCCTAAAATCGAGCTAAAATCGACATGGAGACATGAGCATTTTTTGCCCTAGTGACATGTGACAAGGCCAATTCCTTAAAATCGACACAGTGACATGGTAATTTCTTAAAATCGACATGGTGACATGGCAATTTCTTAAAATCGACAAGGGGACATGGCAATTTCTTAAAATCGACATGGGACATGGGGACCCCATCAAGGGCCCCTGTCATGACCCAGCTAGTAGGGGGTCTAGATGGGGGGTCCCAATGTCCCTTGTCGATTTTAAGAAAAGCCCATGTCAAATAGACAGAGAGACACCCTGGGGGATCTAGATGGGGGGTCCCCATGTTCCTTGTCGATTTTAAGAAAAGCCCAGGTCAAATGTCACTTAATTTGTATTTTCCTCTGTACTTGTCACTAAGCTCCATGTCACATGTCGATTTTAAGAAAAGTCCATGTCTCCTGTCACTATCTTTTTTGTCCCATGTCCTTGTCCCTAGAAGCCCCATGTCCTTTGTCGATTTTAAGAAAAGGCCATGTCACACCATTGATTTTAGGGGTCTAGACCCATATACAGGGATGAAAGTCTTCAGGGAATTCCCTGATTTCAGGGAATTTGAAGTTCCAGGGCCCTATACATTGATATCGAAACCCAGGTTTTTGGGGGCGAATATTGGACCATTTCAGGGATTTTTCGTGCTCTGTGACTTTCATCCCTCCATATACCCTGTCCCGATCCTCCTCACGTCATAGGGACAGGGTGCACTCCCACGGCCTAATTGGAGATTTACCAGTACAGGCCTATCTATCCTGGGGATCTATCAGGAAAGAGTTCAACTTCCAGCAAACTTGGACAGACTCGAGTGTGTAAACTTACATATGGGTCATGGGGACCCCCCATCTAGACCCCCTTACATAACCTTTGTTTGAACTGTGTAAACTTGCATAACATTCCGGGGGGGGGGTCACTTCTGGTGCTGGAGGGCCATCCATAAACGACGTCATGCCAAATTTTACCATTTTGGACCCCCCATCATGTTTTTTGTGTGTGTTTTTTTGCCAATTTTCCAATGCTCTCTCTAGGAAAATTATTCTCAACGTGTTGGGCTTTAACTTTAATGTTGTTTCACTCAAGATCTGGTGAGATAAAATCGTTTTATTTTTATCAAAACTATGTGTGTTCTAAATATGTAATTTTGAGTGTAGAAACCAAAGGTCCTGGGAACAGAGCTCGCCTGCTGGGCACAACTTTTTTTGGCCCATGTGCCCAGCGGGCACACATTCTCTGAACTGATTTGTTGAGCCCTGTGCCTTGGGAAGCCATTTGGGAAAAGTGACCAGAAACCGTACATTTCGACCTCAAACTATAGCTAGGGATCCACTACCGTGAATCTCTTGCGAGTTGCACCCGTGCATGTGGTCTTGCAGAGCAGTCACAAATATCAAATTATTTTGATTTCTGCGAGAGTTCTCGCACGCTGCCAGACGTCGCATGAACATACTCACAGCAGCAGATCCACTGCTGGAATGTTGTCTGCGAGAAGACATGCACCAGTGCAAGTCACAATTCGTAGCAGTGGATCCCCCACTTATGGCAAATGATAAAAAAGACCGTTTTTTCACCATGAAACCCTACATTTTAGTTCCTTAATACCCACGTTTTGGGACGAAACCCTACATTCTACCCATTGAAACCTACCTTTCGTAATGAAACCCTACCTTATGAACCATGCCATGCGGCCAAAAGGTTGGATATCCATACAGATATGGCAGCCCCATGCAAAAAAAAGCAAACTTTTTTTAACATTAAAAAAGTTGAGAAAACGTTTTATAAAGTTATGCAAAAAAACGTTTTTCTGTGCATATAAAAAACTCATTTTAATGTTAAACGAGGTGAAAGACAAACCTTTTTTTCTACACCTAATCAAATAACACTGAAAGAGTTATTTGATACCTGCAGACCGGATACAATACTTGCATATGTCAAGAACCTGGGATACTACAGTCAAATTTAAACAGTAGAAACTTTCTTCCATAAAACCTTTAGGCACAAATAGCCATCACCAGTAGTTGACGTGCCGTAAAACACTAACTAACTAACTAACTACACCTAATCTGCACCTTTCCTGAACGTTCATTAAAGGTGCAGAAAATGTTCAGATGAACCTTTTCAAAACATTCAGAAAAGGGGTAGAAAAGGTTAAGGAAAAACGTTTTCTCTTTGACCTTTTAAATACCAAATCAAAACGTTTTTTGAAGGTTGAAAATAAGTTTTTCAAAAAACTTTGCAGTAACCTTTTAAAAACGTTTTTTAAACGTTAAAAAAGTAGGGTTTGATTGGCGAAAGACCCGGGCGAAAGATAAGGTTATGTGAACAAAAGGTAGGGTTATGAAAATGAAAGGGAGGGTTTCTGCTTGAAAAAACAGGTTTTCTGATTGATTGACATAGTTTCAGTTTGAAATCTAGGGTTTTGGGACGAAAGGTGTGGTTTCTGGTTGAAAAAAACGGTTTTTCACGCTTCTCACAAACAGCTTGCCATATACAGAAAACCTACATTTCGGCCCATACCCTACTCATCCTGGAACCCTACATTTTGTTTCTGAAAACCCAACCTTTCAATGAAAGCTTTGGTTTCTAGAGAAACCCCAGAGAAACCCTACCTGTTGGACGAGGGCTAGTGTCTTTCAACATCAGAAGGTGGTTTTATGTGTCCTATTTACTATTTTGGCTACTTTGATATAGTGTTGCTGAAATGATGCCGGCTTTTGCTGGCGTAGAATTGTAATGGTCGGTGTAGGACCTTTGGATGCAGGCCAGAATGGCTTGCCATGATCTCAGCTTCATAATGGTGAAAGAATAATAGAAGCAAATTGGATCCACGTTGAAAGATGATACTGGAAATTTAGTCATACTAGGATGAATTTCATTCAAACAGAACATGGAGGCATATATGCCCATCACTTGTGTTTCTGATTAATCTCAGTGTAACATGAAATACCTTGTATTTATGATATGTGTAAATGTATAGCAAGAATAGAAGAAACAAATGACCTTAATGAACATTGAATGGCTTAATTATTGACATCAGCTTACCACTTGAATCTTTCCATTTCCAGATGACTGTGTGGCTGTGAAGGTTGTTCCATCTTCAAGGGCGACAAGAAATCTTTGCTCAGTAAAAACTGAGCCTAGTGCTGATGATGAACCTCAGGCCTTTGGTGTCTCTCATACAATGGCTTCTACTGCAGTCCAGCAGTCTATACAGACCGTGGAACAGGCAGACAGGAATGTCATTTCACATATTTGGCAGCAACCTCAAAACCATGCAGCAAACATCCAAGGAGAAAGTGTAGCATTTGGTAGCTATCACCATGAAAACCTGCCACTGCCAATCACATCTAGAATTGGAGGCCAGAGACAAGTTCAGAGTCAACCGACCCTTAACAGACATTCTTTACCACACCTCAGAAACTCAGCTTCAGCAGGTGCACATAATGGGCCAATGATCCAAGATCCGAGGATACAAAATACAAGCCAACAAAAATGGCCGGTAGTGTTTCAAGGGATATCACAGGAAAGACAGCAAACTGCTCCCAGGGATGGTCTACCTCCAGTTAGTAATAGTGAACAACAGAGTTTGATCAGTGCAGCTCACCAGCAGAGACAATACAGGAATAAACTCCCCAAGGTAGTTGCTCGACATCAGTTGCCTGTAGCTGCCCTTGGGGAACTACAGCAACGCAAGCAAACTAGTGGTTGGTCACAACCTGCCACCACGGTTGCAAATCATACTCATCAACAGCAGTACATGCAAAATAATGGTCAGTCACACCCTGTCCCCACTGTTGCACACCAAGTATACATGCACAGAGGGAATCATAGTCATCAGCGGCAACAACTTGAGCACTTTCAACAACAAACTCCAGCTACACAATGGAATTCTGCACAGGGAGTAGTAGCACACCAGTGGTATACACAACAGGAAAGACATTTGAATGTAAATGACCATGTACATCACAGAACTATTACAAATGAGGTAGGTCAACACAAACATTATTCACTCCAAGTGAAGAATATGAATCCACATCAAGTTGCCCCCAACCAGTGGTGCCCACCACCCTTACCTAGACCCATATCCAACGTAGCTATACCAATGAACCAACAACAACATCAACAAATATATCAGCAACAACTACACATTCATAGGCTTTCTACCATACTCAATGGTATTCATCAACCCAACGGTGCTCAGTTCAATCCATCACAGAGATTTAGATCACCAGGAATGATAGAATTACAACAAAGACATGTAAATGTGCATGAGAGTTTCTCTCATAGACCTGTAGCTAGGCAATTGAATCAGCAGAGATTGTCAACTCCTATGGCTATGCATCAGCCTGATACCACCCAATGGAGCAAAGGACCTATTGGTTCCCATGGGGATGTTTGGCTAACCAAGCCTACAATACATCAAAGGAGTCAACCAACCAAATGCATAGCTAGATTGGTGCCATATCAAACACTGGTCAGTGAACAGCACCAAGAAAAACGGCTTGCCACCAATGAATCTGGAAAGCAACAAAAAGTTACAGTGTCACAACCAAGTCCACCACAAAGTAAACCTTTATGTATCAAACCAAGTCAACCACAAGGCACCCCTAACCCCACCTATCCAAATGAGTACAAACAACCTGTGTTTGCCCTTGAGGATCTGAGACAGTATGAACCAATTTACTCTGGAGAGGCTGTAGTGGAAGAGGTAACATTAACCAAAGAGGAAGCAATTGCTTTGTTTGACAAACCAGCTTCCAAACCCGTATTGGTTAGTGAAGTTGACGAAAAGAAGTTGTCTAGTCCAGACCAAGGAAGAACTTGTGAAACAAATCAATGTGAAAGTCCTATGGATTGTTCCATTCCAACTTCAAAGGAGACAGTAGATGACTTAAAGTTGGAGAATTCTGCTAAAATAGAGCTGGATACCACAGGTTCATTTAAAAAGAGATTAAATACACATGAAAATCCTTATGACTTAACACTCAAAGACCTAGACATTTATCAGAAAAGTTATGAGAAGGATGACTTTTTGACAGCAGAACTGAGTAGTATGCAGAATGGTAGGAGTGAAACCCAGAGCCCAGATGCAGTGACTGGACCACCTACTGTCAGCACTGCAGTGGATATCTCTAATGAGGGTCAACACCAATATGTCCATATTAAAGCTGTGAGCTGTGAGACTACTAGGAAAACTGAAAGTTCAAATAACACTGAATCCTCCAATAAAGTTCAGGACAATGGGTCTGTAGATCACGATAAGACTGGTGCATTCCCAAACAGACATGAACCAACAGTTGTTTCACAGGAGAACCAAGAAAACCAGTGCAGCTCTATGCAGAAGGCTAATCTCACAAAGTGTAAATGTGGGCCCACTACTCACAGAGAAAAGCGTATTCTAGAACTATGGGCACAAAAACTAAGATATGTACTGCCAACAAAGAAACAAGTGTTTGATATGTCTGTATATCTTCAACGTAAAATACAATTTGTACTGGTATGGCTAAGTAAGCAGTCATGGGCTCTGACACAATGCACAGAGAGAAAGGCTGCACGCAAGTCCCAGAAAACTCAACATCAAACTGAACATAGAACTGTTTCTCCTCAAGCTAACCTCATCCCAACTACTGTTAGCACACTTAACTCAGGGTCTATATGTGATGATATCATCATCCCACCCAAGGACAGTGACAGTCAGAGTCCTGAGCCCATTTCCTTGCAATGTGAGATGCGTACATCCTCATGTGAAAGTGATTCAAGTGGTAGTATTGAAACAGAGCATGAAAAGACAAGTTCAATCAAGCTAGGTAATCTTGTAAGTAAATCTAGGAGTGAGGACACAAACTGTGGTTCTGGAATTGAGTCGGATACATTGCCTGGTGGAGAATTGCATGACTCTGATCAGAGTGATGTAGGTAAGGAATTGTGCAAATCTGATGGTAGGAGCTACAAGCCTAATAACCTTGCCTCAGAGGTGCTAGTACAGGTCTCTATTGAGGCTTTAGAGAATTCTAAGGAGAATCATGAATCAGAAAATGTGGCTGCTAAGTCTTTGCAATCTTCAAAGTATGAAAAGAAATTGCTTGAGAGGCTGAAACAAACAGCATGCGGAAAAACATTGCGGCAATGGATGTCAGATCATCCAGGTAACATTCATCCAACTGAAGAAGAAATTGAAGAACTGAGTACAATTACAGAGACTTCACCCAAGATTGTGCGGAGATTCTTTGCAAAGGAGAGGATGATGTCCCATAAGAAGTTGTGGCTTCAAAATGTATCTGCAGATCAAAACTGAAGTCCCTCATCTTCTATAGTCAATTTCCATTATAAGGCAACATAATCACAATAAATTGATGGATCACAAGGCATTTTCATTTGCATGTATTAAAATCCTGTAACTGTACAAGCAATGATTTATCTGATGTAATGATAAATAATTTACCCTTTTCATGTTTGTGTGTCAAGTCGCCAGAAACCAGTAGATTTGGTGTTTTTGAGGTCATTTTGGACTCTCATGACTCTGGAATAAAAAGAACCAATCCTGTCCTCCATGGTCTCATTTGTTGATTTGTTGATATCCGTTGAAAATTCCCAGAGTTGCGACCCGCTAAAGTAAAAAAAAGGCCCAAAATTGTGTTTTTTTTTGTAATTTTTACAAGTGTACTGCGTTAAAAAAGAACTGCTGAAGTATCCCAATGTCACTTTTTTTATCGTATATGATCACAGGTATCATTTCCAGGATGTTTGGACAACTTAGTAAATGTATTTTTTTCCTCAGGTGACTCGGAATATGGAAAAGTATAATTTGTAACATCCGGTACCAAAATCTAAATCGTAAATAGCTCAGTGAAAAAAGGGGCAACAAATATTTTATTATTACCCATAGGAACATTGCCCATGCCACCAAATATCCTGAAAAAATTGTGTGTGTATTGGCATTTGCCTGTGTGTGAGAGCTGCCCATGTAAAATAATTCTGATAAAAGTACCAGACGTTACATTTACATTTTTGTCCCTCACAGCTAAATAAGTACAAATTGAGCTTCTTTTCGCCTCAAACCATGTTCAAAGCATCATTTTCTTGAATTGTCAACCAAAAAAATATCCATAATCCCCCCGTACCCCTCCAAACTGGCTTCGATACACAAGATATGAATCGTGTAACGTCCGGTACCTAAAAAATCAGCGCGGGAAAGAAGACGCTGTCAAATGACGTCAGACGACCGGAGGTTGTAACCTAACCAAGTTAATTCCACGTCAGACCACAACAAGTTTATGAAGATTTTCCCAAACCAACCCTCCAAAATCGTGTTTCTACACCCCAAAGAGTTAAGCCCCCTATCACAATGGAAAAGGATGTTTGTGTATCGATTATGTATCGTAGGTGGTTGAATTGATATTTTGAGTAATATGGACGTAATCCATCAAAATAACACGGCTTTGTCGGTGTCAGCCGAGAATTTTGCACCAGGCAAGCCCCAGATGATGTCTGTATGTTTCGATGTCAAACGGTAACGACCCGTACCAAAATTCTCGGCGCACACAAAAATGCTTACAGTGTTGTTGTTTTGGATCAAATCTTGCATTTATTGGTGTAAATTGAAAGAATGGAGCTGTGTGTATTGCTTGGGGTGGTTTGTGAACCTGATTTGATAGAAATTCTACCTTTTTCGTAGTACAGACTCATGTAACGTCCGATAGCTTTTCAATTTGGATCGTTTTAACCCTCACCGAAACCACAAATTTGGCTTGAAATGATGTCCTACTGTATTTTGTTATTCTTAGGCATGCGACCTAGGTAGTGACGTCATGGTGGGTTAGGCGCAAGTAGTGAGTGAGCGGTGCACAATTATCTGGATTTAACTTTGTCCTACTACACATAGAGATACGAACTGTGTGGATTTCATTCATAAAGGTACCAGGAATACACTGTTACCAAAGGATTAGCTATGGGTAAACCTAGAAATACTGAGGAGGCAAAAGGAGAGGGAGGTGGTACCGGCAACAATGGAGGTAAGCCTTTCAAGCCAGTTGACGATACACCAGGTAAAACTGTAGCCCAACTTGAGGTTAAATTCTGGGAAAGGTTAGGAGCTATAAACGAGACCCTTGGCATAACTGCCACTATTGCCAAAGAAGCCAAAGATACCAGTGATATCCTACTAGAGAGAATCACAAAGGCTGAGAAAAAATTAGATTCCCAAGCGACTGAAATTGGCAAACTAAAATCCCGTATTTTGGAGCTAGAAATGGCGGACAAGGTGAATAAAACCATAATTGATTTCCTGAAGGTGAACGGGCTTCCCTAGCCCACTTAAAAGGGTCTATATCTCCTCTTTCCTATCCCCTCTGGATGTGTGTGGTGCACATATGCGCGGGCACTGACACATTCCTCTGTTAAATTATCAACCTGTGAAGCACGGGATAGCCACTTAGTGCCGCTAAAGTGCTGTAAAACACAAATCAATCAATCAATCAATCCTGAAGGTGAAAGAAGAGAGAAAAGAAAGAGAGAAAAGATAGAATAATTTAATTGTTCGAGGCATCAAGGAAGAGACAGAAAAAGAAATGAAGCAAGTGATCAATTCATTATTCTCTGATATGGGTATAAACTACACGTACAACAACTGTATAGCTGCCTACCGCCTTGGTCAAGCTTCAGTGAACCAAGCCAGGCCACGTCCAATTATGGTTCGATTGAAAGAAGGTGTAAACAAAGGAACAATATACAGAGCCGTAAAAGCACTCAATGCTAAACCGGGCTGTGGTGGTATTACTATATCAGACGATGTAACACTTGAAGAGGCCGGTAAGCTCCAAGACCTTAGGACTGTGGGGGCATTCGCAAAGTCGAAGAACATCAGGGTGGAATATGGCAGACGTAAAATAACTGTACAGGGTAAAGAATATGTTCCTGAAAATCTGGAACTATTACCCGAGGATCTATCCCTCGGTGCAGCTAAAACAAGAGAATGTGATAATGGAAAATCATTGCTTTCCAATCCAAGCATTCCTACCTATCCAACATGTTCAAATGTACATTTAGATATGATGGTACGAAGTACTCCAGTGTAGAGCAGGCATACTGCTATCTAAAGGCTAAAGCATGCAATGCCATGGACACAGCTCAAAAGGTTCTTGCCTCAGACTGCCCATATGAGCAGAAAAATCTGGTTCGCAACGCTTCACCTCCGGACGAATGGACCAAAGACAAATACAAACTAGTCTTCAAACTACAGAAATGCAAATTTGTCCAAAATAAACAACTTGCAACCAAGCTAAAAAGCCTGAAAGACCTGCAACTATATGAAGCTACGACATCAAAGACATGGGGATGTTCTTATACCCTCAAAGACCTGGACAAAATAAATCCAAATGCACCAGGCAGCAATGAATGTGGCAAGGCACTCATGCAGGTTAGGGAAGAACTAATACTAGCCGACGCAATCAAAGCCTCTGCACCTAAATAAGATATAGCCAAAGGGCTGCCTATGTTGGTTTTACTAACGACCCCAGCACACGAGTTAACACACTGTTACCTCCACCTATCCACCTGCAAGCCTAAGCCTACCGCGTCCGCTGCGGATTGGACGCCATAGACTTTACACTAGCTTCCTTCATATTTGGACGCGGCTGGAGGAAATATACACCTGAAAATCACTCACTGACACCTACCCACAAGGTATGACCATGAATCAATTAGCCCTCCTACCAAAGCTCAAGCTATTACTTCTAACAGACAGTAGAGGCTATGGACTTAAAGACACCATAAATAACCTCTTACGTAGTAAAGGCTTGAGCCATGTGTATATAGTAGTGGCAGCAATAGGAGGAGCTAGATTCCAACAGATATACGAAGAAGCCATTCGTCAAGTATCTATACATGGTGACTTCATAGCCACTTACATTATGGCTGGAGTGAACTATCTATCCACTAAGCATTACTCGGGCAGAATATCTCCAATTTACTTGGAAGTAGGCCTTCTGGTTGATGTATTCACTGATAACTTAGTTAATCACAAGGCTGCCCTTACAAAGTTAGGTATGAAAATAGTAATCTGTGAACTAGTCGGGATAGACATCAATGCCTACAACGGTACAGTTGGGAAATACAGCCAACATCAGCAAGTAATTGATGAAGCAATACCTTATATCAACCATGTAATAGTAGACATGAATACTGAACAAGGTTGGTCAACTCCATGGCTTCAAAAGACTATTCATATACCGAAGGGACCTATCTCCAAGAGAACCAAATACCAGAGACTACGTTATGGTATCCATCCCCTACCTCAGACAGCAGAGTACTGGAGCTACTATATCTGTCAAGCAGTTATTAAAAATACCAAGAAGCTGGAAGAGACTTGAGCAACTTAGTCAGGGAAGTGCACAGAAGTTTCCAAATTAATTATACATAGGTGGTCATGACACGCTTTGCCAATATGATAATACCTGCCCAACATAATCTATTAAATTCTTTAATATTTTACCATTATAACTATGTGTAACTACGATGCATAGTTGAGAACATGACTCGTAGTACGCACAATCCGACCACATATGTACTGTTTCCTAAAATAATCTGGGCTGTGCCCTAGTACTTAATTTGGTTCAGACGTTTTGATCCAAAGTATACATAACGATCATTACTGGTGGAAAATACCATAACACCTTGCACTTAGTTAGCTGACAACACCTGAAACCTGAAGCGCAACCAGTAAAGTCATGATATGACATCATTGTCTCTTTATACATTTATTATATTGGACATGTACACGGATGTATAAATTTAATGAAGCCTAGGCTTAGCTACAAAGACTTAAATGGCTCAACCAAGCATAATGGACTCAAGACCATGGACTTAATACATATCTGACTGTCTTTTTCTTCCATATCGTTGGCATTGACTAATATATAAAAAGAATACATAATATATCCACATACCGTATTTGATACTAATACTTCATTGTTAAGCTAATTAAAACTAATTCCCTACAGGACTCTATGACTCAAGATATTCTTTCATCGTATGATATCCAGAAATGATGTATCCCCTACTCCCGAATCAATTAAGCATAAGCCACTACATGTACATGGAAAGCACTAGATGTGAGGTTCATGTGATGTATTGGGTGTGGGCGGGTGTATCCATTGAGGGGCCCTATAGTGTTTTTACTTTATTTTACACACCTTACATGCATACTAAGTTATGCTGTCCCAGAGCAGGGGGTGGGAATACTGGAAACTTGGCCTATGTAGTATACGACACAAATGATTAAAAAATTCTTCACTGATATCAGGGGGATCTCAATTGCACACATGAATGTGAGGAGTCTAACAAGTAATTACTTAAAGCTCCAACCTGAATTTGATAATAGTGACATAGATTGCCTTTCCTTTTCTGAAACATGGCTGCATGATAAAGTATCCTCTGACCAAATAAATCTAGCAGGATATAACCTAATGAGATGGGATAGGAAAACTCTAAATGAAAAAGGTGGAATCCAAACAGGTGGTGGACTTGTGGTATATCTAAAGAAAGAATTTACTTTCTCAACCACAGAACTACAACATTTAAACCAAAGCAATAACGACATTGAACTACAATGTGTAACATTCCATAAACCATTCCTAAAAAGTGCACTCTTTGCAAGTGGATAGGTGTCGGACACGCTATTTGCGCTTGTGTCAGCGTATTACCTGTGCTTGCCCACTACCAGCTACCTCCTCATTTGCATATTTGGCTCTGAAACTTACTACCCTGTCCGACCGCCAGATCTTCCGGCACTCTTTTCAATATCTACAGGCCACCTAGTGGAGATGTTGCAACTTTTTGTGAGACCCTACTAGCAATGGCTAACTTCCTAGAGATCCAAAGTATGGAATTTTTCATGTTAGTAGATTTTAATGTAGACCTACCGTAATCTCCCGCGTATAAGGCGCAGCCCGCGTATAAGGCGCACCTAGAGTTTTGGAAAATTCTCAAAAAAATGAAAAATTCATAACTTTGGTTCTACTGAATGAATTTTCAAAATTCAAAAACCTATGAGTAGCTTAGGCCACCTTGGGCCCCCCTGGGCCCCATTTTGTCCTATTTTGACCAAGGGGGCATGTAAGATATCAAAAGAAAGGTCTTGGTGTCCCCCTTGTGGATCCAATGAGAACTAAAACCCCCCGTATAAGACGCGCCTTATACGCGGGAGATTACGGTAGTGGGTGCCAACTTAACCAACAAGAAAAAGATGAGGCCCGCCTGATAAAGAATACTATCCTTCAACTAGGGTGTAAACAATATATCAATGAATTTACTCACTTTGAACCCAATGGGCATATATCTCTCCTTGACCTAGCTTGCTCCTGTTCAAATAACATAGTGGACAGCGGTACCCTGGATGTTCATATAGCTGACCACCTATGTATTTACATTATCAGAGCGGCCAGGACCAATGACAAAGAAGCCATTTCCTTCCTAGGGAGATCATATAAAAATTATAATAAGGATGCCTTTACCTTAGGACTAATAAACTCTAATTGGAATACATTCTGGAACTCCAAAGAAGCATGTGAGGCGTGGGACATACTGATACAACAGATTGAAACTATCCTATCTATAACATGTCCTATCAAAAATTTCAACTTTGGCAGAAAGAAAAAAACTTGGATAACCAACGATATTTTACAACTTATACAAGACAAAAATGTAGCACTTAAAAAAGCAAAACGTACAAAAAATGTTGATGATATAAATATTGCAAATTATCTCAGTAATACTACCAAATATATAATAAGGGATGCTAAAATAAACTATCATAAGGAGAAATTAGATGACTATAGAAACAACCCTAAGGCCTACTGGAGAGAAATCTCAAATATTGTCAAACCTAAATCATCAGATAACAGCATCAACCTTATAGACCAAAACACTAACAAACCTGTACCCCAAGAGGACACTGCTGATTTTATTAATAATTATTTTAGAGGTATAGGTCCTAATTTATCCCAAAACATGAACCAACCATGGTCTTATGTTGGCTATACAGCTCATAACCTATTCCCCCTGAGACCAGCCGAACTTGGAGATATTAAGAAAGTAATTGCAGCAATAAAGTTATCCAAATCATCAAACATAAAGAACATATCCACCCTAGTACTAAAAGATGCCCTAACTGTCTTACCAACTCACCTACAATATGTTATAAACCTGTCAATCACCACGTGCAAATTTCCTCGTACTTGGAAGGAATCAATAGTCAGTCCTATCCCTAAGGGAGGTGACTCCTCCCTAGTTTCTAACCTACGACCAATATCAATGCTCCCTCTAATCTCGAAATTATGTGAAAAAATTGTACACAATCAATTGATGAAATATTTGAGTGCAAATAATATACTCAATACAAAACAGCATGGCTTTAGGCCTGAACACTCTACTATCTCTGGGCTGCAATCTTTAACTGATGAAATCTATAATGGAATGGAAAATCAATCGACTACCTTGGTTACATACTTAGACTTTGCTAAAGCCTTTGATACCATAAATCACTCTATTCTACTTGAGAAACTGAAGAAGATTGGACTTGATGAAGCCAGTCTTCGTTGGTTCAAATCGTATCTATCTAATAGGACACAAACCACCAAGGTAAATGGTATTTGTTCCTCCAAACTAGAAATTATATGTGGAGTACCACAAGGTTCTATCCTAGGACCTCTATTGTTTTTAATATATATAAATGACCTCGATACCTCATTACAGTTTATGGAATCTCAATTATATGCTGATGATACTGCCTTATTCCATACCTACAAAGAGCCCACACCTGACATAATAGCAGCTATGAACCAAGACCTAGAGAACGTAGCAAACTGGTGTAAGAAAAACAAACTATCCTTGAATATTAAAAAAACAAAATATGTAATATATGGCACCAACCCCAGGTTGAAAAAACACAGAGAAATAGATATGTCAATTAACAACCAACCGATACTGAGAGCCTTCAATTATAGATACCTGGGCTTGGAACTTGATGCTGAACTAAGTTTTAAAAACCATACCAAAGTCATTTATAACAGTATGAAGCTACTTATATGCGCGCATATAAGTGGTGATAAATGGGCAGTAGCAGTTCCCAAATGTATTACCAGATGTCACCACTTCCATTCACCTGTTATGTAACAGGTTCCTTCACTGGTGGCCTTGTATTCGGCCATATTGCCTAGCCCCAGGAAGGACCACCGGTCTCACATTGGAGATTTTTTTATGTATGTTTATTGGCCAGGTCCAATAAAATATTCGCCCAAACTAGATTGGAGTTGTCGTACGTCTATTTATTCCTATAAAACTTACTTGATGACCAAATTAAGGCATTATATTACGCAAAAGGCTGCAAGGGACATCTTGGTATCCATGATTCTCCCAATCATTGAATATGCCAAAATTATCTATGGTAAAGTCTATATGACTGGCTGGGAGAGGCTAGAAAGCAGTCTTAAACGTACCTTGAAAGTATGCTATTATCCCATAAGATGTGAAAAAATTGAATACATCAGAGAAGTTAGTAATATTAATACCCTTAGTAAAAGATGGGAGTTTGCACTATGTATGGCTGCTTTCAAATATACCCAAAAACCTGAAAGCATTGATACCAGAAATATAAATACTAGAAACCATGATCCCAAGCTTGTGAAAACTAACTGGCCTAAATTAACAAAAGCCAGACAATCCTATACCCACAGAGTAAGTCAAAAATGGAATAGCCTACCAACAAATATAAGATGCATTGAGTCCCCAATGGTCTTTAAGAAGAAAATAAATGAGATGTTATCTGTATAGGCCTTATCCAGAGGTTTTCCCACTCCCTGCTCCCTAAAATATTTATCTCTATTACCCCCCCAGATTATTACTTTTCTAATATTTTAAGTGACATTGATACACCAGCCCACTATACCAACGACTGATCAAATACTAACTATCATTAATGAACAGACTTATATATCTCATATATTTATAAAGCACATGTCCAAACAGAGGCTCTAAGAATGGGTCCTACGGATTGTGCTCTATATCTTAAGCAGAATTGTATTGAGCTATTGTAAAATACTAATCAGCTACTGTACTACAATCGTTATGTCAGAGTTAATTTGCTGTTAATCTGGATAACTCGGACCATTGTGTCCCCCTGATGCAGCCTAAATAAAGAATTTTGAATTGAATTGAATTGACCTACCTTTTCCAAGTATTACAAACACAATATATCAAATACAAGCAAGATGGATTTTGGTACCGGACATTACCGTAAGTATCGGAAATTAGAAAACACCCTAAAATGTGGTAAATTAGTGCCAATATGCTGGCAATCCTGTGTTTCCATGTTAGTAGAATATATTTACAGGTAGCACTGCCACAATTTCCATACATTAGGACTGTTTTACCCATGTCAGGGGCAATAATAATTTTGGTACCGGACGTTACAATTTCATATTATCGATCCAAACCATCACAAAGGCTCGGTGCACCGGGAAGGAGATCACATGACAGTGCCCTTACTGATCGCCGGAGGTTAGAGCTCTATAGCCTTGTCATGGAAGAGCTGACCACCGCACCCCGGATGAAAAGAGTTGTAAAGTCTCTGCTCCCAGCGGAAACCCTTAAGTATAATCGACTGACCACACAGCTAATGATGGACACTGGACTCAGTCGCAGCTGCCTACTGTCTGGACCACGAAAGGTTGACTGCCGGACAGTGAAGTTCCTGGGAATGGAGGAGCGCATTATTGAGTTCCTGAAGCGACCTGAGCACTAATACATTCTGCCAGGCAAAAAGGACACAGTCACCATTCAAAAGAAAAAGCATCAAAAGGTCATCCTAACTGAATTCACTGAATACCTCTATGAGCTATTCAAGAAGGAGTACCCTAACCACCCCTGCAACCGGACATACTTCAACGACGTGCGATGGAGTCACAGGTACATCAAGGTCGTGAAGTTCAACATGGCCAGTGTGTGCCTCAAACACCAAAATTTCACGCTGAAACTCTGAGCCATGGGGGATGTGGTATGTGCTCCCTGATGATCTCGTCAGAACGACCACCGTCGAGGAGTTCACTGCAAACTTCTGGGCCAGAGACCTTCCTCCGGGGATCCACGTTGAAACGTGGAAGCGCGTGAGTGTCCCGTACGGCCCGGATGGTAAGACATTGCAAGAAGCTCCGACAAGTAGAGGAGGTGATTACAAGAGAAAAGTTTATCACCGGCCTCGGCAAACAGTTCATCACCATGCGGGAACACATCATGCGTGCAGAACACCAGCACCGCGTCGGACACAAGCTCCGTCAGTCCATGTCTCCAGCAGAGTGTACCATCCAGATGGACTTCGCGGAGAATTGGATGGTGACCTATCCGGAGTGTCCCCAAGCCGTCTACTATGCCAAGGAGCCGGTCACACTCCATCCAGCCATCATTCACCACCGGGAAGATGTGACCACACACTGGTGTGTAGCACTGGTAACTGACGACCGCAAGCATGACTCCGACGCCATCCTTGCCTTTCTGGAAGTCCTCTGTGTCTATGTCGCGCAGACCCTGCCCCAGGTAACCACCATCCACTACTGCTCCGACTTCCCGAGCTCACAGTATTGCAACAAATCCATCTTCAGCATACTGTGCAAGCACCAACAGCTATTCAACAGCCTCCGTGCGACCTGGACGTACTTCGAGGCAGGCCACGTCAAAGGGCCGTGCGACAGTGTTAGTGCTGCAGCCAAGCGCAACATCAAGATCACTGACGCTGCCTCCTTTGCTGAGCAAGGGAATGAGTTGGAGGGGTCTGTGCACTACATGTGTGTCTCTGTCAATGATATCGCCCGATGCCGTGATGCTGTACCAGAGTTGGTGTGCGAGAACACTGTTCCTGGAACCATGTCAGTCCAAGGACAGACCTCCTGCTTTAACGAGTGTTGCTGGGTTGACTGTCTCAAAACCTGGGTGTGCTGGATGGCAGGAGCATGAGCTGCTTCCCACCCAGTTTGTTGAGCCCCCAGCAGAGGAAGAAGAGGAGGTCAACCAACCAGACCTGGTGAACCCACACGCAAGGGTAAACGGTCCCCACATTACAAGTTACCAGACAACTCCAGGAAGGAAGTGATGACCAGATTTGCTCAGATGAAGGTGTTCCTTTAAGATGTGTTCTTTCAGAAGTGTTACATCTTGGTAGTTGAAGTGGGTGGGAGTAGTTGGTGGTCAGTTCAGTGGCAAGCCTGGGTTCGCCCACTTGGGGCTGCCCGCTGCACCCCCCCACCCAAACTTCAGAACTAAGATGTACCTTGCCAACTACCTGTGTGCATGTGTGACTCTGAGTGTATGTGTGTGTACTAGTGTGTGTATGTACCTTATACCAGCTGCTATAGCCTCAGCAGGCCTGATGTAATAGTGTGCGGTAACGTCCGGTACTTTTATTCCACATCCAGCCCATGCCATGCTGGTTTAGCACAAGTGATGTAATGGTCCATAATACTGTTGATAGTGATAGTCAACATGTTTGCCTTTTAATTTATAGGCTTTGTAACATAACCTGTACAATTTTTGTGTATGACTTATGATCTATGATCTCAGGCAAACTTGAAAATTTTGTGAAAATAAATTTCTTATGGATGGTAGGATGACAAAATGTGTGAAATATATGGTTGTATACAGCTGAAACAAAAGCTACAAGTGTCTTGTACCTATTTGTGACCCATCCTTACAAAAAGTCGCACATGCAAAATGTTTAGTTATTGGCATATTCATTTGCAGCTCATCAAGAGCTTTCATTTGGTATATAACACTTGCATATTTGAACCAGGTGGTCCTCTCCAGATCTTCTGTAGGAAAATTTAGCCAGATCGATTAAAAAATGATTAAACTGAGATAATTGGCATATTAAAGATTTAATAATCTATGAATCCTATATGATTCCTATGTAATTCTATATAACCATTAAAATTAGATCTATGTCTTTTAGGCATTTGGGACCTAAATTCAATTTAGTAAGCAAGGATCCTAAAAGATATGTACCCATATGTAAGAAAAATTCTAAAATATCAATTTTGAAAAATCTGCTATTTTTGACACTATACCACTTGAAAGGGCCATATCTAGGCTTCTCAATGTGCGACTTCAGTACCACTTTGTTAGGATGGGTCACATTTATGAAGTTTAAGGATGATAGGAGGAATATTAGTAGTCTTCCAGATGGTCTCTCTAAGTCATGGTAAAATGCAAGTTTTGCAGCCGCACGTGTAACATCTGGTACTTTTATTCCATATCCAGCCCATGCCATGCTGGCTTAGCACAAGTGATTTAATGGTCCATATTACTGTTGATAGTGATAGTCAACATGTTTGCCTTTTAATTTATAGGCTTTGTAACATAACCTGTATGATTTTTGTGTATGAATTATGGTCTATGATCTCAGGCAAACTTGAAAGTTTTGTGAAAATAAATTTCTTATGGATGGTAGGATGACAAAATGTGTAAAATATATGGTTGTATACAGCTGCAACAAAAGCTACAAGTGTCTTGTACCTATTTATGAAGTTTAAGGATGATAAGAGGAATATTAGTAGTCTTGCAGATGGTCTCTCTAAGTCATGTTAAATTGCAAGTTTTGCGGCCGCGCGTCTAACATCCGTTTTTTGTATTCCATATCCAGCCCATGCCATGCTGGTTTAGCACAAGTGATGTAATGGTCCATATTATTGTTGATATTGATAGTCAACATGTTTGCCTTTTAATTTATAGGCTTTGTAACATAACCTGTATGATTTTTGTGTTTGACTTATGGTCTATGATCTCAGGCAAACTTGAAATTTCTTATAGATGGTAGGATGACAAAATGTGTGAAATATATGGTTGTATACAGCTGAAACAAAAGCTACAAGTGTCTTGTACCTATTTATGAAGTTTGAGGATGATAGGAGGAATATTAGTAGTCTTCCAGATGGTCTCTCTAAGTCATGGTAAATTGCAAGTTTTGGGCTCTCGTGTAATATCCGTTACTTTTATTTAAGTTTTTTGGATGCATGATACAGAGGTAATGGTACCATGTATGGCTTGAGTTATGTTCTAGAATATAGCCATATAGAAGATGTTATGTAGTACTTTGCATGTCCATTGGAGCATTATTGGCAACACTATGATAAAGTTAGGAAAGCATTTGATAAAAACTTCACGAATTTGGTATCCTGTCACGATTGCAATGCTCATATTTTAGAAAATCTGTGGAATACTGCAATTTTTCCTGGTTATTATTGAAATTATATGTTGTGTGCTTCTATAAACTGGTTTAAGAGTCACAGTGCGGTGTATAATGATGGTATCATGATATCCTAATTATTTTGGTACCGGACATTACACAATTCAGTCAAGTTTCATTCCCCAAGCAATAAAAACTGAACCGTTAGGGCTAGAGCGGTATTTTTAAGTTCTGAATAGGGGAGACATACCTCTTTAAATTTGTCATTCTTGACCTCTGGGGAGGAACATTACTGGTTTCTGGCGACCTGACCCATGTATAGATGTGGATAGTACTGGTCAGTAGGGCCTTGGATCTGAAGAAGCCTGCTAGTTGGTCAAAACATCATCCTTGTATAGTCCTCTCGAAAAAAAATTCATGGTGATCTCTTGGAATAAAATTATTGGAACTCAATTTTATAACATTTGAGTTGGTTTGTGGTAGAATACCTAACATCATAAATATGTATAGATGATGCCGGAAAATTGTACATAGTGTACACATGATTATCTGAATAAAGATAGTTTAAAACTTATTATGTGTCCATTTTCTCCTTACTGAAGGTGAATCATTGCATTTTTGCATCATTCATTTTTGCATTGTGGTTCATTTTCGATAATGCACTCCATCTCAGCAATATAGGCCTAGGTCTGATAGATAAAAAGATTTAACTAGCTTGGTGGAAAAATTAAGTTAGATACATCAGCACTGACCTGGAAATATCACCAGTCTAGTGAATGACCTAGATCTGTCCCAAAGATATCTGTGAATCATCCAGAACTGTTGACCAACTTTGTGTAGTGCACATATTGATGCATAATTGCTATACCAGTATAGCCTATACCAGGTAGAAGTCTATATACCCAGTGTATACCAACCATAAATCAACATGCAATGGCCCTGGCTAATACGATGTTCCTGTTTCCCCAGTTCGACTTAACTGACAGAGCTTCTATCGCACCTCAATGGAAGAAATATATCAAAAGGTTTGAGATCTAAGCCAAATCCCTTCAAGTTGATGACCCGAAGCAAAATTAAATCTCTTACTAGACTGCAGGAGAAGCCAATGAGTTCATTATTGTTAAATCTTCATATCTTTTGTTCACTATTTATGTATCTCCAGGGAGGTTTCGTGAATAAAGTAATTGTCATTGTCAACTTATCAGTCACCCCGGCAGTACCAAATGCCAATAATCATGACATTTATATGCGTTCACTCAAGGCGCTTCTTGCCCCAGGTAGATATTGAATTTGAGCAGTACGATTTTGTAGAGGCTATTCAGGAGAAGGACAAAACCCTTGACGCTTATGTTGCCTGACTGAAGCATCTAGCACTAACCTGCGACTTTCACGATAAAGAAATTGAAATAGAATCACAAATTATTCATAAGGGGAAGTCATTAAAGCTCCGAATGTGGTCACTTCTTTCAAACCCACACATTGAAAGAAGTTATCGACCATAGTATGGCGATGGAACGATCGATTTGTCAATCCAAGACTGGAACGATCAATCTGTCAATCCAAGACTATCGAGAAAGAGACCATCAATAGACTCATCAGCCAAACCACAAGGCCAAGGTCACTGTGACAGTAACCGTGGCTGTAGGCATGACAACCGCAACTGCCGAAGCATCAAGAAAAAGCCAACCACTGAAAAACCACCGAACATCGAATGCTGACTCTGCGAAGGTCCGTACCCACATGAAGGGGTTGCCTTTAATACGACTTGCCACAACTGCTGTATCATCGGACATTTTGCAAAAAAAAATGCCGCAAGGGAGATAATCAGCCATCTCAGCGAAGTTAAAGCTCCAACGGAGGACGAGGTCATCCTGTTCACAATGTGGACGAAGCTGCCAGTTCCACCCAGCAAGAACCAGCAGACTGACATGGCGAGATGAACTCAATGCTGTGGAAGACCATTTTTTATCCCACTCGATGTGTAGGTAGGATGGAATATCAAGCCATTGGGTATCAGCAGTGACACCTGATGTTGTTAAGGATCTTAACTACGGAACCAAGATAGTAAAAACAAAGGGCTGTGATTGGTTGAGATTTATGAATGAAGCTATGCTTGCCATTAGGTCACTAAATCTATCATTGCTAAAATTCAACTGAACTACGGGGAGGATGTCAACAACTCTGCACTTCCTTAACAACAGTTGCTAAGATGGGCGTGATCTCATGATTTGTGACATAATTCATAGCGGCACTGAAAGGAGTAGTATAGTATGTATCGGAACGGGACTATAGTTAAGTACTGCTTATTACTCACTTGACCTGCAGCCAATCAGAGGCCTCCATTTGGTCACGTGACCCGTTGCCATGGCAACGTGACCTACTTAGGGGGTCACGTGACCACCTTTCAGCCAATCAGAGGCCAGCATTCTGGTAACCATGGTAACATGACCTACTTAGGGGATTAGCAACCACCGCTCAGCCAATCAGAGGCCTGCATTCTGGTAACCATGGTAACATGACCTAATTAGGGGATTAGCGGGTCACGTGGAACCTCTCAACCAATTAGAGGCCAGCATTTTGGTAACCATGGTAACATGACCTATTTAGGGGACTAGTAGCTGCCATTATGACCTAATTAGGGGATTAGTCACGTGACCCCTAAGGGGTGGGGCTAATTATGCAAATAAGGTTTTGTATATTTTTATGTGTCATAACATATGTAGGAAATAAAAACACTACGAAATAAGTTAATTTTCTTTTTTTTTTCATTGAAACAACATTTCAATCAACCATTTTACTTTTTTGCTCGACCTTTGAGCAAACCGCAAAGTCGCACTTTGTCAGTGCACCCAGGGTCGACCTTTTCCAACATACTCTGCACTAGTTTGGATAAACCCAACACCATTTCAGCCAGACATAGGATATTTGTCTGCATGACTTGCACACGTTTCCAGCACCCTTCTTCCGTCTTCACATCATCGTCATCATCACGAGCCTTTGACTCACCGACCGGTCGCTCAGTTTTGGGTTTCTGCTCATTTGCATGACGCTCTTTTTGAGGTGTTTTGTTCGACATGCTTCGATCAGGAAATGCACGCAATGAGGTCCACAGGTGTCAGCAGAAGCGTCTTGGAGTTGAATATGATTTCTTTGCCACTTGAACGGAGCAGAACGGCTCAGGAAAGATAAGAACTCTGCGCTCAGTGGAGGTAAACTGAATGAATCAAAGTAGTACGCCTCTCCTGTCCTCGACACGTAAAACGCCAACCTATGTTGACCTGGTAAATGTTGAGGATCCGTGTTACTCACGAAACAAGTGTCCTTGACAGGGTGCTTGAGGATAGTGTCACAAGAGCAAAAACCTAGGAAATGATGTTTTGTGTGAACGTTTTCTTTCAACACTCTGTTTATTTCAACTGTATTCATGCACTACTCTCTCTCGTCTTAAGTTCATATGGGAGTCTGTGGTGGGATGTCGATCTCTGGTCAGCTCGACAACCTTGTCGTACACCAAGTACAAGAGCACCGTTGTCGTCTCCGCCAGCGCCGCGCCGGAACTGAGCTCCACCCTCAGTTGACCCGCTTTTATAAGGTTCCCTTTACACCCGTCGTGCGACCTGTCCGGGTTAAATCCAGCGGGAAGAGTGTGTACCCGTTCAGGAAATCGTTGTAGGAAATGCCGCAGGAGCGCGAACCCTCGTACATCCCCGTTTCCGTGTGTAGTGCCAGGTACTCTCTCACCGCTTCCTTTTTGGCAAAGTTGGGCACGTAGGCGTTGTTCGACACCTTCTGGTCGTTCACTATCACTTGAAGCGAGTTGATGTTGCAATGTTTCAGTTCGAACGGTTTCTTTGCGTAACTTCCGTTGAAGGCGTCGTGGTCCAGGAAACAAATCATCATGGACTTGGGCAGTTGACCTGTGTTGGAGTGCGTCTAGGTGTGATACCTGCAGGGATGGCGTAGCTCGTCACCTCCACTCTGTTGACTGGGTAGTCTTAGGGACCCTGTTCTATCACAGCCTTTTCGTGCGTTTCCACCACAGCATCAGCTACCAGTGCGCGACGCACATAGAGCTTAGCTTTGTGAATCTTGAGTTTGTATGCTGTGTCGCCGGCACTCATCAGATAGAAACTAGGCGAAGCTTGTTTCAGAGTCAGATTGATTTCCATCTCTCCAGCTATGAACTTTGGTTGATGAGCCAGGTCAAAGTGGAGTCTCGGCATCAGCGGAAAGCGCCCGTTGGAGATGAGTTCTTTGCATGCCTAGAACCCCGGATTCTCGTCGGATAAGGTGTCGAATTTACCAGCCGCGTCTTGGTGCCAGCCTTGGATGCTCAGGATGTCCTTCAACCCTTTGTCGTAGTTGAGTAAACCTTCCAGGTAAGCTCTGTAGGGGTAGGTTTCGGTGTTGCCAGACACTTTAAAACCACCAATGGAGACTTGGACGTCCTTGAAGAGCGAGTGAGCCAAGTTGCTCACCGGAGCCACCTTGTCATTGGCGTCCAGAGCCTTGCCATCCGGTTTCAGCACATCGCATCCTAGATGCAGGTATTGTCGTTCAGGTCCGTGTACTCTTGTGACTTACTGATAGTGAAATTTATGTTGCTTCCGTCTCCCAAAGAGTTTTTCGTCTCTAACCCGAAGGTGGTCGACTTCAGGATAGTGGTCTGAGTCGGTGCTACGGCGTGCAGGTTGAGCTCAGAGAGCCCACACTCTCTGCTGTTTTCGTGTACGTAGGCCATTGCGCTCCCTCTTCACGTCGGTGGTAGACTGACGCCGGTGACCGCTAGTCCTTTTTATTTATAGGTCGATCGCCTAGTGATAGAAAATGTCACCCTGGCGTCTTTTACAGGAACCTCCCCACGTCTGAGAAGCAGACGTTTTTGGGTCGCCGCTTCTTTTTTTTTCCTGGAGAGAGCACTTTACCCGCCAGACTCTTCAGAGCAGCTACCCCTCTTTCTTTCACGCTCTTCTTGAAAGTCCCTCCCGCCATCATTTCCTTGGCCACACCCACGCCAGCGCGGAAGAGTGTTTTACCCACGGTCTTCAAAAGCGGTGTGGCCGAGTGCATGAGACCCAAGAGCGCACCTCCGAAACCGTGACCGTTCTGGAAAGGTGGTCCGCTGTATACATCGATACCGCCACCGAACTGAGCGTCGTAATCGCTGTACCCCTGTCCTCCGGCAGTACGCTTTGACGACGAAGAAAAGTACGGCGCTCGTTTGCATGTCATGTCTGCACCTCTTCAGTTAACGCTCGACGGGTCTCAAATGAAGTGTCACCGTCACCTCGCCTCTCATGAATGGTATGGGTCGGCCGGTTCTGTCTCTTAAGTAGACCCCGATCTCGTCCAACCTTCTGGATTTCAAGGGAAAATAATCCAAATGTGGAAAACTGACAGCTCGTGTTCCCCCTCTTCGCTTTCCGCTTCTGTCGACTGCGACCCAGCATAACAGAGGCATGTGCATGTCACCCACGGGTCTCTCTTGAATGGCGTCGGTGCACACGTACACAGAGTCCACGTCTCCGAAGGGGTCCATGATGTAGAGGGTGGTGGTCGGCATTACGAAATAAGTCTTCTTCCCAAATCCTAGAATGTGCGCCAGATGCTCGGTGATGATCATGACCGTGAATCGTAAGGGAAGATTTCTTTCAACCCCCCACTAGGAAGTTTTCACCTCCAAGCGGGTCTTTTGTGAGACTGTTCAAGAAGTAGACGAACTGACCGTTGGTCGCCACGAAAACGGGTGGCACGGGAAATATGTTCGCATCTTCGTTTTTCAGAACCAAGTTTCATGCCAACAGACTCCTCATTCTCCCCCTTTTGTGGAAAGTCGACAGGTAGTCTTTGAACTGCGATTTTTCCTGTGTCAACACTGCGATGTGCTTTGACTTCTTCCCAGGTTTCAATATCTGATCCTCCAACTCTTTTTCTAAGAGCTCCGGCATTGGGTTGTCGCCAGAAAAGTTCTCCTCTGTTTCGTTCAGAGGATTAGCTGTCGAGGATTTTCTTCCACTTGTTGGACTTGTCGCCGTAACCCTTCCAACGCACGAAAGCTAAGCGTTTACCCTTGACGGTCTTGTAGCACAGCACCTTGTCTTATCAGGTACCTGCTCTTGCCGTAACGACTCTGGTAGACCTTCTGAACCTCCTCCTAATAGAAGACCTCTTTTATCTCCTCCCCGGTGTCGTCTTTCAGCTCGAACCCTCTACTACCCAACGTCTTACCGACGTTGACGACTTCCTCCCTCCAAATTCCCTCATACCCTTTGTCGAAGGCACCTTTAGCTCTCAACATTCTCACTCTGTCGCCTGGAGCTATGACGTCGGTGTCAGAGCGGCGAGCATCCGTTTCTTCTTTTTTCCATA
This sequence comes from Acholoe squamosa, assembly GCA_949317995.1. NCBI lineage: Eukaryota > Metazoa > Annelida > Polychaeta > Phyllodocida > Polynoidae > Acholoe > Acholoe squamosa. The sequence goes on along the minus strand of OX439043.1, from coordinate 16,526,239 downwards.
TTGCCTTGATTTGTTTCTTAGTAGGGAGGTCGTGTCTGTAGAAAATAGTTTCGCTTTTTTCCGAGGTGACGTCAGCAGGCGGCATTTTCAACGTTTTTGTGGTGAGTGTGATTGTAAGAAGACACCAACTGGTCTAATACGTCTAGGTAGCGATATGTACGCTTGTGTGTGAAATAGCGGCACAGCTTCTCTTTCAGACTTCGATTCAAACGCTCCACTAGACTAGCTTTGATGTTGTCGTTTTCGCTAGTGAAAAACTCTTTGCTCTTCAGGTGATCTTGGAAGGTCTTGTTGAGAAACTCTTTTCCCTTGTCTGTCTGAACGGAGTGCGGGTGTCTCTCGGCGGTCATCTTTTCGAATGACTCCGTGACAGCTGCGCCACCTTTGGTTTTGGTGGGAGCAGCCCGCAGTACCTGGCGTTGTGAGACGCCAAAGCTTGCATGTCCATCAAATCTAACTGGCATCGATTTTCCCGGTGATGGTTTTGTTCCTCGCTAACTTTCTCCGAATGGGTTTATGTTTAGTGTAGGCGTCCAGAGACACCAAGGCGTCTCGGACGAAGGCGGGATCTCGGTGGCGGAAATGATGTTTCTGGAGTTTGGTGACGCTGGTGAAATTGGAGGGTGGTTTCACATCGGTGTATTTAGCCACCATGCGTCTCTTTTCTTTTTCCTTTTTGGTCAATCTTTTAGACCTACCCATGGCGGGGTGGCACTATTGCGCGATTTCCTTTTCTTTCCTTGGGTGCTTTTCCTGAAGGAGTCAGGTCGAAGCGTGTTTTTACCGGTAGTCGTAAATTTCGTCCTCGGCGTCGTCGTCGCCCCCCGGGAAAAACGGGGAGAAAAGGAGGAGGCACCTACGAGGAGAGTGTCGTCCCCGTCGTAATAGTCGTCGTCAGTGTCTTTCTCGTTGGTGCTCGGTCGCTTCCTCCCTCTGCCGAGAGGTGTACTGTGCGAAGCTTTGGCACCACTGGTTGTTTTATAGAGCTGGTTTCCGATCAAGGAACCGGTGGGATCTTCCACCCTCAGGACTTGCTTGAACGGCATGTACCCCTCGGGTCTCGTCGTCACCGTTTTCCTCATCCTGGCGGCATCGTTCAGTAAGTCCACTATGCTTATTCGTTCGTCGGGATTCGTTTTCTCACCCATTATTTCGCTGACCGAGGAAAAATTGTAACCTGTTCAAAGGTTTCTTGTATTTCAGCATTTTTTCGCGTGATTTCAAAGTGGGGTCGTTCAACACTAGGTCCAAGTCCCTGTAGACAAACGTTAGCACCTGATGTAATGCTGCGATGGGATGTAGTGTTTGTTCCGCCTGTCTGTAGTAATAAGCCATGTTATTGAGGGGTGAGGATACGGCGGCAGCGGTGTCGGAAGCAGAGGGACGGTTGTTGTTTTCACGCCCAGCAGGAGGAGGTACACCAACACCACCAGCAACACCACCAGCAGCACCGTCACCAGCAACAGCAACAGGAACAGCAACTGTGGGGGTGACATCAGGAACTCCTCGTAATTTCGAGAGGGTCTTAGGATCGACGAGAGCCAAGCGCTTGTAGTGTTGCTCCTCCGGGTCTGTCATCGTCGTCGAGGTAGGCGGCGGTGGTGGAGAGGTGTGGAATGACGAGCTCTATATGCGGAGAATCCTTTTTATAAGGGGTAAGGCCATGCCTATCAGATCGGGAATTAGAAAACCACTCCTTTGAACCAAGACGTCAGCAGATTCTCGAAGACTTTCTAGTTGGTCCACGGTGAGCGGAATGTTTCCCTCCAGTAAATTCTGACAGATTTCGCTCAAAGTCGTGATCAAATCATCGCTTCCAGAGCCTATTAAATGCTCACAATCCTCCGGCGAACACTTTGCCAAGTGTTTAAGGGTGCCATAATGTCTTTTGAGGCGATGAGTAGCCATTACTTTCTGGTCATCTATGGACGTCAGGGAGGAGCGTATTCTGAGATTGTCCGGTGTTGTCTGCTTGAAGTCCAGAAGCAGGTATGAGTGCGGATGCTTGAGTTAATGGGTAAATATACTCGAGACAGCCGTCGCCCTGGAGGGAAACACCTGACGAGACAGAGTACCTATCTGTCCCATGTCGCAAGGGTTCTTGAAAATGATCATGTAGTGAGCGTTCAGACTCATAGTTCGAAATTCGGGTGATTTCTGGAACAGGTTCTGAGTGATATATATGACACTCATGTTCCAGTGATGGGAATATTTGGTGATTGGAACTGCTCATCAGATTGTCTAATATCAGTAGAGTGTGCGGTCGTCGAAGAGTGGTGGTAGATGTCGACGATGATTATTCGTTTCCCGCTATGTCTTCTTTGCTGGGAAGACCTTCTCTGAATTCCACTCCGTAGTCTTTTTGCATTTTTTCAAAAAGGGGCTGCCACTCACCGTAATGGTAAAAGATCTTTTCCACCGGCGGTGTGACCAAGTTGTTAACGTTGCTCAGAAATTGATTCACCAAGTGCGATTTTCCACAACCGGACGGACCGCTGATGATACAACTGAAGGGTCCTTGTAATCGGGGATCAAAATCTATTTCGGAGAAGGGTGTGATTTTACCGCTCGTCATTTTTCCGGCGGTCGTCATAATGGGGAACATCGCAGTAGTAGTAGTAGTAGCAGCAGGAGCAGCAGCAGTAGTAGTAGTTGGTGGTCCTCAGTCGAATGCTCGGTGACGAGTGGTTGTCAGGAAAGAGTGGCAGCGAGTTTTATTCTCCCTCCTTACATTTCACGACACCCGATAAGTTCAACGTCTCTCATAATTTTTTCTTTTTTTTTGCCAACATATTTTATTTTCACTCAATTTTGTCCATAAAAATAAAAAAAAGGGGAAAAAAGGTTACCCCAAAAATCCAATGTCCTCGTCAAAATTTTTCATAGCACTTATTCTAACCATATTTGAAGACCCTTTACTTTCATGAAACGCCCAACGAGTGGGTGAACTGAGGGTGGTTATCAAACAGTAATGGAGCGAGTTCTTTTCTTTAAAGACAGCTTTTGGCCATATTCCTACTTTTTCTTTTTTTACTACTTCTTCTACTGCTTTTGCTGCTGCTGCTGCTTCTACTGCAGCAGCTTCTACAGCTGCTACTGCTGCTGAAGATCTACTTCTTCTACTACTACTACTACGGCTGCTGCTACTACTACTACTACTACTACTACGGCTGCTGCTACTACTACTACGGCTGCTACTACTACTTTCCCTTGTCTTGCTACTTGTTCTCCTTGTACTACTTTGACTGCTCCTACTACTGCTTTCGGTATTTCTATCACTGCTGGTGGTATTACTACTAAAAAAGCTTCTACAAAAGGTCTCACATTTACTTTTCACAATATTATTCATTGCCTTAAAAGAGGTGTGAGACTGAAATATGTTAGGATAAAAAGTAGATGAGGTTTCCCTGATTGTTCTTTTAAAAATCTCGAGCCATCTCAAGTGGAATAGAGTGAAATAAAATAAAAAAAGCTCAAAAAATAAAAAAATAAAATGGACTCAGCTCGAATTTCCCCTCCTGGAGGGAAAAGTGGGTGTAAGTGGTGAACGGGCGTCGGCGGGCAGGCGGCAGCGACGACAGTCGTGTGCAGTAGCAGCAGCAAGCAAGCAAGCAGTAGTACTAGTAGTAGTAGAAGTGGTGGTGGTCGTGGTGTCAAAGGCGACGGCAGATGTAATGTACTCTTTCAAGAAAAAAGATGGGTCCTTATATAGTGGAGAGAATGCTCTTATCTCATTTTCACCTGGATCCTCCCACCCTTTTGGGGATAAGCGTGTCAGGTGGGATAACGGGTGTAACAATTGTGATAATTAACTTAATGTGTCTTACATGTCTAAGAGGATTATGGTGTGTTAGGAGCTTAAGGTGTTCAAAGTCTACATACAAAAACCACAGGGGGTGGTCAACAAAAGGTAGGGTGATTTAATTGGATTACTCCCTACCAAAAGGTGTGGGGCGCGCCGCAAACTTCATCTCAATGTATATTAGAGTACAGGGATACCCCAGGGGGTGCCATGTCTGTCTGACTCTCTCTGTGACTACAAAACGTGCGCGTGTGGTAAGCGGCTTAAGTCTAAGAAATCAACAAAGTTTAAACCTCCTCTTGTCGCCAACCTGGAGTGTTGGTGAGCCTCTTTGTCTGTGACAACACTTTGATGATCTAAGACTCCTGCAGTGAAAGGTGGGGGGACACAAACAACAGGTACTCTTTGTGACTTTTCCCTCTGGGACCGACCGAGCTTAATGATCTAAGGGATCCATGCTTACAGTGACTGGCAGGTGGAAAAATAAAAAAAAAGAGAAATACCCTACTGAGCGGAGGTCTCTGTGAAAATGGGCTTAAATCTCTTTTAAGTCTTTGATCGATTGAAACCTGCAGTGAGGTTTATCTCGGACAGGGTACATAAGGGCGAGTGACCGCTTGTCCCCATCACACTTTCTCTGCCTCCTACAGCAGCATCACCATATCCCCCCACAGCAATGGACTTTTCTGTTGGAAGATGATGCTCATGCCGCCGCCAAATATCATATTGACCCGTGTCTGTGGTTTAACAACGTTGCTGATGATGATGATGACAACGACGGTGGTGCTACTACCTCCTACACCACTCTACAGACTGTCAACTTTGACAACGCAACAACTGTTACATCATCATTATATTCCTCCACGGTAATGGATGTAGATGATTTTCTGTTGACAGATAACGCTGCTGACGCCGCCGAAGATTATATGGACCCGTGTGAATGGTTTAATCTTTCTGATATAGGTACTATTGCTGGTGGTGATGATTGTACTACTGGGGTGTTGCGCTACAGCCTGTCGACTTTTTTGAGAACCCAACAACTGTTACATCATCACCATATCCCCCCATGGTAATGGATGTGGACGATATTATGATGACAGATTACTACGCTGCTGACGCCTCCGAAGATGACATGGACCAGTCGTCTGAATGGTTTAATCTTGCTGATTTAGGTACCATTACTGGTGGTGATGATGGTACTACTGGTGCTCACACTAACGAGGACTTTTATATCGATGCGTACGAATGGTTGAAAGCTGCTGAAGCTGCTGCTGCTGATGATGATTGTAACGATGGTGCTACTGCTGCTACTACTGCTCGTGCTGCTGCTGCAACTCTTGCTGCTGGTGCTGATGGTGCTGATGCTACTACTACTACTACAAATACTACTGCTGCTGCTGACGAATACACACCCCTTGTTACACCTGAACGAACAGACATCACACCCACTAAAATAGGTAAACTCACCGACTATCAAGCCAGTTTTATTAATTTCTTGTGTCGCCACTACTGCTTGTAGGGTTGTACAAGATCGTCGTACGTTGTTCTAACGTTCAAGGTAGTACTACTACCTTACCTACTCGTTTATTGTTTAAGGAGGAAAAAATGTGTACTTGCGACCTGTGTTACAGATGGGAAATAATCGATGCAACAGATGTGTTGTTTTTTAAAGCGTCGTCGTTAAAACAACATGTATGTAAAGGTCTCGTTGCTAATCAGTTATCCGATTCGTTGAAAGAGTGTTTCGATGTTTTCTGGAAAGGTACCAATGTCTTCGCAGATAGATGTATAGGAGTATATCAATTTCACAATCAGGAAACCTGTCCTCTCATCAAAAGACATTATCCATTAGAATCTACCAATGCTTTCATTTTTCTTCTCAAGAAAAACTTAGACCTTTTATGACACCTGTGTTGTCATGACTCTGAGAAAATATTCAACACTTTCTGTCAAGAGTGTTTAGATCGTGTGCTCTGTAGCGAGTTTAATTTTGAAAATATACAGAACGCTCTGCTAAGAAGTGTCATAAGTGAATGGAATACTTGGTATCATACTTCAGTAGATTTCTATTGTAATTTAGATGAATTGTGGGTAGGAAGAATGACTTACACCATTCCTACATTTCGAAAGAATCCTCACATGGAAACCATATGCAAAGATTACACTATGTACAGTCTGAATTATGATTGAAAATCAATGTATATACTTGTAAATATATTTTATCAAATAAAAATCCATATCGGTTAATATATCGAACAATAACTATTGGATTTGAAATGAGGGAATATGTTTATTGCCTTTATTTACATAAACACTTTGAACTTTCGATGGCTCATTCGAGACAGTTCCCCGATATTAGTCGTAATGCTGTCGTTTCCAGATAATGCGTTTTGAGTTGAGTTCAAATATTTTTATCGGCTGAATCACATGACAAGTCAAGTATTTATAAATTCACCAATACATATCTCACATGACTCCAAATTACTGTTCAATCACATTGAAAAAAATAGTACATGTAAGACACAAAATACAGGACAGACAAGACATTACAGTTCAGCTATCCACCCTGCAAACATTACGCACTAATAGCTTTGGGTACCATGTGTTTTGGATTTTACAGGGACTGACCTGAGCACTGTTAATACAGAAGGTCCAACTACACACACGATAGAATCATTATGCCCCCGTAGGTAGGTGTACAGCGTCTTATATAGTGCATGTTACGGTTGATTGGTTTATACCTGAATGCCATCTAGGTCGATTACCACACCGTATGCCCCAAGTCACCAGTGGTGGCCTCTTGCGGGAAGCATGAGAAATGGTGCCGAGAGATGTTCGTACAATAAGTTACTCATATGAGTCTCGAATACATTATACATGTCTTGAAACGGATATTCAACTCCCTACAGAAGGTATGATCAATAGTCATGGATTATTGTGAAATGCCTGGTCAGAGGGCCCCAAAAAAAATTTTGCAGTATGGTAAAATCCTTTTGTGTATATAATGTACATATGTTGGGCTACAATGCCCATATATGAGGGAAGGTTATTATTTCATAGGATGCCCATAGTACATTGCCTTATTATATCGTCATAGACATGTCCATGCACTATATATTTAATGCCATAGCTCAGAGTTGCAGTCAGGCAGAATATCCTCACTAACATGCAATGTTCCTTTCATATCAAGGAACAACTAACATATAATGGTTTTACTTAAATACAAAGCAGCTTGCTGTATGACTTCATGTATGGTCGTAGACGTGTCCTTGCATTTGTATTCAGTGTCATAGCTCAGAGTTGCATTAAGACAATAACCTCATTAACATTCAATGTTCCTTTCATATCAAGGTATAATTCACACATAACAAGGACAGTCAAGTATCAATCATCTTGCAACATAACTGTAGACATGTCTATGGTTTTAGATGTGTCCTCGGTCCTCATCAATACTTTTCTTATGATATCTCTGGTTCTATGTGGAATCTAATCACCAAACTGAAAGGGCTTTTTGCTGTCATATGATGGTATAAAGCCCACATAATAAGGATAGTTAAATATAAGATCCTAGCAGCTATGAGTACAAGTATGGTCGTTGGTGCATGTAAGGTCTCTACCTGGTAAATTTGATTAGTCCATCCATAGTGTCTTTCATGGTGCAAAACAACCCGAAATAGGTCGTAGACGTGTCCTCACGATGATTACACCAAAGGATTTATGCACCCAGTGATCACAAAAGATAATGCATGTACCCCCATCTGTTACAAAAATATTCTCTACCCCAGGAGGGATATCCAAGATGAAATAAATAAGGTTTTGGCCCTTTATTTTTTCTTTGGTAGCAAGGGGAAAAAATAGTTCCTTGTTTTTACCCCAAAAATTACCCTTTTTGGCCCTTTGCACCCCTGTAGCTCACTTATTATGCATAGGAGATAGGCAAAACCATGGTTCCCCTTCAATCATATGCTTGAGAAGGGGAAAATCACAGCCAAAATGGCAGGGGGTTTGAAAACCAGTAAACTCCGAGCACCCTCTAGGTGTCACAGTACTAATAGGGCCAAGGACATTCTGATTTTCCCCCCATCTTCCACCATAAAACTGGCGTCAATCGGGTTCTAATTTGATGGCGTTCATAAATAAAGGCTTAAATTAAAGCTGAAGTCATTCTTGTCAGATGGTTTTTGCACCAGTTGCCATGGAAACCACCATTTTGAATGAATTAAATGATACAGGCGCCCCTGACAAGTAACAAATGTGACCTTGGACCCCTCTCTGACAAAATAGGTTTCCATGGTGACCAAAAATATTTTGCAACTTTTTTCCCCAAATCATTACCTTTCTTCTGGTACCAAAATTATTAATCTGCGATAAAAATAAGGTCCCCTGGCACTGATTATACCAAGCAAAACACTGTTTTTAGTTGGGACTATTTAGCTGTCCTAGGTTTCCTGGGGCGGAATACTACTGTGACACCTTAACAGCTGGGGTCATTTTTTTCTGACAATATATAGTTTGCCCAGAAATAAAGATATTTACCTGCCTGACATGAATCTCAACTTTTTACAAGGAAAATTTTTATATTTATGACCATGAAACGTATTGAAATATGGGTGAGGGGTCCCTCAGGGGTCAATTTCTTGTACTTTAGGGGTTAAAAACAGGGACCTTTCTTTGGCTTGCTCTTAACACATTGACAACAATAATGTATAACTGGTTAAGATCCCATCTAATACCTAAAAGCATGAGAGTAATCAAAACAAGGGCAATGTCCCCGAAACTAGGCCAAAATCTGCATGATTTGGCGCAAAATGTGGTATTTTTAGGATGATGGCTGTTTATTTTCCCTAGCAACGCTTGACTACACAATTAAAAATTCTGAGGTTTGACTAAAATCCTATTTTCAAAGGAATATTCCATATGTTTTGAATAGAAGAAGCATAATTTGTGCTATTTATTAGCATTTCTAGAGGCTTTCAAGGTCACTTTTATGGAGGAGCCCTGGAACCACTTTCTGTGCCAAGTAGCCTCAACTGCCCCATCTGGAGCTAAAAAAGGTCAATCATACGCAAATCCCAAACAAATTCAAAGAAAAAAATGACCATAATAGCTTCTCCTACACTCAATTTAGCTATTTTGATACAAAAAATTCATCCAGTTTGGATTGAGTCCTTACAAGAGCCCAAAATGTGGCCAAAATCACCCCACCCAGCCACCCAGTTAAGGTGTCACAGTACTAATAGGGCCAAGGACGTTCTGATTTCCCCCCCCCCTCTTTCACCATAAAACTGGCGTCAATAGGGTTCTAATTTGATGGCGTTCATAAATAAAGGCTTAAATTAAAACTGAAGTCATTCCTGATTTTTTTAGCATGGTCAACCATAACGAAGTCAGATCCATTTTTGCACCAGTTGCCATGGAAAGCACCATGTTGAATAAATTAAATGATACAGGCACCCCTGACAAGTCACAAATGTGACCTTGGACCCCTCTCTGACAAAAAAGGTTTCCATGGTGACCAAAAATATTTTGCAACTTTGTCCCCCCAAATCGTTTCCTTTCTTCTGGTACCAAAATTATTAATCTGCGATAAAAATAAGGTCCCCTGGCACTGATTATACCAAGCAAAACACTGCTTTTAGTTGGGACTATTTAGCTGTCCTAGGTTTACTGGGGCGGAATACTACTGTGACACCTCTATCTACTTCCTCCCCAAAATCCACAAAAGAATAAATCCCACTCCGGGCCGCCCGGTGGTATCAGCCAATGGCTGTGCCATGGAGACAGTCTCAGCCTTTGTGGACAACTTTTTGAAAGCACTGGTGCCCAAAATTAAATCCTACGTCAAGGACACCAATGATTTCATAACAAAATAGAGAACATGGAGAAACTCCCCAGGGGTCCATTATTGGAACCTTGGATGTGGCAAGTCTACATGAATATACCAAATGAAGCTATGTGACTATATATAGAGGCAATAATGTCAACCCATCAAACCAGTCACTGGTTGACCTCACTGAACTAGTATTCAAAAGAAATAATATTGAGTTCAATGGGGAACACTTCCACCAGAACAGTGGCACAGCCATGTGTACCAGCTTGGCACCCTCATATGCAAATCTGCTCATAGAACAACATGAGGAGAAACTCCTATCTGAGGGGCAGGATACCGATGACGGCGGTCTAGCTAGTCCTGAGGACTAAGGCATCTGCTGCGTCCGCGCTGACGCAAATACGCGGACTCTACGCGGAGCCTCCCGCGGTGAGCGTAGGTGTCAAGCATTGTATGACAAAACATGACAAGGGGGGAGGGGGGGTCAAAAATGGCCAAAAAAAGCATGACGTCATTTGTACACAGCCCCCAAGGACAATGTTCTAGTCCCCAGGACTGTATCTTTAGTCCCTGGGACTGCACACTGAAGGTAGGCCTATGGTCCTAGAGCATAGTCCTTGGGACTAAGACCCTACATCCCACCTACCCCTTGAGACTTGGCAGATATAGATAGTCCTCAGGACTAAGACCTAGTCCTCAGGACTGGCTGGACTGAAATAGTAGTCCCTGGGACTATGTCTCTAGTCCCCAGGACTACATCTTTAGTCCTGAGGACCAGACAGCTACATCTTTAGCCCTCAGGACTTAACAGTTAGTCCCTGGGACTGAACCTTGTACCAGGGTATAGATATGGAAAAGTCTGCGTTGATCAATTTCTAGCCTTCAGGACCATTCTTCTAGCCCGAGGACTACACTTTAAGTCCTTAGGACTAAAGTTGTAGGCCTCAGGACTAACGTCCAATCACCAGGAATGTCTGTAGTCACTAGCACTAGGTCACTAGCACTAGATGTGTAGTCCTCAGGGCTAAAATATCATCCTGAGGACTATAATCTTTAGTCCTCAGGACTAAGTTTTTAGTCCCAGGGACTATGTCTTTCTAGCACACAGGGCTGTTCCGCGTACCCATGTGGTCGTAAAAATAAAACGTAGGGCCTTAGTCCCAAGGATTGTATCTAAGTCCCAAGGATTATATTCTAGTCCCTAGAACTATATGTTTAGTCCCTGGACAGACAGGCTTTGAAGCTACAAGTCAAGTCCTGGGGACTAAAAAGTAGCTCCAGGGACTAAAATTCTTGTCCCCAAGACCAAACATTGACTCCCCATGAGCATGCATCTAGTCCCTAGCAGTTTCAGCATTGTTACTTAGATTCAAAGCCTATAGTCCCTGGGACTACACAGTAGTCCCAGGGACTAGTCCTAGATACAGTCCTAGGGACTAGATTATAATCCTTGGGACTGAGACTCTGGCTCATAATCATCCAAGAGTAGAGAATAGTCATGGTGCCCTGGGGATGAGATTCATAGTCCCAGTGACCACCTGTTTAGTCCTGAGGACTAAACTGTAGAACGCATAGTAAGGGCGCGTTCTAGTCCCCAGGACTAGATGTCGGCGCGTGGCTGCTGCTGGCCGCTGCAGCGTATGCGGCAAACAGGGGCAGCGCAGACGCAGCAGACGCCTTAGTCCTCAGGACTAGCTAGACTGCCGTCATCGGTATCCTGCATCTGAGGGAGAACTCAAACCCTTCGTTTGGCTAAGGTTCATTGATGATATCTTCTTCGGGTGGACACACGGAGAATTGGAAAGATGGGTATCCAGACTCAACCACTCTCACCAGATCATCAAATTCACCATGGAAAGCTCCGTGATTTTCTTGACACTATGGTGAAAATACAGGGTGATGGTAGCATGTACACAACCCTGTATAAAAAAGAATCTGATGTGAACACCTACTTGAATTACAAGTCGGCACACCCCCCATCAACTGAAGGAAGCCTCCCATACTCTCAATTATTGAGACTGAGGAGGATCTGCAAACTGGACAGTGATTATGAGAGAGAGTGCAAACAGAAGATAGAGGAGTTCCTGGAGAAGGTATATCCTATAGATTTTCTACTAGATGCAAAGCCAAAGTAGATGAGAAAAATCGGGAAGACATCCTACAGAAAAAAATGAGGATAAGATGTTTCTTATCAGCACCTACCAGCCAACGGGCAATAGGTTGGCAGAAATCATAGAGGACAACAAAGATTGATTGATTGATTTGTGTTTTACAGCACTTTAGCGGCACTAAGTGGCTATCCCGTGCTTCACAGGTTGATAATTTAACAGAGGAATGTGTCAGTGCCCGCGCATATGTGCACCACACACATCCTGAGGGGATAGGAAAGAGGAGATATAGACCCTTTTAAGTGGGCTAGGGAAGCCCGTAGGACAACAAAGATGTGTTGGGGAGATCTAACACTACAAAGAAATTGTACAACACGAAAATCATCAAAGGCTATGAAAAGGCCAAAAAGATTGAGGGACCACTTGGTGCGCTCGAAAATAAGGTAAAATATACCAGGGGGAATGCCGGTCAAAATACCAGATACGGAAAGGAACAGATGCAGAAAAAGAAACTGCAAGTATTGCAGGATTATTGACAGAAGTGGACAGGTCCAACAAATCCAAAGAGAAATTTCATACAAAGCACAATGTCACCTGTAAAAGCCCGAACATCATCTATTGTATAGAATGCAAAAGGTGTCAGAGTCAATATGTGGGCCAAACCAAGAGAATGATGAAGGAAAGAATAGGTGAACAGCTCAGCTACATCAGAAACAAGAGGTGGTGATTGTCCTGGTTCATTTCAACCAGGACAACCATAATGGGGAACACAACGTGATAGTCTACATTTTAGACTTCATATTCTGTCACCTGCATGGAGATAGATCGAAAATACCAAATAGGACTGTGGAAAACCACTGGATCCAGAGGATGAAATCCCAAGCACCTTGGGGCATGAATACAATGGACAATAAATATGGCTAGGACTGCCTCTAATGCCTCGTCAATTTTTTTTTCGTGTAACCTCTTTAGGTGAAAGACAAAAATTTCCAAAACATGCAGGTTTGATTGCAATCCTAGACCTCCCTCCAATTGGGCCTGTTTACTCGATCAACTCCAGTATCCAATTCTTTGGACAACCTACGCTTTGTTTGAAACCAGGGTGAACAGTCAGAGTCCCCTGGTACAAGAGGGGCCAAAAAATGCTTTTTCACTAGCCTCAGAAGGGGCTTTCTTTAGACAAAGGACCCCTGCTGCGACCTGTTGTGGAAGATATACCCACTGGTACCCACACAGAGGCAGAGGCCCACTGCTACCAGCAGCCCACCACCTGACGGCTCACTGTGGAATTAAGGTTTGTTTGTTTGTTTAGTTTAACATCTGGGGGCCATCAAGGAACTCAGACATTGAAGTGGAACTAAGAGGACTGAGACTGATTACTGTCAGGTTATAGACATGCAGAGAGAACCATCAGATGTGAGACCACACTGATTACAGCGACGACTCTTCCTGGACTAGTCCTAGGACGGTTTACTGGGGGGAAATCTGGGGCGCACTGAATGGGCTGTGTTCATCCCCTCCAAAAAGTAGTTCCAGCATGTACCACCAATAATGTGGCATTTTTCAGTAAATCCTTGTCAAATCTTACTGCCTCCCCATATTTAACCTATCCTTGACAGAAATATGATACTATACATGTTGCAAAAGACAAAAGTTTCAGAGAAAAGGGACTTCTTTTTCAGCCATGACAGTTGGGATTTCAAATAGTTGTCAACAAACAAGGCTAGCTGTCACTTTCATAAATAGCTATCTCACAGCAGACCCATCACATATCTCTCATAAATCCAACTTAGGGAGGCACTTCAAGAATATCCCTGTCCAAATTTTAAGAGTCATGGGTGGAAATAGAAATTAGAAAGGTTTGACAGGAGCAAGCACATGGCTCTGTTTACAAACAAAAGATGTAGTGCCTGGTGCAAGATGTAAGCGATGACTTCCCGTATTAGAAGTCGAGATTCGTATGTGTGACGGGAAAGCTGAACCAATCAGATTGGAGCTCTCATACAGACAGGCCGGTTGGCCTATCACAGAAGGGCTTGTGTTGAAGTCTTACACACCATTTGTTTCCTATACAGATGTTTGGATATAGTCTGTGATTGGAGAATAGAAATACTTCCAGCAGCATACTACCATCTAGTGGAGTTCAAGAGTACTTCTCCCCAGGATCTGGGGAAAATGTCATCAGACATGGCCTGTGGGTATCATGCCCTCTAATACCTGCAGGGCACCAGCGTAACTTGCATGTGGATCTTGGTACATTGTATATCACCACGTTCACCACACACCTTGGTTTACACAGAAACAAGCGGAACAGAAATGCAACAACAACAATTCATAGAGAAAACCACCATCAAAATAGGGACCTGGAACATCCAAACTTTGAAGACAGAAGCAAAACAAAAACAACTGATAGAAGACAGACATCCAAAACAAACACCTCACCATAACAGCAATTCAAGAAACACATCTACAAGGGACTGGTACCAAAATCAACATCAGAACAAGGTGAGAGATACACCCTTTATTACACCGGCGATGACACCAGCGGTGGAGGGTAGGCTTTGTAATAAGTGCTAACATCAAAACTGAAAATAGATAGAATATGTAAAATAGAAACGCTGCTTAAAGACTCACACAAGCTAGTAGTCCTTAGTACATATGCACCAACAAACTCTAACTGCGAGAAAGATCAAAATATAAGAGACAAGTATTACGAGGAATTAGAGGCGGCTATAGCTGCGGTAAGTCAAAGATCAGTACTAGTGGTGGCGGGAGACTTTAATGCCAAAACGGGTAGTGGTCATAAAACTCATAAGAACATCATAGGAAGATACGGGAAAGGAGCAGTAAATGGCAACGGAGAAGCACTTTTAGACCTAGCGAACAGGCAAGATCTTATCCTCACAAACACAAAATTCCACCATAAGCTACTACATAGAACAACCTGGGAAGCTCCATATCGAAATAACACCATGCATAACGGCAAAGAAAGAAGAAATCCACAATGAAACCAAATTGACTACATCCTAATCAGAAGCTGAAATTTTAGACAAATAACAAACTCCAGAACCTACTCACACGGAAATATCACCAAGTCAGACCATCGACTAGTTATCATGACCCTAAACATCAACATACCCCTCTACAAAACCCCATGCCCAAGCAAAACCATCGATTACGAAAGATTACGAGATGACACCATCCGGAAAGAATATGCTGAAGAAGTAGACAACAACCTAAGAAAATCAGAAAACGCAGACAACACCCAAGGGAAATGGGACCAGATTGTAAAAGCAAATGTGGAAGCAGCAGAAAAAATCCTAGGCTTCAAGAAAAGAAACAAGAGCAACAATGAAGAAGTAAAAAAGATGTCCGGACAACAGAAACAACTAAACAACAAACTGAACGAGGAGAAATATCAAAAAAAGCGGGATGACTTCAGGAAGGAGAGAAACGGTATACTGAATAACATTCACAAAATACTCGCGGCAGAAGAACACGCCACCATCCTAGAACAAGTTGAAGAAGTAGAGGCATCCAAAGAAGACTCTTACAGGATATTCAAGGCCATCAAAATCATCAAGAGTAGAGACAAAAAACAACCACTCCTAATCCAGGGCGAGAGCGGACTAACAACAAACGAAGTGGAGCAAGCACGGCTAGTAGCAAAGTACTTCGAAGAGACATTCACAGAAGAAGCACTAGAGAAGATCCATAACATACCACCATGCAAGATTGATCCACCATTCACCACCGAAGAAGTAAGAAAAGCAATAAAGACGCTGAAAAACAACAAGAGTGCAGGAATTGACAACATTAAAGCAGAACAGATACAATACGGGGGAGATATAACACCAAAAAGAATAGCAGAAATCCTAAATGAAATCTCAGAGACCGGCGAACACCGCACGGAAATAAAAGACGGCATACTCACACCACTACAGAAACCAGGAAAACCCAAAGGTCCACCATCAAACCTATGTCCAATTATCCAACTTTTCATCCTCAGGAAAATCCTGGCAGTATGCTTAATAAAAAGGATAGGCAGGAAGATCAATCAACAAATCCCCATTGAACAAGCCGCATACCGGGCAGGCCGAGGAACCACAGAGCACACCTTCGCCTATAAGATCTTGGCAGAGAAGGCAGTAACATCTCAAAATTACAAGCTGAACATCACACTGATGGATATGTCGAAGGCATTTGACACCATAAGGCGAAAAACCCTTTTAGAAGATCTGGAATTAATTCTCAGTCCAGCCGAACTACGCCTAACAAAAATCCTAATTAAAGATGTGAGATTGATAGTGCGCATAGGATCACAAACATCAGAACCCTTCCCCACAAAGATAGGCGTCCCTCAGGGGTACTGCCTTAGCCCGATACTGTTCACACTATACCTGGCCAGGGCCCTGGAAGCAGAAAACACCAAAAACACAACCGGACACAGTGAACACTTCTATGGAAAACCACCAAAAGTTGCCAAGATAGAGCTACAAGATCATAATTACAGCTGGCTACAACAGATAGGAGTTCTGATAAAGCCCAAATACGCTGATGATATCGGATGGGGGGCTGCAAACAGTAGCACCAAAACTGATAGCTAGAGGTCTGCGAGTAAATGAAACCTAAACCGGAGAATACGAAGTAAAGACACAAATGCAAAATTCTAGGAAGTCTACTAGATACACAAGAAGACATCAAAGGAAGGAAACAGCTTGCAAACAACGCCCTACTCAAACTACGTTACGTGTTCGAAGATAAACGCCTCAAACAAGAAACAAAAGTACGGGTTTTCAACGCCTGTGTGGGAAGCATATTCCTATATAACTCAGAGCTGTGGACGACAAACAAAACCACCAACAACAGAATCGACTCATACCACAGAAGACTACTGAGGAGAGCCATAAACATCAAATGGCCACAGGAAATTTCACGTGAGGAGCTATACCGTCAAACAAAACAAAGAAAATGGAGTGAAACCATCAGAACTAGAAGGCTATGCTGGTATGGACATGCAGAAGGACTACACGAGCAAACACCGGCAAAACAAGCACTTAAAGAAGCAAGAAGAAAAACAAAGGAACTATGAGGCGGACAAGCATCAACATGGCTCAAAACCCTTGAAAAAGACCTAGAGGAAATTAATCTGACACTAGAAGCAGCCAAAGAAAAGGCCCAAGATAGAAAAGAGTGGAGAAGGGTGGTAAACGAAAAACGAGGCACCATGTACGTAATAGATGTGAGCCAGCAAGCAGAAATGGGGGTTCCTGCGGGATTTAGTACCTGTTTTAGCCACCAGGGGGCACCACTATGGGCTAGAATAGGAAAAATATGCCTAAAACTATTACAGGGTACTTTTTAATGGAGAATTCAATGATTTTAGATGAAACTTTCTATTTTGGGTGGAAAGGTTCCAAATTAGGCATGTAAAAAGAATGTTTTTGGGCCTAAATAGGCATTTTTGTTGATGTCTGTTGCCATGAAAACATGATTTTCATTCTAAAAAGGAAAATCAATTATCCCATTTGAAAGAAGCTTTCACTAGGTTTACTATGGTGAAAACAGAACAAAAATACCATTTTTAGATCAAAAGTTATAGGCAAAAGAATAAAAAATTATGCTAATTTAGCTAATTAGCATAAATTATGCTAATTAAAGATGTATCTCATGATCGATTAGGCATAGAGCTTATTGCCATTCAGGAAATGGTCACACCTACCTACGTTTAGCAAGCCATTCCTCTAAAACTAACAGGAGTATCTTCTCTTGAAATATATCACTGAAAAGCCAGTGATCTGAATTTTAAAGTTGACTTTTAGCACGGAGCCTCCTTTCTCCTTGCCTCTACACAGATGATGATGATCAGCAGCTGAAGTATTTCAGAACACTATCCAGAATGCATTGACAGGATTTCAAGGTGTTCGCATCATGTCAGACAAACTTCATCATCTATGGAAAAGGTTCATCATCTACCTAAAAGGTTTGAACATTGTTTATCACTATTGTTCTAAGGTTGGGAGGAGTGCAGTATCATAACAAATAAAATGCTGTCAAGTTGCACTGTTGCTGCATTCATGTTGCATCATTGCTGCATCCATGTCACATCGCTGCTGCATCCTTGTCACACGATTGCTGCATCCTTGTCACATGATTGCTGCATCCATGTCACACGATTGCTGCATCCTTGTCACATGATTGCTGCATCCATGTCACACGATTGCTGCATCCTTGCCACACCATTGCAACATCCATGTCAGAGAATTGCTGCATGTCACACCATTGCTGCATCCCTGCCACACCATTGCTGCATCCCTGCCACACCATTGCTGCATCCTTGCCACACCATTGCAACATCCATGTCAGAGATTTGCTGCATGTCACACCATTGCTGCATCCTTGCCACACCATTGCTGCATCCCTGCCACACCATTGCTGCATCCACATCACATCATTGCTGCATCCACATCACACCATTGCTGCATCCATACCACACCACTGCTGCATCCTCTCACACCACTGCTGGATCCTTGCCACACCATTGCTGCATCCTTGCAACAGCATTGCTGCATCTATGCCACACCACTGCTGCATCCATGCCACACCACTGCTGCATCCATGCCACACCACTGCTGCATCCATGCCACACCACTGCTGCATCCATTCACACCACTGCTGGATCCTTGCCACACCATTGCTGCATCCTTGCAACACTATTGCTGCATCCATGCCATACCACTGCTGCATCCTTTTACACCATTGCTGCATCTTGTCACAGCACTGCTGCATCCTTGTCACACCATTAATGCATCCTTTCACACCACTGCTGCATCCATGTCACACCATTGCTGCAGCCACGTCACACCATTGCTGCATCCCTGTTGCAACTATGTTGCACCACTGCTCCATCCATGCCACACCACTGCTGCATCCATGTCACATCGCTGCTGCATCCCTGCCACACCATTGCTGCATCCACATCACATCATTGCTGCATCCACATCACACCATTGCTGCATCCATACCACACCACTGCTGCATCCTCTCACACCACTGCTGGATCCTTGCCACACCATTGCTGCATCCTTGCAACAGCATTGCTGCATCTATGCCACACCACTGCTGCATCCATGCCACACCACTGCTGCATCCATGCCACACCACTGCTGCATCCATGCCACACCACTGCTGCATCCATTCACACCACTGCTGGATCCTTGCCACACCATTGCTGCATCCTTGCAACACTATTGCTGCATCCATGCCATACCACTGCTGCATCCTTTTACACCATTGCTGCATCTTGTCACAGCACTGCTGCATCCTTGTCACACCATTAATGCATCCTTTCACACCACTGCTGCATCCATGTCACACCATTGCTGCAGCCATGTCACACCATTGCTGCATCCCTGTTGCAACTATGTTGCACCACTGCTCCATCCATGCCACACCACTGCTGCATCCATGTCACATCGCTGCTGCATCCTTGTCACACAATTGCTGCATCCTTGCCACACCATTGCAACATCTATGTCGAGAGAATTGCTGCATGTCACACCACTAGTGCATCCTTGCCACACCATTGCTGCATCCTTGCCACACCATTGCTGCATCCATAACACACCATTGCTGCATCCATGTCACACCATTGCTGAATCCATGCCACACCACTGTTGCATCCTTTCACACCACTGCTGCATCCTTGCCACACCATTTCTGCACCCTTGTAACACCATTGCTGCATCCATGCCATACCACTGCTGCATCCTTTCACACCATCGCTGCATCCATGCCATCCCACTGCTGCAACCTTTTACACTGTTGCTGCATCCTTTCACACCACTGCTGCATTCTTGCCACACTATTGCTGCACCCTTGGAACACCATTGCTGCATCCATGCCACACCACTGCTGCATCCTTTCACACCATTGCTGCATCCATGCCATACCACTGCTGCATCCTTTTACACCGTTGCTGGATCCATGACACAACATTGCTGCATCCTTGCCACACCGTTGCTATTGCTGTATCCATTGCCCCCAAGAATTCCTTTATAAGTTATACAAGGGGCCATGGTCTGAAAAAATATAGGTAGCTAGTGCTGGCTGCAGGAGTCAAACTCACACCACCTTGAAGCCTACCGACTTCTTATTAGATCATGACTTAACCCAGGGCTCGACAAATCAGTTCTGAGACTGTGTATCCACTGGGCACAGGGGCAAAAAAAGTTGTGCCCAGCAGGCAAGCTCTGTGCCCAGGATCTTCGCTTTCTATACTCAAAATTACATATTTAGATAAATGGAACACATATGGTTTTAAGATAGATAAAACGAAAAAAAAAATTGTTTGTTTCAGGTAACATGTTGAAAAAAATTAGGTAGTGAAAAAACTTATTTAAAGTTTCAAAGACTACTACACCCAGATAATCTCAGCAGCGTTGCATGTGCTAATGTCTTATTAGCCTTTGTGCAGCTTTGCCCATTGGGCACAACTTGAAAATTATTTTGTGCCCAGGGATTTTTTTTTTGAGTCATGGGCATTGGGCACAGGGATTTGTCGAGCCATGTTAACCCGTCTGAAAAACATTTGTATATTTCTCCTAATAGTAGACACCCCCCCCAAGTCTTCATTGCAAAGATTCTGAGAACGAGGTCCCCATCAATTTCTTTACAAGTAATACAAGGAGACCAAGGTCTCAGAAAAATAAAAAAAAATATTGCAGGCATCTGTGCAGTCCAATCCATGCTAGTGTGATTAAAATTGGCATATAAAAAAAGAGACAGGCTCAAGAAATTGTGGATACATCTCTATCAACACAGTTCATCTCTTTGTGTCATGCTTATAAATTGTTCCTATCACTGCTTGCCCGAAGTGCCTCAAAATGAAGTGTCTAATCACAACTCAAAATACTTCACTGGACAGCCCTTGACATTACTGATCACCTCAGTGCCACCTGTTGGCTGGTCTGACATGCTTTGAGTAGTGTTCAGTACTGGCCATTCATCCACAACACATAGGCTCCCTCTATAGGAAATCAGTTATTTGTTACTACAGGTCAGGAAGGCAAATAGGGGACCTCCGGGGGAACCTGTTGGTTTTCCTCAGATTTGCCAAAATAATTCTCAAAAATATCCCAAAACGTATCAGATGTTTAAGGAGGTCAACCTAGGGTGCATGGAAGTTGAAAAAGTCATAAATACCATATTTTTATGCATCAAAACATACAGGAAATAAGATATGCATATGTTCTGGCTAGGATTCTGACTGATATTTGTATGTAGGGTGATTTTCTCTAAATCTTTGCAAATTTCGTGATTTTATCAGCCTATAGCAGATGGGATAAATCTAGAATGATATTAAGCAAAGCGTTTTCCCCCATACAATAATATTATGAGTGTATTAGTTCATGATAAGTAACTTTGGTTGGGGAAAAAATGGTATTTTGTAGCAATTTTATATGTAATACACCAGCCATGTTATAGATGTGTAGAGGTCGGCGAAAACATCTCTTGGAGAAACCGGGACTCGAACCCGGGACCCTCCAACTTCGAAGCGGAAGCTCTACCTCTGAGCTACTTCCCCTGGCCTGACATACCCTGTCACCAACACGGCCCCACTGACATTTCCACCTTCCACCTACCTCTGGATCGGTATGGTATACATAGGGGGAGTGACCACCAAGTGAGCTGGCCTCTGGAGGCTCAACGCACCCGAGGAGGGAACGAATCCCTACAGATGTCATATAATGTTTCGATTTTTTAAAATCTGAGTCAAAAACACATTTTCAGGATTTTCTATTTTCTCTTCGAATGTCAATAAAAAAAATCTTTTGACTCTTAACCTCCAAATTCTTGTTTAACCAGACATCTAAAGTACATTTTGGACCTTTACAACAGTTTCAAAAGTTTGCTGAACAGAGCATTTTTCTGATTTTCCTAAAATGATTATTTCAATATATCCCTGAATAACCATTACACTTTTTATAAAAATGCAGCAAATTCTGCTAAATAATAAATTTCATGTCACTAGTTTTTCAGTGGTATTCTTGGTTAATCTCTATGATGAGTATTAAGGGACCAGTGTCATTTCTTAAATATGATACACAGAAAAACTAGGTTTCAGGTCCCCTATTTGCCTTCTT
Organism: Acholoe squamosa; assembly: GCA_949317995.1. Taxonomy (NCBI): domain Eukaryota; kingdom Metazoa; phylum Annelida; class Polychaeta; order Phyllodocida; family Polynoidae; genus Acholoe; species Acholoe squamosa. The sequence goes on along the minus strand of OX439043.1, from coordinate 16,504,354 downwards.
GACCTTGAATAAATACAGGACATTTCTTTCATTTTGGAGCAGAAATATTTCATATAATCATTAGATAGTTTAACACATGGTTTAGAATGCTATCTAGATGGTGATTGATGAGAAACCCCAGACTTGATACTGTGATAGCGGAAATGACCACTAAGGCCATTTCATTATAATTAACCCTGAGGGCAGAGCAAAAATAGTTACCCTGGCCATGAGGATGTCCTCTGAGAAAAGGATAGTTCCTAGAGGGTGAGCCTATTTTCAATTCATATTCAAATCCTATATAATGGGTGTTGACTACAGTCAACGCTAGGCCTACCATGGTGTCGACTATAGTCGACGCTAGGCCTACCATGGTGTCGACTTTAGTCGATGCTAGCCCTCAATGGGTTAATAACTTGGATTATGGATCCGCCGCCGAGATTTTTGGCAAAACCAAAAAAAAAAACTTTCTTTTTACCTCTGGCCGCCCAGATTTTTCAGGTTTTGTGGCAAAAAAAAAATATGAAAAAATGTCCATGGTGATAGGCAGACACCCAACAATTCTCAACCTTTCATATAATTATGTACTTCCCCAAAAAAGTAAACTTGATGGTCAAAAGGTCCCCTTGAATGCCTGAAAATTGTGATTTTCGGGTGTGGATTTAAATTTTTTTTTATCTCTGGCCGCCTGAAATTTGAGTCCAAAATCCCGTTATGCAAGTTACCGTAAAATCCCGGTCATAAGCCGCATTTTATTTTCTATTTTTGACCTATATCGGCTTCTAAATTTCTCCAAAAGTCTACCCCCGGCTTATGAGTGGGGTTTTATTATAAGGAGAAAATGGTTAAAATTTGACCCCAAAATCGGCTTATAATATTTCTTCAAACTCTACCCCCGGCTTATGACTGGGGTCGGCTTATGACCGGGGTTTTACAGTATTAGAATAACATGGCCTGAGCTGCCAAAATGGAAAATGTAATGATTGGATGTAGATTTCTAAGACCCCCCAAAATTAATGGTTATTCATTTTCTCATTGGATTTGCCCAGTTCTCAGGAATGGTCCATGGGAGCATCAAAAACGCGGAATTCTGCGTTTCTGCAGAAATTTCACACCCCTGAGATTAAAGTCGCTCCATCAATGATGGCTTGGATCTTTTAGTTCAATAAGTGCTAACACCAAATTGAGTCTCCATCAGTACAAATATTTATCTTCTATTCTTAAACTAATACTAATACCGAAATTAGTCTTTTTACATTTATTTCTGTTTGGTTCACAGACAACAATCTTCTTCAAAGTAAGAAATTAACTCTGATTCAGCTGTATCAAAAACACAAAGTTGAAAAGTGTTCTTTATATATTGTGCTGATATGCACCAGTGTGTTGTATGATACAATCAAACACATCTTTACACCGTCAATATCATTTGATATGAAATTGCTATTGCTTTAAACGTATATACTTTGCTAAAATATTACTGTATTTTAAGTGCATGTCATATGGAATCTGAATCTGGAATCCTGAAGGAACTGATCTGTCAAGTTTTGTCTATGTCAATTCTTTTTTCCATGGTGGAATTGAAGAGAACTATTGCAACAGACAGATGTCACAGGGTAGACTTCAAATCTATGCTTACCTAATGTGGATTAACTAATTACATACAGTAAAGTCCTGCTTAAAAAGTTTCACCCCCTCCCAACTTTTGAAGGAAGCGACAAGATACATCTTGGTTTATTGTTCTATCCATTCCAACCCCTCATCTAAGCAGCACTATGACTTTGGCCCGATTATTTAAGCCGTATTAGGCTTTTGAGTTGGTCTATATCAAACTTCAAAGCCACGGCTTATACATGGAGTTTTATGGCAGTATCTGTCCTCTACAACTAAAAACCATTCGCATTTTGTTTATAATCAGCGAGTGCATCAGGACTTTCTCCTACGAGTGAACATAGGCTAGGAGGTGTGGATCAATTAACAGAAGTGTTTTCTTCAATTATATAGGTACAGTTTGAAGAAATGATATGTTTGAAAAATAGAGTAACGCATAGGAGACAGGTACAGCCTTTTTCTGTGATGCTTGTTTGTATAGGGTTATCTTCATCTGGCATGATTAGGGGTCTTCTTTCTAAATATTTGGTGGGATCCCAGAATTCGATAAATAATGTATTAAATAAAATTATATCAATGTCAACATATATCCATTTTCTAATAATCTCTTTAAATGTTAAAATGACTGGAGTAGAAACTATGGTAGTTCAATATGGTTCTCGACATTTACCTCGTGTTCCTAAGTATGTACGATTGTTCATGATTGCCAGTTCTATACCAGGGTATATACATTTAGAAGACAAAAGAAATCATAGTTCATGATCCCAGTTTCACAAAATATATCAAAAGTCAACTTTGGTCCAGGGGACTATTAACATACATGGACATGTATTTACAAATATTGCAACATCACCATGGGATCTTCTAATAAAATTGAGTCAACAGCAACAGTAATTACCGTAAAACATCGCACATGAGCAACACCTGCATATAAGCCGCACCATGAGTTGCTAAATTTGCTGTAAGCCGCACTTTGGATATGAAAGGATCTCCACTCAAAGCTATAGTCTATGTATATAAAGCCCCACATAAAAGCCGCACTTGGAGTTCATGGTGGTCCTATAAGCAGCAACAAGGGCTTGGAGTGGACTATAAGCTGCGGCTTATATACAGGGTTTTACGGTGTGTGTATTTGGTTTCGGCATCCAGTCCTTACTCTTGGGCTCAACATTGCCCGGCATTCTCTCGATCCATAGCGGAAGACACATCTCTTATATCTTCAAGTGAGTGAGTGAGTAATAGGTGTTTAACGCCATTTCGACAGCTAAGGTCATATTCATGGCGAGAACTACATTACACAATTTCACACGGGAATGTGTCAGTGCCCACGCATATGTGCACCACACACATCCCGAGGGGATAGGAAAGAGGAGAAACAGACCCTTTTAAGTGGGCTAGGGAAGCCCGTCTTATATCTTCAAACATGAGAAACTTTCATAATATTTCCAAAGATAACTTTAAACCTTTAATGGTCCAGTTACTTTTTTAAAGAATCTCACCCATTTGTCACCATGGTGCATGAAAGCACCCTGCTAAGTTGACTCACTAAGGTTACATTCATGCACCGCCTTTATAGTTAGCACTGACCTAAGAGCCATACATACCAGCACTACATGTATCTTTATCTGCAAGTTAGACGTATTATACATGTGTATCATTAAATCTCTACTAAAGATATCTAATTATAATGGATATCCCCAGACGGATATCCCTAGTGGGTGAGATCGGTATTCATCATTACTGTAGAAATGCCACGAGGAATACCCACATTTACATGTACCGTAATAACCAGTATTTGTGTTTATGTTTTATACATGTATCAGTGGACCGATAATAGTAGTCAGAAGTTCTACCAGTGATCTTAAATATGATACACAGAAAAACTAGGTTTCAGGTCCCCTATTTGCCTTCTTGACCTTGAATAAATACAGGACATTTCTTTCATTTTGGAGCAGAAATATTTCATATAATCATTAGATAGTTTAACACATGGTTTAGAATGCTATCTAGATGGTGATTGATGAGAAACCCCAGACTTGATACTGTGATAGCGGAAATGACCACTAAGGCCATTTCATTATAATTAACCCTGAGGGCAGAGCAAAAATAGTTACCCTGGCCATGAGGACGTCCTCTGAGAAAAGGATAGTTCCTAGAGGGTGAGCCTATTTTCAATTCATATTCAAATCCTATATAATGGGTGTTGACTAGTCAACGCTAGGCCTACCATGGTGTCGACTTTAGTCGATGCTAGCCCTCAATGGGTTAATAACTTGGATTATGGATCCGCCGCCGAGATTTTTGGCAAAACCAAAAAAAAAACTTTCTTTTTACCTCTGGCCGCCCAGATTTTTCAGGTTTTGTGGCAAAAAAAAAATATGAAAAAATGTCCATGGTGATAGGCAGACACCCAACAATTCTCAACCTTTCATATAATTATGTACTTCCCCAAAAAAGTAAACTTGATGGTCAAAAGGTCCCCTTGAATGCCTGAAAATTGTGATTTTCGGGTGTGGATTTAAATTTTTTTTTTTTACCTCTGGCCGCCTGAAATTTGAGTCCAAAATCCTGTTATGCAAGTTACCGTAAAATCCCGGTCATAAGCCGCATTTTATTTTCTATTTTTGACCTATATCGGCTTCTAAATTTCTCCAAAAGTCTACCCCCGGCTTATGAGTGGAAATGGAGAGAAAATGGTTAAAATTTGACCCCAAAATCGGCTTATAATATTTCTTCAAACTCCAGGGTTTTACAGTATTAGAATAACATGGCCTGAGCTGCCAAAATGGAAAATGTAATGATTGGATGTAGATTCAGGGGTGTGAAATCCAGAAACCACTTTCCTCTGAAGTGCATTATACCACCATGCAAGGTTTTCTAGTCGACATTATTATTTAAAATAAAAGTGATTTGACTATACAATTGCATACAGTATACAAGTTTCTATTGTACAATGAGGCTAAAAATTACCATTGGGATACTAATTAACCTGCATTTGGGCTAACATTAGATCGAACATTGGGAAAATTCTAAGACCCCCCAAAATTAATGGTTATTCATTTTCTCATTGGATTTGCCCAGTTCTCAGGAATGGTCCATGGGAGCATCAAAAAACGCGGAATTATGCATTTCCGCAGAAATTTCACACCCCTGAGATTAAAGTCGCTCCATCAATGATGGCTTGGATCTTTTAGTTCAAAAAGTGCTAACACCAAATTGAGTCTCCATCAGTACAAATATTTATCTTCTATTCTTAAACTAATACTACCGTAAACTCCCGCGTATAAGACGCGTCCTCTACGCCAAACAAAATGCTGGGGAGTCTTATAGCTTTCTCTAAAGTTGGGGGGGCGTCTTATACAAGGGGTAATTTTTCTATAGAAATGTACTAATATTGCAAATTCCATCCTTAAAATGTGCGTCTTATACGTGAAAATGCTTCCCCCAAGAAGGGGGTGAGTCCTATACGCGCACCGCGTCTTCTACGCGGGAGATTACGGTAATACCGAAATTACCGTTTGTTTGTTTAGTTTTACGTCCGGGGGCCATCGAGGAACTCAGACATTCAAGGTTTCTCGGACATTAAGTCCTTTCTTTTCTTTTTGGACAGGTATTTATATGCTGCTTGCCCGACACAGCAGTGACCGAATCTATGAATGACCGAATCTATGAATGACCGAATCTATGAGATGAATGACCGAATCTATGAGGAGGGTCGAGGGGGAAAACCGCTACCGGGGCTTCATTCCCCTACTCTTTTCGAAGGATAGCAAGTGTTCTTTTATTTGCCTGGTCCCATAGGCAGGGCCAGACAAACCACGGCCTTTGATCACTCAGACGTGGTTCACTGAGGGGGAATCCCATGGCAAAAGACAAGCATGTAAGCCCAGGCCCGCGCATATGGACACCAGCTGCCCACATGCTCACCCCAAGACACAAGAAACCCCAAGTTTGTCGTCTTACGAATCTGGTATGCCCACTGTTAGTATGGAAGGAGATTTCTCCTTGTGGACTCCCAATGAAGTTATTCTGCTCCTTCATGCCCTCACATGAAGGTCCCCATTTCTGTTTGGTTCAGACAACAATCTTCTTCAAAGTAAGAAATTAACTCTGATTCAGCTGTATCAAAAACACAAAGTTGAAAAGTGTCTTTATATATTGTGCTGATATGCACCAGTGTGTTGTATGATACAATCAAACACATCTTTACACCGTCAATATCATTTGATAATAAATTGCTATTGCTTTAAACATATATACTTATACGTATGTGTATTTTAAGTACATGTCATATGCAATCTGAATCTGGAATCCTGAAGGAGCTGATCTGTCAAGTTTTGTCTATGTCAATTCTTTTTTCCATGGTGGAATTGAAGAGAACTATTGCAACAGACAGATGTCAAAGGGTAGACTTCAAATCTATGCTTACCTAATGTGGATTAACTAATTACATACAGTAAAGTCCTGCTTAAAAAGTTTCACCCCCTCCCAACTTTTGAAGGAAGCTACAAGATACATCTTGGTTTATTGTTCTATCCATTCCAACCCCTCATCTAAGCAGCACTATAACTTTGGCCCGATTATTTAAGCCGTATTAGGCTTTTGAGTCGGTCTATATCAAACTTCAAAGCCACGGCTTATACATGGAGTTTTATGGCAGTATCTGTCCTCTACAACTAAAAACCATTCGCATTTTGTTTATAATCAGCGAGTGCATCAGGACTTTCTCCTACGAGTGAACATAGGCTAGGAGGTGTGGATCAATTAACAGAAGTGTTTTCTTCAATTATATAGGTACAGTTTGAAGAAATGATATGTTTGAAAAATAGAGTAACGCATAGGAGACAGGTACAGGCTTTTTCTGTGGTGCTTGTTTGTATAGGGTTATCTTCATCTGGCATGATTAGGGGTCTTCTTTCTAAATATTTGGTGGGATCCCAGAATTCGATAAATAATGTATTAAATAAAATTATATCGATGTCAACATATATCCACTTTCTAATAATCTCTTTAAATGTTAAAATTACTGGAGTAGAAACTGTGGTAGTTCAATATGGTTCTCGACATTTACCTCATGTTCCTAAGTATGTTTTTTTTTTCCCCTAAGTATGTACGATTGTTCATGATTGCCTGTTCTATATCAGGGTATATACATTTAGAAGACAAAGAAATCATAGTTTATGATCCCAGTTTCACAAAATATATCAAAAGTCAACTTTGGTCCAGGGGACTATTAACATACATGGACATGTATTTACAAATATTGCAACATCACCATGGGATCTTCTAATAAAATTGAGTCAACAGCAACAGTAATTACCGTAAAACATCGCACATGAGCAACACCTGCATATAAGCCGCACCATGAGTTGCTAAATTTGCTGTAAGCCGCACTTTGGATATGAAAGGATCTCCACTCAAAGCTATAGTCTATGTATATAAAGCCCCACATAAAAGCCGCACTTGGAGTTCATGGTGGTCCTATAAGCAGCAACAAGGGCTTGGAGTGGACTATAAGCTGCGGCTTATATACAGGGTTTTACGGTGTGTATTTGGCTTCGGCATCCAATCCTTACTCTTGGGCTCAACATTGCCCGGCATTCTCTCGATCCATAGCGGAAGACACATCTCTTATATCTTCAAACATGAGAAACTTTCATAATATTTCCAAAGATAACCTTAAACCTTTAATGGTCCAGTTACTTTTTTTAAGAATCTCACCCATTTGTCACCATGGTGCATGAAAGCACCCTGCTAAGTCGACTCACTAAGGTTACATTCATGCACCGCCTTTATAGTGAGCACTGACCTAAGAGCCATACATACCAGCACTACATGTATATTTATCTGCAAGTTAGACGTATTATACATGTGTATCATTAAATCTCTACTATAGATATCTAATTATAATGGATATCCCGAGACGGATATCCCTAGTGGATGAGATCGGTATTCATCATTACTGTAGAAATGCCACGAGGAATACCCACATTTACATGTACCGTAATAACCAGTATTTGTGTTTATGTTTTATACATGTATCAGTGGACCGATAATAGTACAGTCAGAAGTTCTACCAGTGACCCCGATATGTACATGGTCACTGCATACCGCTATGTCAACATTATTTGGTAGTTAGTACAGTAATAAGAGAAAATAGTTTGTTACACATACTTTGTGTCATTAACATCAAAATAATCCTTGATACAGTTTTGATGAAATGAGAGTTTCACATACATAAGAACTTTTAAATGGCCGCACAACGCATCACATATGTCCTTTTGTCAATACGATACATGAGTGAAACTCTGGCGAAACCTGTGAGTTATTTTTTTCCTTAATTATTGTTCACGACAAACAAAAATTCTGCACTTTCATTACAAAAAAAAAAAATCAAAATTTTCCCTGACATAATTATACTTTTGGACACAAGCAAGCAAAGTCCCAGGAAAATTCCTTCAAGCGAGGGGGGGGGGGGGTCCATGGGTAAATATCATAACAATTTTGCCAGAAAAAAAGAAATCCATGACTTTCCCTGACGACTGTTGTTTTCCATGACATTGAGGAATTATGCATCCCTTCAGGGGTTAAGCGTTCTAGAGGGTTCGTGCCACTCAAAACGTAGGAAATATTTTGATCAATTTTCTACTGAAAGTTAAAAATGTAGGAATTCCTGCACAAGAAGTGCGATCTCTATGAGCGCAGCTTGGAATCCACACTGAGAATGGATAGTCGTGATTGATTCTAAATTCTACATTGATTTCCTGTCTAATATCTATACATTTCAACTTTTGCACCAACCCCATAAGCACAATAAACTCGGCTGTCCTAACCTAACACTTCAAAATAAAATAAAATCATATCTACCCATCACCATCTATGTGGACTGATCCAAGTGTTCACTAGTGTCTTTACTTATCATAAGTTATGGAAGGATTGTTTTCTAGTCTCAGCTGTTCAAAGTCTTAGAGCTTCTTTCTAAATTCAGTTTCATAGTACGTATAATCAAAATTGGAGAAGTACAAGAAATATGATGATGCATTTTTCTGTCTGAACACTATGTATATGCCATATTCTAATCTTCTATTCGGCACTTACATTGGTACCACCGCTCAATAGCTCATGGTCATTCAGTCTCGGCCAGCACTTTTCTTACCATCAGAAGGAGTCGATGGCAGACTATTTTATATCAAAATTGAAGAAGTTCATCATAACTTAGCGTATCCTATGTTCCCAGTAAACTGATAGGCAGTTATGGTTTAGTTAATTGTTAAGTGCCAACTTCAGCTTTGCAGAAAACCTTAGTACATTTTGTATCTACTAAGCTGCAAAGACAGGAGGCGGGCAACGTCTAACATTGTGAGCAAACTGTGACGGGGGGCGCTACAAATAGCAAAACAGATATATACAAACACAGCCTCCAGTACGTCAATTCCAATCTTTCATGTTGATAATCAATTCCTTCTCGCCTCTTAAATATACATCAATGAAGCTCTGCATGGTGCGATGAGATAAGCGTTTCTATGGTGTGAGCCATACTGATGGGTGACAAATCCATTAGTGAATATCATTGGTTTACGCCTATCCCAACAGTACCTTATTTACTTAAAAGCTGGTCTAATAAGTAGGCTTAGTTGGGGTATGCTTTAACATTTCCACCCTTTTTAAGCTATACAAAGTGATATTTAAAAAAAAGGAACTTCTATTGGTCACATTTAGATTTAGATCGAAATGTTGAGTTATTTGATAAAACTAGAGCTTCAAACGCTTTATATACAGAGGGTCTTCTATATTGAAATAGTTCTGTTGTACACAAAATCATAATATCTGATGTGAAAGTCTCTTGAGGGGAACTTTCCCCTGGTGGCACAGTCTTTATAGCTTTATGGCTACATATGGCATAAACTCATAATTTATATTTAAGTCGGTCTGTGGTATCGCTCAGTAGCCTTTCTTCACCCGCTCTGGGAGGACGCTGTCCTTTGCGTAATTGAAGAATGACAAGAGACCGTAGCGTTTGCTCTTTTTCCGGAAGTAATTTGTAACAACATCCCCTTCATCTGGAAATTCAAGAAGAAAAAGCAATCAATCAAACTTGTGTGCAATGATATTCTTGTGGAAAAATTATGATCACATATCAAACATACATTAAGTTTCTTCACCTCGTTATATTTCTCTTTTCGTCACAAGGGCAAACTAAAATGTTACCGCCATGGAAATAATAGGAATAACATGAAGTTTGGCCAAAAATGAGAAAGGATTAATGAAGAAGGAGAAAAAATTAACAACAAAAACCTTATATCTAAGGCCACACCAAAAAAAAATAAGTTGGTCTATGGATCACCCTCTCCATATTTTTGGAAATACACTTGTTTTTCTTTGAAAAAAATCTTGTCTACAGATTTCGCTCACTTCACTTTCTACAAGTTTTCTCTTTGTAATGTTCAGAGATGTCAGTTGGGTAGGGGCTCAACCTCTGAAACTTTTGAGTGTTAGCAAAGCACCCATTTCTCTCAACTTATTATACTAAAAGCACCCATCTCATCTTCATGTCAACCTGTTCCCCTCATTAAAAACCTTTAAAAACCATCTCTACATTGGATGGTGATAGAAAAACAATAAAAAGACTGCATTTGAATTTCAGCCAATCAGGAGCCAGGTTAGATTCATGTCCTCTGAAATGAGATTTCAGAGATCCTCTGATCTCTGAAAGGTGGTTTGTCTAGAAAAGGCTAGAGGGCAGCACAAGGCATGCTTAATTTCACCTGCTGAAGCCTGAACTCTGCTCAGCCTTATGCTCCATAGAAGTAGAAAGGGCATGTTATAAGGGTATCTATGATTAATGTAATTCCCTCTATCTATATTATGACCACAAGATGGAAGAAGCCTCTGAGATGTCTGACTTTTGGGAAAGTTTGAACATCTGAAAATAGACGGATCTCTGAAGGTCTGACATCTCTGAATGTTTGACAATTTTTTTTTTTGGATAATTTTTTTTTCGCTGGCTTCACTTTTCAAGCAAGGAATCCATTGGACACCAAAAAATCCTTAAAAATAATTAAAAATTTTGCTCACTTGCACAATCTTTTCAAAATCAAATCAAAATCTGTAGACCAACTTATTTTTTGGGTGTGGCCTAATAGACCTGTAATCGCCTGACAGCCTGCCTACCGGTAGATGTTTTTTTTTTTGGCTTCACAAGACGACTTCTTCAAAATAAATAGTACATTATACCGAATTCAACATAATAACCTCCCAGGGTCCTTATTAAATCATTTATGATACTTTAGTAGTTATGAAATAAACTCCCTGTAAAAACGTGAAAAATGCTCTCTCTTTTAGTCTGAAAAAAAGAAGCTTCAAAGTGTGCTATTACGTCAAATACGGTAATGTTTATTGTGATATACGAGCCGTCCTTTTCGGCAAGCAATTATTACCAATCAGACTATATTGTCTTCAACATTTTAAGGGAAAGCAGTAACCAATGCACCAGCTATTCTACAAGAGCATCACTGTGTGTTTCTTTTATCAGTGTCAGTTACACCAACACAGTCATAAAAAAAAGAACACAAGGGAAATAGGTATAAGGTAAATGGTTAGAGAGCTGAAGGACTTCACTCACATTCAGGTGAACTTGATGTAGACCAATCTACAATACAACGATTATACATGCAGTGAAGTGAAACTAGTTATCTGGATTTACAATACAATACAAAATATGATTTCATTTTCACAATCACACAGCGAAATAGACCACAACCGTTATAAGTCTCGATGTGACCAAAAGGAAAGAGCTACCACCTCAAAAATGCGGGAATTTTTATCGACTGATCTGCAGAAATTTCACAGGTGAATTTTGGAGGATGAAATAAAATTGAATTAGGCATGCCGTCTACAAGGAATGGAATCACTATCGGCTAGACATAGCAATGAATGAGACGCTAGATTTCTCTTAATACCAGTATATGTATCATAAATTCGGAAGCATTATCACTGGTCACTTAAATCACAATGCCATTCTATCCTGGAATCAATGACCACTTCTACAGTATACCATTTCTTCTGATAAATTGTCTTATCATGCAAAAACAAAGTTCATAACACAAAAATACTTTTTTTTTCGTTTTCTTTTCTAGTGTCTAATGCTAACATGCGTGGTGTTATTCATAAGTATGGAGAAGTGCACAAACTTGCCCCTCCCAGAAAAAAAGAAGGACAGGAAAAGCAGTGACAATAATAATTGTAAACGTATAAAATGTAGCATCTCTGTATGTACATTGAATATCTAAAGTTTTAATGATAATGTTCGATAGACACATACCTTGTCTCTGGGATGCCTCTACAGATGTCGGCAGTACGTTCTCATTGGCAGAAAGCGACACAAAGAATGCGAACGGAACCAACCACAGGCATACTGTGAAGAATGCCAAAACCTAGAAAAATCCCAAAAGAAAACCACAAACTTGTATGGGCAATGGCAAGTCAATTATACAAGAAACATTGCAATTTTGCTATGTTTCTTATATAAATTGCTATAAAAGTACATTCAACGTTTGATAAAACATGTTTCTAGATTTCATTTTGTGGATTGTGGCTATATCTGACATATTGGGTAATTCAATCAATTATCCCTTTATTTTCTAACATACTCTATTTTCTCTTCTTTGCGATATATAAAAAGTATGACTGTTGATAACTACTTCTCAAAGATGAGAAGATGACACAATTTCTAAATGTCTCACCTCTGAAAATGGATGCCAAACCTCTGAGAAGTATGAGAAGGCGTAATAATGGTTTACTATCATGAGCACTGAAAAGTAAAAAATTGGAACATCAATGTTAGAACAGAGAGCATTAATTTGTTACTGCCCTGGAATAACTAAATGCTTCCGATGCACTTTCTGCATTCTGGAAACTTGTGTAGAGGCACAGATATCCAGAGGATTCAACCTTCCAGAGGGTCGGTCGCCGGAATATGTGTGCTCTAGTTAGATCGGCATATGGTGGAGTTACTGTGTTCACCAGCCGGCTGTGTAGCTTAGTGGTAGAGCACTCGCCTGCAGTGTGAGAGGTCCCTGGTTCGCAACCAGGCAGAGCTTGAACGCTTTTCCATGACCACTACCGTAAATCCCCGGTCACAAGCTGGCCCCGGTCATAAGCTGGGGGGTGAGTTCAGAAAAAAAATAAAAGCCTGTTTTTGGGTCAAATTTTTACCATTTTCTCTTTATTCTATAGTAAAAAAAAATGGTCATAAGCCGGGGGGGGACTTTGGGAAAAATTTAGAAGCCGGTTTGGGCCCAAAATAGAAAAAAAAAATTCGGCTTATGACCGGGGATTTACGGTACACTTGTTTTGTAGTAAGGAAAAATCTAAATGTTTTCCTTTTGTCGGGATTAGATCTACCGTAATTTCCCGCGTATAAGGCGCAGCTCGCGTATAAGGCGCATCCCCAACTAAGAGAATGCAATTCCACGTATAAGGCGCACCTCTAAGGGCAGATTTTTTGTTAATTTAGTACTGTTCTATAGTAAAATTACCCCCCCCCCCTATAAGGCGCACCGCAAACTCAAGGCAATGTCCCTCCCATGTATAAGACTCAGCAGCATAAGACGCACCTTATACACGGGAGATTACGGTACATTAACTTGGAAGCTAGCGCCACATTACACCATAACCAATTATTTTGTCAGTTGAAAGTCTGATTTGTTGGACCCTGAGAACACATCAATACACAATGCCATTCCATATTAAAATGTCTTACCTATAGACAGCAGGAAGGCAGGGTTAGTGAGTTCTGTGAAGGGGAATGTTTTCAGGATGAGCAGGTAGAGGGCGCTACTGATGAGGCCCAGGAGGATGAGAGCCAGGGGCAGGTTCTCAAAGAACAGTAGCCCCAGGTAGATGCCACTCACACCCTGAAAACAGACACATCAATTGGCAGGTCAAAATAGGGTGATATATTGTATCTATTCTTTTCTAGAGAGCCATGGATACAACTTCAATACAAAATGCTATTCTTATACGATTTATTACCCAGTATTACTTCTTTGTGAGTAAATATACATCATGTGTAATATTAAGTCGACCGCAGATGTGTTTTAATCAGTCAGTAGTTAGGGAAAGGTTGGCCGACCCGATCAGGAACATCAAATATGTTTGTTATTGGCCAACTGGATCGGACATCTACCGCCCCCGATTATGTCAACATTATATCTACCCTTTAATAATGCTTGCCGTCCATATAATAGATTCTTACAGGCTGAAACATGTTATTTGCGATCCTTACCCATATCATGTACTTGATGACTTTGGCAGTCATGACCGTGTATTCCTCTACCAATTCGGCCATATAATATAAGCCAGCGGCTGCAAATAAAGATTATTTTCAGGTTATTCACCATCAAATGGATACAGTCAGTATTGGGCTTACAAAAGAAATTCTTTTCAGCTGAGGCTTAGGCCCATCAGCTCTACAAGTATGGCATAGGAAAGCCAAAAGGGTGAGAACTTGTGTTCTTTATTTGCCTTTATTGACAGGGCCAGACAAATCACGGTCTTTGGTCACTCAGATGTGGTTCACTGAGGGGGAATGCCATGACAAAGGAAGAGCATATAGACCAGGGCCCATGCATGTGGACACCAGCTGCCCACACATCCACCACCAGCCACAAGAAACCTTGAGTTTATCGCCTTTTATGAATCTGGTATGCCCACTGTTAGGATAAAGGAGAATTTCTTCTTTGTGGACTCCCAGTGAAGTTATTCTGCTCCTTCATGCCCTCATCATGAAGGTCCCCATACCACAGGGGGATATCATGGGAGTAAAATTTGAAAACTTTGAATTTTTTTCAGGGGAAACATAATCACCTAAAGGGGACCGCAGATGGGGCCGATTCGGTCGAACTCCTGCATATAAGGCGTGTCTAATATGTGGGGATTTAGTTATCCCTGGATCCACAAGGGGGGCACTATTTTTTATTTTTTTATTGGTCCTCATAAAGATACAGTATGATCTTCCAGATCCAATCTCATCCAACCTTGCATATATTACATAATTTAGTTGAAGCTAGTGTTACAAGAGTTGATCTAAAGATACTATTTTCGAGGACAAGGATGACCAAGGCCTTTCTTTTTATGTTACATGCACCCTAAGTCATAATAGGACATAAGGGGGCCCTGGGGTTTATGAAATTATTTTTTTTTGGGACCATTTTCTGAAACTCAAGGTGCGTCTTATATGCTGGGTGCACCTTATAGGTAGGAGATTACAGTCCTTAGGGACGCCAATTGGATCAGACATAGGTAGCTGGCTAGTGCTAGGTAGCATTCTTCTTTGCAAACATATTAATTATGACAATGAAAACGTTATTCTCGAAACCTCCTTGTAGATACAGAGATAAGTAACAAAATATACGAGTATTTAACAATAATTAATTAATATTAAAATAACTAGTAGTGACTAGGGACTTACCTACCCCCCAGTGCATGGTTCTGCTGCAGTGGAGGTATGAAACTGTGATAAAGCTAAAACTCGGGAGTGCTAAACTCTCCTTTCTTTGACAGCTCATTATGTAGCTATTTATTGGAGGATCTTAACAAACATGGATTCATTTTAAAGGGATTGATTAGGGGTTTAATGTGAATCTATTTGAGAAATAATTGATGCAGGCAAATATCCCATTCTCCCCAAGTGAAATTACCCCAAAACTTTGAAAGCATTTTATGGTATAAAGGCCAAATCTCACATAAAAAAGAATAGTTCCCACACATTCTACAGCAAAAATTGGTTATGAAAATGTCCTGGGTTTTTCTTTTCATAGGACAACAGGATGTTTGCCTGACCCCGCAAAAATTTTAGCATGCCATTCGCTATCACCGTTCCACCAGCTTCTCCATGTTAGGTCCTTGTCTGTTTTCCAAATCCAACGTATATGATTTATCTAGCAATGGATAGAGCTGATAAAAAGAAGTGGATATCCTTTTTGAATGAAGTCTTTATGTCAATTTAAAGGGAAATTCTGACCAATTAAAGATTTCATATCAACTCCATAGTCTTTCCCAATTCTGTCAGATCGCTAAATTGCAGATTGTACTAAGTCAAATAAATTCTAGAATAATTTTAAATTGTTAAATTTTGATGATACATTGATTTCCAACTTTTTATGTGGAACTTGTCCATACATGAAAAGAAAATAGTAAAAAATAATGATTAAAGAGATGTAGCCACTCCCATATCTGATATGACCGATCACAAATCTGGACCCTATCTAAAGGCTAAACTCTTTAAAGGGGGGCTACGTACCCGCTTTAGTAAGTCACATGACCACCCATTGACCAATCAGGGCGTCGCGATTTTTGCACTGGTTCCCACGATTTTGTGAGCAATCTTTTGGTAGGTACCCATGTTGAAAATCGCCATGCTAGTCCCCCTTTAAGTTAACAGAAGCATAATTTTGGGTACAATTTGGGGTCGTTGATCAGTCATAACTTTCCTTATACTTGGCATAAAGACTTCATTTAAAGAGCAAATCCACTTCTTTTGATAAGATCTATCCATTGCTTCATAGATAAAATGCATGGGATAAAATCTTGAAAACTATGTAAGTGCTAGGCCTACAACTTAAGTACTGGTACAACTACAAGTTTTAATAGTACAAGTAACTTTAGTAAAGTAAGGCCATGAGAACTCAGGTTACAGTTTACCGTCCGAGCTATTTTGAAAATTGATGAGGCATTTTTTCATTATTCATTATATAGGTACCACTGTCTGAAAATCTCCAGGTTGTATATGCCACCATGTTATTGACATTCCTTGAACTGTAAGCTTTAATTTGATACCAAATATGGCCCCCTTTGCTCATTCCTACCATGTCCGAATATATTTTTGAGAAATTAAACAATTTTTTTTTAAATAATGAATGATGAAATTTTCTCATGCGGCCCTTTAAATGCATGCGGGCGGTGGACGGTTGTCCGGCGGGCGCTGACTCTTACCTAACGGGAGTCAGGCTTCCTGCATAGGGCTAATTTGTCAGGTGGCTGGAATTGTAGGACATATTTTTTTTATGTCAATTTCCTCTTAAGATTGGCTTCCTAAGACATGTTTGTTGCCATTTTGTGAGAAACCTTTCATACGGGGGCCCAGATTATTTTGTTCTTGCAAATCTGTTAGCCTTCACATCAAGTTTAGCTGCCACGGTCGGCCATGATAGAAGGGGTTTCAGGTCTCACAACAGAGGTGTTATTCATGAAATAATGTTATCCATGAGAATCTGCTTGGTGAGTGAGATTGACTTCCTGTCTGGCAGAAAATGCACCTGCTTATGGCTACCTGTTGCAGCCCACACAGCATGTGCCAAACCTTGGGAAAAGGTGCGATCTAAAGGTTTCCAGCAAAAGACGCTCTTCCCACTCACAGACAGCAAACCTAAGGTGGTACTCTTGTCAATATTATAAGGTGATTGTTGGGGATTTGTTTCTGTCAAATGTTATTCTTAGAAACTTGCTGTTTCTAGAGCACCTGCAAGTTTTAGCTAGGGCAGTCCCAGCGACTCAGTCCTTAACTGAGTCGCGCACAGTGACTAGTGGACGGTAAACTGTAATATGAGTTCCATTGGGCTAAGACTAAGTAGGCCTAGGCGTACTACCCTGACCCATTTAGCCTGAATTTAAGCATAGGTCAAGTTGACCTAGAGCAGGTCAAAACTTTTAAGTACTTGGGAATACACTTAAATGAATCCCTCGACTTCTGCACTCAAGCTGAAGCTATGATTCATTCTATCAAAAACAAAGTGAGAATGCTCAGACAGGTACGGAGATTGGTGGATGAAGGTACTGCACTAGCTATCTTTAAGGCAATGCTGTTACCTTTCTTTGATTATGGCTCTATCTTTGTGGTTGGAGTTAACATTCCCTATCTGAACAGTTTGCATGTAAGTTGTAACACGGCTATAAGAATATGCTTCAACATTTTTGACCCAAGAACGGTACCTATTAAAGACCTGTACGTAAGAGCGAATATCTTACCTCAGAATCTACGGAGACTATATCTCCAATTAACAGCCTGCCACCGGCTAGTATACGCAGGTCAAATGAGTATAACTCATCAAACAGGGACAAGAGCAACAGCGGCACCTAATGTAAAACAGATGCACCCCAAGTCAACGGGACTGATAAACTCACCACCATACCAAACTATAGCACAATGGAATGCCCTACCCCCCCATCTTAGATGGGTGGTTGACAAAAAGAACTTTGCCCAATTGATCAAAAAAGGACTCGAGAAATTCTTCACTGAACATTGGAATAATCTTGAAAGCTACTCCTTATTTGAGGGAGCATCTATCCTAGCACAGGATGCAGAACAATCACACTAGAGTTAGCATGATCTAACCTCACCCCCTTGTAATTGCCTTTGGACTCTGAAAAGCACAAAAGCGTTTCACTCCTCAGCACTTACTATATACCTGTCCTATTTCAAAACAAGGTACAATCACCAGATCATATTGTAAAGCCTGAAAAGATGAAGTTTTCTGTAACCGGTTACCCAGCTAGATTAGACACAGAACTGCAAGATTATAAAACCACATGTATCGTCTCTGTACTGGTTAGTCCTGTCCTGTCCGATCGAGTTTTAAAAGGAAATCTGCATGTGAGTTAGTCAGAGGGAGTGGAATAGAGAGGTTCTGATCAATGAATTAAAAAACTGACTACTAATTGGGGATGCTTACCCACACCCTCTCTCCCCCCCTGGTTAGTTAAACGGTAGACCGGAGTAAACCGAGTTTTTCTGTAACCAGGTTAAAATAAAAAAGTTTAAAAAAAAACAAACTGGAGGGGGTCAGGGGGTGCTACAGTACTACAGGTGACATCACACATAAAGTGGGGGGGGGGGTGAGGAATGAAGAGAGGGGGGATGGGGGGGGGGGGGTCAAAACAAGTGTGACATCATTTATGGATGGCCCTTCTGCCAAGTTCTGGTCTGCAGTGAGTCAGTGACAGTGGTTACTGTTGTTGATTGGATTTGGATGGAACCGGTGACGGTGGCACTGCACGTTAAAATTGATAAATCAGTGTAAGTACAGACGTTAACAAGTAAATCTCAACTTACCTATGGAAAGAGTGATGAAGCATACTTGAATAAATAATGCAATCCAACTGAGAAGGTACATAAACCACATTTTGAATCAATTTTTCTTATGCCTTCTTCTAAGAGAAACGTCGACTACAGGCCAAAATCTCTTATTATTGCCAAGCTCGACGCATGCTCAATAGTATTTTCCTGTTCACTCTTCCCCTGATTGTTACTACTTGGCAGACGTGATAGTGCACCTGAAAATCTCCTAGAAGAGTGACAGGCTGCAAACATGGCGGACTCGGGCTCAGACAGCGGCGAGGAGTGGGTATTTTATCGTGACAGGCCGGACTGGAAGGACGTCCAGCCTGTTCCACAAGACGATGGACCAAACCCAATAGTCCAAATTGCATACTCCGATAAATGTAAGTGTCTTCATAGCGTATGGTTGTAGTAAAATCACTAAATGAGTGCCGCCCCGATACTTACTGTCACTCACTGAGTCGAGAGTCGAGGCGTTCGGGGCAATCTGGCCCCAGCTCGACCACTAGTGTGAGTCGTCTCTGGCACCTACGTAGTAGGTATGTGACTAAAAATTTTAAACACATGAGAGCTCTTGGTTTTTGGCACAGTCTTTTCCGCACATATGTGAGAAGCAACATGCTTTTTGAATTGTAATTTTAAGGTCATTTTTGGGTGAGTTATTGAGGTTTTTGTGAGACAAGGTTGGCCAAATTTTCGTCATGAAATTAAACTCTACAAAGAGAAATTGTCTGTGACCCTTAGCTACATTATTGCCATAATTTGAAAAGAGGTATATCATAGCAAACCATATATTTCCTGAAAGCCAATGACTTTACGGATACAATGCAGTTTAAATGAAGCTGATACGACCACTAGGGTCAGAGATATGAATTTATGAGTATAAAAAGTTGAGAAAAACCATCAAAATTAGCTGAAATTTAAGTTGGCTGATCCTAGAAACCTATGTGCTCGTCGATAGAATTCCTTCATATTTGGTAGAGATGAGGTTAAGACTATGTACTTGCTGTTCTATATGTTTTTGTTCGACTTCCTAAGTTCTATCTTATAATGAATGAGAGATTACTAAAACATTGACCTAATTAAGGTGGTAATTAATTAACTAATTAGAGTTCATACAAAATTGAAACACTAACTCAAAGGAAATCTTGTCTTCTTGGCAGATAAAATATCAGGAACCTTATTCATCAAGTATTTCTATAATTTTAAAGCTAATCACTGAGACCTTTCCCTGCACACACCTCCCAAACCTGTCACAGTTTTCTAGGACATGGTCCGCGCTCATAGCAGCCCTTTCATTCACGTACCTACAACAAGCGTTTGTGGGCAAAAGAAGTTTTTTTCTGCTGGTTGCTGTAGTGCTTATTTGTAGGCAGGTACCTCGCATAGTAATTTTTCCCAGAAAATGGGGACCATCATCCCCATACACGAGAGAGGTATTCCCTAGAATCTTGACTGGGCGAGACTGCGTTTGGGGTACAGTTTTCTGACGGAAGCGATATTCGCACCTCTACGAGGTGTGTATAACTGTCCTTATTTTCACCTCGGCAGGGTCCGTATAATCACCCTTGTACGCACCTCGCTGTGGTGAAGACAAAGTTCCTTATTTTCACCTCGAGGAGGTAGAGGTACAGCAGCCTGAGTAGGCCATACCAGGGGGGCTTCCCGGCCCCCAAAATGGCCAAAAAATCCCCCCCCCTCCTCTAAGAGGGGTCTGAAATTTCCTGCACCCCCACCAGTAAGGGCTGGAGTGGTCATTATTTATCAACAGGGGGGGCTGGTGGGTTTTCGCACAGACACACGGAAATTTTTTATGCTCCCCCCCTTGACGGTGGCCAATATTTTGCCCCCCCCCCCGCCAAGGTCGGGAGAATTTTCATGCCCGTCTTTGATCTATAGTTATGCGCTAGCTTTTTTGGCTAAAAGGAGGGTAGATTTTTTTAGCCCCCCCTCGAGAGGGGTCTGACATTTTTACGCCCCCTCTCAACCCCCCCCCCCCCCGTTGTTGAAAAATGATCATTCCCTTACCAAAAAGAACTTTTTTTAAGAAGGGTCTCAAATTTTTTTTATCCCCCAAAGCCACCCTGCTCTAGTAGGGACGAGTCATTTATTGCCAGTTTGTGGGGATGGGCACTTGATGGATTTTAGCAGATTTTTTTCTGACCCCCCAACCACTAGCCTACAGGTAATCTTATGACAAAAATGATCATGACCTCCCCCCCATCTGATCAATTGAAATGTCCAAAAGTATGAACCCCCCCCCTCTTTGAAATTCGTGAGCCCCCACCCCCCCAGTGATGAATAAAAAAGATTACCACCTCCTTGAGGTGTGGATGAAAATTGCAATCCCCACCTCCAGGAAATGTGAATAAATCCCTTATCCACACCTCCAGGAGGTGTGAATAAATCGCTTATCCACACCTCCAGGAGGTGTGAATAAGAGCATACCTCCTCGAGGTGAGAATAAGGATTCTTATTTTCACCTCAATGTGGTACACCTCCTCGAGGTTAGAATAAGGCCACTGCTCGCACCTCGAGGAGGTGAGCGCTTATTCGCACCTTGAGGATGTGTGTATATCATCGGCCGTTTTCTGACTAGATCCAGTGCATTGTGGGTGGGGTGACCTCAAACGCTAACTACCCCACCTCAGCTGGGAGCAGACGAGGCATTCGGGTAGCGGTTTTCTAACAATATGTAATGCATTGTGGGATGGGGTGACCTCGAACGCTAACTACACCACCTCAGCTGGTTCCTTCCACCCCCTTCCATCCCAGCCAGGTCTGGCTAGGTACCAGTCCCTAACTATGCTTGGGAGGGTAGTAAGTTGACTCAGGGATCAACATTGACCTACATGGGAAGGACCAATGGAGGGTGGCCTTACAAACCAGCATTGATCCCTTGGCCATTCTCCGAATGCCTCCAGAGTAAGTTCACTACAGGATCAACATTGACCCACATGGGACAGACCAATAGCATAGGGGATGGCCTTACAAACTAGCATTGATCCCTCGGTCGTACTCCGAACGCACAGACTGTGTGTCAGGACTCAAGGGGCCATCCACAAATGATTGTCATGCTGCAGGGGGGGGGGAGGGGGCGTCAGGCCCGGCATGACGGAATTAATTTCCATTTAGCATTGCAAGAAAAACGTAACAAGGTGGGTAGGGGGGGGGGGAGATCTCAAAAATGGTCAAATTTGGCATGACATCATTTATAGATGGCTCCCGAGGCTGGCTCTCACACAGTGACTCACTCGCTCACCCACCCACACACTCATTCAATGTTCAAGTCTGTTGTTAAAAAAATATCACCATTCCTTAGATCTATTACAGTAACTCAGTACAGGGATGCCAGTCTTCCGGGTTTTTTTTCTCCAAATACCACTCTATTTGTAAATCCACCCCCCCCCCTCTAGAAGGTCAAAATTATTGGTGAAATCCAATTCACTTGCATTTGTTGGTCTGTGCTAGAATTTTTGACCACATCCTCCCCATAGGCAACTATTTACACTTCGCTCATAGCATTAGTTTAGTACTAAGACCTCAAAGACCCTCACCTAATAAGCATAGCAATATCCCTAGGCAAGTCCACTGCCAGTATACGAACCCTGTATGATTATAAATAGCTCCGTCTGACATCTGAACATTGTATCAGATTGAATTATCATACTTGTACTATGTTCCAGGTTAGCTGCGATCTGTCTCCACTCCTTCTTACCACCCCCCCCCCCCCCACCCACCACGCCCACAAGTCCTGTGCCTTATCTCGTGGTTTCACGCAGCCCACAGTCAGGTTCCATGTACTTTTCCCTCTTTGTAATGTTTACTTCAGACTCATCTAGCTCCATGGACATTCAAATCTCAACATTCTCTGACATATATCTACTAAAGATAGTCATCATACATCCAAATATATGCAGATGTGGATTGAGAAATGTGTGGGTACTTTGTCAGTGACCCTAGAATTAAACACTACAAAGAGGGAAATCTTCATGGAACCTGACCGAGAGCTGCGTGAATTCACGAGATAAGGGCGAGATTTGCCAACTGGTGGAGAGTCTATAATTCAATCTGCAGAGATGTCAGAGTTTCAGATTTTCTCTGATTTCAGAGTTTCAAAGGTGATATTTTACTACAGAAATAATAAGAAAAAAAATTTAAAATGAATATTTTATAATTCTGATAATCCTTAAAGATACACCAAACCCTAATTGATTAATTTTGAAGGTATTTGTCACTCTGATTAGGGTATAACCCCACTTTTGAAGTGCCCAAAAATAATTTTCAGAGTTTCGCCAAATATCGAACTGACATCTCTGAATCTGATAGCGACGTTGCATGGGGTCATGTGGGTGTGAGTACCATACATGCTGGCCATACAGGTGTGTAGGCACGGCAGCAACCAGCTCTGGCCTAATTAACATGCATTCTCGTGAGACTTGCATTATGTAGGGGTTGAAGCCACTCTATACTTGGGTACTCCCCACACCTATAGGTGTGAAAACTCCACACCTGGGGCTGTGATGAGAGGAAGCCTGCACTCATACATTTGAAGCTGTAAATATATCATTTCAAGTCACTTTGAGTTCTAACAAAACTTCTGTATACAGGGTGGGAGAGAGTGGATTCCCACCAGGTATTACATAACTGTACCCTACAACCAGTGTAAAGCACATGCTGGTGACCAGCTCCAGCTAGACACCACGGCGCCACCCCTATCCCGCTAAGTCGGAATAGCTCCTTGGCACTGCTGAGCTGTCACCAGACAATACACACGGCCTAGACGGATCTGGGACATAGTACAAGTATAACCATAACAATACAATTCATCTCCACTATGCTTAGGTTAACTCGAAATATCAAATACACCCGTCCTTTTACTAATAAATTGGGTGAGAGTGGGAGGGGGCCAATACACATCCAAGCTCAATCAGATCCTTATTTTAATCAAAGGGGACAATAAAACTATAAGTAAAACACACAAGCAGCGTGGAGGTACGAAACACCCACATGCTACAGTGTGTGTGTGTGTGTGGGGGGGGGGCTGTAGTGGAAGGGGGCAGGGCATACAAACTTTTGACCCCCTCTGAAGGGGGCATAAAACATTTAGCCTTAGTTACCCTTAGGGAAAAACCTGTGCAATGATATAAATTTTCCAATTTGCTGCAGTTGTCCTCATTATGTCATATTTTCAGTCCGTGATGTATATGACTACTTCCGAGCAGTACTAAGGAGCAATGAGCAGAGTGACCGTGCCTTCAAGATAACAGCTGATGCAGCTGCACTCAACTCAGCCAACTATACTGTGTGGTAAGGATGTAGATATTTGCAGGCTCAGTTCTGAAAAAGAGATATCTACACTATTCTCTTGATATCAGTGTAAATAATATACTCGTGTATAAGGCATATGTGGTGTTTAAGGCCTAAATGAAAAATAATGTGTTCAGGTAACGGGGTCGGAAAAAATTAGGGTAGGTAGGTAGGGAATATTTTTTTTTTTATTTTGGAGAATATTGTTAAGGCCGGCTGAAAATGTTGGCGCCTATGCGACTTGAATTTGACATGCGTGATCATAACAAAAATCTCCCATGTCTCAATATGTGCCAAAAATTGATTTGCCCCCCAAAGTGCCCATAAAAAAGTAAGGGTAGGGCCAAAAAATTAGGGCAGGTAGCATTACTTAACACAACACTTTTTTATTTTAGGCCTAAGTGCGCTTAAGTGTGCAGAAGTCATATGGCTCGATTAAAAGCCAGTTTAAATTTACCCTGTCTATATAAGCCACATCCTGAGATCATGGACATGCCATGAATCTCTCACTTAGAATTGTAATTGGCATCATTTCTGAGTGTACTTGAAATAGGTCCAGGCAGAACACTCTGCATTTAGTGAGTAGCCTAATAATTATAATAGTAATAAAAATAATCAAAGTCATGGGTCACCCCTACCATAATCTCCTGCGTATAAGGCGCAGCCCGCGTATAAGGTGCACCCCCAACTCAGGGAGGCCTGTCTCACGTATAAGGCGCACCCCTCAGGGCAGAATTTTGTTAATTTAGTACTGTTCTATAGTAAAAATACCCCCCTATAAGGCGCACCCCAAACTCAAGGCAATGTCCCTCCCACGTATAAGACTCAGCAGCATTTGTTTGGCATATAAGACGCGCCTTATACGCGGGAGTTTACGGTAGCTAAGCCTTATACATGACGATGTGTGCAAATTAAATGAATCACATTTTGAGTTGTCAACAAGAATGAATGTTATCCCCTCTACCACTACCATATTAATATCTTGAATAAATCTAGCAACATCTAACAGGTTTCTTCAAAAGGCATGGAGTTTATCTTTACTTAGTTTTAAACACAAATCTACGATTTTCTATCAAGACTATGAGAGACAGGATAACCGCCCAGCGAGTTCGTTTATGAATGTTTACATGAATGTGATGTTCAGACTGATTATCTAGAAAAAAAACATGTTGCTTTCTTCTCAGGCACTACCGGAGGGTGCTTTTGAAGGCGCTAAATAAAGATCTTTGGGAAGAACTTAAATCTGTCTCTGAATTGATAGACGAGCATCCCAAGAACTACCAAGTATGGTAAGTCCCTAGAACAATAATGTATGATTGATGCCAAGTTATAGTAATAATTCTATTACACATAAATGAATACTGCCGGGTACAAGACACCATTTATTTGTGCCATCTAATGCTACGACCAGGTTTTAAAATAAACAATGAGAATTTATAGGCTTGATCTTAGACAAACAAACTAGGTCTGTGGCTTAATCTTGGCTCTTCATCCTAGATATTTAACCTCATTCTATGGCGCAAATTTTTGCAGGCATCACCGGCGGGTGTTGATCGAGTGGCTCGGAGACCCGTCCATGGAGCTGGGATTCACGGCAGAGATTCTCCGACAGGATGCTAAAAACTACCACACATGGCAGCACCGGTATGTAGTTATTAGACCAGAATAACATCAATTTTCTTTTTTCAGGTTTATATAAAATTGTAAATTAGACGTGTCTGTAGCATATTAAGTATAGGAGCCGTGAACCCCCTCCCTCCCCCTCTGCATAATGTCATTTATGAATGGTCCCTAATGGTCTCTTCAGGTTTGACCTCCAGTCTAACGCGTGTGTAACTAACACTGTATTTATGATTCATTCCCATACAGACAATGGATCATAAAGGAGTTCAAGTTGTGGGACCAGGAGATTGAATTTATAAATAAGCTCTTAGACGAGGATCTCCGTAACAATTCAGCATGGAACCAGCGCTACTTCGTCATTAACAACACAACCAACTTCACAGATGAAGTCTTGGAAAGAGAAATAGAGTAAGTTCACGTCTTGGCATTCACTAATGTTTCTCTATAACATTGTCAATGTATCTAAATAATGCGACGGGGTTCCCTAGCCCACTTAAAAGGGTCATCCTATCTCCTTTGTGAAATTGTTTAATGTAGTTCTTACCATGATTATGACCCCCCCCCCCTCGAGAGGGTAAAATTTTTTTGACCCCCCCCCATAAGGAACAAAAATCGCGCGCGAATGTCCCCTTTTAGCCTATAGTAACGCGCAGGGTTTTCCACTGAAAACAGGTGAAATTTTGACCCGCCCCCCATCAGAGGTGTTGAAAACATTCTGATCCCCCCGGTCAAGGGGTTGAAAAAATTCTGACCCCCCCCTCAAACCCACCAGACCCCCCTGTTGTTAAAAAATGATCACTCCCTTAGCTGTCGAAATGGCATTAAATATTGCTTGCTCCATTCCTCGCTTGCTCACTCACTCACTAAATAGTGCGATTATGGATTCTAGATTATCGAAAGCAGTCTTAGAAGTTTTAACATTAGAAAATTATATTCCTTGTAGTTTTGCTTAGTTCCCTTTACTTTATTTCCAGGTACACAAAAGGAAAGATCAACAAAGCACCAAATAATGAAAGCGCATGGAATTACTTGAAAGGGTATGTAGTGTAGTGATGCATGGAACTCTATTCCGACCTAGCGGGATAGGGGTGGCGCCATAATGTCTAGCTGAGGCTGGTCAGCAGCATGTGCCTTACACTGGTTTTAGGGGTCAGTTATGTAATACCTGGTGGGAATCCACTCTGTCCTACCCTACATACAAAATTACTATTAAGACTCATTAATTAGCACATAGTGGCTTAATAATATCAATACAAGTTCAAGAGTATGGTTAGTGTGTACTACCACTCATCACACCTCTTGGTGTGGAGTTTTCACACATACAGGTGTTAAAGAGTTACCCATGTATAGAGTGTCTTCTGACCCCTGCAAGCTCCAAATCTCGTGAGAATGCATGTTAATTAGGCCTGAGCTGGTGGCTGCAGTGCAGTCACACCTGTATGCCCTACCAACATGGTACTAGCACCCACTGATAAACATGCAAAGTCGGTATTCCGACCTAGCGGGATTGGGGTGGCGCCGTGATGTCTAGCTGAAGCTGGTCACCAGCATGTGCTTTACACTGGTTGTAGGGTACAGTTATGTAACACCTGGTGGGAATCCACTCTGTCCCACCCTACACACAGAAGTACTATTACGACTAGCATTTAGTGGCTTAAAAGTATAATTACAAGTTCAAAGGTATGGTTAATATGAGCTACCACTCATCACACCTCCAGGTGTGAGATTTTCACACCTACAGGTGTGGGAGTAACCCATGTATAGAGTGTCTTCTGACCCCTGAAGCTGCAAGTCTCGTGAGAATACAGGTTAATTAGCCCTGAGCTGGTTGCTGCAGTGCAGTCACAGCTGTATGCCCTACCAGCATGGTACTAGCATCCACTGGTACACTTGCAACATCGGTATAGTCTGCCCATGAGTAGGTAACCATTCATAACCATATATGATAACCTATTACCTAGAGGTGTGAACATTAAAATGTCAATGTATGTACCGTAATCTCCCGCATATAAAGCGCGTCTTATAATACAGAGATGTCAGACCTTCAGAGGTCTGTTCATTTTCAGATGTTCAAACTTTCCTAAAAATAAGACATCTCAGAGGCTTCTTCCAAATTGTGATCATAATATGGATAGAGAGAATTACATAGACCATAGCTACACCCTTACAACATGCCCTTCTACTTCTAGGGAGCCTAAGGCTGAGCATAATTCAGGCTTCAGCAGGTGGAATTAAGTATGCCTTGTGCTGCCCTCTAGCTTTTTCTAGACAAACCACCTTTCAGAGATCAGAGGATCTCTGAAATCTCATTTCATAGGACATGAATCTAAGCTGGCTGCTGATTGGCTGAAATTCTGATGCAGTGTTTTTAATTGTATTTCTATGATCATCCACTCCAGAGAGGTTTTAAATGTTTTGAGTGAGGGGAATAGGTTGAAAGGAAGACAAAATGGGTGCTTTTTATAGCATAATACATTGGGAGAATAGGTGTTTTGCTAACACCCAAAAATTTTCAGAGGTTGAGCCCATACCCAACTGACATCTCTGCTTATACGAGGGGTTTTAGTTATCCCCAAATCCGCAAGGTGGACACCAAGACCTTTCTTTTGATATGTTACACTTCCGCTTAGTCCTAATAGGACATAATGTGGGCCAGAAGGGTCTGGGGGACCCTAGGTGCAAGTAGCTTTTTGAATTTTTAAAATCCATTCAGAAGAACAAAAGATATGAATTTTAAATTTTTTTGGCAGTATTTTCAAACTCTAGATGCGCCTTATATGCGGGCTGCGCCTTATACGCGGGAGATTATGGTATTTAATACACATTCTGTTGCACCATCTTGACATTGCAACCATTGGAACACATATCCATGTTGTCCAATTGTCCCTTTCATGCATTAGAAGGGAGTATTTTATCCTCACTTCCAACTGATTGTCCAACTTCTTGTCTTTTACAGTATTCTATTAGACCGAGACATAAGTAAATACCCGGCACTTCTCACCTACTGTTTGGACCTATACGGTAAGAACATCCGCTCGCCCTACATGCTCGCCTTCATGGTAGATTTCTACGAGGACCAACTTGAAGTGGGAACTGCAGAGAACAAACAAGAGACACTACAAAAAGCCTTAGATGTGAGTATAGTCATCTTTAAACAGTTACACAATCTCAGTTGTAATGCTGAAACTATTAAACTGACATCTATTAATTTCTTCCAAATTTACAACCAGTATCTCTTCAATGAAAAAAGGGGTTATTTCATACGATAAAACCTATCAAAGGAATATCAAGAAAATAGTTTCCAGGTATTGCATTCATATGAATTGATTGTTGTGAACACAAAACTACTTTCCCGTAATGTCTTTTTCAGCTTTGTATCCCATTAGCTGATGAATATGATACGATACGAGCCGAGTACTGGAAATACATCTCACGGTCACTCAGTCTCCGGTTCGGTGAGGACAATCCAGGTGGCGCTGCTGGGCAAGACGCTGCTGCTTCATAGATTTAGTGGGCAGAGTGCCAAATGTTCCCACGCAGTATAAACTGATTATTTGTCCCAAGAGGGTATTAGTATAAGGAAAGAGGTTTCAAGATTCTGGTCATGTCAGTGGAATTTCAGGACTTCTTTGCCAATGTGTCCCAGGGCTATGTCTGCTTGTGTATTCTACCGAGACAGATGCATGACGATGCATCGGACCGACATTGTTCAACAATAGTCCCTAGCTAGTCTTTCAAAACTGGTTTGTACGCATGAGGGGTGGTGGACAGATTATACATGTACCACCTTATCGGCTTGGAATATGGATAATTTGTTTTCTTCTAAATTTTACTTTAAATGGATTGCGTGCTTTATCCACAACTTAAAGCATGGGTTCTGGCTACAACAAGATGGTTTGATTATTTAAGGAGTACTGACCGCTCCAATAGAGATGTCAGACCCTCCGATTTTTCCCGTTTTCAGATGTATTACAATCACACAGAGTATTGAAGCCTGATATCAAAATGAACAAATTGACATTTATTTACATCTCAGTGTAATCCTATGGCAGCCATGTTAGGCAGAGGCAGTATTCAATCTCATGTTCTGTGACACATGAACAAACTGCCCGTTATATTCTTTTGTATGTACTGTTGTAATATTTATGTATATATAAACTGAATGGATGAGTTATGAATAAAAGGAAGATATATGTGTTGTCATTAAAATACTGGTGTCTAGAAATGGCTTTTTTGTAAGGTTTTAGAGTATTAATTTCACATCATGTTGTGTCAGTATCAAAACTTACAGCTTATAATTTTTCCCCTAAAAGTTAAAATAACTTTTTACTTGATCGTATTTCAAAATTCAAAAAGCTATGTGTAGCCAGGACCACCGCAACCCTCCTATACTGCTGGAGGACTTGCGTTACTATAGGTTAAAAGGGCACATTCACACGATTTTTTCAAAACCAACAGCCCCCCCCCCCTTGTTGTTAAAAAAATTATCACTCCCTAAGCCAGGTCCTATGATACCTTAGGTTTTACAGTATATTCAGTCGTAGACCTAACATTTGGCACCAAGGTGTTTTTTTTACATCAGCCCCTGAGGGCAAAAGAAGACCCAACCTTGTAAGTTGTACGATAATCGATTCCATTTCACCCCCCCCCCCCCCCCCCATTTTGTTTTTTCCCAAGAAAACCAAAAATGTAAATTTTATTTTTGGTACGGCTAAAGCCAGGCCAGCAATGCACCATAACCCCTCCTGACTTCTCATTTCTCTCAGTTTAAAATTAGCATTACTTGTGGCTGTGCAGTTTTGAAGGAGCTGTATTTGCACTTGACCACCAGTTAGATTGCCCTTTAGCTGGCTTGTATATACGTGTATACACCTAGATTAAAGGTGCCGGAGTGAGCTAGGTGCCTGTGACCCGTGTATAAGAAGGATAATCCCCCTCCTAGGTAGCCATCTTAAGGCTTCCTATTGCTTAATTCATGCCTATTTGTGATCATAATACATGTACATGAATGACGTCTTGGTGAGTAACTCGCCAGTGCTGCATTCATGCATCATGCAAACCCATTAGGGTTGATACACTCCCGAAGGGTCGGCATGATGCACCAATGCAGTGCTGGCGAGTAGACTCGCCAGCACTGCATTGGTGGTGCATCATGCCGATAAAGGACTGTTAGCCCTGGAGGCATCAAGCGGCCCTTAAAGGGTTAATGTTAAGGTGTTACAGTAGCCCACTAGCCACAACAGGTCAGGATTAGCTTTAGAACACCGGATCCACAACCCAAGGATCAACCTAAGTCTTTACCCTTACAAAGCTCCACCTCAATACTTCAAACACCTGCTTAATTAGCGACCTATTGTGACTATATACACATTTGTCATAACGTGGTACTCGACCTATGATTGGCGCATTTTACTGGAATACACCCAATCCGATTTATACTTGGAGAGCGCATTATTTTTCTTCTTTGATTAGTTCTCAAAGGAAATTAATTGTGGGGAGGTTAAGAGTTAAATCTAAATATTTGTGAGTATTTGTCAGTAGATTCGGCGTTCTTGGCAGTGGAGTCGAGGTATGGACAATTGGTGGTAAATCTAGCATGACTGTGGCTGTGTTTGGGTGGGTGGGGGGAGGGGGTGGTAGATGGAGGGTAGGGGGGGGGGAGTCATATTTGTCTAACAAGGAATGGATAAGTCATTCAGTGAGGTACTAAAGTAGGAGGAAGAACGGTAGCATGGCAGAGGGACAAATGTTGATTGGGAATGCAATATAGACAGGATTCTTCTAAATACTTTAGAAATACAAGTATTTGGCGGAAACTGTTAAGGTACTACTACACAGAGTTTTGAGCATGAAGACCCTACTTGCCCCCGTGGAGTACCACTAATAGGTCACCTATTCTGCACTTAAATAAGAGAGGACTTTGGGACTGACTGTGGATTAACTCCTAGCATGGATTAAACCCAGTCTCACAGACTGGATTTCATTGACCAGTGAACAGGACTTTCAAAACATGGCATTTCACAGGGCACTGCAGAGCGAGTCTATATTTCCAAATGTGGATATGAAAAGACGGCAGGTGGTTGAGGAACGTGATCGTTTTCCAACATTAGGAAAGGATGTGAGAGTTGGCTATAACTCTTATAAGGAACAGCAAAATCGCCCTACTGCTGGTGGCCATTTTGACTATAGGGTTATGGACAGTGAGAGGCCAAGACATGATATGAACTTGAAGAAAAGGAGCATTTTAGGGCGTCGGACGCTGGGTAGAACAACCATAGGACGCTCAAACTCGGCAGTTGCTCCAACAAACAAAAATGTGGTAAAACCAAGAAATCAACAACAAAAACAATTAATGCAATCAATTTCAACACCGGATGTTCGAAACGCACAGAATTGCTACCCAAGTCAAGTGGAGAGAGGGAGCAGTCAAATGACGTCTGCTCATCAGAATATGTTTCCAAAAAAGGCGGGAAAATCAAAAGTGAGATTGACACTGCTTGATGTTGCGTCATTCCTTCCTAAACCAGTGCGACTTATAGAACAGTCGTCCAGTAAGACTTCTACACAGGGTGACTTACTCAAAGGGAACGCTGTACTCCCCCTCCAACAGAAGGAAGTTGTCGTTGACGATAAGCGATTACTACCGAGTAGGCCATCTTTTGTAGAACTGCGACAAATGCGCAATCAGATCATTAAGTGCAACCTACAGCGGACGCAGGCATGGATGACGCGTGATTTGACAGATGTGATTGACATATCAGATATGACTAATTATTGCGATCAGGAGAAAACGACCATGATCCTGTCGTGGCTTAATGCAGAGCGACCAAAAAGTAAATGTAAAAGTGTCCGGAGTACCCCTAACCTACTGGAACCTCAGACCTTATAGTTTCATACATATACAATATAATCTATATTTGTGTCAAAGAGAACGTCATGTTTAAGTGGTTATCAGCCATGAAGGCACTCTATAAATACATATTACTGTAGTACCTCGCGTATAAGACGCAGGTCGCGTTTAAGACATACTCTGAGTTGAAGGAAAAGCTAGAAGGCGCTACCTCAGTTAAGGAACATTCCATAAGCTTCATGTATAAGCCGCGTATACGCCAGGTACCGTAAATTATCTTGTTTAAGCCGTGGCTTATACCAGAACAAGATGCTTATTGTGGTTTATGGGAGGTTCCCAAAGTGAGGGTGTAAGTAATACCTTATAGAGCTGTGTAAAACCTCAACTTTTCAAGCCTTGGGTACGACTTATAGCTTCTCCTAATGTCGGCCTAATATATGAGGGAAATTGCGGTACTATGGTACCAACACTGAACTCAGGGTATGGCTTGTACGAGGAGTTTTCTCAGTATTCTACAGCACTTTACTGCTTTAAGATTTTTCCATTCAGCTTATAGACAGGAAGAGCACATAATTCAAATGGGACATTCTTATACATGTGGATCAACACGGTAAAAAGTATGCTCGCGAGGGGGCGTGCGGGCATACCTTTTACCGTGTTGATCCACACATGATGATCATGTACCGTACATTAAATTTGCATGGGTAAACAATCAAGGATTACTCACATACTACCGGTATCAGTATGTGCACCTTGTAGGGTTGAAGTATTCAATAATATGTTATCAGTTGGTTTAATTCCATAGCCCTTTATAGGCAGTTTATTCTACACCAAATTTACTAGCTGCAAAAACAGGTGAAAATGTTTCCTATACAGAAATATACAACAATGTAACAATACAATAGCCACGGATGACCAATAACTCAACTTGAGCCAGAATACAGATCACACATTACTGTTCTATTGTTTCCTTTAATAAGTAGAAATAAAGTGGCATTCTAACAACAGATTCAGTTAATACTAGACAGGTTTGCACCAGAAATGCATTACTTTTTGCAAGTTTGATACATATAATCTTCCACTGAATGGAATCTGTAAGTTCATTTTGGCAAGAGAATGCTGAACTGAAACCTTTCTTTATGTACTATGATATTTTACTTCCTCAAACAGAAAGGTTTGTCAGCAATGCCCGGATACAGTCTGTTAAGAAAGTATAGTATGAAAAGAAGGACATCTCTCTATGAAGCCTGGTGACCTTTAGATAGACATGCAAAGAAATTGGAGTAAATACATGAAATATTTAATTTACCACTGAAAATAAACGTCTTATGGGGAAGACGAGGTGCATCTGTCTCTTTCAAAGAACTATTTCACCTAAGCACCTTTCTCTCTCTAGACATATAGATCCATGTACCATGTTCTTCATTTAACAAACATATTGAAACCATGAAACAATTGAACTATTCTCCTTTCAGCGTAGAAATCAACTCATCAGACTCTTGGAGCTCCTGAAATTAATATGAAAAAGATATTATTTAATATGTGTACCTACAAATCACATCAAGCTTGTAAAGCAATCAGCGCAACCTATTATTATTACAGGCTTCAATAAACTTTGATATAATTATGGCCTTATTGGATATAAACGCTGGATATAAACAAGCAATAGCAGCTGATTTGAGTTGAGTTGAATTTATTGGTTTAATATGGGATCATAAGAAAAGAATTCAATTTGGCCTTTTTCAATCCAACACTAACCAACTGCCCGTCCCCAACAATATACACACATACCTAACTATATCTCCTGACACAGGCATTTAAGGCCGCAGATAAATGAACCCAAATAAACCACTATAAATCAACCACCTGTTACTCTTGTCCTTAGATCACAGGCTCCTCTGAGCAGATTCAGTTAAACCTATTGAATTAGCCACGTCAAGACGTCTACAAAGCAACTGGATTGGAACACTGCCAATAGTCAAGGAGACTAGGCTATTTATAGTAAAATGTCTGCCTCATTCAGCTAGTTCCATATTAAAGCCCTTTCAGGGCCGAATAGTGCTTTTGTGCATTATTCCTGTTTAGGCCACACCAAAAAAGATAAGTTGGTCTACGGTTCGCCCTCTCCATATTTTCGGGTATAGAAACTTTTTTTGTTGAAAAAAATCTTGTCTACGGATTTCACTTGCTTTACTTTCTACAAGTTTTCTCTTTGTGATGTTTACCTCACTTTTCCAGCAAGGAATCCATTGGACGCCAAAAAATTCTTTAAGAAAAAAAAATTTCGCTCGCTCGCACCATTTTTTCAAAACCAAAATCCATAGACTAACTTATTTTTTTGGTGTGGCCTTATCTTCAGTTTATTTTATCTTGGGTTGGGGTTATGTTTAAGTGTAGGGGCTACATTTAAGCATTATGACGACAATTGGGCATCAGTTTAGTATGCTGAATGCATACACACGGAGGGCTTTGAAAAACTGATGTCAATATGTTTAAAGGAAAACAAAGGTAAATGAGTACATACTTTGATTATATCTAATCCTCCAACTAAATCTCCATTTACGTAGACTTGGGGGTATGTTGGCCAGTTGGAGAAAGATTTCAGTCCTTGTCTGACCTCTTCATCTTGTAGAATGTCAAAGTGGCCATAGGGAACTCTATAAAAAAATGTAAATGTATTCAGCTTTTTAAGATTTTCTTTCCTTTTTTTTTTTAAATTCAACTTTTAAGTTCTTTTATTATAATTTATCATGAATGTTATATATGCAATGATGGAATACTTATTGGAAATGCAAATCAGATGGGGCGTCTCGGGAAAAAATAACATTTTATCTTCCCGGCATTGAATGACAGATTCCCTGCCACTTGGGCTACTCGGCTACTCTAATTACATATATATCCAATTTGCCTACATCAATTTAGCAGGGGATGGTGATATACATGCCAACTGCCCTCATAAATATTTTATTCGTTATGGGACGGTTACAACAGAAACACTTACTTAGTTTCATTGAAGATTCCAACAAGCGTTTTACTGAAGCCACAACGAGGCTGCTCAGGATTTCCTTTCATGAAGACGACGACTTTGTCCTTGTTAATCAACGCCTTAAGTCTGTAATATTAATAAAAAAAAATGTACTACCATGGTGATTGTAGATCATCATAGCAATTTTTTCCCCCCCCTTTCTTGACTACCGTAATCTCCCGCGTAGAAGACGCGCTGCGTGTAGAAGACGCACCCCAAACTCAGCACATGCATTTTCGCGTATAAGACGCACATTTTAATGCTCAATTTTGTAAATTCAGTACATTTCTATAGTAAAATTACCCCTCGTATAAGACGCACCCCCAATTTCAGTACATCCTATAAGACGCACAAGGCATTTGTTTGGCGTAGAGGACGCGTCTTATACGCGGGAGTTTACGGTAATTGAAATCTAGACAGTCAGGAATATGTCCCAGTCTGGGGAGGAATTACTTCTAATTTCCCTTCATAGAGGTACATAGGTTATGAGTGTATAACTTGCTAGTTTTATCAGAACTGGAACTGAAAATTAATGTACAAACTGGCTTTATTCCGACAGTTGTCGACATATCATCAAATGAGATGCATGGAACAACCTGAATCTTTGTAACGGCAGATCTAAGGTTCACTGTCAGAATTCATATTTACAACTCTTCATAAAACAAGTTATATCTTGATACTAAAAGGCCCTCAAACACACCTGTCCTCTAGGCTCTCCTGTTTAGGCATGGCGTCTTTGAACTCGCCACCCTCAATCATCTCCTTAACGATGTCCAGCCCGCCGAGCAGCTCACCGCTCACATACAGCTGCGGGTAGGTCGGCCAGTTAGAGAACTTCTTAAGTCCTGAGAGAAAATAAGTGAGTTTTATTCATTTTTTGTTCATAGTTTGTATAACAAGTTCTTAGTTGCTTTACAAAGTATGCAACATATAAAAGTATATCAGTAGCACACATTAGGATTTGCTCATTTTCTCTGTCACAAGAGACGACGCGGGCCATCTCAGATTACACCATTACTAGCTATAGGCCTAGGTGTCCCTAGTCATACGTGAGTCCTATGTGAAATCACTGCATTGTGACTCCATGTGTCTTATTCATCATTATAAATTTTGGCCGATGTAACAGTTTCTTTACCTGCTCTGACTTCCTCATCAGCTAGGATGTTGAAGGTGCTGTACTTGACGCCTTGTTCATTTAACAACCCGATCATAGTGCGGCTGAACCCTGAAACCAGATTTAATATATAAACATGAAAATAAGATACTTCTCATTGATAAAAGAGTAACACAAGTGAGTGTTCTGATATCATGAGAGACTACATCTCTTTTAGCTATTTTTGACCTGATTTTGTTGGGAAAAACACTGACGGTCTTCTATGATCGGCATAAACATACAAAAAGATAACGTCTATAAACAAACTGAGAAAAGACACCTTCTATTATAAGGAAACTTTCTAAGGGCAGGAAAAATTCTGAAAATGCAAAACTGTATTGTATAACCTACCACAACGGGGCTCCTCTGGTACGCCTTTCATGAAGAGCATGACTGGGGCAGAGTTGATAAGTTTCTTAAGACGCGTGTCAAGGTCTTCTTTAGGTACTGGAGCCTTAGCAGCAGGCGGAGGTCCCCCACCTGATGCCTTCGCATGCTGCTGGACCTTAGTGGTTAGTTCTGGGGCATTGGCACCATTTACACGATCAACTATCCTTTTGTGCTGTAACAAATAAAGACACTAGAGTATTTAATTTACTATTGAAATATTATTCAATGCAATAAAATGATTATGAAACCCTTGAAAATAGTAATGTAACATTTCTGAAAGATTAAAAGAACTGCAACCCTCATTTCAGGAAAAAAACTGAGTTTTTCACAAAGTCCCCATCCCCCCTTAAGTAAGGAATGAATCACAAGTTTGACAAAGGTGGATTTTAAAAAAAGAACTGAGAAAATTGAGTAGTTTGAAGGTATGTCATTAGAGAATTATTTATGAGAACTTTGGACGATTGTTAAGGCTGAATAACTAAGTATACACACCCTAAGTAAGACGCACGTAGGGACAGCCTCGATTACGTACCGCATGGAGACCTCAGGTACAGCTTCTGCTTCCACCTGTCAAATAGAGATGTGATATTATTAGGACTGCCATTGTTACATCAAGGACATTTTTACACTGAAGTTAACCATTATAACCTTCAGAAATCTGTATAGCATATTTGACGTATTGAGTGCACATATACTAATAAGTTCATACCTCCTTGTTTTGGTCATAATACCATTATAGACTGACCAAGAAATTTCCTATTTTGAGGCCCAATTTATCTTTTAACTACGGTGATAAACATTTATACATTTTACATACATACTTTTTGAGTTTATTGAGCGATAATTACGTCGAATAATGTACTGGCATCGGCAAGATATTTTGGGTGACCCCTAGGAAATGGTCTTATAGTTCATGTGCTACCATTCTTCAATATTAATCATGCTGGTGAAATGGAAATTCAGAGTACAGTAATTGTTCATTTATTGCAGAAATATTTGTTGAAGCATGGAACTAACCTTTCCATATTTTGCCTTGATTTTGGTATCCTTAGCCAACTCGGCCATCACATCATTCATTTGCTGGCATTGTGGTGCCCATGCGGCCCAGAAGTGAACCACAATCAGTTGTCTGCAAAGTGAATAAAGATCAATAACTATACAAAGTTCAGAGAGACTATGGTTTTTAATTAAGAACAGTACCCAAGTACCAAAAATCACATGTGTGCCCTCATGCCTCATCTGTTCAAACAGGTACTACTGTAATCTCTCGCGTATAAGACGCATCTTCTAAGCCAAACAAATGCCTGGTGCGTCTTATAGGAATTTCTCAAGTTGGGGGAGCGTCTTATACACGAGTTTTTATTTTTATTATAGAAATGTACTAATCTTACAAAATTCAGCCTGAAGAGGTGCGTCTTTTACGCGAAACAGCCATTGGCAAGTTAGGGGTGCGTCTTATACGCGCACTGCGTCTTATACATGGGAGATTATGGTACATCCCCAGCTGCTAGTCTGGCTTGCCGTCTCCAGCCCATCACAGTACAGGCTGGCTTCAGACCTTACTCTGGGTCGTCATTGATGCACAGGCAATGATCTAGTTTTCCCGGCTGAGGCAGGACTACTGTATTGTTACCTGACATTTGTGGGAGAGTGAATACACACCGAAGTTTGATTAGTTGGGCACCTAACTCACTGTACGGGAAGCATGTTACATTGTTAGTTGGGAAGAAGCACAGAGGCACTTTTTGGGGTTGCGACCTGACCCAAGTTGCACCTCTGGAAAGTTATGGCATGATATGATAATTGTAAGTGTGGGAAATACACCCTAGAAATGGCCGAGTAGAGTCCCAGCACAGCCTCGGCCAGAGGCTATTGATACCAGTTCAATAGCCTGGGATCAACTGTATATTCCATTGGATGTGTATTCAATTTTATTATTAGTTTT
The DNA here is from genome assembly GCA_949317995.1 of Acholoe squamosa. NCBI lineage: Eukaryota > Metazoa > Annelida > Polychaeta > Phyllodocida > Polynoidae > Acholoe > Acholoe squamosa. The sequence goes on along the minus strand of OX439043.1, from coordinate 16,465,355 downwards.
TTTTAAATCTGTTTATTTATACTGGCGCAAGATCATGGTGGGTCCTAAAGATCCCCTATTCACATGGCACCAGTGGGCCTTGAATTCTTTGTAAAATCATTTCTATGAAATGCAGTTGGCAGAAAAAGAAAACTTTAATGTCAAAACACAAAACAAAAACATCTGATGTACATTATTGATCAGTAATATGTAGTTTCAACATAGCTCAAAGATCACATACAATGGTGTGTTTATTATAATACCAGTACATGATATGGCTCAAAACATATATGACCCGGGTTCTTATCTTAGACAGTAAATGCTTGATAGCTTACATATGTCTCTGTAGCATTAAGCAACTTATTCATATTTCTGCCTCTTATTAGAAAGAAACTCCTCCTGATCATTACAAAATGTAGTATAATCTTCTGATGACCTCTTGCTAGGTGGAAGGTCATTCCAGGCTTTTTCTGCCTTATAGGCAACACTTCTTGTGATCTGCTTTTGTCAGTTTTGAGCAGTCACATATTGCAAAAGTGGAGCATCATTTGCACGTGTGGCTCTAAGTGGGATTATAGTGTTACCTGGTATTTTGCTTCTTTTTTTTTATATGCAAACTTATTATATAAAGTAAGTGTGAGGTACGTCTTTCACTTAGGTACTTAATATCAACAAGTTTATGGACTAAAACTGAAAACCGGTACATATCTGGGGAATACAATCTTTCTTCTGTGACAGCAGTACTGACTCTATTGGCAATACCGGTCCGGGTGTCTACGTGAAATTTTATTTATTTTTTTTCACCCTAGTGCCAGCAGTAAGCTTACATGCCTATCCGTTCCGCAAGCACTAGCTGGGACAGGTGAAAGATCCAAGGTCCCCTTTACAGATAGGGCCTAGGCTACTAGGCTACTTTACAAAAGAAACTTATCCTTACACCTGTATACTAAATCAACATCCGACATATAGAAGTCCGAGGTCGGCTCACAATAAAAGAGGCTAATGGATAGGCCTTACAGTCTTATTGCCAGCTGCAATCTAAGTGAGCCAAGAACATATCAACAAGATACGACCTAAGCAAGTAAATATATAACCAATACCACAAACAGTTACATATCTATGCCTTAATGAGTTAATCTAGTTCATTGTTTTATTCATAAACCTAGTATACAGTATACCCCGGATAGGTACATCACACAATGCCTGCACCACTCCTCTGGGAGTGTCCATCATTTGTGACACATTTTTTGTGACCCAACAAATTCCTGCACCGGAAATTAAACTGCACTGAAATTGGCATATTCTTATAGAACAAAGAATAAATGAACACATATAAGAAATTATCTTGGTATTTCATGGCTTATTTTACCTATATGAAAATTTTTCGGGGAAATTGGTGCATTTCTAGACATTTTTGTAGATTTCTGAAGTGGATGACTGAAAAGGTCATCTAAATCAAGTTGTCCAAAATGAAAAAGTAGAATGAAACTAAAAGAAAGTAATAGTATGTTTCATGGCGTTTCATATAAGGTCTAGTTTGTGCATGTGGACTGAATAGTACAGCTGGTGACTGCAAAAGAAATTCGAAAAATCACATTTTCCTGTGTGAAGGTGCGAAATGGTGATTTGGCAGTTTTAAAACCGTCACTGCATGACCCATGTACCTCATACAGGTGTGACACTTACAATACCTGCTAAGATAAACTTGTTTCACAGGCTCCCTGACTTTGGGAGCAATTAACTGATTTTTTTTTACGATTTCCAGACCATGTGAACTTGCTACCACACAGGAAAAAATTATTTGATCGTGTCATCAAAATCTAGGTCATGAGCTAATGTTGGTCAAACATATAGGGTGGCCTGAAACTAGGTCAATAGGAAACCCATTAGGTGTCAATGTTAGGTTCAAATACCAGTGGTTAGGTTATCAGAATGTCTACTTCTTCATATTTTACAGCGTCCATTCGTATATATTCGATCATAACAGAATCTAGGTCATGAACTAATGTAGGTCAGATATATAGGTCACGGAAAAATTAGGTCAAGGTAAAATTTTGTACAGGTAAACATCCGGGTCAGATAGCTTTTTATTTCATGCTGATATTGTGGTTCATTCCAATTGAATTGACACTTTACTAACTTACCTCCCTTTCATTTCTTCATTTATTATGGCTAATTGGTCCATTATTGGGATCCAGAAGGTCACAACAAATTGCCTGAATACTTAGGACAAAAATGTCAGATTTCTAGATACTAATTCTGCAAGAACGAATTGAGATATCAACATGATTCCAAAAGATTTGAAATCCTTGCACTCTCCTGCACAACTTAGTCACAGTTTGAGCCCCTAATGCCACTACGTATGTGAGTTTGGCGCCGATCCAACTAGCACAACTAAGACACAGTGGTTTAGCTCTAACTCCTTTACTTAATTTTCATGGGATGTACCTACCCCGGACCTATACACTTTTACACGACTAAAGTCTACATGACTACTGGTACCAGTACTAGTGGTACTAGTGGACCACTTCCTTTTAATATCAAAATTCAAAGTTCGCAGTGACGGTGCAAATTGGGATCTGCCATGATCTAGCGATAATGAGTGAAATGACATGAAACCAGGCACTTTCCTTAAGATTATGATAGATTTCACTGGAATTATAAAAGTTTCGATATCAGTCTTGAATTGTTAATGCATAAACTTGTACAATGATAGAAAAGAATTACGTACGTTCCCGAATCATCGAGAAACTTGTCAAAGTCCGCGACATTTCCGAGGTCGATGGGCGCTGCCATTTTGATTTGTGACCGAACTACGATTGCTGCAAAATATTTCACATTTGGCCTAGAAAAATACTTTCTTCATCAAACGGTATGCTCTGGAATACATGCCTATCATATATGATAAATATGATAGATTATTTCGGACAAACTCCATTTTCCGTCAGAAGTTTTGTCGTAAACCTTTGGAACGGTGAACAGTAGTTCACATTTGCGCAATTGAAAACGCCATATTGGTATCCAGTAATGGGATGATGGCTTGTTTATATTCTGATTTATGCTGATCATTTTCACTTGACGGGGTTGACAGTGTAAAATAACAAAATGGAAGAACCCATGGAAGAGGGTTTCCCCGATAGTACCCAGCCTGAGCTGCCACAAGAAGAGAAAAAGACGAAAGTGTCCTCTATTTTGAGGCCTGGGAGCATGGGTAAGAATCTGGGGCGGGGAACTCATTTTCTCAAGAAACCCGCCAATCAGTTGCAATTTAAATCAATAATGCCTATGGGAATTCCTAAATTGAATATGCACTTTGTTACATCATGTATTATTCAATTGATGCACTGTCCACTGACTAACTTATTAATATTTAGATACTTTTTTTAGTACCTGTTCAAACATCAATATCACATTATCAGTTCTAGTATCAAACTATATGCTGATGATACCTTAATAATTAAGTTAATTATATGTAAGGGCAAATCTATTCAGGAACTAAGGGACACAATACAAAAAGACTTGGACTTGGTGAGTTCCTGGTGCCTAGAAAACGGCCTGACAGTGAATGCCAGTAAATCAAAATCCATGCTCATCATGAGGGCCCAGGAACTGCCAGAATTGTTGTTACATATTGGCACTGTCAGCCTTGAACAGGTTAAGGCATTTAAGTACTTCGGGATAATCCTAGATGAGGACCTCTCCTTCCACAATCAAGTGGAAGCTATGATTAACTCAGTTAAATGGAAAATAAGAATGTTAAAACAAGTGAGAAAGTACATAGACACGTTCACCGCCCTGACCATCATGAAAACTATGCTAATGCCATATCTTGAATATGGATCTATTTTTGTTACTGGAGCTACAGTTCCCCAGTTAAACAGTCTGCATATTTGCTGTAACAACGCGATAAGGGTATGCTATAATATCTTAGATCCTACTACAGTCCCAATTAAGCAGTTATATACTATGGCAAACTTGCTTCCGCAGGACTTAAGGCGTATATACCTCCAAGTTACAACTTGCCATAGGCTGGTATACTCAGGACAAATGGATATTATGCCACAAACTGGGACTAGAGCTACATATGCCCCTACAATTAAGCAAGCGCACCCAAAGTTGACCAGCTTGTTAAACTCACCCCCCTATCAGTTAATAGCTCAATGGAATGCATTACCAGCCCACCTCAGATGGGCGACAAACAAAGCAGACTTTAGTGTCTTAATAAGGAAAGGACTGTTTGAATTCTTCCAGGAAAAATGGACAAACCAGGAGCACCACTTGCTCTACGATGGAGCATCCATTCTAGCCTGATACAAACTAAACCATAAAGGGATTGGCTACCCTTATAGCCTGAAAACAAGGACTGGTTACCCTTATAGACTAGGAAAAGTATCCTAACCATGCTACACTGCCTCTGGAGGAGCTAACCTGAGGTAGCTTCCACCCTCAGCAGTCCTAGCCAATAATGTGCCCTATTGAAAATTCTTAAAGTTAGGTGCATTGATAATGTTGTACTGATGAGACATTTGTTACCGGCTGCCTAGTTAGTTAGAAAGCAATCAATACCCTGTCCCTGTCTTTGTACTCTCTTTATCTTTTTCATGTGACGTCTTGTAATACTTTTATATGCAACAAATAGCTAGGTAGTTTAGGGGGTGTGGATGAAATGGGTGACATAGACTGGACTTGCAAAATAGGGGAAGCAACCTTTCTCCCCCCCTGGTTCCCTAACGGCAGACCGGAGGTAACCGAGTTTCTGTAACCAGGATAAAATAAAACTGTTTAAAAAGAAACAAAAAAACTTCTAGTTCTAGGTACTCCGTAGGCGTAGACCTCCGAGGGTCCTGACTCTCGCTGGCCTCAGATTCAGAGACCAAAGGTAGGCATGGCAGGGGGTTTGCAAATATTTTTTAAAAAAATCAAAAAGCAGAATTTAACAATACTTTAGGATGCTAGAAGTCTGAGAAATGGGCTTTTATCAGGATTTGATAAGGGTTTGATAGTCAAATGCATCATCTTGTGATGCTGTCAGACAGGTTTTTTCATTCAGAATGGCCTGAATCTGCCCAAAGAGGAGGTGCTGGTGGGAATCCAAGAAAATTAAAATCCATTTTACAGCTATCTATTACCAGTCATAGGGAAGCCTAACATTTTCTCTTAATGTATCAGTTGGATTTATCAAGTTAGTGTCAATAGTTTTTGTACAGGAGGTAATTGTGTGGAGGGTGTCAGAGGGTGTTTCCACAGAGAATGAGGCCATCCATAAAAATAATTCTGTTTCCGGTGGACCGGGTGGCCTAAAAAAAAGTCACCCGGGCGGCCGCAATCTTTTTTTTTTTTTTTTTAATTTTTTTTTTCTACTGGGGAAAGGCCCAGTGCAGACATCAGTGTTATCGGTATATAATAACCCTGTTGACAGATATACACGGGAACTGCTGCCCCACCATGATGCCGTTCATTGATAGAGCCCCACAAGAGCTATCTCTGTGGTTGTTTCGAGTTACAGATAACATTTCCCTGTGTGGTGTACTCACCAGCTATTTGGGGGGAGGGAAAAAAAAAAAAAGATTATACCCCGGCCGGGTGAGATGAGGAAAAAAAGTCACCCGGCCGGTCGACCGGAAACAGATTTTTTTTTATGGATGGCCTGACAAAAACACACTTGAGATCTTCAATATAAATGGTCATAAATCATTGAATTCTTAATGGATTTTGATGCTGTTAGGTTTTCCTTGGAGGAAAAAGATTGTATTATCTGATCATTGCTTCATTTTACAGATGCTGTAATTTTTTCATAATTTTTAAGACATGGACAGTGGACATAGCCATAATTTCTGGGTCAACCTTGTGCTAAAGCCCACTTTCCCACGATCACTGTCATGCACAAATCCATGAACATTACACTGTCACTGATTTACATAGAAAAATAACAACTTTCCATGTCTTATATAGTGGTTAGGGAGAATCACTAATTTTATCAATTTTCCAGCATAGCCTAACTTTGAAACTTTGATATATATCCTTGATAATTCGTTTTCACTAAAATTATGGCCTGATCAATACTCAAACTAGAGCTGTTGTAGGCAATAATAGCATTTGGAATTATTCAAATATCTCTATAGCATCTACTCCAGGGTGGGGTCAAAGTTGACCTTACCCAGATAAAGGAGGTCGGGCAGAAATGGCAGCCTCAGCAGGTGGAGTGTTTAGCACGCCACCTGGTGAGTACTGCCATGCCTACCAAAGGTGTCTGTTGGTAGTTTATCTACTCAGCCAATCTGGCAGAGTGACCGATTCTCATAGAAGTACTTACTGTCAGGTCCAATGCTTCCATCCTTCCCTCAATGTATATCTAAAGATTCACAATACCCAAAGCACTTGAAATGCATGTAATAATTGGTAATCCAGGTGATTTTCAAATCCCCCTCCCTTACTCCAGCAGGCTGAAATGGAAGCCATTGAAGGAGTAATAGTGTAGGCTAGTCATAAACATGTCAGATTTATTGGATATATCTTGTGCTTTGCTCATTACATGTTGCTGTACATGAAAACTTACATGTTTCTGAGTATGAGGGACAATTTCTAGAAGCTGACAGTGAGTACTTTGTTCATAACAGCCAGGTGTTTGAGCCACTATAGCTAGGAATACATGTCGCTCTCTGCCTGTAAGCAGGCAGATCTCTCGGCCTAGTTCTAGGCTGAGGAACTCTTGGCTCTCTTATTCCTGTAGAGAGAGGCAGAGAAAATTCTAGTTTAAAACTGGGGGAAAGTGGTGCTAACATGCGATTGTGAGCACTTTTTTAACCACTAATACTCGGAATTTTGTGATTTTTTTTTCAACTGCCTCAGATAGCCCAACCTCTTTCTGCTTTCCAATCAAACCAATTTGGGAAGTAGATGGCTAATATTCATGATCATTTTAGAGCACTTTTTCCCAAACCCTTTCTGATTCTGCATGTGCTAATTCCAGACATTCCCAGTGACCATGGTCAACCTTTGATAGGCTGACTTTCTCTCACTGGTGACAAAACTCATCCTATCAAAGCGCTGACCATGATATGAGGGTCTCTTCAACTTTTTAACTAGACCTTTCCTGAACTCTCGCGGAGGAACAGAAATGAGAATTCAGGAACTGAGCTAGGTAATTATGGACCAGGTCCAGGTTGGTAAGTGCCAAGACAAGACTCAAGTCACAAGTGGTAGGCTGAACACAAAGCAGAGGCTCTAGTCTAGACCCTGCCGCTGGATGTGCCACTGGCATAAAAAATTTTCGCGCGTCCGCGCGAAAACCCACCACCCCCCCCCCTGTTGATAAATAATGACCACTCCCTTAGTGCAGTTTAAATCATGATAAAATCCTGCAAGATATAAATTGAACTTAAAAAAACAACAACCCTAAGGATACTGTCCCTATTCCTAAAACTACTTTTGCCGATAATATCTCTGAAATGTAATTTTATCGAAATAGGATGCGATGCACTAGACACCGATTTTTGTTTGCAGCCACACTTGTGACGCCAACTTGTATATTAGGCTACACACAAAAATAAAGTTGGTCTACGGATTTCCCTCTCCATATTTTCGGAAATGCAAATTTTTTTTTTGAAAAAACAACTTGTCTATGGATTGCGCTCGCTTCACTTTCTACAAGTTTTCTCTTTGTGATGTTTGGCAAATTTTTTTTTTAAATAAAATTTTTTCGCTCGCCTCATTTTTCCAGCAAGGAATCCATTGGACGCCAACAAATTCTTAAAAAAAAAAGAAAGAAAGAAAAATTTGCTCTCTCGCACCATTTTTTTCAAAACAAAAATCCGTAGACCAACTTATTTTTTTGGTGTGGCCTTATTGCCCAATGAACAGCCACACCAAGGGGAATAATGATCCACCATCACACATAATCGTGTCTAAATCAGAGCCTGATAAATTTAAAGGGGAACATTTGATTGAAAAAGAAACTGGAATACATATCTAGTGGAATGACTGTCTACCCAATCTATCCACCTGGTCGGATAGACATGGACCAAGGCTGCAGGCTATAGTGTCAGTGTGTGTACATGTACATGCATCCAGTGCTTTGTCCTCTGAATCAAAATAATGGTGTTTCAGCACTGTGTCTATGTAATCCAATTCGATTAAGTTTTAGAACCTTGCAGCGGGCACTACATGTTGTTAATAAGATTGCAAACATTGAAGAAAGTTTTAAAATGTGCATATGTCCCCTCTTAATAACTAATTTTTGTAGGTGAATTTCGCCCAATACCCCTAATTAGTTCCCCTCTGTCTTCAATAACTTCGTAAGATCACTTTCTGTGTCTCTCTTCAGCATATATACAAGGGATCATGATATGGGAATCCCAAGTTGGAATGAAACCAAAATAATGTGAAAGTACATGTATTTCCATACCGGTATATGAGATATTATAAAGAACATTTTAATTACAGTGATGATGACCATAACAGTGGAAGACTATGAAACTCAGTATTGGCCCAAGTTAGAGAGTGCTATTAATCAGTTGCTGACGATGACGCCGGGAGAGTATATCCCCATATCATATGAACAAATGTACAGGTAAGTGGGGCGAATTTCAGAAAAGGAAATAACCAATATTTCCTATCCCAATCTCTAAAGAAACTGATCTGCTTTGTTGTAAATATTTTTTTTTGGGAGGCTAATACTTGTGAGCTATGTTTTAGGAATTTACACCAGGTTCTCTGATAGTTAATTCAAAGAGTAAATGAGATCTACGAAATAACCTTTTCCGAATTAATAGAACTGATAAAACCTGAAATTCTTTTTCCAGTTGTGTCTACAAGTGTGTGTGTAAGCAGTTTTCCGAACGGTTGTACAATGATCTGATTCTGCAGATCACACAACACCTAGAACGCTTGACGCTTGAGCTCCAGGTCAGTATGTATTAATCATAAGGAATTACTGGTATCTAATATAAGACATCTTACATGTTTCTCCACAGAATAAAAGATCACATAGCAAAACCCAGTTCCAGACAACTTATGAGTCACTCCTTACAGCCTACACAAAGTGAGCAACTCGTGAGTCACTACTTACAGCCTACACAAAGTGGGCAACTCGTGAGTCACTCCTTACAGCCTACACAAAGTGAGCAACTCATGAGTCACTCCTTACAGACCATACAAAGTGAGCAACTCGTGAGTCACTCCTTACAGCCTACACAAAGTGAGCAACTTGTGAGTCACTCCTTACAGCCCACACAAAGTGAGCAACTCGTGAGTCACTCCTTACAGCCTACACAAAGTGAGCAACTCGTGAGTCACTCCTTACAGCCTACACAAAGTGAGCAACTCTTGAGTCACTCCTTACAGCCTACACAAAGTGAGCAACTCTTGAGTCACTCTGTACAGCCCACACAAAGTGAGCAACTGATGAGTTACTCTGTACAGCCCACACAAAGTGAGCAAATTGTGACTTAGTCTATACACCCCACACAAAGTGAGCAAATTGTGAGTTAGTCTGTACAGCCCACACAAAGTGAGCAACTTGTGAGTCACTCTGTACAGTCCACGCAAAGTGAGCAGCTCATGAGTTACTCTGTACGCTAATGCAAAGTGAGCAACTGATGGGCTACTCTATACAGCTCACACAAATTAAGTAACTAGTGAGTTCCTCTGTACAGCCCACATAAATTGAGCAACTCGTGAGTTACTGCACATAATAGAATTTCCTGTATGCAGCGTTGCCTTATATGCACGGTACTATGGTAGCCTGGTTGGTCAGTTATTGTGCTGCAGCTACTTATACAATGAAATATCTTTTATTGGCAGGTGAAGGATCCCTACTTGTATATAGAAAGATTCAACTTTGTCATGAACCAATACCTGCAAGCACTGGGCGGCATTGTTCCCATCTTTAACTATATGGTTAGTATTTCTTTTGAATTTGATATAAAAAAGAGTAACTGAAATCATCCTGAAATTAACAGTTAAAGCAAGATCATTCACTTCTTTTGTATTGTACAGTTACGTACTATATGTAGTACTTGTTATACTAGTATAGAAATTTACACTATAAGATTCAATATCTTCTATAGACTGTAATCACATACAGAGTATAAAATATGAGGATACATTAAAGATTACAATAAATCTTTGTTCCAATTGCAGTGTATAGCTAACTATACGGACCGTGCTTACCGCTAATTTGTACATTTTGAATTACAGAATAGATTTTATATAGAAAGCAAACTGAAAACTGACTTAAACGTGGAACTGCGGCGGTTATTCGTGGTGAATGTTGCAGATCGCCATGTGCCAACACTAATCCGTATGTACTCACCAAAACCAGAATATTTTACCTGATAATACTGATAGATATTAAGAAGTTTTTAATGTAGACTAGCTCTGTTCAATATGAAAAAGTATAAAACAAACACTTATATAAATCAAATTGGTTAATACAGTAGATCCACATATTGTTATTGTAATGACATAAATTGACGTCCATGGTTCATTACATCTTCAGCTATGCTGGTAGAAGCCATCACAAAGCCATTCGCTGTGTCCCCGCCCACAATGGCAAGTCTCATCAAAAACCTCTACGAGTTAAAACCAGGTAACTGAGTTTCTGATTAAAAAGTGTAACACGCGAGAAGTCTAATGTTCTCTTTTAGATATTAGATATTAAATAGATTGTAGCCAATTTGTCAGGCTAGCTTTCTCTCTCTCAATTCTGCAAAGTATTGAGCATGGCTGTAGAAATATTCATTTAGAGACATGTAGGGGCAGGCGAAACTTTTAAGACCGGAAGTGAGCATTTTTTTAGAAGAGGTTTTTGAGTTTGAGCTCAAATTACATGAAAACCATTAAATATGAAATGAAACCTGTCATGTGATAGAGTACATATTCAGGATCATGGAGGTGTAATATTTACCTCTTATAAGATTCTAATCTTTGTAAAATTTAGGTTTGGAAAAAAAGTAGGTCACCTAAAATCCAACTTAGACGCTTGGTGCACTCAATGCTTTTCTATGGGTGTGACATTTTGGGTGACGGGTCCGGTGTCACGTACATGATAAGAATGTAATGGAAAATGATATATTGCATGTTAATCTTGTTTCTATGGTTCTTTTGGACATTTCTCTCTGTATATGCATTAAAAATATAACAATTAATTCAATCTGGTGCTATAATCCTCGGTTATACGATTCATGTTTGTCTCGGAAAGTTTTTGCCAAAAATCATCCGAGCGGCTGAACTTTTACAACATTCCTATTGTGTCTCACTTTGGTACAAACATGGCGGTTATTAAATTAAATTTGATAATATGTTAGAGTATAGGGAGAAGAAGATGGATCCATGCAAAACAGACATAATAAATATGATTTGAAATTATTTGAGAAAATTTGCCACAGTAGTACATTGCCCGCCGAATGACAACAAAGACGACGGTGGGTGCGAGTAGAGCGTGCAATACGTTTCTTCTTTGCGGTCACTATAGTGTCAAAAAGGTTGGACATTTCTCTCTTTATACACATTAAAAATATAACAATTAATTCGACATAGTCGGTTGATGGCAAAATCCAACATGGCGGGCGTATAATAGACCTGTTAGCATTTTGCATTGCTGTCACTATAGTGTCAAAATGGCCAGACCAAAGCTTTCCGAGTTACCTGCGATACCAATTGCTTAAACACTCGTTTAAGAAAGGGGAATACCAAAATATACAACGGTTCTATTTAAGAATGTAGAGACATGCTGTTTTTTCTTCTTCAGAGTTTGCCGAGTTACGACCACAGCTTTTTGCCCGCTACCTTCCCAACATCCTTCCGCCATGTCGAGAGGAGGATCTAGACAAATATATTGAAGAGGCACAACAAATGCAGCGGGATCTGCGCACACACCCTGATTTCATATGGTAAGTTTGGACAGACGTAAAGATACCTTTATATCTCTGGTTTGGAAAAAGAAGAAATGTACTCATATTCCAGGACCTCGGCAACGCTGTCATGAATCATTAGAAATCTATTTTCCCCTTCATTCCTATAGTCTAAAACGTATACCAGTAGTAGTTTTTTCCACAAATATTGTCCTTTCTTCCCCCAGTAGACTTCATTACGGTGGAATGTATTCAGAATTATATCACGAATTCTCCCATTTTATGTACATCAACGTGTATAGGCCTACTGTGACAAATCTAACAATGAAGTTAGTATACATTCATGTTTCAGTGGTGACCAAAGTAGAAAGAGAACGGGAGAAGACGACCCACCAAGTAAGGCCAACTGATGAATTTAGTGGCTAATTTTAGTGTGACCAATAAAAATATATTTATTTATTTTTGACTTGCTCATTGCATTAATGAACTGTTAGGTTCATTTAAATAATGCTATAGAGCAATGTTATCTACATGATATTAATCTAGACTCAAAAGGTAAGAATATGAAAATAAATATGAAATTCACCAAAAAAAACCCAGATAAATACTACAATGCCTTGTATGTAAGGCACGACTTGTATGTGAAACCAAGCTCGGGAAGGGGGTTAGTTGGGGTAGTATTGTACTTTAAGGTAATGAAAATGTTAAGAAGTTTATGATTTCAGTAAAGCTCTCATTACTTACGTCTCTCTTTGCAGAAGCGATGCCACTTAGTTTTCTACCGAAGAACTCGTGACAAGCAAGCCAAGTGATATACTGCAGAGTGGAGCTGGGCCGCAGCCATGAGTTTCGGGGCACCACAGCTGTTCTTTAGTATGAGCATGTGATCGGTTCTAAACATGGTCGATGTACGATGTTTTGCCATATGAACAATGAGTAGGATACATTTCACTGATATGACTTGTTAGAAACATTGCGTAAGGATATTGTTACTTTGATGAGCCACCAAAGGGTGCTTTGGACGATTCGGGTTTTTCATATGAGGAGAGATGCAAAAGAAATGATTGGGATTTTGTTAGAAGCGACTGTGCGAGAGCGGTATGATGGTGTCTGGAATAACCCGTTATGTGTGTTCAGTAGAACTCCAATAATTTAAAGATTTTCATTGAAAGTGGCCATGGAGAGAGTGTATATTGAGAAAGCCTTATGGTAAGGTTATATTATAAACAGAGAAAAAACAATCTTGTTCCTTATCATAGTGATAGTATTTTGATATTCCACTCCCTCCCCCGATGGATACCCATATATAGATATGTGTATTATCAGTAAATCGTCTCGATATCAGATGTGAACAATATTGCATTTCTTCAGTTTCAGTCGCTCGTTGAGTAGAACTGATCGTTAAGTCATGAACTATTTACTTGAAGAGGTACATGAAGTGGACTACAAGGGGTTGGTTTGACCCACCTGGCTATGTTTTCCGTACAAGTTATCTGTGGCCAAAGCTTATCGTTAATCTGAGAGGCCCGTCTAGCGAACAATGTTGATATGTAAATATTATTTTGCACCCAAGCAACTCTGCACGGGGCACCATGGTACAAAAACTGATAAGTATGTGCTGTACAGAGAAGTATATGAATAGGCAGCTGTACAACGTGTAACACTTTACAGTTGATGACAAAAAGTGCTGGCCTGGCGTAGGGATATAGACGAACACGTCAAAGTGTCCATTGAGTGGAAAGCGTCGGGCTTGGAAAATTAAGATCCAGCGCGCTACATCTAAATAATACCCATCTTGACTTGCTGCCCATTTCTCTTGTCTTTATTTCACTTGTGTGATATTCTGTTGATGTTATCTCACTTTGCAGATAATTATGCCCAGTTCATTCTTGAGAATGATAGGTTGATCCATCATTTCATTTAAACATTACTATGCTGTCTAGGTCGCTTGTTTTTTGATACATTAGTTGTTGTTTTTTTTTGTTATACATTAGTATTTTTCTGTTATTATTTCTTAGATCTGAACTGAACCGAGACATGGCTGCATTTTAGAGTTAAAAATTAGATAATACTTGACATTTATCCTGGAAAATTCCTTATGATTTTGAGTAACCTTGATGTTACTTGCCCTACTACACCCAGTGCTACCCATATACGAGTAGTTTGAACATGTTAAAATGAAGGGTCTGGAATTGAAAAAAAGACTCCATGCTTCTGGATGAAATGGTTTGTAAACTTTTTTTTTTCTTTTTGTTTTTTCGATTTGTGTCTGTACATGATGTACAAGTTAGTGGTGCCAAGAAGAAAGTTGTTTGTATGTTAAGAATTAAGATAACCGGTAACATTGATTTGAAAAAAAAAGTAGAAATGGAAAAAAAAACTGCACGGATAGGCTGCCAGTCCCACCGAAACTTTTATGGGTTTATAAAACACGTTAAGTACAAAATGGTGAAAAGAAGAGTGATGTTGATATCTTTTTGTCAGTTTTTGTGTAACTGCTCTTCCACAAGCATTTAAATAGAATAAAATGACACGACGGCATTGTGACTGTTAGCCCACAGGGGTGTTCTTTATCTTCTCGCAATTCAGATTTTTGTATAAACCTTTCTCTGGCCAGCCTTTAACCCTCAAAATTCACGTTCCCTTATTATTATCATGAAGGTAAAGGTACATGGACCCCTAGGGTGACACGCCATCCTTCAGGGGTTAGATGTTTAACGTGAGAGATAACTAGAAATTCTGACTCCTTATTGAAAACATTACTGTTACAAAGTACACGGCGTATCCTTTTCAGTTTACAAATAAACGTGGAGTATATGATATCCTTTCTATGTATGTGTTTCAATTGAAGAAGAAACCTCTACTAGAGTATTGGCAAAAGAAGTTCTAGTCCGATGCTAGATGAGTTAAGTTAAGGATAAGTGGTCAGCGTGCGATGTTCAGGTATCTTTGCAATTGCCAATTGAAAAATCATCTATTTGTGCATATATTGGGCAGTGTCTCGTATTTGGTATGTCTTTTTCTCTCTTTGGCAATACCTCTAGTCATAACATTTGATGTCTATTTGGTCCTGATCAGAATGGGTTTTCACGACTTGAATTGTAATGTATTGTTTGTATTTTGAAGTCCATTCAGGGTAATACATAGATATGTGTATAGAGAGAGAGAGAGCGAAAATATGAACAAGAAAATGAAATATAACAAAGACAAACATTTTCATAACAGATTGAGGCAATTTAAGAAATAATTTGATATAAGAGAAACTATCTGTCATATGTGATTGTGAATTATGACTGTTCTCTATTAGTTATCATTGTCATAAGTTGTGCTTTGGATGAAAAGAAAACTAGAAAAAGCCCCCAAAAATGATGTGTTCACGTTGAGATTGCGCACCTATTATCATAAAACTGTCACACCATAAATAATTCCTCAGTGTATAAAAATTATCATAACTAAATAATGTTAAGTTGGCTACAATAATAATTTGTTGTATCCTACATGTTGCATAATCACAAGTACTGTATTTCTGCTATCTGAGGGTAAAAGTCTGACTTCCCTTGGGTTACTTTTATCTGTAGCTCATACTTAAATTGCAGAATAAGAGTATAAGCAACAAAAAAAGCGATGAAAGGTGAATCATTGAACATCATCAGCAAAATTTGCCAAGATAAAATGCCATAATCTGATATTGAATACAGGAGGGTTAAGCACACGGTTTGACAAGGAATTTATGTGGTAAGACTTGATCGTCTTCTGGTTGAAAACTAACGCCATATGGCAATACCGGTATGTACTAAAATGCCTGACGCTAATACTCTTTTCCCACTCTTCCTATGACAAGTACTGTGTTAAAAGTTGTATCATTAGGATAAAGTTGTAATAAAGATGTACATATAAACACTGTGTTGACTTGATTATTTGAATAGCTGGAGTTCCTCCTTTACTTGATTAATTGAAGTGCCAAATAAAGTATTGATATATATTTATTTGATTTCTCTTTATTTGATTTTAGCTATTATCGATAGGCATGTTACTAACTTGCCAAATCGCAGATGGGCCCTATCTGACGACGGTCAGGTTGTGGTGGACGTCTGGTTGGATCAGATTACGTATCCCTGATTACGGACTGGCCCCATCTCTGATCTCCGTAAGAACTCTGTGATTGGTGTTAAGTAGATTTTCTAACTACTGGTATTGTACCTTTTACTTAGGTTCAGCAGGAAAACCTTACCGGTACACTGAGGAGGTGGCGGATTGTCCAATGGGCGTGGCCATTGCTGAAGCTGATTACCAGCGGTCATCACTGATAGCATTTATCAGATGGGTACCTTATGCCCCCCTGAGAGGACCACAGTGAATAGTTAGTGTCAATGTAACTTCATTGGCTGATAATTAAACCAGCTAAAGTCGGTATATCAAATTGCATATTGGGTTGAATTCTTTTGCATAAGCAATTATTGCTTGCTTTGATTTGTAAAGCGAACCTCTATTTCTGTCTTGATTATGGGGTACAACGAAGAGGACACATCCTCAGAGACTGGTTTCTGAAGAAAGTGTGGGCGCGAAACATATTTCGTTTAGTGGCGCCATCTCTGAAAAGAACCATAAACCACAACTCAATTACACACTAGATGGCGCCATCGCTTTACTATGAGCGATAATAGGGTTATTTCTGGAAGTGACAACAACACATTAGTGTGAGTTCTGTAGCACGAGCAGACTAGAGGGTTCACAAGGCTTCTTTGTAAGTATTTTAACAGTGTTTTCTTGAATCTGCTCGTCATGGCGTCACTCTGCACTACTGGGACGTGTGTGTGATACCTATATTTCCATAATGTCATCCCAAGCAGAATAAATAGAAATAGGCTACAGACAACTACCAGTACCACACCCACACACACAGTGACACACTATTAGTCTATTAGGGAGTGGTCATTATTTATCAACAGGGGGTGGTGGTGGGTTATCTTCCCCCTTTCGACGGCAGTCAAATTTTTTTGCGCCCCCCCACACCGGAGGCGCGGAGAATTATCCTGCCCCTATTTGATCTATAGTAGCGCACAGGCTTTTTTGCTAACAGGAGGGTAAATTTTTTTAGCTCCCCCCCCTTAAGAGGGGTCAAATTTTTTTTAGACCCCCCTCGGGAGGGGTCTGAATTTTTTACGCCCACCCCTGTTGATAAATAATGATCACTCCCTTATATCACTATCATGATGATTATACATAATTAGACATAGTTCATACTGTCGGTATCAGTATCACCAGTCACCGAATCAGCAATGCCAATGAAATAGCCAAGATCACACTCCAACAGAGCCTGATATCTCTGCCACGCCTTGATTTGCATAAGGGAATGGTCATGACATTAGGGACGAGTCATTTATTGCAAGCTAGGGGGGCTGGATGGATTTTGGCGGATTGGCAGATTTTTTTCCGACCCCCCCAACCACTATGACAAAAATGATCACAACCCCCGCTAAAAACTGATTTTGCAAAATAACCCCCCCCCCCCCCACAAATTGTATACACGTGTGGAATGACGCGTCATGATGGGTATTTGAATGCCCATATTTATTGGTAGCAGAATGTCCAATGGGCATGGCCATTGCTGCAGCTCGTTACCAGCATGTTCTACTGATAATAGCTATCAGATGAGTACCTACTGCCCCCGAGAGGCCCACGGTGAATAGTTGGGATTACTGAATTGGCTTACAATTAATCCCACTAAGTCGGTATAGGCTATAGCTATACTAGAATCCTCTCTTTTGTTATGGAACCTACACATTTTGATACAATGTTTTCAGAACATTTTTCGTAATAACATTTCCTTGAACTCATTGTGCGCCTTATACACGGGGTATAGCACTTCTTTAAAACATACCTATGTATCCAGCTGTGATATTTTTATAACAGAGCCACACTTCAATAAAATGATATGTCTTGTATTGTCCTCAGATTTCTATCAGTCGGGTTGATGCAGTCATCTTCATGATGCCCACAAGACACCAAGTTGGATCCTCTGCTAAGTACCACCGGCTTTCTAAATCAGCCGATGATGGATTCATTGACCTACAGGTAAACAGAACATTTGATTCCATCTTGTAAGGTTATTTCATGTGAATAACAACGCCCATAGAGATAGCATTAAAGGTCTGTGCACCACACCCCCAGTGACATAACATGTCTCGGTCCACACTGCTGGTCACATGACCTATTTTGATGCTAAATTGAATACAGATAACATGAAATAAATTCAGAACTAAATATCGATCCACCAAGAGGGTGGTTGTCTCCCCCTCAGGGTTTGCCCTCAGGAGAGACAGCCCCGGTCTGGGTGGATCGAACATTATGTACGCCATGGTCGCTTTGTTCTGTCTATATATATATATGTTTATACTTTGTGCATTGTGGGTAACAGATAATTATAGCAGTGATGCACCAATCCAGCACTGACCAATATAACTCAGTAGCAAAGTGCTGCAGCATTATGCCCATTATTGATTTATTTTATTCATAAAATAAATCATTTTACATCAGCCACCATGTGTTCAAAATTTTGACCAATAGCTCATCTACTGAAATCCTAGACCTCCACGGGCATAGACTTACTAGATGAATCATAGCGCCTAGCACATGGTGTAGTGTTTAGTTCCCATTGAAATCAGGTAGACCTACCTACTTTATGCCCGTGTACACCATAGCAATCTGTCACAAACACTCCAAACTTGTGGACAGGTAGATGATTATAGCCTTTAGGCTGTGCAGTCCCTATACACCATAACAATCTGTCCCAAGCACTCCAAACACACTGACAAGTAGATGATTATAGCCTCTAGGCTGTGCAGTGATGCACTAAAACAGTTCTGGTGAGTAGAATCATTACCACTGCATTGGTGCATCATGATACATTGTGCAGGGCCTCAGTTAGCTATTTAAGGGCATCATGATGCACTAAAACAGTGCTGGTGAGTAGAATCGTTACCACTGCATTGGTGCATCATGATACATTGTGCAGGGCCTCAGTTAGCTATTTAAGGGCATCATGATGCACTGAAACAGTGCTGGTGAGTAGAATCGTTACCTCTGCATTGGTGCATCATGATACATTGTGCAGGGCCTCAGTTAGCTATTTAAGGGCATCATGATGCACTAAAACAGTGCTGGTGAGTAGAATCGTTACCACTGCATTGGTGCATCATGATACATTGCGCATGGCCCCAATTAGCTATTTAAGGGGGTCAAGATGCACATCATGATGTCTCGCCAGCTCTTCATTGAAGCATCAAGACGAGTATCTTCAAAAAAGCACACTTAACCCTTTATGGGTGGCATGATGAATTGATGCACATTTAAACCTTTATGGATGGCATGATGCATTGATGCACACTTAACCTTTATGGATGGCATGATGCATTGATGCACACTGAACCCTTTATGGATGGCATGATGCATTGATGCACACTGAAACCTTTATGGATGACATGATACATTGGTGCACACTTAGACCTTTATGGATAGCCTGATGCATTGATGCACACTTAACCCTTTATAGATAACATGATGCATTGTTGCACACTTAACCCTTTAGGGATGTATTGTTGCACACTTAACCCTTTATGGATGGCATAATGCATTGATGCACACTGAAACCTTTATGGATGACATGATACATTGGTGCACACTTAGACCTTTATGGATAGCCTGATGCATTGATGCACACTGAAACCTTTATGAATGACATGATGCATTGGTGCACACTTAACCCTTTAGGGATGTATTGATGCACACGTAACCCTTTATAGATTGCATGATGAATTGATGCACACTTAACCCTTTAGGGATAGCCTGATGCATTGATTCACACTTAACCCTTTATAGATTGCATGATTCATTGATGCACACTTAACCCTTTAGGGATAGCATTGATGCACACTTAACCCTTTATGGATAGCATGATGCAATGATGCACACTTAACCTTTTATGGATGGCATGATGCATTGATGCACACTTAACCCTTTATGGATGGCATGATGCATTGATGCACACTTAACCCTTTATGGATGGCAAGATGCATTGATGCACATTGAAACCTTTATGAATGACATGATACATTGGTGCACACTTAGACCTTTATGGATAGCCTGATGCATTAATGCACACTTAACCCTTTAGGGATAGCATGATGCATTGATGCATACTTAAACCTTTATGGATAGCATGATGCAATGATGCACACTTAACCTTTTAGGGATGGCATGATGCATTGATGCACAGTTAACCCTTTATGGGTGACCTGCTACATTGATGCACACTTTAAGCATTATCATTAACCATGACAAAATACATTACCACGGCTATGTATGTCATGTATGTCATGTAAGGATTTCCTTAATCCATCAAATACATGCCTCCTTTTTTTCTTGACAACTTCATTTGTGAAAAGCTCTACTTTCTTTAGCATTTTACACTTACCATTCACTTCATGTCTGCAAACGAATTCCAAAATTACCATACGATTGTTCGCAATGATTATGAAGTTCAATTTTGATGTGAATATCAAGTTCTAATGATAATGCACTATACTGTGATAATTTTTTCTTGACAGTTTCCTTTGTAAAAAGGCAGTATATAAGATTATATAATAAATAATAAAAAATATTTATAACACTTTTGTTCTTTCTTACAATACAATGTTATATATTCAACCTATGATTAATATCATCATTACTTTCATATATCATCACCTTAGCGGTGTTATTCTTAAACATTTTTTAGCGCGGCGACTAGTGAGTACTACTCGTGAGATGAGTAGACTAGTGTATGGTTCACAGTCGCCACAGTGTAAGGGATAGGGAGGCCTTGCAATCTATTTTTGTTTGTGGCTCCTCTGCTATGGACTATTCCTGCTCACTATTCTAATGTAATAATAACAGTGTGTGTACTTTACTTATCAGTGAAGGAATTTTCAGAATATATCTCATACTTTTGATTTTATTCGCAGATAAGACATTTCATCATTTGGAGCCCTATGGCAGATTAGCATTAGAGCATTTTAAGATTCAGAAATGTATCCCTGTAGCCTTTGTTTTAGAATTGTTCGTTTTGAAACTACTATATATATGTAGTACAGGTTTTATCTCAGTGGATTATGGTACAATTGGATCATATTTTCTGTATTTGAACAAAGTATTCACTGTCAAAGATCTCTATGGAGAAATCAGTGCTAAAGTGTGTGTTGCCATATGTGCATTTTTGTAAATCAGAGGAGGTTGAAGTGTAAGGCCACCTTGTGGAACTGCTACATAATTTTCTGTGTAAAATTTCTAGTTTACATTGAAATAATGCTTTCTCAGAATATGTATCTACTATTGGTGATGAAAGATTAATTTGATTACTCCTTTCATTATATAAACGATTTTGTGGAACACTGAAAAGATGTATGTACTTACACTGTGCGGGTCCCCCTCTACAGAGAGGTGGAGTGATCTGGCCGGTTTGCTGACCACTGGCCCGTGACGAGGTACAGACTATTACAAGTGATTGGCAGTTGGGTGTGTGTGTGGGGGGGGGGGGGCGGGGAGGCAGAGCAGGCTCCTGGCAATCTGAGACAGTGTACACTCATAATGACACACCTGTTGACTATGGCATTGAACATTGAATAAGACAGGTCCCTGTGGCAGCTGAGTGAGGTGCATGCAGAATGGACAGTCTACAGACTATTAGTACTTAGCTGCAGTGGGTAGTTCAGGTTGAATTTGTGCTATATACTACCAAAATCCCAGATGATAGTATGCCCTATCTGTCTCACCAACTGAAACTAGACACAAGATTACAAGTCGCCGCGCCATGTCTCACAGAACTATTCTCTACTATTGTATTAAAATCTACAACACTATGGTTTTATTGTATTTTAATAGCTATGCTGTGCTACTTCTTCAAACTTGATTTTATTATTAAAAAAAAAGCTGATCATTTTGTTTCTTAACCATAACAAATAAATCACCACAGCAATGCTGTGCCTTCCTCACAATTTCCTTAATTCCTCAAAAATACGCTTCCTCGTACTGATTCTTCGGGAGTAAATGAACCCCGGAGGGTTGACACCACCATTCATATATAAAATCATGACTGGCAAATTGATCACTAGGGTCGCATTCATACTTCATGACGATTGAAGAGTATTTCAATAAGTACTTGCCCTTAGAACATTTTTGATATGTGAAAGTTTTTATCAATTTTCGATGGCTTGATATGGGCTTTGCCTTAATTTGCAATATTTCTATTATCCAGTTTAACAAACCACCGCCCAAGGTGCCGTATAAGGCCATCCTCATGGCGTCTGTCCTGTTTGTCATCGGCTCTCTACTGATCGTCATCGGGGCGCTGCTTCTTGCCGGATATATCGACACAAAGGTAAGATAGGATTACGGTGTTGTGATAATTAGATAATAGTCACTCTTCAATGGGTTTTCAAAGTGTAAATTTTGTTTGCGGTTCTGTCTCTAGACAACGAGATTCATAAACAGCTGATATTAATAATGGGATAGGAAACAATGGAAAATAATGTATGTTCTGTGCTTAGCCTTCATTTTCAAATTGTTGTATCGTTCTCTTTTGCGATGTAGTTTTAAGATTTTCAGTATCCAGTATCATGCCACTGATCAGGCCACCCTTAAAGATATTTCCGTTTCCTGTCCAGAGGGTGGGATTTTTCACGACGTGGCATGAATTTGTCATCATGTCTAAGATTTAGTTATTGGAAACCTAGATTCTTGTGCTGATAGATGAAAAAAAACCCAACTTTTTTCAGAACTCAGAAAAAGTTTTCCTATTCTCACAAAAACATCCACCAGGCCTCTGGACAAGAATTGAACATGTACATGTAATCACTCAAGTCTGTGGTAGTACCTACAATTTCTTCTCCTTTTTATTTGCAGTATTCAGACCGGACATGGCCCGTGTTGATTCTTGGTTCACTGATGTTTGTACCGGGTGCGTACCACGTACGGATAGCGTACTACGCATGGAAAGGCTACACCGGATACTCATTCGATGACATTCCAGAATTCGATTAATCAGCATTACAATGTACAAATGATATTGTAAATATATTGTACTATATTTTCCCTTTTGCAGAGGTCTGTTCACTGACCATGTCTGGTATTATAAGAACTGATTATATCTATGGTTGATTTGTGATATACTGGGAGTACATGTGTATTCAGTTATGTTACATTATAGCTGTCTAAGTCATTTATTCTCTTCTCTCATTATTGCTAAAAATGTTCTTTTATTCATTTATAGGTATATATTTGATACAATATAAGAATATTACAAATGCTTGCTTGTTATGGATAAGAAATCACATTTGTATTTTTTTCAATTCATCAAATTCCTCATGTACTTAATGTTCTGCCACATCTGTAACCAGATGTCCTGCCATATATAACCAATAGTCTTAGTATTTATAACTATGTGTCATGTAAGAAAGTGCAATGTACTAATGCAACTGTAAATACAGGTCTACTGATCATTTTTAACCAATGCAAAACGTGTATTATGGTAAAAGTGGCGGATTTACACCAGGGGCACACGGTCCCGCCATTTTGCCTATAGTTCAGAGTTTATCTACCCATTTTTGAACCCAAGAATCATCCAAAAATCAAGGGTTGTGCCTCCTCATTTTAGGCTGCGCCCCCTTCCGAATCTTTGATCCGCCACCGTTGTCGATGATAATGATTGAATTGGCGCTAGATGGAAGAGTTCCTGTGATGCAGCTTAGAAAATCAGTGAACAAAGGGTTTAATGCTAAAATTGGTGTACAATAGTTGGAAGTAATGCAAACTATTTCTACTATTCTTAAACTTATACCTATCTTAACGTCCCACATATAGCCAGGGATATCTGTCCAGGTGCGGCTTATAGGAGGAGCCCAAACAAAGGGTGCAGAGAAGGCAGGTATTCAGCAGTATATAGATAGAACTAAACAACCGTGGTGTACGAGGTGGTCGATCCACCACGAGGGAGTTGTCTCAGACAACTCCCGAGGGGTGGATCAGCCACCGAGGGCACCAGGGGAGTTTAGTTCTATATTTATTTTATGTTTTTAGAGTGTCTAATTAACTGAAAATTAGCAAAATCCATTACCGTAGTCCCCCGTACGAGCGGCGGTCCGCCATTTTGAATGTTTACATGCACCCAGAACGAGGCTGCAGTGGTGGATCTGCCGCTGTGGTGGATCGACACACGTTACGCCACTGGGGGTGTGGCGATCGACGGCGCAATGCTATCTCTACGGGAAGAAGTTATTCACATAAAATAAGGAACAGTACACACCTGTAATTTCAAACTCCAGATGCGGCTTACAGTTCCTTCAAAAGTTCCAAAATTATGCAGTGAATGTGGCTCACACACAGAAGGTTACTGTACTAGGTACATGTACTTATTTAAATTGACCCCCCCCCTCCCAAACTGTACAATACTGTTGACAAAGATTTTTCAACCTTTCGGTAGCTAATGTGAGATGATTACTTCATTATGTGTTCATCATGTCTGTTATCTGTTCATATTACAGTTTTCTACAATGTATATAAATCATTGACAAGTAGCATAGCTCTTATCCCCTGTTGTTTATAACAGGGGGGACGCGGTGGTTGTTTGTAGGGTTTCTACCGTAATCTCTCGGGTAGAAGGCGCGTCTTCTACGCTAAACAAAATGCTGCTGGGTCTTATATGTGGGAGGGACATTTCCTTGAGTTGGGGGTGCGCCTTATAAAGCGGGTTTCTTTTATTATAGAAAAGTACTAATCTTACAAAATTCAACCTTTATGGGTGCGCCTTCTACGTGAAAAGGCCTTCTCTGAGTTTGGGGTGCACCTTCTACGCGAGCTGCACCTTCTACGCGGGAGATTACGGTAGTTTTTTTTTTCAGGGACGTATACTGAATTGAAAATGGTATATTGATTGTGTGTTTTCCTTGAAAGAAACACTGTACAAAGAGCATGTTATGGTTTTGAAAATGGATTAAAATGGTTGTTAAATATAACTCCTGACAGCTTGTTCTGATTGATTTCTTATATGTGAGGAAATGTATGTCCGAATTAAATGTTTGGCTAAATGAGCAAAGATTTCTAGCCTCAATGCTTAGCTCAGGAAAACAGAACCTGATTTCACACATTGTATTCGATATAATAAGTACCCGGGGCGCTTAACTTAAGAATTTATCAATGACACTCCAGTACTTCAGAACTTAACTGGCTCTAAATTAGTCTAATATTGTGAAAATGCGGTATATTTTTATTATAGTCTAAATGCCCCAAGATGGGGGGGGGGGGGGCTAATGGACACTTTCTACGTCAAATACAGTACATTTTAGAACCCTGCCATTTCAAATAGACCACAGCCCACGCTCTCACACAGTAAAATGTAACCTGTTGCCATAAATTAAATGCAGGCTTCATTACGGACATAAGGATCATCCTAAAAATTGATTCTGTTCATGTCCGAAAAATAACCCAGCCTATGCCCCACAAATCTCTGTAAGTAGGCTATGGAAATGAGTACTTTTATCGGGGCCTTGAGCAGAACAAAAAAAAACAACAAGGCAACCCTTTAAAATCCTATTGATCATTCACTATCAGACTTCTGAGATATAGACTTGGGGGCCATCCATAAATGACGTCATGCAAAATTTGACCATTTTTGACCCCCCCTCTCCCCCCTCGTCACATTTTTGCCAATTTTGCAATGCTGAAGGTATATGGAAAATTAATTCCGTCATACCGGGCCTGACACCCCCTCCCCCCTCTAGCATGACGTCATTTGTGGATGTCCCCTTGGCTTTGTCCTTTCTCCTTTCATTATCAATATTGGGATCCATATCTTCTCTCATGGAGGGTCTGCTACCAGGGTAACCTATCCCATATCTAACACTAAATCAACCATCCTCCATCATTTCACCCCCTCCCGGGCTTCTCTCCACTCTCCGCCGGTGTGTTTGCCCACAGGTCGGTCGCGTGTCTGCTAATCACAGTCACGCTTCATTGATCCGGTCACGGTCCAACAGCTGCAGCACCCCCCCCCCCCTCCCCTTACCCCAGCATCACCAGCCTCCAGCCGGTGCCACATGGTGTCGCCACTGTTGGGACAGCGTTTGTCCAGCGTTCGAGTAGCGTCCCAGCTGGGCGTGACGTAACGAGGCCACGCCCCCTCCAGCTGGCAGCACGAGCTCATTA
The DNA here is from genome assembly GCA_949317995.1 of Acholoe squamosa. Lineage (NCBI taxonomy): Eukaryota > Metazoa > Annelida > Polychaeta > Phyllodocida > Polynoidae > Acholoe > Acholoe squamosa. Next base: position 16,439,289 of record OX439043.1, on the reverse strand, counting down.
ACATATCGGCCACAACAACACAAGGAGACAGCTCCTCGACCGCTGTCAAAGGATGTGCTTGCTGCCAGTGGCATGGACCTAACCACAACCACTGCCTTAATATAATAACCTTCCAGTAGACTCCTTCCTGTACTTTCTTCTCATTGACAAGGATTACCAGACCTACAAGCCTTACTGACAGGCCGATCTACTGGAGGATTGGGCCTGAATGATAGTCCAGACTGAGAACAAGGTGGGTGTCTTGTATATTTGATATTGATATTTTGGATGTGTGGTATACTGGGTGAGTGGGTAGAGCTGTGCTTTACTGTTACAGGGGATGAGCAGGGTGGTGGGTAGACACGGTCACGTTCAGTTACCGTGACAGTGTCTACAGTGTCCACATTGTGTGCAGATGGCTCTTACATTGCACAATTCTTAATATCAAAACATGGTTTAATTGAATTAGATATAGAAAATTGATAAGTATGATTCTGCCCTACACCCAAGTCTATATGTAGACAAGGGTGTTATACCCATGACTTGTAGCCCAATGCATTATCATGGGAAACATGTATGACTAAATAGATTTACTTGATCCATCAATCTCATTGTCCAATTCTACTCATATCACATAGCACACATGTTCTTTTTTATCAAATGTGTTGCTACTCTTATAAGGCAAGATTTAAAAAAGAAATCACCCGCTAGATTACAGGTATACCCTACAGTGTAGATTACACGTAGACTATACTGGTAATTGTACTATAGTATGTGATGTACCTGCCTAGACTAAGACCTATCATAGACATGTCCAAGCGGGGTGTCAGTGAAAAATAGCTGAGCCATCTACTTTTGAAAATATAAAATCAATACCAATATGAGACAAGCAAGTAACGTATAACAAAGACTGTACTCCTGCACCAGTCTCTCTCTATAACTACTGTATCAGGATGTATCGATTCCTGGAATCGCTGCTACGCCTTGGCGTCACTTATGTAAATGTCTTGGGCCTTGTTTGTATATTCTAACAATGCCACATCTGGATATGTACCTGGTATAGGCATATTGATCTGTATGATATACATCTATATATAGCTAGATGTCATGACAAGGGCAAGCTTAATGCTTGGTAAGGATATAACCTAGGCATATATTAGTATACAAATGATCCAGATGTCATTTTCACATGATTATCAGTATTATCTAATGTTGTACAATGATGAAGACTCTCTTTAGGCCTGCGCTCATTAACCCTTTATGAACCCTCTATTCAAAAAGTGTTTTACATACATTCTAAGGTAAAACTATTTGTCAACACTGTGAAAACGAGTTGAGCCATTCACGTTTTGCTCAGTACTCTCTGAAAATATATAAGAGGTTCTTCCTCGTTATGTTTTGGCAAGACCCTCCTGGCCCTCCTCATTATGTATCAACTCCGCAGGATTGTCGTGATGCATGGACGTAGCCCTTACCAGTCTATTCCTGTATTTCAACGACAGATGGACATTTTAAATTGATGCTACATGTATGATGTATAGCAACATGATTAGCACAAAGTTTTATCGAACAATACATTCAGAGGGAATATGGATAGAGATAACACTATTAGGGGAGTCATTCAGAGGGTAGTCCATGAGACAGTGCATAAGATATCCTTTCTGACTGCCTGATTACGTATAGAGTTTTCTCCCAGTCTTTTAGTTAATTGTTTATTTTATAGGCCTCTATGGTAGCCACACAGGTGCAGCATGCTCAGAATCATCTTCATATATACCCTTGTATCATTTGATTATTTTTATACTGAAAGTACACCGAAGGTCAGAATGTGGGCATGGGGGCTTACAATATTTTAACATCCAGTAAGCTCAGATAAAACTTCATTTCCATTTCACATTCCCTCCCCATCACATTACAGAAGCTCTTCTCAGTCCAGACACCCAAGCGAATCCAATTATCTGCAGTCAACCATGCGCCTATTATGCCATCATTCAATATAATCGTCACCAGAAAATTGGCTCGGCGGTGTGTTTCACATCACGTTTAGAAATTAAATATCGGTGTTTGGACATTAAACAAGACTGGGAGAACGCCGCACTAGAGCGTGGTGGATGGTGTTGTCTTATTTTTGGCTTATCTTATTTTTTTTTGGTGCCCTGATTACTATTTATCATCTCTGCAGTCATGGTTCCCATGAGTTCTGGATGAATTATTACAAAAAGAAGAGGAAAAGAAAGGGACGACGAGAGAGTAAACAAAGAGCAGATTGAGTAGAGGGTAGGAAGGAGAAGGGAGGGTGAGAGAGAGAGAGAGAGAGAGAGAGAGAGAGAGAGAGAGAGAGAGAGAGAGAGAGAGAGAGAGAGCGAGAAAGAGAGGGAGAGAGAGAGGCTAGTGGATAGGGTATATATATAAGAGAGATGGCAGCTGAGTACAGAGAGGGGGCACCTAGATACCATGACATTGATAGAAAGATAAGAGAGCGAGGCAGAGAAAGAGAGAGGGAGAGAGAGAACCAAAAGAGAGATGAATTCAGAGAGATGGGGTGGGCCGATGGGAAAAAAGTGCCAGTACCTGGGGATGGTATCCATAGTTTGGGTATGGTGAGGAGGGTATGGGGTAGGCCGTGGTGGACACAGTGCTAGATTAAATACAATATTTGCACATGTCAACAAAGAAGGGTTAGACAAGCACTCCATCCTCAACTCCCCTAGACATCTGGCGCCATCACCAACACGACTAACATGTACCAATTTCAATATGAAAATTTAACGTCATAATACGCATGAAGTACACTACTTATCGGCCTATAGATGAAAATTGATTTGTCTCCCCAAAACAGCACACAAATATATCGATGTGAAATGTAAATTATAGTACTATAGACTCTACCCACCAGGAAAATCTTCTACAGATCTAGATTCATAGGGCCTATTTCCAAGAATACATATTGATTCTATCAAATCACTAAAATACTATTTTCCAAGTGTAATTATCTATAAGAAATTTCGTATAGGGAACGGTGAATGTGTGCTATAGGGCCTACTCAGTTATAACGAGGAGGGACATACTGCGATAATCCATTTGCAGCAGCCAAGGATTGAGAGGTGTGTAGGAGAGAGTTGAAGTGGTCAGGGTGGGAGCCGCCCAGGTGCATGTGTCACCTTCACAACCCCCAACCAAATAATTAAAGGTGAAAGGTTCCATATATAAGATTATATTGAAGTCCAATGTGCAATGCGATCCTCCAGAGAGAATAGAGAAAGAGATGTCTGGTACACAAACTATTATTAAGAATTAGTAAGGAGGAACAACACCCCCAAATTGATTCCATAGAACTCTGTGCCTTCATACATTATAAGTAATAAGTATAGCGTGGGAATGGTGATCAAGTACCTTACACAGTACTGGTACCATGGAGGTTTCCCCCTCCTCCTGCTGCTTCATATGCCAGCGTTTAATAAATGGCCTGTACCAGTCCCTGCAGGCCAGGTCAATATTGAAGTATTAGTCATCGATTGAGAACAATGCCTCCGGCTCAGTGCGTAATCCGAGACAATCATACAGGGCGTGAAAGGCTGCAGGGGGCCTTCTGGGGCATGGGGGATGGGGTAGTGGGGCAGGGGGTCAGAAGGATGCATGGTGGCTTGAAAATAAGCCTTTGCAGACGCCATGATGCACCAATGCTTCACGATTTGCTGTTATGATGCACACATGCAACAGCCGCGAGTAACTCGCAGGTGCTGCATTTTGAGCATCATATCTTATCTATACTGCAGAATGTATTAACTATAGCATAGGATTGGCATGATGTGTGAATTCAGTTCTGGTGAGTGACTCACCAGGGCTACATCGGAAAACTATCTGAAACATGATCTAACTTCCTTCTCAGCCTAACAGTGATTGATTACCCATGGTTATAAAATATAACAGCAGCAGAAATTACAATAAGGCCCTGATGAATCAGCATTTTAACCTGTGCCATCTGGCACCGCCATTAATGTGACATTTCCCCCCCGGATGATAGATATGGTAGCTATTCTTATCGAGAAAAAAAATCGCCCTTTTATTTCTTTATCACATTATTCTCAAAACAATATACGCATGTGCCATGCGTCTTTCCAAATCGCTATTTATACCCTGATAAATCATAATATATGTGAGGGAACACACATACCAAGGCCCCTGCACCTCCCTGTGAAATAAGTAATCCCATTAATACTTTTCGACCAATTGCATTTATAAGTGCAGTTATGATTAGTGTACAAGGACACTGCATATACATTACTAATGGAGGACCAGTGATAATTGATTTGTCAGTAGAGAATAGGTATTGTGATCATAATTACAGCTATACAACCCTTCATACAAGCACCATGTACATTTCCATTCTAGGCCAACAAGTACCACAATTAAGGAGGCTGAACCCATTGTCACCATGGTAATTGAATACAGCCATGATGTAATATGATTAGCATCTCATGGACATGGTTGATTAATTAAATTAGGGAAGGTTGCCCTGTTCCCATTAAAGAAAACGAGGCGAGAGTAGGATCCAGTTTTTTTCAGCGAATGATTAATAGGGATATGCATACATGTAGTTTCATTTCAGAAACCCTGGAAATGAAAAGAAGGCTCATGGATGGGGGACAGATTCTATTGATCATCATTTATTTTTTATTTGTAACATGTTTGCATAGCGCGGTGATATTCTGGACTGGGAAATGGAGATAACAGAAAAATTGCATTTCTGCCACTAGGTCCACCTAGCATTAAACGTTCTCGATATTATTTTTAGTCTTGAGACGTCAATGGGAGAAATATTTCTCCTCGATTCTCACCCCCCCCCCCTGATATACCACAACCCCGTGCACAGAGCTTAACAGGGGAGGAATAAAAGATGCTATAGATTTGACCTTGGCTATGGAAATATCATAAGAGAACCGCAGCCAATATTATAGGCGCTAATAGAGCGTACAGACATTAACAATGGAATGAATAAAAAAGTTAATGTAGTTGGCACATTGTCTATTGAAATATAATAGAGCTTGTTTGATGACAAACTGCACGTCTCATGGTTTTCCCACACACTCCCTTAGTTGTTTCCATGTATTGTCCATGTCTATAGTCGCTTTGTTTGGCCATGTTGATCACATGATATGGTTTTAGATTAAGTATCGTGAGAAACACACATTCTTTGTTCCATTGCCTCGATAGCTATGTTTCCGTGCACTCAGGTCAATTTTCTTTAAACAATTATGGGCTACATTATGCATCCAAGTGGGCAGAGAACATTGACAATTGGTCGTGTGATCAAGGTTGGTCAATCAGTTGTAAATGTTGATTAAATGTTGTGTGCCCAGTGGGATTTAAGCATAATTAATTGAAGTATCGTGCTAACGCTATCCAATGTTATACCACGGTTATCACATTTCAGAACGATTTTGGGTGCCCAAACTGGATAATCTGAGTGCTTATATCATAGGATAGAGGCACTGAGTTGACACTTGAATATTGACAGTGTTCTTTTTCAATACTGTTCTTATATGTGACAGCAGCTATGACATAGCTTTGACATTGGTTCATACTGAAAAAGCTCAGCATGGCCCGGGATCGATCCAGGGATCTTCTGATCCAGAGTGCTTCATCCTATCCATTAGGCTACGGGGCTGGACAATGGTGCTGGGTTAGATGATTCTTATGTTTGGGACACTATGGATACCATATAATCTTTGTATGTCAAAGAATGCAGAATGCATTCTAATGCATCCTAAAGGTGCAGACCGTGGTATAAACGCAATGTGTGATGATTATGCTTGCACGCGTGCCTTTTAGGTACTTGATAGAGGCACTCGGCTCCGCCTCGTTTCTCTATCAATACCTAAAAGGCACTAGTGCAAGCATAATCATCATACATTACATTCATACACTCCCGCTTCATTGCAGACTCATGAAGAAAGAAGGGAATAATGCATTAACGTGCGAGGCAACCCTGGACTTGTTTATTTGTAAATTGGTGGGTTATTCTAGACCCCTTCTTCTTTAACAACAATAGCCTTGTCTATTTATGCCCTCAGTAAGTGGTAGTCTTAATAGGGCAGCTGACTATGTATAAAGGATAAAGTATAATTCCCCCAGAGCAAATAAACTATATGTATGATTATTATAGGCTGGAAGGCTCTCTCCAATTTGGGACATTTGGGACTCCCACCCATGCAGAGTCTCAAATGGGACTTTTATTTTGTTGTGTGATGTAAAATAATAAGAAAATAAATAAACTTGTAATGCCCTTGGTGTAAAGTATAATATACATCTTTAACTTAACAAATGTCCTTTTTAAATTAGACAAACTGATAACAAGAGTCAGAGGTTGGAGGAAAGGAAAAGAGAATGTGGCAGCTGGTGTCAAGTTATACAAAGAGAATCTATACCAGATCTATACAGCCTCCAGGGCATTGACCTCCCCCACTGATCCGCCTTTTGTATACACCCTGCTTATACATTTATATATACACCTTATTCGCGATAAAAATCTGAAATGTGTTTCTATATCTGTGTATAAATATTGATACTCTATGTATATTGGTACTCTATGTATACATATGCAAGTGCACTTGCAATAATTGCCTATCCCTATGCATAGCTCACTCCATACTTACCAGTTTGGTTGACTGCCCACCACCCCCACCCCCCCCCCCCCCCAGGTTGCCTACCTGATCATTTCACTTCCCAGGGGTGGGAAAGTTGAGATTTAAGTCATTATATCCACGAAGTTCGACTGTTAAGAGACATACATTCACACATCTCAAGTCCCCCATAGAATCAACCTCATTCATTTCTGCCCTTCCTTTTTGTATTGCGCATACACTTAGTATAGCTAAGGATTAATGGCATAGGGAATCCTGGCTGGACCTGCCATGCAGGACTGGCGGAGAACGTCCTTCCCATTTAGATACTCTGTTAAAAGACCCTCACAGTTCATAAAAGCCCCATGCTCTTTAATGTCCATGATGCATGAATGCAATCATGGTGGATAACTCAACAGCCAATATAATACATGTGCATCAGACCAACCAGTGCAGGTACACCCAAAGGATGGCATGATGCATTGATGCAGAGCTGATGAATCAATTGCCAGGATTGCATTGATGCATCAGGACAAATGGTCACTAATAATCAAAGCAACATGTGACTTTTAAATCGATAGATCCGCATTCTAAAACATATATGGATCATCCTTGGGACCTCATCCTGAGAAATTTAGGGTCACACCACTGTCGTTTCCGTTCTTCACTGTGTTTTTAATCCAATGTTTGTATTCCCTTTGTCTCTCCCGTGGTGAGGGACTCTCTTCCCTCCTTGTATGTCTGGGTGCTCTGTGAAAATGTATGTTTTGTGTAATTTTATCCTTCAAAGCACGATTTGTATTGTGATGTGGGAAGAATGACTATGTACATAAGAAGTTAGCATAGAGGTTCAGTCAGGTTTCAAAGGCACCCACAGATTGTATATATATACATGTAGCAGCTTCCTAGTCCTACACCAGCGGTAGGGTATTTCAAAAGGTGATAAATAAGTTTTATTTTGAAATAACCTCCTGGAGGATTGGATTTCTATTCAGATAAGCAATGTATCTTAAAATGTATTTAGAAATGAGAACGAGAAGCTACACTGGTCAATAATCATTGATGCGCCTTTAAGGACTACAGTATATGCCTTAATGCTCTTTGCTCAGTATTCCGTCGCCATGCTCTATGAATGCAGTACGAGCAAGTAATTTGCCAAGGTAACATTCATGCATCAATGCATGTTTAAACGCAGTATCCTCAAAGATACTACTTTTTGTGCATCACTATGACCAATGATCCTATATACATGAATGCCTCATGTGGTCGTTAGATGGCAAAGCATCAAAATTTAAATCTACCCATATAAGTTCAGCATGCATATATGCCTACATGTTTTAGACTCCCGGGGATTATACTCTACGTTTTCAGGTATGTCACGCTCAAAGCACAAATAGGACTTGATTTCATTAATCAGAAAAAAAACGGGCACAAAACTAGCCCAGACTGCACAGTCTTTCGCCATCTGTGGACAGTATGATGGATGGAAATGTTGCTAGCAAAAACATATTGGAAGGTAACTGGAGTGGGCTCGACAAGGTGACAAAATACAAGAAATAAAAAAAAAATACAAAACGAGGGACATATCCAGTAAATGGCATCTTGGTTTGTAGCCTAGATCAGACTTTGAACTCATGTGGTTTCAATTTTAGTACCTTATATCAGACTATACTGTTTGGTAGCTCTTCTGGAATCGTATTCCCAATGTTTCCTCTTTATATCTGAAAAGAAGTGTATGCTCTCTGTATTTATATTGCATGTAGCAACTCCTCCATTTGGAGAAACCGAAATGATTTATGATCTGTCGAGGCTGCCTGTCTAGCTTCTGTCTCTTTCTGACTTTTTGTATCTATCAGTCTCTGTCCCTGTGTGTCTGTTGCTCCCTCTGCCTCTGTCGCTATCTCAGTCTGTCTGCTTCTCATTCTCATTCTCTGTCTGTTTGCCTTCCTGTCTCTCAGTGTCCCCCTTCTCTCCTTCTTTCTGTTTCCCTGTCTGTCTGTCTCTGTCTGCTTGTCTGTCTGCCTGTCTTTATCTGTCTGTCTGCTTTATGTCTGTTTGTCTCTGTCTGTCTCTGTCTGTCTGTCTCTGTCTCTCTCTCTATCTCTGTCTCTCTATCTATGTCTCTGTCTGTCTCTTTCTCTCTTTCTCTCTGTCTCTGTCTCTCTCTGTCTTTGTCTCTCTCTCTCTGTCTGTCTGTCTGTCTCTGTCTCTCTCTCTCTGTCTCTCTCTCTCTTTCTCTGTCTGTCTGTCTGTCTGTCTCTGTCTCTCTCTGTCTCTCTGTCTCTGTCTCTCTCTCTCTCTCTCTCTCTCTCTCTCTCTCTCTCTCTCTCTCTCTCTCTCTCTCTCTCTCTCAGTGTCTCCCTATGGGATTACCTAGCCAGATTAACACTCATAACAAAGCACACATGATATAGAACCACTTAATCTCATGTAAACCCTATAACTTACAACCCATATTTGACAATCTACCAAGCACACAGAAAGCACCTCCCCTTTACTATAGCAGTAACTGATAACGAAGATAAGGGCAAGTGGCGAGCCCTTTTATCTTTCCCAGGCTATGATGATATGTTCCAAGGTTGTAAGCTTGTCCTTCAATGTCATAATTGACCAACATATGGGTTATCAGGTCATTCAAATAGTTGACTTTGTTAGGCCACTCGGAAAGACATCTGTCCATATTTGTGTAGATAACAACTGATAGGTACTGATGCCCACCCTGGGCTATGATTCAAGAGATGTTATCAATAATGATAAATGAGCCATCTACTTTCTTATTACAGAAAATGAAAACCATGTACTTTCTTGAAACAGAAAACAAAACTTCTTGATATATAGTATTTCGTCTGTGGGTGTAAATTGGATAACACACCTTGTACAATGTATAGGTCTACATCAGATTCCCATACCAGAATTGCAAGGGCAGGTAACGCATACTATTGAGACATATGGCGTCACAAGCCCCAAAGAGTGAATGATAAAAGAAAGCTAAGAGACAAGAGTAAGGATAAGTATATAATATATACAGTAGGCTACATAAGCTGCACAATTCAGCTATGTGACCGTCTAAACTACCAGATGGCACTATGATAATCATGTTTACTTAATACCCATAGTGTCCCTGGAGTAGTGCCGCATTAACCCTTGAAGGGTTGTAGAGTCCTCTGATGCATTGTGTCCATATGTTGTCAGGAAGTATGAATGCAGTCTTGGATAGTCTTCCTGTGCATCATGCCGACCTTACAATATTGATGCAAAACCCGTGGGTCATCATAAAGCATAAATGCAGCCCTGGCTTGGCGACTTACCGACGCTGCATTCATATCTTATCAGAGAAATGAGCATAGCACACTTAAGCAATATACTGTGCATTGATGGATATATACTCATCAACAAATGGCAGCAGCTACTTTCATTTGGGGCAGCACACTTATTCAAGATACCGATATGCTGTAGTCCAAATGTGAAATGTGTCTGTGCAGTATGTGTGATCGTCAATTACAAACTCAGATAACACAATTACAAACACGGCTATTAGATCACTTGATCGATGGTTTCTGGTATTGGTGATGCTGTGCATATGACACTCACCCTACAGACTACGTTTTGGTATTATCCTTGGATGGCGGAAGTGGTAGTGTTAACCCTACAACGCCCCCATAATTATATATAAGTACATTTGCACCCATAGAGGACTGCAGAGTACTTCAGGGTCTTTTGGTTGATTTTATCTCCACTAATTGTATACATGTACATAAGTTAGCAGAGATACTGTGTTTTTTTCCCAGATATTCAATCCTTTCTTTCGTCGGTCTGGACAGGCATTTACTTTTTAAAAGCTGCTTGTCAAAACAGATAAAAAGATGTTCAAATATGATGATTGCCTGATACAGCAGGGATCACATCTCTTGATGACCAAATATATGAGATGAATGAGGTGAGGGAGAAAACCACTACTTGGGCAAGTCCCCTGCTCTACTCGAAAAATAGCAAGTGTTCGTTTATCAAAGCATCATGTTTATGGGTTGTGTTTACTGAACATACGATCCAGGAGACGACTGATAACAAGTGTTTGATATGATTAGCTGATATCATGGCCCGTTAATATACGATTACACCGAGAATCTGATATAATCATCTGATATTTGTTATCTGGGCATTGTTTTGATGTCTGTAGAACGGCATCACAATACAAGTATTGCAACATCACTGTCCCATGACCAGTATCGATGTAGCCTATAGTACCAACAATTTTACGTCCTTCCCTATACATACAATATAATTGAAATATAAGCACAGTGCCATTGTCATATCCGAAATGCGAAATGCGTATGTCATTGGCTTCTATATCAATCATTCACATTCCAAAATAGGAGGAGGAGTTTGAGATGTTGACATTGATCATGGCACTTCAAGAATAATGTGATTAACTATTCACATCACAATGAAACCTATTTTTAGACATGTAATCTAGATTCATCTGTCGATGTTACTCTTTCTTTCCTTCTTTCTTTCTTTCTTTCTTTCTTTCTTTCTTTCTTTCTTACTTACTTTCTTTCATTCGCCATATGATCATTTCCTTCTTTCTACATTATCATACCATGTTCCTGCTTCCAAGACTCCTCTCACACCTTTGCCCCTACCTAGCTTTCCTCATCATGTGTCCCAGATCCATGTGGTGCTGAGACCAGCCCTACTTACAATGAGTTACATGTCTCCCACCTGTCAGTGCCATGGCGGTACAAGGTGTAATCATTCTTTGACATAACTGTTACCCCCATAGGCGTCCATAGGGAAAGTAGGGCTCACACATAGACATTATACCCGCATACTGCTGAGTCATAGACTACACTTACCATTTAGGGTGATAATGGATTAGGACAACCCCCCCTCCCTGCACACACATTAGCTCTATACACCGCAGAGTTACCATCCTCATTTGATATCCTAGGATGCAAGCAATTCGGTGCCTGTTAGCCTATACCTTACTGGCTTTATTACACGATTTATCAATGAATTATCAATAAATAATCAATAGAGTATCAATAAATTAATTTGAAAAAAGTCCATGCTCGGACCAGGACTCGATGAGCTACTGACTGCTGCAAAACTTCTGTAGAGGGAAAAGGTTGGACCAGGCTGGGACACGAACACCTGCACCAGACTATGAGTATGATGTCGTATCCATCTGGCCACAGAGGCTGCTACAAGAGCTATGGTAGTAATCCAATCCATTCCCACCTTGACCCATAACCAGGCCAGTCGCGCACAGTACTGCAAGGTGTCAGCGCCTACCATAGCGGACAGAGAGGTAGGGGGGGGGGGCGGTCACAACCCAGATTGCAGGATATTTTCGCACATCAAATGTATACTAGTTATATGTAAGTAACCAGGTAAAACCTATGGCATTGTATATATACAGGCAAACACACACTCTTCCTCGTCAGTCCCTGTGGCGCAATGCATAGGGAGCTGGTCTTCCAATCAGGAGGGTATGGGTTTAACCCCTTCCCTTGGCAATAGAATTCTCGTAGGTTTTAACATGTGACATGTGACATATGACATATGCATGGATAACAGGCACTGGGTTCCTGATATCCATGGATATCAGCACACCTTACAAAGGTCATGATGCATGCATCATGGTGTGCAATATCGACAGGTATCAGCATGGGAATATCTAGGAAAAGCACCCTGAGTCACAGAAATCGTGTAATAAGTCCATCTAGCTCTTCCACTATGTTCTTCCACTTGTTGTTATTGAAAGAATCTTGTTCTTTGTGGATTCCCTTTTATAGGATTGTTGACTTTAGTCTTTCGTATAAGACAGAAAAAGATATTTCAAAGAAATGGTCAGATTCTAAGACTTCCACCAGTGAATCTCAGCTTAGGAGATGGGGACTATAAAGTAAGAATTTAGAAGCATCTAGATGCATCACAACATATGACGACATCCAATGCCATAGCACCACATGTTGAAATGACACAACAGCTGTAGCAGGTCTGACCTTGAGGCCACATATCTTGACCTTGACCATGATCCCCATTGACCTTGGCCATGATCCCCTTGTCATCTCCTGAGGCTGAGTGATTAAATACTTAAGAATTTGTTACCATGGTTACAGCTGGGACAATGCTCATAGAGTCAGGGAAGAGCAGGGGGGTTAGCCCACCAAGGGGAGCACAGTGTTTTAATGTATTTATGCTATTTATGTCCTTTGATCATCATGGTGGCACCCTTCTGGCTCTTCTCTCCAGGGCTGCACTCAAACATCACACCAACTCTTAAGGGTTATATAAAACCAATAGGATTGGCATGATGCATGAATGCAGACGTGGAGAGCAGACATCCCCAGTAACTCACCAGGGCTGCATTCATGCATTATAATGACAAAGTTTGTGAGCATATAATACTTTTATGTTAAGATCACTAAATGCGGCCATTAAGGGGTTAAACCCAACCCTTGGTAATATTGAATTGAATTGAATCCTTTGGACCCATCAGGTGCAGGTCTAATGCTCCAGGGGTACAGGAGGTTAGTTACATACCTTTGATCCTCTTCTGCAACACTTGTCCTTAACAATGGGTTCTTATGGTAAAATGTTGCCCCTGCCTCCTCTTCCTTTGTCTGAGTAAGAGTAAGGGCATGTGGAGCTCACCCACTTGTAACTTGTATATTATGCGGTCAGTCAATCCCAATGTAAGTTTAATTTACATGTGTTGTTCACAAAAAGAAAAGACGACCCAAGCACATATAATTATAGACCTGGTATTTTGAATAAACAAATATTTAAACAATCTTGGAAATACTTCACCACCATATTTATGGCAGAGAACAGAAGTGATCTAGATATATCAAAGTGCCCAGGTATGCTCAGAGCACAAGGCGTTATATCACACTATATATGGTATGTGTATCGCATGTAAAAGTTGATTGGAATATTGAAAGTTAAAACATACAAGGAGAGGAACTATACGTCTAAAACTGTGGTCTCCACCTGTCATTGTTAAACCTCTAATAGTCGAATAATGCATAAAGGGATTGCGTCCATTTATCTTCACGATCCATGAATAAACTTTTGGCGAGTGCTGGTCACTTGCTGTTTATATATTATACACTGAGAAAATAAAGTAAGCAGCATAAGATACACAAGTCAAATTCTGTCAAATTAAACTTGTCTGCCCCAGCATAGACTTTTCATGTTGGCAACTTCAGGTCCTGTCACTGAGGGGTTGTCAAGTAGAAGAACAACCTCACTGAAAACCCGCCGCTATTAGTAAGTCGTCATAAATGATGAGTTTAGGGTCGTCAGGTCATTATGACGACCCTAAGTCGTCATACTGACCACCTTGGCTCTACTGCTAGTCTGGGATTGTTCCATGAGAGGGCCCCACTATGCATTTCTATGATACAAATGATGTGACCTGGAGCATAATATAAGCCTATCTTAACATTGCTCTTGTTGTATAGTCTACTATGAGTAGGAGAATATGGGCAATGTTTGATTTGATACAAATGTACCTGAGAAAGATAGGAATTTCTATGTGGAAAAGGTAGAAAAAAATGGGTCATCCTGGAAATTCACACCGCTCTGATGGATATTGCTAAAGTATGAGCCCTTATTTGAGTGTGTCTAAGGTATACTACATGTAGATGGGTGTACTCACAATAAACTACATCACAATGTTTCACTGAATCTATGACAGTGGATTGAGAATACCCACAGTATATACTCTTTAATGGTGGATGAGATAACGAGATGTAATTAAAGAAATGATATTGGGAAAATGGAAAAGACAATACTTTATATATTACATGTAATTTCTACACAGGACTATATAGTTATAACAGACAGCAATAGTGACGACTTTAGGTCGTCACCTATGACTACCCCCTGACAACCTAAAGCTGTAGTTTTAGGTATTGTCAACTTGAGCACCTAAAGTCGTCACTATTGACGAGTTCTGGATCCTGTAGGTTTTCTCTCGCTGGGACATCTAATGTTGTCAATATGAATCCTCTGTGCTCAGTATTATGAGATAAATTTGGCAGGTTCTGAAATGCATATTTTATGCTGCTCCCTTAGAAGACACTGGCGATCCTACTTTTTGTGTAATACAGGATGATCATGATGCATACTAATCTATTGCTAGCGAATTATTCAGCTTTGATGATTCTTAGCGCCATAGTCATGTCATAACGACTAAGACACATGAATCTGGAAGCGTCTTGTCGACTATAAAGTGCTAGGCTCTAACTTTTGGCCACCTAGGAGGACCCTGCCACCACCTTCTACCCACATGTGTGCCAATTGTCATATCACCTGCCAACAGTCTCTGTCTGCTTATACACCATGCCATATGGACAAGAGGAACCTTGGCGCTACTGGAGGAAGGGGGTAGGGGGTGGGTGGGAGTACATGTATACCATATTCTGAAGATTTAATGCCAACATGTATAGGTGGTGTGTTCTGGAAATGACAGCATGTGGAGATTCTAGTAAAAGGTAGATTTGTACACGTATCGCATGTGTGCTGGGATTTTATAAGGATATATCTATGTGTATGTAGCACAAGCATATATCAAGCGCCTCTATCTCAACTGAGTGTTCTTTAAGCTTCCAAGAGGTTTGAGAATTCACAATAAATTGTTCCATAAAAAACTGTTCAAACTGATATTTACTGAGTCAAATGCTTCATATCTGATAAGGAGGAGGCACAAACACACTTCTTAAGCCCTTTAGATGTTGGATAGGACCTCTAGGTTAATGTTACTTTGGCACCATAATGCAAAAAACTCATTGCTGGCGAATAACTCACCAGCAATGCATTGAATGCATCACATTGCAGGCCCTCAAGGGGTGCATCAACCTTATAGAAATGGCATGATGCAGGAATGCCGTGGTGTGAGTTACTTACATACATCATGGCGACCATTACATGTCCCTTAATGGGTTCGTGCTTTGTTTATCAAGTACTATGGGATTTCTCCTTTTTTCAAGAGTTTATTAATGTAGGGGAATTTTGAAAGCAAAAGCTTGAGAGTTTTAAGACGCACATATGCCAGTAGGGTTCTATATATGATCGTATCTCTATATTTACCGTGACTACATTAACTCGATTTCTTTTTTTCACACTTGAGTAAACTGAAAAGAGTTTTCACTTAGTGTAGTCGGAGTGCAAATAGGAGTACGTGTTTGGTAGGCACCACCTTGAGACTCCCATAGCCACATACATGTAATGTCAAGGGTATATATTTATATGAGCAAAAACCTGCTCGCGATAATGCCATATCAGATAGCATGCATGTAAATAGATGCATGGATAATTACCAAGTTAAATCGACATCATTAATAGGGATATGATTTAATTTTAGTGATTGATTAGGGGGTGGGGGTCTGCTACTTTATCAGCAGGAATATGTAGACTGTGTTGAAGTATATAGCCAGGGCATCAGGCTAGCGATGTTGTCCTAAGCAGGGTAACTTAGCATAGCTTGTATTTAACTGTATTTGGTATATGTGTGTATGTGGTCCCCAATAGTACACAGCCCCAGATCCATAACTGGTTAGTCCTTTAAGGGTGGTCACAAAACGCATTAATGCAATATATGCAACTATTCCCAATGGCAGTTGTAATGGATAAATGATAGATATACTCGTTAGGGTACTATTGAAATGTCATGCTGAACATGCTTCCCCCTGAAGGTGATGATACACTCCTGCGTCGGCACCATGCACCAGCACAGTGCTGGCTGGCTCACCAGAACAGCACCGGAGCATCGCGACAACAAAGAAATTACCCCCTAAGAGGAGTCAAGGAGTCCTTAAAGGTTTAGATCGAACCTGCAGAAAGGGCCCTGGTGTTGACTCTTATACTATATCATCATCATCACCATGCTGAAAGTCACATAATTGGACATTGCACCCTGCTCTGACTTATTTACAGACAGATAACAATTCCAAGATTTTGCTTGCAATGTATAAATTCCCCTGTTATAAATATGAATCGATGAATATGAAAAGAATCTGTGTTGCGAAGAGTGTACGCAATCATCTTCTAAGGGCCTGTTCATCTGAATCACACGATTATCGAAATGAGTAGTATGGAAATGTGGTAATAGAATATTCTATTCGTTTAAAGCATTTCCTAAAGTGTTTGTTGCACACAATTCTGGCACCACGTTTCGGTTGGCACCCGGAGTCAATATCATAGAAAGTAAATATTCAAAGTCACACTCCGCAAATGTAATGCACATTCAGACGTCAACTATGACGATTCTCAAATATCTCCACAGTTCGGGTAATGTTGGGTGAGGTGGCAATGTTGTGCCGAGCAATGGCTAATGTCAATTTTACAGAATCCAAAGGCGTGTTTGGAAAGTCACAGCATAGTCCAACTTCGAGTTTGAACTTTAAAACATTTGGCTTTCTTTTTGAATCAGCATGGAACCTTTTCTGGAAAAGTCAAATATCAAAGCAAGATAAATTTGGTGTACGTGCATTGCTCTCTTTCTCAGACTAACAGGGCCGCTGCTTGTTTCTTCTTTTTTTCTCTTTCTCTCTCTCGTTTGATTATTCAAATTTGAGACAGATAGTATTAATCATATATGATGGTGATAGCTATTATTGATTCAGCCGATAATGACCCTTGATCAGTTGCCTTTGAAGAAACCCAGTGACAACCAATTTTTATTCCATTTCAGGACAAGAAGATTACCTCAGTAAGAACGGAATTGGCCAGACCACAACTTTTGAGCTTCAGCAGACGACATTTAAAGCAGACGCCATTAAAATGGCCGCCGCAATAGAAGCCAGACTCTTCCCGCCACATGCCCTGCCTAAGGTCAAACGAGACCAGCACCGGAAGTTGGAGGAACGCTTCGCGGAATGTCGGAATCCCAACGAGAGCGACATCATGTTGATTGCGGCGGAAGTAGGGCTGTCGGAACAGGAAACGAAGGTAGGGGCAAGCACAGGTAGCTCTGAAATTACCGTCCCCAACCCCGACCAACCAACCCTATGTGAATTCCGTCCCTTCTCCATCTTGTTCTTTTCCCATGTTGATGATTGATTCTCTCTTTTTTTTTCTGCATTTTAAGCTGAATTTATGTAGTATCCCATTCCTTTATATTGAAAGCAATATCGATCACTTTTAGGGGTACCTGAGGAAAAACAAACATGTTTTGTTCATTCAATTTGGCTGAAATGGTTTTATAAACTCCTCACAAAAGTTTTCATAGAGTCTTGAACATTTGCTTGAACACTGGCTTTTTGGCCTAAATTTTGTCCTTATTTTTTTGCTAAAAATATCTTAGCAGAAAAAGCAATCTGCTAATAAAACAGTGCAGTAGACCACTGCATTAGGAGGAATCTCTTAGAAACGAATGGTGAAACCTCTGTCCCAAAATTGCCGGACAACTGTCATTATTCTGACGGCATTTACTTTTCACAGTGTTAGACAATGTTGAAGTTTGGGGTGGTCGGAGAGTGTCCAGGGGTGAAAGGGGTGACCTTGATTCTTAGGGTGGTTAGCCTTTTACTCATGGCTGGTAAATCAAAGGTCGCGTGTACCTATTGCCTGGTGAGACCGTACCTCACACCACCTGTCAGAAAGAACTGAGGTGGTGCGTTAAGGTTAAGCCTTGTGTGGATTGCTGGCTACAATATGGCTTTCAAATGGCCTATTTTATTGTGGAGCTGATGATTTTACTATAGAGTCTCTGAGACTTTTATATCATTGTAAAGGGGGTCCTACTCGGGGGTTACACTGAAAACATGGAAGATCCGAAATTAGTCAGCGGTGACCACTTTAGGTCCTCAAGTTGACGATACCTAAAACTACAGCTTTAGGTAGTCAAAATGATGACTTTAGGTGATCATCCTGACGACCTGAGTCATCAGGATGACAATACTGACAGTACAGAGTCATCATATTGATGACTCAGGTCATCAGGATGATGACTTAAAGTCGTCATTTTGACTACCTAAAACTGTAGTTTTAGGTATCGTCAACTTGAGAACCTAAAGTGGTCACCGCTGACTAGTTTCAGAACTTCTAGGTTTTCAGTGTATGTCTTCTTATGCACCGATTTATGGATAATTAATTAAAGAAAATGGTTGGGCCAAAAAAAAAGTGTGTTTTTAAAAAAAGGAATTTTGAGTTTGTACACCAATGTAATAAAAATGTGTATAGCCAAGCGAAAAGCCCCCCCCCCCCCGAGGAAAAGTCCATTTTTAAATTCAGGCCATGAACTTTCTAATGATGTATTACATGAGAATATATCTCTGCTAGCTTTAGAGTTAAGGCTCTATGAACTTAGATGGTTGCTGAACTATCCAAATCCCAAATAAGGTCTAACTTGTATTTTTCATGAGATATCTCAGATGATATGTATAATTAAGCATAATTTTGCAAATTAGGTAAATTTTCATATTCTTCACATTTTTTTTTCTCATAAAATTTGACCTGATAATTGGATTTTTACTATTTTTTTCAACACATCAATCCTTGTGGCTGTGGCTACAAATAGGCTTTTCTGATTCCTCAATTTTTAGTGAAAATAATGTTTCCATGGCAACCAATATCAACAAAAGCACTGATTTTTGCCCCAAAATGTTCTATTTACATTCTAAATTTTGAAGGTTTTCCTCAAAAAGGGGATTTCCCTTTAGGACTATTGTAATCTACATAAAAAAGTAGTATATAACAATTTTTTTGGTATATTTTCCCCTTTAGGAACATAGTGGTGTCCCCCTGGTGGCCAGAATTAGTACTAATCCCCCCTGGACGGTCCTTTTAACTTGCCTCCTCACGTACACTGCAAAAATGGTGTTTAGATCCTAAACACAATTCTAAACATATTCTTGCAACGTTTTTGTAATCACATTAATTTCCTAAACATGTTTAGCCAAACAATGTGCTTAGCTAAAGTGTTTAGAAATGTAGGTGTTTAGGTTAAAACTTTTGTGTTTAGATATATGAATTGTTGTGTTTAGGTGTTTATGAATTTTTGTGTTTAGATGTTTAAATGATTTGATGGAGAGTTAAGGTTTGCAGACATGTATGCATTAAAAACAGAGATATATTTTGTTTTGTTTTCTCATTTACTGGGGGGGGGGACATCAGCAGGTATTTACTTGCCAAAGTCTCCAAAGATGTCAGCCACATCTATATATGTGTACATATATTACACACTGTATCAGAATAAGAGACTTGAGAAAGTACAACAGCTTGGCAGGAAGGACATTGCCTTATCTATTCCAGAATAACATCAAATAGGAGTCAGTCATGGAGTTTATTGATTATTTTATGGAAATGATGGTGGCATGAGGTGAATCTAGTCAATTGTCTATTGCCCTTTCTATTCACATGACATTCTATGAAATGAAACCATGATAAACATGGGATTTGGGGACATTTGTCACAACAATTGATTATAACTGTGTGCAAATAGTCCAGTCAAAGTTACCATAATCTCCCGCGTAGAAGGCGCAGCTCGCGTAGAAGGCGCCCCCCCCAACTCAGAGAAGGCCTTTTCATGTAGAAGGCGCACGTACCTCTTCTGGATCGATTTCCGGAAAAACCCGCGTATAAGGCGCCCCCCCCAACTCACAGGGGGGCTGTTTCGCGTAGAAGGCGCCCCCCCCTCCCCACCCCCCTATATGAGTTCAAGGTGTCATCGGCACACGGTCGGCGTAAAAAAACGGCGAGCAAATCTACAGCGACCGGTCTGCCACGGTGCTGGCTATATGAGTTCAAGCTGTCATCGGCACACGGTCGGCGTCAAACCCGCTGAGCGCCCGTCGACACCTCCCGGTCTGCCGCGGTGCTGGCGCTATGAGTTCAAGCTGTCATCAGCGCATTTTCCCAAATGAGATGTTGGAAAAACCCGCATATAAGGCGCACCCCCAACTCAAGGCAATTACCCTCCCGCGTATAAGACCCAGCAGCATTTTGTTTGGCGTAGAAGACGCGCCTTCTACGCGGGAGATTACGGTAGTGCTGCTACCTGGTGTGGATTCAACATCCAAGTATCTAAACATATTGATGTTTAAATATAAACACTTATTTTTCAACTGTCTCAACTCTAAACATCTAAACATGTTTAGCGTAAATGTTTATGTAGTTAGAATAAAAGTGTTCATTTCCTAAATGTGTAGTCGATGAGACACCTAACTGACCTATATGTTTAGGTTTTAAACATGTTTAGACCTAAACATGTTTAAAATCTAAACACCATTTTTGCAGTGTATGGTCAGATATGCCAGGTTCTTTTATTTTACTGTAGAAATACGAAATGTATGAGAAATGTGAAAAATATGCAGAAGACATGCCTTATGAAACTGCATGTTAACTCAAGACCAGTAGAAAAATAGATAGAAGATTTTTGAAAAATGGGTAGAAAATCATCAAAAACAGATGGAAATTCACGAAAAACTCTTAAAAGTTCTCAATATAAATGTTTTTTTTTCTCCCTGTTTTGGTAGGGTCGATCGGGTAACTAGAAACCCTTTTTTATGCCTTGTAGTCTTTTTGAAGTCTATTTGAAGGTATGCTAAATAAACCCAAGTGCATGTGGAAGAAACCACACAACTCACTGCCGGATTTAATCAGGGCAACAGTAAAAAGGTGTTTTTATCACGATAAATGAAACTTTCTCCTTAAGCAGGTTAAATCTTAGCCTGATGTCATTTCCCAACCTATGATTGCATTGACCACAAACTGTTTTTCCCCTATGTGCGCTCTGTAGGGTGTAAAAAGGAGTGGTCGTTTTGGAATGGGGCCACATGAAGAGCCTCCTTATCTCTGTCCAACACTACTTCTACACCCTAGGCCTTACTTGCACGTGGTCACCTACCATGGTGGGCATTGTTCATGCCAGTCCCCACAGCCTACATTCTACAAGTGGCATGGACCCTGGATATCTGCCAGCCAGCTGGGTATACTATAGAGGGTAGAACATGGCATGGAGCATACAAAATAAGGGTCTAAGTAATACTCACAAAGTCCCCTTGTGTGGTTTCCCACTGTTTTCTGACTTCAGGGCACTCTCAGGGCATTTAAGGTGTCAGCAGAGATCGTTGAGTAATTCCCCAAAATTCTTCACTTCACTTTTGTGCTATTTCAATCACACATCTAGAGTCATCTATATTTCACTTCATCGCCATATCGCTATGGTTTCCATAGTTACATTCACTGACAAGAATATAATACAACAGTAATCATGCAATCTGCATACCAAATATGGAAAGCAAGTACTTCTGGTGACCTTCATATCACTGTGTAGGTTGTCCTCAGATAACCTTTATGTCACTGTAAGGTCAGCTTCAGATGACCTTCAGGTCATTGTAAGGTCAGCCTCAGGTGGCATTTATGTCACTGCATGTTCAGCCTTAGATGACCTTCATGTCACTGTAAGGTCAGCCTCAGGTGGCATTTATGTCACTGCATGTTCAGCCTTAGATGACCTTCATGTCACTGTAAGGTCAGCCTCAGGTGGCATTTATGTCACTGCATGTTCAGCCTTAGATGACCTTCATGTCACTGTAAGGTCAGCCTCAGGTGGCATTTATGTCACTGTATGTTCAGCCTTAGATGACCTTCATGTCACTATAAGGTCAGCTTCAGGTGGCATTTCTGTTGCAGTAAGGTCAACCTTCATGTCACTGTAAAGTAAGCCTCAGTTGACCATTATTTCACTTTCATATCCCATGGAGATTACTCTCGGATGACCCTCACGTTACTGATACCTAGACCCCAGGTCATCCTGAAGTCAGATTCGTGTCACCGCAAAGAGTGACTCACTTTATATCAACAACCAGCAACATCCAGTCCACCTAACCTGGAAGGAGATCCCAGACGTCGATAAACACGACAACAGCAACAGTGGCACACAGGATGTGTCACACTAGACAAATGAGCTTGGTAGTACACAGATAACACTGTCATAATAGACCCTGTATAAATACATAATCCACGCCACACCATGACCATGGCTCTGTATCATTAGTCCACTGTGTTGCTGTGAGGAATATGGTATATGAAGACGGAGGCAGTACATGTATAAGGCAGTGATCATTTTTTAACAACAGGGGAGGGGGGGGGCTGGTGAGTTTGCGTGCGGACGTGCAAAAAGAATTTCGACCCCTCCCTCTCGAGGAGGTAAAATTTTCTCAACCCCCCTATAAGGAACAAAAATCGAGCGCGAATGTCCCCTTTTAGCCTATAGTAACGCGCTGGGTTTTCCACTGAAAACAGGTGAAATTATTTTGACCCCCCATCAGAGGTGTTGAAAAAATTCTGACCCCCTGGTCAAGGGGTTGAAAAAATCTGACCCCCCCTCAAACCCACCAGTCCCCCCTGTTGTTAAAAAAAATGATCACTCCCTAAGGGTGAATAGACTAATAACAAAGCCAGCAATATCATAAATGCACTGCAAAGGCATAGTTTTATGGAGCAGGATCTCCCAGCAATATTGTTCCATTTTATTCGGCAGTTATGCTTTCTTTACTCTTATCATTTGCCTTAATTATCAGTTTGATTATTTAAGGGCAGTATGGACAGCTGAACAAAGTACTGGTTCAAAACTCTTGGATGATCTTGAATCAAAATTCAAAGTTTTCTAATTTCAATGATAATGCAATGGATCAATTTTGATGAATAAAAGGCAGACAAATTATATCTATCCAAATAGTTAGAAAAACATTTATGGCCTCGGTTAACCCTTTAAGGCCCGCTGATACAATAATGCATCATGCACATTGGTCGTCATGATGCACCAATGAAGTGTTAGTAAGACTGCTCACCAGCACTTCATTGGAGCATCATGACGACCCTCCAGGAGTATATGTATCAACCCGTAGGGTTGGCATGATGCTCCAATGAAGTGCTGGTGAGCAGTCTCGCCAGCACTTCATTGGTGCATCATGACGACCAATGGACATGGTGCACTCCTGCATCAGTGCCCTTTAAAGGGTTAAGATTGATCCTGCAGGTTCTCGGGGGCACAGAGAGCAACTCAGCCATACAGCCACCCCCCTGCCTGGTGTTGTTTCCTTACATTAACCCCTGCCCTCTCAGATCCTCCAACACCCGTGCTCTACAAAACCAGCTGTACTACAGTGCTATATGGAGGGTCATTGTGGTCAAACTGTAAAAGACCACAACCCAGCTGTAATGTACTGCTATATATGGAGGGTCATTGTGGTAAAACTGTACAAGATCACATCCTAGTTGTACTGCAGTGCTCTATGGAGGGGGTGTCATTGAGGTAAGACTGTACAAGACCATAGCATAGTTGTACTGTACTGCCGTACGGAGGACCATTGGGGTAAAATCGTCCAAGGCCACATTGTAGCTGTATTGTACTGATTGTTATAAAACTGCACACAATCAGCCGTAGCACATCACTGGAATTATGAAAGGTCATTGTACTATTTTAAGGAACAATTTAACTTTCTTTGGCATTTGCATTGAATCGAGGAATACATCAAATTCTTTCCGACTATTGTCGGGTATCCATATACAGTCATTCATTTTAACAGAGATTAATCATGGCGGGTCATCATGGTCATTGTTGTAAAGATATAGGAATGTAGAAGACAAAGGTGCATGGTTTCGAAGTCATCAATGGTATCTAAGCTGTTAAGGGCAAACACGTGATCTCGATTACCAGAATACCCCACCATAAAGCAGCGAGGATGAGGATGATCCCTGGGGATACTAGGAAGGTATAATTTCTCACTAACAGCTAACTGCCAGCCTGCTGGCACCCCAAACTACTACATACACTGTCATACATCACTGCACAACGCCACCAGCGGAGCACATCCATAAACCACCTGAGCTGGGGTCTGATACACCCTTTAAGGGGTTGAAGCTTCAGATTGAATTTTCTCCCCAATTTCTGAGAAATCTGCGATCCCTTGATTGGTTAGAATACCCTTGTTTCACCAAGCGCATTACCACTAGTGGGCAGCCTCGGCAACAAGGTGTTACAGGCCGCATGCTACAGAGAGGGTTAACTTGTAAGCCTCGAATAAATGCAGTCAGATCAATTAAAAGGGTAGAAACTGATGGTAATATCGCTCATGGGGCTGATGAAATTTACAACGGTACAATCTAGCTTAAAAGCAAGGTAGGTGAGTGAGTGAGTGAGTGAGTGAGTGAGTGATAAGTGTTGTATAATGTCATTTCGACAGCTAAGGTCATTCATGGTAGTAGCTCATGGTGAGAAGTACAATAGTAACATTACACAATTCCATAGAGTAATGTGTTGGTGACCTCGCATATGTGCACCACACACATCCGAGGGGATAGGAAAGAGGAGACATTGCCCCTTTAAGTGGGCTAGGGAAGCCTGATGAAGTAAATGTACAAAGGCAAGAATAACAGGTTAGAGGCAAGTACTGCTTTCCGTGCCTCCACCTTGTGTTAATTGGACAAAACACAATTCCTTGATATTGCCAACACATACCTTCTATCACAAGGTTGTTATAGGAATTTTGAATGCTTAACTGACCATGTGATATGAGTGGGGGGGGGGTGGTCATCTCAATCAGTAACTCAAGATTAAAAGAAAATTGTTGTAGGTGTAAATTTCTAGGTTACACAAGTCTTATGAGGTGGTAAAGGCCAACATCACAACGATCCACGGCAGGGTTTCTCTCTCCTCTCCTGTTCTCTCTCTCTGTCTCTCTCTGTCTCTCTCTGTCTCTCTCAGTAACTCAAGATTAAAAGAAAATTGTTGTAGGTGTAAATTTCTAGGTTACACAAGTCTTATGAGGTGGTAAAGGCCAACATCACAACGATCCACGGCAGGGTTTCTCTCTCCTCTCCTGTTCTTTCTCTCTCTCTCCCTCCATAATATTCAGTTTTAATATGGAATTTGAAAATTCCTTCTATTCCATTTAAGAGAGGTATAGAAATGAAGTTATTAAATTTTGGTCAGGGGGAAAGATTTTCTGTTTCTTGAACAAAAATGATAATCATTAATTCTAGGTCCACACCTCTTGGACCTAGAATCGTACAATGTATACCTTCAATCCTTAAATGAGTACAACTGTTTTTCTACTTTCAGATTTGGTTCAAGCATAGGCTGGCCCTCTGGCGGCGACAACAGGGACTTCCGGCCAATAGCAGCGCCGTCTATGACTGACCCACAATCCCAAAATGTCTGGATCACTGCTTAACCAATCAAAACTCATTCTCAGCATCACATTGGGAAGTCAGCGCCCGAGGCAGCGTCTTCTCATCTCACGTCAACAACGTCACGTCATCATTTCCATTCTTCTTCAAATGTGCTCATTAAATTATTATAATGATTATAAGTACTAAAATACATTATACAGTTTTCTCACGTAACAGATGTGTACTACTGAGGGAAACTACAATTTTCAATACTGCTAAGATTGTAGCCATAATTGTATCATAGATGCTACAGGGAGTTACCAGAATTTATGAATTATGCTGTCTGGTATTTTGTTGGAAACCAATCATGCTCAGTAGCTAATAAACCTATGTTAAGCCCTCAGGAGGGCATTTCAAAATGATAGTTATTGATATAAATTTGAAATGCCCTGAAGAGAAAAGGACTGATACATATACACTGTCAGAGACGTGGTCTCAATCAAATCCCCATCACAATTTGATTGAGACGAGTGCGTCCAGTTAGCCTCTGACCAACTAAGCTCTAGGTGAAGTGGAAGGGGACAACCTATAGTTAGAAAATGCATTTAATAGTCAAGTCACTGTATTACACTGTCTGGTATTCAGAGTCTTGAATTTCAACTATACTGCTGTAGAAAATGACTTCACATCATTTTGTTAAATGGTGATTTAGTATACACACATTTAATGCTTGTGTATAGACTTTAATCAGACTGTTATAGATGTGTACTATTCCTCTTTACAGGGTATAGCCAATTACAGTTTGCATTCCTCATGTTGCCATTACTATTGCATTTACACTCTAAACTGATAATCTATTTAAATAATGTCAATAGGAGGGTTTTCTTGAATAGTTATAGGAGTGAAATTTTCTTATTCTTTTTGTGGAAGAATACATTCACAAATGAACGGTTCCCAGTGTACCTATGGGAATTCCCCAGTTCTTTTAAACCAGATATAATTATATTTAAAACCGTTGCACTTGATAGCCCAACGGCAATGACTTAGTGGGAGTCTGTAACACTGTGTAAGTCAGATGTTTTGAGGACATCCTTGACCTCAGTTAAGCTGCTTATGGTTGGTGCAGTAGTATAAGGAAAGGCTGTACCCACCTCTGTACCGGTCTGCAATGACTGTTCAACAGTTGATCTTTATCCAAGTTGAGACTGATAACCCTGATAAAACAAGTGAAAAATGCAGAAGTGGTTT
This sequence comes from Acholoe squamosa, assembly GCA_949317995.1. Classification (NCBI taxonomy): domain Eukaryota; kingdom Metazoa; phylum Annelida; class Polychaeta; order Phyllodocida; family Polynoidae; genus Acholoe; species Acholoe squamosa. The sequence continues at coordinate 16,412,308 of OX439043.1, read as the reverse complement.
AGGGACAACAAAATGGATTTTCCGAGCGTTTCCACTCTCCGAGGTGGGTGCATCTCATGGGCATTCTGATGGTGGGTCTATAACTAAAATAATGAAAAATATAAGTAACCAGAGATCAAACGGCATTGATTGTAGTCTATATGGCTGCTTAATATACTTACTTTTGTAATGTCAAATCTCCTGACATGTGGTTTTATAAATATTATATCCATCATTCCTCGATCTAGCCAAGCCATGTCTGCTGATTTCTCTCACATTCCATTATATGACAAATCAAGTCAACGGAGGTTAACAATAAAATACAAAGGTGTATAGTTAGCCATTTGTGTGTTGCATATTCCTGTCTGAGGTATGAATGCGATACTCAAAGGGTTAATTTAGATTTCATAGTGTTTATATTATTTACTAGTAATCAGAGCTTGATGAGCATTGATTGACTACTGAATTCAAAATGTTCTCTCATAAAGGATTTAGAAAAGTATGTAGGCCTACCTACTATCTGTTGACATAGACGCCTGATGGACAGATCCCAGTGGGTACAAAATGTTGAATCAACATTAAAATTGCGTTTATCAACCATTATCAACGTTATTTCAATGTTGATTCAACGTTCTGTGGCAACCTGGACTAATTCAAACGCATCTGTATACATAATGAGAATGAAGTAACTGCTTATTGCGTGATCTCCTGATGCAGATCTATATATAGGATATTTTCTTCTGTTTCTGAGATACAGGGGTCAAAGAGTTGGTCTAATGATATAATGTGTGTCAAATTATGATGTTGTAACTGCTTACATTTTGATCTATCATTGATCAAAGACGTTGATTAAAAATCATCGGGCTATGTGCAAATAAGAAAGTTGGACTTAATTGAATAAATATGTGTACAAATAATACATGCGTCAATTTTTTTTTTATCGGCAGAGAGGCATTTCATTCCATCAGTCGTCCATATTAAAGTATTTTATTTTACATGAAAAATGACAGTATTCAAAAGCATAAAAAACATACAAAGTTCATTTGACCTTGGTCAAAAATGCATGAGAATTCTTGGTAAGGGGATTGTAGCCCCTGTAACGTGCCTAGCCTATTGTGGACAGCAGCCCATCTAGGGTCCACTTATTTCATCTTGCGCTGACAGAAAGGATTGGCTGGGTTGGAAATAGGCTGAATAAAATTGTTGACAACTGGCTAATTTGTATTGACTATGTTAATCAACCTATTGCCAATTCTTATCTAACATTACCAAACTGAATTTAGTCAACCATCAGCTATTTCAACACTTGATTATCGGTAGACACACCAACGTTGAAATTTCGTTCTCAATTCCACATTCACTAAACACTGTTACCTCTGAGTTTGAAACATTCTCATTGTTTATTCCATGTATATATGTCAGTATAACAGCTATGAAGCAATGTGATATCAACAATCAATCAACAGAGAAACATAATGTTTAGGCCTAATCAGTGCTGGTGAATAGATGTTGAATCATAGTTGATCTGATTATGTGAGAACTTTACAAATTTAAACAAAACCTCAATCTTGCATCAACTATTCAATGTTATAATCAAACGCAATAAATGTCATGTAAACATCCAGTTAACTAAAGTGTGCCCATTTGAATGGGCTTCGTAGGTTCATCTGAGCACTACATGCTCAGGCCAAAAAAAAGAGCTGTGTTTCCGGTAACATGGTCCAAAAAGTTGAGGTAGGTAGGTTTTTTTTGCATCTAAGGCCTAAGGTCATACTTTGCCAGGTTTTTGATGGTTATTATAACAAAGGATCCTTTCCTATATGAAATATAAGAAAATGATGGGGAAATACATGTATATCTTGCGAATAAAATTTTTCACATGAAAACTTAAAAAAACTTGAAAAGAAAAAATTAAAAATTGTGAAAAAAATCTTAAAAAAATGGAAAGACATTGAAAAAAATTCTAAAAAAATCTGAGGTCAACCCCTTTTGGCTAAGGACGGTCGGGTGACCGGAAACTTTTTTTTTTTTTTTTTTACCTCAGTTTAATGTGATCTTTGTAGAACGATGACCGGCTACACTGTTAAAAAATAACTGTTGAATCTACCTGGGATCCTCGTAAAACTGAACAGAGAACTACCATAATTGTATTGCAATGAATCAGTGTAGTTTATATAATGAAGACCCAGATGGCAGCACGTGGTACATGCGATCTCCGTGCATGAGGGATCTCTGACAACTTTGGGACAGTGATTTTATTGTTATTTCAATGACATTTTTTTACAGTGTACCTATAAAATGTGTGTATAACAGAGATGACTCATGGAACTCAATAGTTACAAAAAGTATTTTATTCAGACAATAAACCGATTTAAATAGGGGCAGAATATATTTTTGTTGTGTAGAAAACTGTAGCGTCAAATATCAATACAATTCGTACCTTTACATTTTTTTCATACATAATTATACGTGCAGAGTGGACATTACATTTTTGGCAACATCAACAAAGATATTTTGTATCACATGGTTAAATCACCTTAACAATTTATGTACACATGTACTGATATAAGCTGTGTACCGCCAAAGTAAAACATCACAAAATACAATAACTTAAAAGGTAACTTTCAGTTTGTATCAATGGACTTTCATTCTCTATAACAATACAATTTTTAATTTACCTTACTCGAAGAAAGTTCCAACCATCCAGCTAGAGGAAATCAGGTAATATCTTTGGATCTTATTATATTTGTCCTAAGGTGACACAATTCATGTACCTAAAACTAATCCTGTGGAAGCAATACTTCTCACATATCGAGTCTGGGTGAAAATGGCAACTTAGGCCAGGAAGATAGTTCTATATTTCAGGTAATATGCTTAAAAGTATAATGATCAGGTAGGGTCGGTCAGATTGGTCTTTATTGTGTAATCCTTTTAAATAGATATGACGACCCATCACTAGTGCTGGTGACTTGGGAAAAGCTGGGTCAACCAAATACATACAATCTGTTTGGAAAAATAAGCTATGGTCGGCATATTTTGATAGGTAGCGTCCAGTTACCTGGAACACATAATTTATTAGGCATTAACATAATCTTGGTGGGTGAGAATGGGTATGAACATTCACATTTACAGTGGCTTATAGTTTCCTAACCGAGTCATCCAAATTATTAGTGGCACATATATGGTTAATTGCATTTAACTCCCTTCATTTGAGCCATCAAAAAGGTTGTCTTTTAACATCACTATCTTTCACCCATTCCCTCTATGAAAACAGAGGGTATGCTTCATATCATTCAGTACAAACATATACAATATTGTGCAAATACACCAGGAGGTCATTTCTTAATATACTGTGAATGCAACTTCCAAGTTATTGCAAAATTCCCATAGGAATAGCATTGAGACTTCAAGTTGTAGGGCTGTGTGTGATCGTACTGCAAGAAATGACCCCGTCCCTTTATCTCCTCAGGTAAATAGACAGTACCCTCGTTTGGTCAATTCACTTTTTAGCAAAGCTATAGGTTATCACTAAGTGATAAGTCTTATCAAGAGGGCAACAAGAAACACAATTGTTTACGATTTTTTTCCACATGTATACAAAATACCCGTACATACAATAGCAACATATAATTAATCTTAAAAGATATGCAAGTCAAATCTATATTGACCGCTACAACTTGTATTCACATGCATTTTAGTCTGTCATTGTTATTACAATTACAGTGAGTGTGTATGTATACACATTCTGGAAAGGCAACAGAAGCAACGTTAACAGTACAATCTCTCATAGAAGTGACATGCGAAAAAGCCCGAACCTTCCAATAATTCAATTACAGAGCTCTTTGAGCCTTATCCAAGAAGGCCTTGTAGAACTGCTAAGTGTTACAACACTGCTAACTGTTAAATAACACTTAGCTACAGGGCCACCTTGTAACCCATCTGTCTAAACGCCCACATCATAAACATTTTACAAAAAAAATGTCAAGGGGTAATCACATTATTAAAAAAAAAGGTATAGTAGACTTTGGCACACGCGGAGTGCCAAAAACTTTTAGTTTTTATGTACTTTAATTCCACCCTCAACATACTGTAAACAGGGGGCAATTTCTCTGTCCTAGCCCTGAATTTCAGAGTAGCTGAATTTCTTTTGATTCAAAAGGATCGAGAATATTTACTCGCCTCTATCATTGAATTAGTATCGTTCATTTACCATAGCCCGCGCCTAACCAAGACAGGGACCTCTTAAACCTTTGAGAAATCTCTGGCTACAGTGTGCATTGTTTTATTTTTCTATGACAACGTAAGCAACAATAAACGTGTGCAGATATGGTATATGTACTCTCTATGTCCATTGCATAAAGCTGTGTAATCAAAATGTAATTATACAGTGCGTGCATTTACTACCTACTCTAATAATGCTGGTCTCTCATCATCGTGAGCATCATAAAAAGAGTTGTAGGGAATTTGAAACTTCCTTTGAAGCAATACAGTGAGATGGGGAAACATTAAGAAGAAAACACCCTCATTCAATTTTTCAGTTCTCGGTGATGAGAGACCAATAGTTTCCCCATATCTTTTTTTTTTTGTGGTGTACATGATAATCTTCCTTTTATATTTCCTATCACAATTGCTGGCTAAAATACACAACTATATACATTTGGATGTATGCAAATGGTTCATGGACCTGAGCACCAACAACACAAGCAATTCAATATTATATCAGGTTTTATATCACAGACAGTAGCGTGTCCTTCAGCTTGGCAACATCCGCCTATTTTGATCTAAGGGAGCATTGGACTTCTCACATAGCCATGTTAACTGAATATGGTCGTATTCAAACGCATAAATTTGAATCTGGAACAAGATGTGCACTATAATTTATCATAACGTCTGAAATATAGTTCATCGATAGGCGTCTAGGGGAACAGTATAGCTCAATTTTTATTTTCCTATTTTTGTCTTGATGTGGCAGGTCTCATCTGCTCCTATCACCACTTTGAATTTTATTAAACAGATTATCCAATACCGTGGTCTGAAATAGAATATTTTATTATTTGCACTATGTATTTTTTTTTATTTTTCTGTATCATAATTGTGTCAAACAACTAGTACCTACATTTTTACAACAGCTTGGATATAAGGATTATCCCAAGGGATTATTCACCTCTTGTCAAAAGCAAGCGGCACTTTCTATAGGTGCCTAATGAGAAGCCAAGAGCGTATCAACAATGGATATTAGGGATCTGTTTAAAATAATTGATAGTTATTTTCTGCTCAGTTCCCAGCAGTTTCAGACCCTCCATAGCCTACATAGAGTTGGCCTGGAAGTCTAGAAGTACGCATAGACCCACTATCACCCAGTGTCAGTAGCCACAAAACTGGGGTAAATATTGACTCAACACTTAAAATATGAACATCTATGATCAACCACCTGTCAATGTTGTATCAATTTTCTGTGTACGCCGACCAAATTTAAGAAGGATATTTTAGTGTCCTCTCCACCTTATGACCCCCACAGTGATGACAGGCCAGCGTAAGCAATGTCTTAATGCATTGTCAATTGCAGTGAAACACTGTCCATCCCATTAATAGCATGTGCGATGTATAGGCCCACTTTATAAATGTACTTTAATCATCAGTAATGAGTCCAGCTCCGAGTCTTAGCTGACGTGAAGAGTCAGTGAATCTCTTGTGGGAAGGCAATATTCAGACTTCCACCTTTGGGACAAGAATAGTTTTACTCCTCTGATATCTGGAGGAGGCCTCTGAGGAGGATCTAGATGCAGCAGCTGATATAGGTACATGGTGCGCATGTGCAAGGTCAGGGGTGTCACACAAATGTCTGTCAATGGGTGAAGACTGGCTCACCAGAGGGCGTGAATGTGCCGCTTGTGGCAGGCGACTTGCTGCATCAATTTCGAAATTCGTCGACAGGTGACGCAGTGTATGCAGGAAGTGCTTCTCGTCGCCGCGCTTGCGCTCTCCGTTGATCTCCTGGAGGCGGTAGAGGAAGACCCGTAGGATGGGGGCAGCTTCCAGGATATTTGGTTTGAGGCATCGGAGGGTGAGTTGGGTTTCCATCATCTTGGACATTTCTACTAACGTTCTCGGGCTGCGTTTGCGGAAGAGACGGTCAAAGTGTGTTTTGTGGAGGACCATAACTGTAGTCTCGCGAGAACACGTGGCTGTGTGGTGGAACGTGTCCAGACCAAGAAGGAACTCAACATCACCTGGAGAAGGCAATAAAGAAGAAATGTAAAAATGATATCAAAGAAATTGTTTCCTATTCATTCCCATCAATGTGCATCAAGGTACACTGTCCATCAAATTTGCTAGCTTACATAGAACATATAGGGCAACTCTAAATGCCCCTTTTCTACATCTTTTTGCCTAATTCTACCCACACTGAAAATTGATAATGGTGATGCTAGTCCTCATTATTGTGAAATACCCTTATATAACGATATGGTTCATATCGTAAAAAAAAAAATCGCCTCTACATAGGGTATGGTATTGTTCATCGTCTCCATGAACTTTTTGAATCCCACCAACCCACACCTTTTTTTTGGTGTGGCCTTACATTGTTATATTTTTGTACTTGTAATTTTAACAGGATAAAAATATAATCTCCACTGACTCATCCTACTTAAATCACAAGAGTGTGCATGATCAACCTAGTACCAGACAGGGAGACTACAACCAGTCCTACTACCTGGTACAGCACATGATGGCCACAGGTAAAGATAACAAAAAGTGACAGATCAGATAACAGTGTGATGTTAGAAATTTGCATCCATAGACCTTTACCCCCAGGGCCTTTACCCTTTTCAGTGCAGGCACCCACGGACACCAGAGTACAGTGAACCTTTGAGATGCTGGATTTAGCCATAACAGTACTCTCCCTCTAGGACCTTTGAAATCTAGAGCAATCAATTTCTCTGTTCAGGTTTTATAAATACAGTATTTAGGTTTTTGCTCTTGCCTTCATGATGCCCCGAAGCAGTATTTGTAAGTAGTTTAACTTTCCAGAACTGCACGAGTGAACCAGGACGACCAAATGGCAGCATGTCAAGACTCTAGCTACAAAGATTCAATTCCAGGCCAGCATTGATGCATAATTCCAATTAACAAACACTAAAACTATAGGGTAAAGAAGCATGCGGCACTTAACAGGATAGCAGTATAGAAAATACCAAACCAATTCACAACTTACCAATAATCTGTTTCTGTCCCAGGAAGCAGAGGTTAAGATTGACCTTCTTGCTGGTCATCTTAAGGTTCATCTTCCTGATGGCAGAGGGTGACCAGGACATGGGGACGTGGAGCTGCTCGTGTCCTGCTCCTGCTGTCTGCATCATGGACGCATGGTTCATACGGTTTATCTTCTCCAGCTGAGGCAGCAGCTTCTGGGGGATGCTGCCATCGCGGGATCTGTAAGTGTTGAGTGTAAATTAGAGTTGTTTTTCTTTCTATGGCTTAATATAGGGCTGGTTCCACTGCATCGGCTGGGTCTACTTTCCTCAAATCCGATGTTAAAATCGGTCGGATTAGTATAGAAATTAGACCCCACCGATATAGTTGAGACAACATTTAAAGCATGTTTACAAGTGTTTTTCCCCTCATTAGCAGCCAGAGTGTAAGGGTGGGTTGATTCAAGAAAGGGTATCACCCTTTGTGTTGGGACATGGTGAATTGATTCATTGCGACAATTTGATGGAGACACCTGAGCTGCATTCATTCATTTTTTTTTTCAATCCTTCGGATATCTGAAGCATTGGAATGATGTGTTTTTGAGCAGCCTATAGGTGAGGCTCCACTATGTGATTTTTGCAGAGAATCGCAGCTATTCTCACAAATTGGGACACAAACACAGAGTATAGAGTAGTGTTTGTTATCATTGCAAGGTATAAATGATATGTTGGGGGAGCTATTTGTTTATCTGGGGATGTGAATGTGTGTGATCTCAGGCATGCTTGTGTTGTTAAAAAGATGTTTTTTGTTTACTAAATCAAACTGATGTTATGTAAATATTGCAACTTTTCACATTGAGAAGTCTCAATGGTTTGATATCAGACAGGTTTGATTTTTACAGGACTGGTTGTTGTTGGACTGCTGTATTGTTATTTATTATGGTACTGTGTTATTGTTTATACAGCATGAGGTCAGCTAGCCCTACCTGATCAGTGTGACAACTCAGTCACAGGTTTGGAGTAGATATAAACAGACCTATAGGTAAAGACACTCCCTGTGATTACAAATGACCCCTCATATCCCATGTTTATAACTTTTGATCTCATGTTTACAGTTTAGGACTGTCAACAGCCTATACCTTAGACCCTGACATATGAGAATGTTCCAAAAAATCGCGTAGTGGAGCCTCCACTTATGATTCAGCCTGATGCATGATTCCTGATTCACCATCATGATACAGGTATATATCATGATGGTGAATGTAACTCGCCAGTGCTGCATTCAAATAGATCCTAGAGGCTCCAACTTTGGGGCTCTTCCATCAGTTCGAGAGCAAACCTCTAGAAAGCCTACAGTGTAAAGAACCAGTTTACTTCTTGTGCCAACAAGTGACAATTCTTGATTTTGATACTTTTTTCCCATTTGCTAGATTTTGGGGTTCTCAAATTGATTGAAAATGAAATAGTCCAGACTTATTTTGCTGTAGGAGATGCTAGATCTCCATTGCAGCTCTCAGACAGGTCCAAAGGTGACCCTTGGATCTTTCAGTTGTGGTGCACACTTAAAAAGTGTCTGGACTTCTTCTTTTTCCACTGAGTTTGTTCAAAATGTTATGATAATCAGCAAGATAAAGACTTCGAAATCTACTGGGCCAATTTTGGGGTCAAAACATTGGCATAACATTCTGTAGTTTGGGGCTTTCGACATTCATTCAAACAGCTCCTGGGTAGGGTTCCATAAACATTTTGCTGTTCCATAAACAGTTAATTCATTTTGAAATAGCATGAAATAGCTGGAATAAGACCATATTTCTGCATTTGGAGGCTCTTACAATGTACGTTATTTCAATCATGAAATAATGTGTGATACCCACCTAAATTGGTAGTAGTGAACCCTTTTCTATGGGAAAGTAAAATTCTACTTCTTATCTACTTCTTATTTCTTATTTCACTCAATTCTTTATGGAACGCCCTCCTGAATGGTGAACTTGTCCGTGCTATATGTCAGTATTCACAACGACAATCAAACATGGAGCCTAAGACTAAGACACTGCAATAGGTGGTACATTAGTCAAACCCTTAAAAACTGATAGAAATGACCAGATCTAATCGTTGTCCACCTACCTAGATTTGCTGTCACTGAATTAAAGTAGGAACAGTTGATAAATCTAATATCATATTTACCTTTTACAGATGTCTGGAGGGTCTTGCCAAACGTTGACGAGAGTGAACCTTTCTTAATTTTCTCAGAGAGTACTGAGGCAAACGTGCATGGCCTAACTCGTTTTATAGTGTTGACAAACAAATTACCTCAGACTCTATGGAAAACTAGTGCATGTTTTCTCTAAACGATTATCCAAACAATTATTTAGCAAGACAAAAACGTGCACGTTTTCTTTTTTGGTTCACGTCTCTTTTTTGGCAAGACCCTCCAGGAGGTTAATTACTAAACCATGGAGATATATGCATTACGCATATATATGCCATATGCATATAATTATGTTCCCTGCACTAAATCGTCTAAAAAAGTTACTCAGAGAAATCACCAACTAGCTATCCCTGATAATATTTTTAATCCATGCCTAACCCGATCTGATAAGGGTGTTAGACAAAGATAATGGTATAATCCACAGCTCAGACATTTGTTTCATGGCTCAGCTTCACACAATACACATGCTCTACTATTTAGCCAATCTGTCTGTGTCACATTAGTTTTAACAATACACAATAAAGTCCTAATTCATTACGTTACATGTAGTCAGACTTACTTTGATTTGTACTCGTCCATTAGGTCTGCACAGCGCCCAAAGAGTTTCTCATATTGAGCATAGTGGGACTCCACGTCCAACATGAGTTTTACCTCACCCCTGCAGAACACATTATGAGGCAAATTTCAATATTTATTTGGTAAACAGATATACCAATAATATGAGGCTTTTGATAAAGCACAGTCCCCTTTTTAATTTCATTTTATGCCTGCTGGCCAGAGTTGGGATATAAAACATCCAGAGGCCTATAGGAAAGGCGCAGGGGATATTTCCCCAATATCTCCGGGCCACAAAAAAAAAAAAAAAAAAAAAAAAATGCAATATTCGCAGACTTTACCTCTTACACTAAACTGTATGTATGTTGGTGGGATAGGGGAAGTGGGAAGCAAGCAAACATTTGGTCACAAATCATAGAAAGTGTGCATATGGGGCCTTACATGACATTCGCCCAGACATGTGCCCAGAAAAAGAATTCTTATAAGTATGCTTCTTTTACAATAGCAAGGACACATCTGACATGAATGATAATGTGATTTTCTTAATCTACAGGTCAAAATAGTCTGGACCTGAGATTTTCATGGAGGCATGAAGATTGTTTCTATAGGAAATTAAGCCCTCAACATGGCTTGTAACTCAAATGTCATTCTCCCAGACACAGTTTCGCCCAGACAATTTTGGTCATTTTGGGCACATTTTACCCCCCTGGAGCCCAAAATATGCATATGGGACCATCAAAACCCATATGTAACATGAAGATCTAATCCAGCCTGACACTTTGAGCCAAAGAAATAGAGGGGGAAACTAAGATTCGAAGAGTATTGGCTGGAATACCTCCAAATTTGTCATATGCAAACATTCTATGATTTTTGACCATTTACAAAAGGCGGTTGTGGTGCGCCCATTGCTCCCTCTACACTGAAAACATGGAAGATCTGAAACTAGTCAGTGGTGACCCCTTTAGGTCCTCAAGTTGACGATACCTAAAACTACAACTTTAGGTAGTCAAAATGACAACTTTAGGTCATCATCCTGATGACCTGAGTCGTCAACATGACGACTCTGTACTGTCAGTATTGTCATCCAGACGACTCAGGTCATCAGGATGACGACCTACAGTCGTCATTTTGACTACCTAAAGTTGTAGTTTTAGGTATCGTCAACTTGAGGACCTAAAGTGGTCACCGCTGACTAGTTTTGGATCTTACATGTTTTCAGTGTACCCGCAATAAAGACTTGCTTCCCACCCCTCTGGGATTTTCTAGTTACATGGTCTCATATCATCGGCACACATTTGAAAAATATCTCAGCCGGAAATTTATTCAAGAGGCCTATCTATGCATTCTAGGTTATGTTAAATATGCATACAATTTTAAAGTTCCGCGGTGTTAAAATTTTTTAACTATAAAGTAAAAGTGATCAACTTACTTGACAATAAAGTAGAGGTCATTGGCTGGGTCTCCTTGTTTCACCAGTACACTGTCAAAGTTCAAGGTCTCCTTTCTCAAGGACACAGCCATCTGTTTTTTCAACTTGGGGGACCAGGTGGAAAACAATGACAGTGACTCTATGAACTTGACCTTCTCTGCATACTCCCGTGCTATAACTTTGGAGACAGATCTGTTGTACAGGTCTCGTGTGATGACGACAAAATCTGTTGTCTCCTCACAGATAATGGAGGCAGTACGGATACAGTCTGTGTTGATAAGGGCTATCTCACCGAAGGTCACTCCCTCAGCTGTTAAGGTCAAAGCAGGACAAGGTCAATTTCAGCATGATATGGACTTGGGAATATAGACTTCTTTACAAGTAAAATGTCAAAGTAAACTGAGCAGGTACAGAGCATTATGTTAATCGTTGGTACTTTACCATGAATTTAGTAAATCAGAGGCATAGGAAGCAAATTTTCATTGAGGGGGCCCAGCGAGGACCCCATGGTTCACGACCACTTTGCATTGTCGGCTCAAGCATGGTGACGCCTATACAGAGATGTATATCAAATTTGCATAGATAAGTAAATTTTGGATCTGATTTTAGGCTCAGGCCCAAATTTTCTCTATCCCAATACCATATTGATCTAATTTGAGATGCAAAGTTTTAGATTCTCTTACATTTTACCATGAGTTCTTGGCAAACTCAGCACCCCCCCCTTTTATAATTGGAGGGGGGGGGCCTCCTGCCCCCACCTATGCCCCTGTAAAATTTAACGATGACATTCAAATTTTCAATATTCTTACATAAAGTTGCCACTTGGAAGCCAAGCAGTTGCCGGTCGATCTGCCGAACATCGAGTCGCTCCTCGCCAAGTTCAAGGTCGTCTGGCCCACCATCTTTGTACAGGTAAACTGCCACGGAACCCCGTAGGATAATGTAGAATCTAAAATGTAAAGGATGAAATCACATGCCACCTATTCTGAATAAAAAGTATATCTTTGTGTTTCGTCAGTAATTTCCTAAAGGCTATATTGAATGTAGACCTAGTGATTGGCCTACTATTCATAGTTAAGCTGTGTTCTCAACCTGGATTTGTCCTGAACAGAACTATAGGGCATTAGATATGTTGTTTTTGTAATAACTGATTTGCAATGTTATGCATTTATATGTTTAAAAAAGTATGCTTTTGGATTACATATGGCCAATATTCGGAGATAATTATATATTCATGTTTAGGAGGTCGAACTTTGGTTTATTCGGAGAAATGCGTTTTTCTGCCAAGTGGGATGCTGTTCTACACAAGAGAAACTGTCACTCATTCTAGGTGTCTCTAAATTTCCTTAAAGGGTTAAAAGACATAATGCTCATCATATCAAGCTTTAATTAGTGAAAGAAATGTGTTCGTAGACTACTGTCTAATATCATGAATTTTTGAGAACATCCCTCATCTCAAAGATATAATTTGTAGTCTCGGTGTGGAGATTGACCTACCTGTGGCCCTTCTCCCCTTGTTGAATGATGACGTCATCCCTATTTCTCGTGACAAACTCACAGTGTTGAATGACATCTAGGAGCGTCTCTGAAATACGTGACACAAGTTAGAATTACTCTTAGTATTGAGAATTTTAGAGTATTTCATTTGGAGAACAAAAGTCTTTAAGCAGAGGGGAGCTCATTATTCACAAGGGCATAGAGAAATACACCCCATGCTTCACGACCCCATTTCCCACTGTGACGTCATTGAAATAGTCTCGAACCCCTTAGCATTAATGATTTTTAATGGACCTAATTGTTTCATAATTACATGTACATGAAATGGATATATAGATCCACTCGCATTGTGATGAAACAGCCATTCGGTCATATCATCGTGGAACTCTATCTCTATTAATCTGTGACCAATTGATAACTGACTTTCCTAGTCCCTTGGTATGATTGGTGAACATATGCACTGCTCTGACACATTCATTTGTGAAATTGGGCAATGTAGTTTTCTTGCCATGAATATGACCTTTGCTGTCGAAATGGCATCCTACACATCTATTACTTACTCACTCTCCACAAGACCCCATTTCATGACAATTGGCCATATGGCATTGGCCATATGGCTACCAGTGGTTGGTCCAGTACGTATGTGATATGAAGGTGACCCAATGTATTAAGCCTAATAACTAAAAGCTTATACTTGTAACCACTAATTACCATCATAATCCCCTCTCCCATTTCTAGGACGTTTCCAGGAATTACTTAAGAACCTACTGCGTCACGCGGTAGCATTGAACAATACAGCATTAGCATTTCTAGGAGGATTGACCAAGTGATCAATCCTCTTATAAACAGCTGATCAAGATTGTTAAGAGATGTGGAGACATCCATTGTATGGTTCAAGGCAGTAGGTACCCTGCCTAGAAGTAATCCTAGAAGCAGTTTTGTAACTATGCTTTGATATGTGAATACGCCATGATTAGGTCAAGTATAAAAAGAAGATTAATGCTTCCTGTGCTATGGAGATTGAGCGAGCACTATCTTACCAAGGTAGATTAACTCCCCTGTACGGAAGTGCAGCAAGTTCATTAACAGTTAGTTTGATGTACTGATTGAATGCTGATAGGTTATTCGGCTGAACTGCACCGATACATAAGGATGACAAATGGGGTGTATATATATATATATATATATATATATATATATATATATATATATATATATATATATATGGATCTTGAGCCATCGTGCCCCCTTAAATGATAAACTTAATTTATACCCAATATCCCAGGGACCTACACCATGTGGGGTGTTTCAGAAGCCGGACATGATAATGAACATGAAATATCTGTTTCTAAAACTGTTAGTCTTTAAACTTACAACTGCAACCATTATCATCTCTCACCAGTCATATAGTTATATACACAGTAAGACAGTGATGATGCTTTAGAAACACATACACTTATAAGCCTACAATCACTATTAAAACTGCTATAGTATCTCCTTTTGACTGGTTGTAAACATTATCTGCTTCTGAAACACCCCACAGAGCTATTTCTATATACCATGTTATGGCGCTATAGGGGCTCTACATGCCTTGACGTTTATTCCGATTAGTATGGTTAATTCCTCGAACGGCAGGTCCTTCTAAAACCTAAGTCCACTAGGCCTCTGTCTTAGACTTTATGTAGGATTTCTATGGCTCAGTTGAACAACAGAGGCCAGATGTACTATGGGTCTTACAGATGTATTATTGAGGAAGGCTAAAGTGTGCATTTTGAACTGTTTAACACAGAGAATTGTCGTTATGCCTCGGTAATTATCAGCTGGAATTCTCACTCTTCTTATGTGGCCTTGTGATGCCATTGACTGCTCTATGAGTGAGTCAAATGTACATCTAGCTGCAAATCTTCATTGGTATCAAGGGAGGGATATATCAGGGGGCACTAAGCACTGAATTGAGCAGAAACTGTAGTACCATCCCTGATGAGCGGCGGCAGTCAATGCGTCAGAGACAGAAGTGGGGGGGGGGGGTTCTGTCATAATAGGTGTAGGTATAAAGGAATCTATTCTATTTCATATATCACTTAAGGGTTGTAAAGTTTCTTTTAAATTGCCAAGACAGAGTCAGAGAGGGGGTGAAATAGGGGGCTATCAGCTATCTTTTTTGAAATAAGAATATACCTCTTCCACCTGTGCATAATATCAAGTCTGAGTAGCAGTCTTTGTCCATTATAACTATACCGGAGTAACTACTTCTCTCCTCTATCTACTAATTCCACAGCTCTTTTCACCTGATCAGAGCTCACCTGCGTTGACTTTGCGTGTAAATACATACACTTATTAACTTCCACTCAGTGTCTAAATTATACAGACATTTAATACCCATGATGGGGCTAAATATCATACAGTACCACCGCACCTCTCTAGCCCTCCTGGGGCCAAATCTAATCCGATCACCTTGAAATCATATTAGTTTCAGCCTGCGAACTCGACAAGCAAAACACTCGCGGATTAGTCTGGGAACTTACGTGCGAGCAAAAACTTAGTGCCTGACCTATGGTCCTGAGGGCATTTCTCTAGTCCTTGTAACTAGAACAGGAAGGTCTTTCATAATAACGTTAATCAGCATCCCTGTGCATTTGGTATCAGAACCCCCCCCCTTCTCTCATGCAGCTGATTTATTTTATTTTTATTTTGAACAAATTTAAACTTCATTTGCCCTGATAGTAGGCAAGTTAGACATGATTTAGTTTTATACTTTTGTATCACACGTTCATGATAAGGTGATCAGGGTCCAGTCGTACAGAACAGTCGTAGGGCCTTTCAGAATGATATCTATTGTTATCACTTTGAAAATGCCCTTCTGACTAGGTAGGAGTTATTAGTGCATTGTTTTGGAAGCGCTTTTTTCAGTAGTACTGGCTGTGTCTTACCTAGTGTAGTATACATGTAGTACCATGTTAAGAAATACCCTCCTGGTTATGGGCCCAGCATAGCCGGACTGTGGAACGCTGTATAGTGAAAGCTGGGTGCATGTAAAATTGGATCAAATTTTTAACCTCGCCATTACACTTGGCGAATAAACAACGGTGGCTATGAGTGAGTATCGAAGTATTTGTAGCAAACTGTTGTGCTTGCTGTACTGTCTAATGTCATACAAGTTGTGTGGAGTATGCTTGTATTTGTGTGTTTCCACATAGTTAGCCTCTGTGGCAAATAAGATTAATATATCAAGATAAGAGCTATTACAGGCTTATTTTAGTTAACGATGTGTGAGATATTATAGCCCAGGTAGACGCCAACATTTGGAGATTTAGGATACCCGGGCCAAGAGTCCTCCATCTAAACTATGAAGCGTCCTGATAGTACGGCCATAACTTGTCAAGTTTATGAAAAAAAAATGCTGTTGACACAATCAAGTTCCTTCAGTCAGTAAATTAATATGGACCATCATCCAGGCTCGAATTAATTTCTCTCTTTTAGGAAGAATACAATCAATGTGCATATTATGCTGGACTTCCAGAGAGAGAGAGAGAGAGAGACAAACAGAGACAGAGACAGAGACAGACAGAGAGACAGACAGAGGCAGAGAGACAGAGACAGAGCGACAGAGAAAGAGACAGACAGACAGAGAGGCAGAGAAACAGAGAGGCAGAGATACAATGCAGTAGGAGAGAGCCAAGACAGGATCATTTTTAACTTTGTTTGGAAAGGCAGTTTAAGATTTCTGAATCAGACAATACCTGATTCTCTTTATAGACCTCAGACATACTTTGCCTTCGTCTAGCTAGGGAAGGGTCCGCTCTCTTTGACCCTCCATTAAATTGAAATAAGTCTCATTCTGATAACGGGCACATTTGACGCATATTATAACCAGGATACTAAGCAAAAAATGATATTGATCAAGAGACACTTTAGAATAGTTGCGAGAGGTAACCATAAGAAGTCCTAAGAATATGGCCATTGGCACTGCGGGATAAACATATGAAAGAATCCTTTTAGCAGATATAGAAAAGAGGGTGGAGTTTGGAATTCTGATCTATCCATGTCGTGCAGTTGATACGTTCAAATTCTGATATCAATAAATAACCAGTCTCTAGCACAATGTAAGGTCAATATATACACAACAAGTTAAAATCCCATTTCTAATCCCTTCAAGGACTAGAAATGTCGAAGGTTACAACCTTTTAATTCAATTCCAAGAAAAACAGTTTAACAACCCCCTCCCATGCGAGGCCCTCTGGAGCGATTGGCACGAGTCTGACATTATACATTATAGTTCTAAAATGGTGAGATAGGGGATTCCTTAGCCAAGCACATGTACACTGCTTGTAACTTAGGCCAATAGAGTAAGACCTGCCTAAATCAATGAGGGACCACATGATACCTGCAGGTTCTTGTTCCCTGTGCCTTTATGATGCACCAATGTGATGCTGGCTCGACTCACCAGCACTGCATTGGTGCATCATGTAGACAAGTTTCTGGAGTGTGTCTACCCTAAGCAATCGGTATGGTGTCTTTAACGCCATACCATGAAAGGTCAATTAAAGGCACAGATGGGTGCCAGTCAGTTTTGGCAGGCTTGTTGGGCGTTGTTTTCTATGGGTTGGATTAGTTCTACAGTCTACCTGCTAGGATGTCCTGCTGGGCTCACGCCTGTCTCATATGACCATATGTCAGCTTTTATTTTGAAAGTTTGCTAAAGGTGTGAGGTTATTCTGTAATCTGAGGGGGTCTCTTTCATAAGCTGGTCCCTTACTTTGGTGGGTTTAGAGAGTATCGTTTCTTTGGTAGTCTTAACTATCGCCCAATCTCAAATTTGTCAAACTCAGATTCTGGACATGAAAATAAATTTACTTGAAGATGATTTACACACCCTAGCTGGCTGTACCAAACTCCCAAAACGTCGAGACAAGACCCTCTTGGGTCTTATTTTTTAGTATAGTCGTAACGAGGATAATACTGTTACTCCAGTGAGAGTGTTGCGTAATAATAATAAGATTAAACTAAAAGTGAGCCGAAGCAACGGAATATTATATGATAAGAGTCCCCTATTTAGGGGTAAGCACTTGTGGAACAAACTAGCAGCTGGTGTCCAGCATGCAGAAAGCAAGGACAAATTTATTAACTTAATCTGACAATATATGCACTGTTAATTACAAGAGACCCTAGATTATGAAGTTATATCATTGTATGTATCCTCCGGTATAATATCAGTTGACCCATTATTGTAATATTGTGTGAACTTTTTTTGTAATCATCTGTGCATACTTGAAGATCATACATTTATGTACGAATGTTGTCCAAATAAACTACTTACTTACTTACTTAATACTTGGTACCTAAGATAAGTCGTCTTGACTGATGATCTTTTTCTTATGAAAGGCCTTCCTCATGAATCCATAATAGATATAACACTCAGATAGACAGACAGACAGACAGATAGATAGATAGATAGATAGATAGATAGAGAGAGAGAGAGAGAGAGAGAGAGAGAGAGAGAGAGAGAGAGAGAGAGAGAGAGAGAGAGAGAGAGAGGTATATGTAGCAGCTGGGCTCAGTCAGTATCGTGTTAAGCTGTCGCTTCTTGCATTCTTTGATCTATCTATAAACTATTGTCGTACCCTAACTTCATTTGTTTGCATACACCTTCTATACCCTTAACTACCTTCCCTACTAATGGTTCTAGATTGTTATAGTCCTCAATTAAGTTATATAGATACTATAGTCTATAGTATAGGATTATAATTATAAGATATACGAAGTAGCTATAATTATATGTGGCCCTAAAGTTAAAATGATCTCTATACATTGTACACGATGTAGTATTAGTCTCTTCAATCTGACAGTGATCTCTATCATACTCTATATAATACAACTTCACACTTGATACCTAATAGCCGAGGGTGGAGGCATTACTTTGATATTTTCCTGATAATGCTCTAGCTGTATTAGCTACGGTATGTTATATACATATATTATGATATCATCTGATGATTGCCCATAGCCATGCCCACCCCCTGTGGCCTGCTGGCATTGGTATAAGTTGGGCTTGGCCTGATATGGTTCTTTATTTGCCTGGAGGTGGGGCTCACGACAAATTAATCACTCAAGTACATTTTATGAAAAGGTTGAACTCTTGCCAGAATAAAATCCCAGGCCACTTAAACGTGTGAATTAGTATGTCTCATTTAAGATATTGTGGGGTGTAAATTTAGAAAGGGATACATGAGTAAACATTATCAAAGTGGCATAGAATATAACAGCGCCATAACAATTTGGTTGAAGATTTTACCCCTTTAAAGAGGATTAGCTTATGGGACCAGACCCAAAATATCATGCGGGACCTTTTGTGTTAAGGCCATGCAAATATTGACACAATTCATAAATTCGACACGTTAAATCCGAACACCCCCTACCCCATCATCTTAGGAAACCCCAAAATCCAACTGGCTGAATCTGTTTAAACTAACGACGTTACTAATTGATTGATTTATTCAATTTGAGTGGAAACGGACTTTCCAGTTGGGGTGATGCTTTCTTTTTCAGAAAGCAGGTGCATATAAACAGATGATAAAATATGATATGTTCCCAAACACTATAAATGATCTGTATCGATAATCTGAAATATGAAATAACTATGGCAAAGGGTGAGCGATCGTAATGCATTTCTCTGTAGACAAGTAGGTCTTCCTCCCTTTAACAAGAAATTGGTTGGTCTGACAAGGGTCACATCGTAGTTGGTAAGGTGAATTCATTGAAGATATCATCTTGAATAGAACTTGGTCTATTGGATATTTTCATACAAATAGCTCTAAAATATAGCATTGCAAAACCTAAGATGATGCAAAGTCTGATGTATGCCATTGCAACACCCATGTATCTGCGTATATCATGTTGGTCACAGCAGGAGGGCATTCAGCTTTACACCTGTCACAGTATACACTAATGGAGGTATAAGGGTATTTCTATGAAGAATCAAATAAAGATATACAAGACAAACTCAATTTCTGCTCACCTTTGTTAAGTGTGTTGAGTATTTTTGACTTTTTCCTGAACCATGATTCTAGGTACCCACACTCATCCTCCCGCCTCAACTTGGGAGGCTTGGACAAAGTCCGCACCATACGTGTATAATGTGAAGACATTGTGACAACTGTCCCTCACACAAAGTTTGGGCAGCTATTTCAATTCAAATCTGTCTACTCCCCTCTTTGTGCCTTCCTATGAGAGATATCCACAGATGTAGCACAGATTTCTTTTGCGGATATAAATGCAGCAGGTTTTGTGTTCTCCTAACAATTAAATTAATGCACAGCTCAGCCTTTCTGAGCAATTTCCACTTTCTATACTCTTCTTCCAACTTGTGAATCCACAAGATAACAAGTGATAAACATTTTCCTTGGACAATCAATCACTTAGTTTCAAAAGCAGTGTCCATTATATATGATTTCCCAGTGTATGTTCCATGTTGCTTAATGTTACAGTTATCCAGTGTTGGTTGATTGGTGTCTAAGCTCTAACTGAGAGGTTGTCGGGCTCACGTGTGTGTGCCATATGACGGCTCTAGTACTGCTGTTGTTCTCGCCCACCCCATACTGCCACATAAGGCCAAATAGGATTAAATCTATGATTAATTCCTCTAACATGACACTAATGCTGCATATGTTACATTTATTTCCCCTCATTTAATTGGAATATATAACTATTCACTACACATTTAACCTCTAGTATCAAAGCCTAGATTTCATTAATTATATGCTTCATAGAAAAAGAATAATATCGGCAACTTATCCACAATATACAAGCAATTAATTAATTTATTAAAGTACAAAATTATGCTGTACAGATAAGAACCCAACCTGTAATTCCCTAGCCTAATTCATGAATATTCATAAACTTTGAGGGGTCAGATAATAATCAGTCGTATAGGTGAGATTACCTTTCTCATGGCAGGTTATCTGGCACAGTTATTGTTTTTAAGAAAGGTGTATCAAAGGTACTGAGACTATTTACTTAGTCTAATTCTCTACCACTTCTATTCCATTGTATTACTGTTTTTTTTTGTTTAAGAATTGTGTCAATATAAGGTAAAGAACACTGTAAGTGCGCACACACAACATATGTCTAATTTCAATTAATACATAAAGGACAATTCCCTGAGAGTGCTTTCATTATCATGTACACATACAGACCCTGAAACTATGTACATGTTCAAGACAAAATTTAGCGTTGCCTTATATCTAAGCTACCATTAGATCTAGTTACCAGTATTTTCATTATAATTATCAGGTTAAGTCCATCTACTAAACATGTATTCGCATAACTGAAGATAATGAAATTCTGCCCATGATAGCAACGTCATTAACGGTATATCAAGGATTCTTGTGGGAAATCAAGCTCCAGATATGGTGAGAAAAGTCGGAGAATTCAGTCTAGACCTAATTGTTGCGAGTATAGTCCAACATGGTTGCCATGGTGTCTGTACTTTAGTACATCTTGTGACGTTACTTTTATGAGCTTGTGCGTGTTTATGAATAATTTACAGCGCACCAGACGACTCTGAACATTGGTGTAAATGCACTCAAAGTGGCGGGAAAAGAACTGTTCATGGCCCACAAACAGACGACATTGAATTCAGAGTCATGTACAAGGGACGCGGGCAAGGACTAAATGATCATTTATATGAACTGATCCAAGTGGTGTATTGTGTATAGACATAGACACTGACATCACGAGGTGATTCGCATATCGGAATACACACTTTTGGGCATAGAGCAAAACTTACAATTAAAAACTGATGAAATATGCTGAATGAAACTTTTGAATAAGTGATCTACGTTTTTTAAATAGGTATTTACATTCTTTTTTGGGGGCAGTGGGGTATGAAAGTCCGACAGGTTTAACCTTGGCTCTCCGTATCTCATCCCCCGTGATATACCCATCCGCATATCTCACGGCCGGTAAACGCACTCCAAATGATCATAAACCATTAAAAAAAATCAGCCCTGTACATTTCAAAAGAGTTTTAATAACAAGTTTACGAGGATTGCATCTGACTTATAAACCCTCAGTCAGATCAAATTCTCCTGAATCTATATGCTTATAGCCTACATGTAGTTTCATCCTAGATATTCTGACAAGAAACCTTTGCCATGTGTTTGTGATCCAATACTAGATCAAAGGCGTTACAACAATAAAAGGTTGACACTTTATTGAGCAACAAGTGCCAGGTGAACACAACTTAAGTTTTATTGGATTCAATAAAGTCAGCTGCACAGTGGCGGATTTAGAGAGGGGGCGCGGGGGCGCCCCCCTTTTCCCAGTACTTAAGAGTGTAACTACATATTTTAGACCCTAAAATTTGCCCCTAAA
The DNA here is from genome assembly GCA_949317995.1 of Acholoe squamosa. Lineage (NCBI taxonomy): Eukaryota > Metazoa > Annelida > Polychaeta > Phyllodocida > Polynoidae > Acholoe > Acholoe squamosa. The sequence continues at coordinate 16,390,077 of OX439043.1, read as the reverse complement.
CGTGCGCCCCTTCCTTTTGGGCCGCGCCCCCTCCTTTTCCAAATCCTGGATCCGCCACTGCAGCATGTGTGGACTCTGCATACAATGTTGGAACTATTAGAACTGACTAAGCCCATTTGCCTCTGCCAAATGTGCAATACAGGGACTCTGACTAGTGTGCTACACTATCAAACTTGTCTATTATAAAATGAAAGGGGACATGATTTTCTCCTTCCTAAGACAAAGACGAAGGGCTGAAAACTCAGATCACAAAATAAAATATAATGAATGAAAATTTTGGTGTCAAGAATACGTTTTCTCAGGGTAATCTCCATCTCATTATTGTCTCATTATTTCGCAGTCAGAGATCTGAATTGCCAACGCACATGTACGATTGTGTCTTACTTATATAATGATAGGGATCTCAATCCAGCCTAGCCCATATTACTGAGATTATTAATGCTCCATGCCCAATAGACACTATCACACAACATAGATTTATACTGGGTCAACAGGCTCTTCGAGGTGAGCAGCAAAAAAACAAAACCAGATAAAACTCCTCAAATTTACCTTGTTGTCCCTGGCACAAACTCTTCATCTTGACAACTCTAGAAGACCCAGGCAGATGGCTCTGCCGGAGGATTCTTGTGTGACAGGCCCTGAAGTTGTTAACATAGGCATAGAAGTTGTCAAAATGAAGAGTCTATGCCAGGTTTGAGATGTTAGATGTTTTCGCCTAGTTTATTTTATGCTGCACACCTAGAAAACACTCTTTCTTTTCCAGTGATCATTGGTGATGGTGCATGAACACAAACCTGGCGAGAACTGCATTCATCTATCATGCTGACCAGCACTTCATTTGCACACCATCAATTCATTAGCGGCCCTTATAGGCTTAATTCACTGTTAATACCCTTTACGATGCTGTATGGATTGAAATTCTCCTCCCTCACGATGCACCAGTCAGGCAGTGGCCAGTAACTCGCCAGCTCTTCATTAGTGTACTATGTCGACATTTCGGCAGTGCATCAACCAAATCAAGTGAGCATTCATTAACTCAGCAGTTATATACCATACTAGTACTCAGCAGTAACCATACTAGTAATTAATCAAACCAATGCTAAATTCACACACCCTATTGGGCAAAATGGACAAACACATTTGACCTTATGTCACACTTACAGTGTTTTGGACCACAGCTCAATGTGCACAGTTCCTCTTAATAACATTATAAATAGGATCTTAATAGAAACTTTAGATCTGCCAAAGGCTCAAAGATAATGAAAGTAATATCGATTAACTACCACAAGGATAGCTTAACATGGTTAGCCAAACAAATGATGTATATGGCCATTCACACTATCTGTATTTCATAGTAACTCTGCAATCTCCTTACCAGGTTTTTATTGGGTACCATTTTTTAATGGATAAAACTAACTGTATGTCTATAGTGGAGTGCAATACTTGATATATACGTCAATATTGTGTTGTCCTGTTCAACATAATGTGACCTTTATTATCCCTCTAAGGGCAACATACTGCTATGATTGTTATACTTGTTTACATCCATTACTGATGGAGAGTCCGCGAGTAACTCGCCAGTATTGCATTGGTGCTTATAGGAGGATGCCATGTAGTCCTGAAGAGTTGGCATGATGCATGAATGCAGCCATGGAGGCATAGTTCTCTTTAAGGCAGCCTAGTCCTAGTAAAGGGTTATGTGGAGTGCAAATAGTGACACCCCTAGGAGTGACCCTTGTGATACTCCAAAACCAATAGTTCAAATACTCCATTTTCACTTGCTTAATATTGTGTACGAGCTGCAGTTGCTGAAGTGGCTACAGCAGTCTACAGAACAAATAAATGTCCAAGGGTTTAGGCCTAAAACAGGTACCCATATAGTGAGAACTAGAGGAATTTAGGGTATTGAGGGCCTTGCCCTATCTATATTTGCATCTAGCTGGTTGTTGTCCTAGATTACAGTTGAAATATGTGAGGTGAGAGATGGAAGAAAGCCCCTACACATTGTACCAAGGCAATCGTTCTTTGAAATCCAACACTAGATAGGCATCGTGTTAGGAGGGCACTCACTTAGCAAAAAAAAAAAGAAAAAGTATTTGTAAAATTTGGGAGTGTTTTTCTGCGTCCAAATTGAAAAAAAAAAATCCAACAAAAACGAACAGACATTTTCAAGCATTCGGAACGGTTTGGAATGAAACATTTCAAAAAACGCATTTTTACGTGTTTTCTTTTAAAACTAAAAATGTTTCTGTAGAATGTGTAAAACAGTTCCTCTTGAGTGCAGGCTTGGGCATTATTTCTTTACGTTCCAGGAGTATCGGAAACAATATGACTGGGGGTGGGGGTGCAATGTACTTGAAGCGTTGATCATTAACATAATTGGGGTATCTTTTGAGAGTTTGGGGAAATGCGCCAAGTAAAATTATGAAGATTTGTATATCTAGCGGGATGCATTATTGACCAATGAGATAATAGTGCAGACTTTTTTTTGGGTGCATTATATAAGAGCTGGTATCCATCATGCTGGCTGTTATCGGGGCTTATCTTTCCAGGTACCAAATCAAGCAATTTCGATCTTGGTAAATTTTGGGGTGGGCAAACATTTTCAGCCCCCCTCCTCTCTGAAGGGGGCGCCCCCTGCCCCCCCTCCCCTTTTCCTACGTATACCTCAAGAGGTATTCCATTTGCTTTCCACGTGCTATGGGCTACCAGGTGCCATATAGTATAGACTACATGGCAAGGGTAATGTGAACACCTTCACAGTGTGGTGTTTCACAAGATGGCAATATTTACAACTGGTTATAACTAGATGTGATAGCAGTTTTAAGATAGGTTGTAGGCTTACACTAGCAGGTGTTTCTACAAAGGCCATCAGTATATTCTAATATATTTCTCAATATTACGTGACAAAGATAGGAGTGGTTGTAACTTTACAATAGTCATAATATGGTTTTAGAAATGGCTATTTTATGACCATTACTATCTTTGGCTTGTGAGACACCACACAGACCAGTTACCCAACGATATTAGTTTTAACCCTTTAATGACGAGGCAATGTCCCAGGCTGGTGCTGCGGTATCATGCCATCCATTTGGGAGTGCATCAACCATGTAGGGGGGATATGATGCATGAATGCAGCTCTCATCAGAGGGCTGGTGGAGATGGCCAGACTGTTGGACCGGCGGTAATCTTGGGACGTTGGGCTACATTTCGGTTTTACAGCTTGCAAATTAGTCCATAATTTCCAGCTATTTACAGCCAGAAACAAAAGGCATTACTGTTTGTCAAAGCAGAGCTAGGTAATTAAAATAATGAGTTAATGATGAACTTGAGGTATTCAGTCCTGCCAAACTCAACCCAGGCCCAGCACAACAAAATCTGCAGGACCAAAGGGCCTGCCAGGGGAAACACTTTTCGTATAGACTGAAAATATAACGACAAAAGTTATAAGGTATGCTGTATTGTTGCACCAGTCCACCCCAAGGCTCTGTGCAAATTACTTAATAAGAGATCTTGATATTGGCCCCTGCTCATGAACTAAATATATCCCTATGTTGGTGTATGGCAGTGCCTGGTGATTCCCACGCCCACAACCAGGACACAGCTATTATAACCCCTTCTGCTAATTAATCTTGGCACAAAGTTCATCCGCAATAATAGATCCTTTTAAAATAATAGAAAACGCAACTCACACTTAGATCACTCCCTATATGTCCTATATCGTATCCCAGTCTCTAAATGGTTGAAAGGATCCTAAATATAACTGACTGTAACAGAGCCAGCGATATACGAACGAGCTCCTCATGCATGGAGTGCCACTGTATGCATGAGGAAAAGGAGTCACAGGACAACAGGGGGCTGGGGTTACAGGATGCCAAAGTAGGGATGGTTACACACTGGGGTAGTTACAGGACACACAAGGAGGGGGTGGTTACAGGACACATAAGTAAGGGTGGTTACAGGACACAAAAGTAGGGGTGGTTCCTGGACACACACTGGGGTGGTTACAGGACACAACAAAAGAGGGATGGTTACAGGACACACAGAGAGGGATGGTCACAGGACATAGACACAGGGGTGGTCACAGCCCAGTAAACACCATCCGAAAATGCTATGTAGCAATTTGGTCCTGTGACCACCCCTCTCTCGTGTTGTCCTGTGACCACCCATTCTTCATGCAGTCCTGTGACCACCCTTTCCTTGTGCAGTCCTGTGACTACCCCATAAGGATGCAGTCCTGTGACCACACTTTGCTCGTGCAGTCCTGTGACTACCCCATAAGGATGTAGTCCTTTGACCACCCTTTCCTCGTGCAGTCCTGTGACTACCTCATCCCAGTTTGTCCTGTGACCTACTATGCTCAGGTTGTCCTATGACCACCTTTTCCTCTTGTTGTCCTGTGGCCACCCCATAAGGTAGTCCTGTGACCACCTTTTCCTCGTGCATATAGTGGCGCCATATGCACGAGCCCCTCTGTAACAGGCAGTGGAAAGGAGAATTCTTGCTTTTTTTCGTTTTTCGTTGTTGTAATTTCCACTAATGATTTCTCTATTCATTATCTAACACTGATGCCATTCATTAGCTGTACAGAGTATTCAGGGATCTTTGTTGCGTTCCTCACATGGATTTCTTTAGTAGTTTCTGGAGCTCTTACAGATCGACACCAGCCTCGATCGTCCAGGGGCCTGGAAGATTTCTTATTAAATCACTGCGATGCCTCCTCTAAAATGATCCAGGATCCTGGATCATTTTCTCATAAGGTAGGGGCCTCACTGGTTGGTGCATTCCCTCATGTGCTAATGAATATTTATGAATGGAACTTGTTCCCCTGTGATTGGACCTCTTGTGCAACTTTATTGATAGAACCAGCAGGCTCAATGCAACTACAAAATGTAGGCTTGGGCTGGGATCGAACTCACAAGCTCTGCATTTGGAAACCTCTGCTCTCCCAACTGAGCTAACCAGGCAATCAATTTACAAGCAGCCAAGGGAATGACATATTCTTTTAAGGTTGAATCCCACGATTTAGGGCTCAAATATCTCTGTGATTTTGTCCCTTGCAATTTTGGGGTCTTCCCGGGCTCCTAGATCGCAAGGATTGTTCAACTTTTACCGAATCCAACACTGAATCAAGACCAATTAAGCAGTTATCCTTGTGATATAGGGGCTTGGGAAAGCCCCAAGAGTGCAAGGGACAAAGTCTCAGAGATATTTGAGCCCTAAATCGCCATGTGGGATTCAACCTTTACCTGTAGGTGCAGGTGCCCTGTTATAAAAAAATGATATGATGGGCTTTTAACAGACCAATCTACACCAGAATCTGTAGTACAGTGGTAACAGGTTGGCATGGCATGTGGAGGGACCAGAGTTCAAGGCTTCAGCATGGCACATATCTATCAATGTTTTTCATGTAATATATCCTACAAGTAGATTTTTGCAAGTAATTACTAAATGCCTAAATGTTCACTCACCAAACAAAACTAGGTAGTTGCCACTTAATTCTATGTAGCTATACCTGTCTTCATTAACCATATAGGAATCATATGTGTTTACTAAGGTTAGGATATAGTATAGGTAAGTTTTTAACACTTGCTTCAACCTGTTGCAACATCAGTGGATCCATAACAAGTCTCCCAGACTGTATATAGTACAGTCTGGGCAAGTCCGAGACTGGATCAACACAAGAGTTTCTTCAAATCAACTAAAGGCCCAATACTGCCATCTAGTGATATTTCCCTCATACACAATTGCACGTCTTCTCTCAACCTGATACCAGATGTCACCACCTCACTAGTAGTAACCCCTGGTCTTCTGTGCCATGTATTGTGGGATAGAGCCTGTACAGGCTAATTAGATGCAGGATCCTTGAGCCGGGTGTTGTGAGGTTCCTACTGCAGCCCATAAAGTAGACCCTATAAGCCTATCATCCAAACTAACACAACTACTGGTATGTTGTACTACACATTGAAACAGACATAAATGTATGTGGAAATTACTGCTATGCAAAGCAAACCTGGATAAGACTATGTAGTTTTGCAGTGACCTTAACTTTTGAATGTCCATATACTGTATGGATGTATAAATATTAAGGTTTACCTATGTCATGACTATACCTGTATCTAATTTCAATCATCAGCTGCCTGGTTAGCTCAGGAGGTAGAGCAGAGATCTTCTGATTAAGGGGTCCTGGGTTCAAACCCCTGCTTTCACTGTTATTTTTTCAACTTCTTAGGCATATATTTTGTTTGCCTGCCAATTGTGCATGTTACTTTGGTCATCTTTAATGAAGGGAAATATGAAAACACTAGTAAATAACAACTACGACATTTTTCTTTGAGAAAAATCTCACACATTGTGAGAAAATAATCAAGGCTTGCTGGATTGGAGCATTTACACAGGACAGGAGGATATGTTCTTTAATTAAATTTATGTACATTTAAAGGAGGAACAAAAACGTAATTCAGACAAATACATCTGTAGAATGTAAATAAGGCCCTAAATTGAACAGAAAAAAGTGCCTCAGTAGAATCGAGTCTCGAAGCCTAGACCTCAGACGTATGAGATCAACGTGCTACCACTGTGCTATGGAATCTGATGATTATTGCATATCACAGGCCATGGTTATTGGTGAAGTAGTGGTAATATTCTTGCCACTTACGACAGCACCTGTCATGCTGCACCTCCATCTGGTGTATTCATCTATCAACAGGGACTACTTTCAGTCCCCTTCCCATCATACATAGGGCAGAAGACCAGAGTCTAGAACGCTAGTACTTAACTCTGGGAACAGTTTGCGTCTTCTCTTTTACAGATTACAGAGGTGAGTGGTGACTTTGCCAAAGTAACCCCTCACCTCCGTAATCAAGGTCTGTGCATAGCAAATAAAGGCACCAGAGGGCAGCACTGTTCCCTTTAGTTTCTCACCCTTCTATAGCATATGGATAACACCTACACAGACTAAATCTGGTAACCAGTCCACGCCCGTGCTTTTAAGTATTTATAATCAAATTCGAGTGTGGCACCACCTGGACCTAGGTAAACGAACTAAACACTGCTGGGTTTTGAAGATTAAGTTGTTGCGGTTCCTATCATTCAATGTATTTATCATTTGCCTAATAGCTAAAGAACACCCAAAATACAACTTAAAATTTAATGCTTAATTTGATATCAATACAGGTTCATTTGATGTTATGAGTAATAGACAATAGTTCACCACCATTGGCATGCAGTCTATAAAATAGACACGTCAAATGTCCTCAGAACACAATGACTGGAAGAATGACGTCTCAGTTTCTTTAGAATGGGTCATACAGAGAAGATGCACTCCTTCACGAGTCAAAACCACAGCATTAATTTGCTATATATTTATTGTTTTTTTAATGTTCCTTTGTTGCTATATATATGTGAACATTTTTAATTGTTTGGCAAGCACTTAGTCACGAAACAGGGATAGACATGTATCACACCTGAAGTGCACATTGTAAGCCCAGGTAAATTAATCTTTACTTTAGAACGTACACACCCGTACGATCATCATATGAAAATGAGCAAACAGATATTGCTATGCATTTATGGGGAAATGTAAATGCAGTAGACTTTAGTATTAGGGCCTAGTAGTAGCAACTTCTTTTTCATTTAGTCAGAATGAAGTTGTTTGCAATATCGAGTTAAAACTTATTATATCAACAAGGTAGCTTTTTGGAAGTTTTCTTTTCAAAACTTTCACCACGGACATGAACAACAGACCATCAAATCTTAATGGCCCCTTGTGATAGTCTGAAAACATTCAGCCTCAAGTTGGATTTCCATTTGAAATAGAAAAATGTTGCAATTTTTATAGCTCGGCGAGGAGAAACGCGGGTTGTTTGCTTAAGCTTAACTTTCTCTAGAGGACTAATTCTTGTTCTTGTGTTATGAATTTTTCACTGTAAGAGAGCAGAATTGAACAAAAGAAGGGCAAAAGGGAAAATAAAAGAAGAGAAAGACAAGGAAAATAAGAAAGCAAATTTATATAGGAATTGCCCAAAATAAAACATGGAAGAATTCACCTTGAGAGATCTCCTTAAAAAGCAGTTTGGATTTTGAGCGGAACCACAACTCGATATCGAGCAGCTCAAAGTGTTTCCTGTCGGGGCTCGGCTTGGAGAGTGTCCTCACTATCTTCTCATAATATGTCAGCATCGTTACTCTCCCAGCGCAGTCCTAGTTATTGCAATAATTTTATGTTCCGAGGGAAAAGCTTCCTCACTCTGGTTTGAATCCGATTCTCTGACCCTAAATTCAGCGTGGCGCTCTCTGACCCTCCCTTCTTTTGGAATAGATCACAGAGTTTTCAGGCAGACATCCTCACGATGTGAGATGCATTCAACTGTCAATGCAATTCTTCTGCTTCTCTGAAATATGTGTTCTATAGGTGTACATTCGTCGACATACATGTATAAGTAAACACTTAGAACCTCCAAGTTGAATGCCTTCCCCTTACACCTTCTGATCCGGTTACAATCCAATTACAATATTCACATCAATGATTTTGGGCCAAGACCAGGGGGGGGGGTACTCTCTTGATACATGAATAAGAATCAGCTATACACATCTATGAAAGATCCCACTAACGAGAGAGTTGTCAAAGCATTTTCAATCCCCTAAACTCCCCACCCCGCTTGCAGATAACAGATGCTCATTATCTTAATCTTCAACTGAATTTCCCATTTCTTCTTATTTTTTTCCAAAATGAAACTGGCAAGGCTAAACCTTATTCATTAGAATCTATTACCCAAAGGCAGTTTATTTCTACAGCATCTGTCAGGGGTTTGCCAGCCTTGCATCTACAGTTTTGTATTTCAACAGGAAATCATGCACCCCTTGGAATGTAGAGTGAGAATCCAACATCCAATGTCAAGCAAGTCGTTTTCTACCAGTAACTATTTGCGGGTTTGGCTTCCGATGAGATGAGACATATTACAAACTTGTTAACTAAACTTAGGATTATGCTTGGGTTCATAGGCATATCCAGGTGTATATATATTAGTATCACCTCGAGCTCCCAGTACCTAAGGTGCTCCCACAGAATGTTATTTCAAAACGGCACATCACCCCCCCCCCTGGATCCGGTGATGTTTGCGGAATCTATGCATATCTTAAGGCCAAATCCCACAATGCGAAAAACGACCATATACCCTTGTGATTTAGGAATGAAGTAGTCCTTAGCCGATATTGGAGTGGTAATACCGTCTATGGAAGGCCTATAATGGCTAAGAGGCCTTCTAAAAGTGTTTTTATTTTAGGAGTGGATCACATCAAAAGATATTTTCTCCACAAGAGGCCAGAAATCTTTGTGATATACTGAAATCCCCTGTGATTTAGAGGAAAACAAGAATTTCTAGTACATCACAAGAGGTCTGTTTTGGATAAATCAGGACCCAAGTTCCACACTCTATAGTCAAAAGAATGTTCTTCTTGTGGTTTGTGCATGTTTCATTACATGTATTGCACAGTCTATTTATAAATCTAAAGGTCTAGACTTTTGCAAACATAAGAATTCAGTGATATACAACAGTGTTTTTGATATCAAACTCTCCTTCTCTGTGAATTAAAGTAGCAACTTGTCAGTAGAGTAATATATTTCACAGAGATTTCCCCTCCAATATCGGCTAACAGTGGGATTTGGCAAAGGTATGGGTGTTAGGGCAAACCTTGTGATTTAGGATATTGACAAGAGTACAAGGCTGCCGATATTCAAAATCACAAACATTTTTAGACCCATTTTTCACATAGTGCGATTTGGCCTTTAGTGTATAGCTGCATCAATCCAAATAGCCTAAAAGGCCAAATCCCACAATGCGAAAATAGTTAGAAGATCCTTGTAATGTAGGATATGTTGTTATTTAGCCGATATTTGGGGTGGTATTATCGTCCAAGGAAGTCCAATAACAGCTAAGAACCCTTGCCAAAGTGTTGTTATTTCAGGAGTGGAATACATCAAAAGTTTTTGATATTTTTCTCACACGAGGCCAAAAATCTCTGGGATATAGGGAAATTCCCTGTAATTTAGAGGAAAACAAGTATCATTAGTAAATCACAAGAGGTCTGTATATCTTTCATAAATCAGGACCCAAGTTCCACACACTTTAGCCATAAGAATGTTGTACTTGTAAATCAAAGTAGCAACTAGTCAGTACAGTGATGAATATCACAGACATTTCCCTTCCAATAGTGGTTAATAGAGGGGTTTGAGAAAGGCAGGGGTGGTATGGGAACCCTTGTGAATTTTGTTTTTGACAAGACTCCAAGGCTGCCGATGTCCAGAATCACAGGCATTCTAGACCCATTTTTCGGGTAGTGGGAGTTGGCCTAAACTATTCATCATAGAGTTTAACTCTAACATAATATGTTAGTGAGAGCAGAGGGTATCCTAACAGTGATGCACACACAAGGGTGTGTGTAGAAATCGGAAAATGACTAACTGCTATTGAATAACAGTCAAGTACCACCCCCTGCTCCCTCTATCCACCCTTTTTTACTAATGATTTGCTATTGATGCAATCTTTGTTTAGATAATCTCAAGTTATTACGTGCTCGCCTATCTCTATCCCATAACGCACATAATTTTCATTTATCCTATCACATCAAGCCTCCTTTTTACAAAGGTAATGTTACTATTCACAAACAAGTATTTGTTGCTTCAGTGAACAAAGTCTTTAATTGTGTTATTGTGTAATGTCTTAAGGCTAAACCCTTGTGATAGAGGTAAACTAGGCTCCTTAGCTAACAGTGGAGGGGGTGAAAACATATTATTTTCTAATGAAGGCTTGCAATGACTAAGGAGCCTTGCCAAAAGACTTGTGATTTGCTGAGTGGAACACATCAAAGGTTTTTGATATATTTTTCTCTTCTGTAAACCCTAAATATCCTGGCTGTCCAATAAATGATAATTTGTATCATATTCTGAGCATTTCAAACAAATCGAAGACTATGGGTTTTTCCTTTTAATCTCCTTTAATCTCACAATTAGGGGACCAAGTGCTCTGTATCAAATCTTGTCTGACTTAGGTCTGTCTCTTACAAATTTTACAAATTGACAAAATATTTCTTAAGCATTTCACTCCGAAACAGGCTGAGTGACATATCATTTGACAGTTTGCTAGTAAGGACTGGTTTTAAATGAAATTCTTATAAAAAGTAAGGTTTGTCACAGGCAAAGTAAAAATCAAGTCTTCCTGATTCTACACAGAGAACGCCGTGTCCACCAATTTGTTTTCTGTCCGTGAGCATTGAGTACGCTATTAAATTTATATTAAGTACTAAGCCACTGGCAAGACACCTTAAAACCTTGTTATTTTGAACATAAGTTCATGGTCAGGTGCAAGTATAATTATCATCTAAATCGTTTACCAGCTGACTGCAGAGAGTTTAGTGCCCAAGCCTAAAGGTCAAATCCGACCACGCGAAAAATGGGTCTGAAATGTATGTAGTTTTGGTTATAGGCAACCTTATACTGTTGCAAATATTGTAAACCACCTCTTGCTTCCACAAACCCCACTATAGCCAATATTGGACATTGTCTCGCTGCAGGGCCCAATTCTAATCACGTAGGGCAGTTCAGGGGTGGGCATCTAGTGAAGTGCTGGAGCAAATCTACAAATTGTTGTAGCGGGTGTTTTCAATGGGAAGCAGGGGGGGGGGGTGACTGAAAATCCATTGAGTAGAACATCTAGGTAAATTCTATTTTTTGGGGGATTCATTATACAATTGGAGAATGAATAATATCAAAGGCAGAGAATCTGGGGGTTTCCCCCCAGGAGAATTTTAAAGACTGTGAGGCCAGAGGATTCATTCTGGTGCCTTTTGAGAGAGATGATGCTTTCTCTAGGCCCTATAACACACCCGACGCCACACATCCCTCATATATAGATAGGCCTTTGTGATGAAAGCAGCTCCCTCGGAAGATCTTTACATAATCTAAAAAAGGGAGCCGCCCTCCAAATAAAATAAAAAGAAAACAAAACAAACTTAAGAATTCTATACTTCCTATACTTTGAATAGTCAAATAATCCTCCCCCGTCCCCCTATGGACAATTTTGAAAATCCAGAGGTAAAATGGTGCATTTTAGGGAGTTCAAAGAGCAAATTGGAATGCTGTATTGGATTTAAATTTGTGGGCCCTTTAGTGGGATAGTAGTAGCAGTATTTTAGGGGATGGGAAGGGGAGCAAATGGTGTACATTACTTTCATCAGATTCTACCAATCAATGATTTTTAGAGTCTAGCCTACCTCTAAATTGCTATGTTCTAAGGGATTTTGGGTCAAATTGCTTCATGAAAATTGTCATATATTGAAAAGAGCATAACTTTGGTTCTAATTGGACTATTTTCAAAATTCTTTGAGATTTAGAAAGCTTAGATCATCCCCCATGCACCTGTTGCATTTTCCTCTGTCGTACATTTTTGCGACATTGCGACAGGTTGCCCACCCCTGCAGTTACTTACCATTGTGGTTTTAGTTGATCTCAAAGATAAGCTCAAACAGCAACAATTATGTTTGTAATAATCTTTACCACAGTGATATTCAGGGCTTACAGCAAGAAAATGTCAAACACTTTTGATGTGTTCCACTTCACAAATAGCAATACTTTGGCAAGACTCCTTAGCTATTATAGGTCTTCCTTAGGCGATATTATCCCTTCATTATTGGTTAACGAGCCCTGCATATTTATGAATACATAAATCACAAGGATTTCGTGGTCATTTTCATGTAGTTCGATTTGGCCTTCAGTGGCCTACTTTTAATCTTTGTCTTTTATGTCTTTCCTGTAAACCCTGCCCTTCTAGGTGGTACCACCCTAAATCAGGTCACTTCCGGGTAGAATGGTGAAAGTCCTGCACTAAATACAGTCAATTTGTCATTTCTAGGGCTATAAAATGGGTCATAAACAGGCTGTCTCTGTATATATTGGCACTAGAATTATCCTGAAGGCTTGGAGAATATTTTTAAAAAAAGATTGGAAAAGAATGAAAATGATTTAGATCATTTACTGCGGACCAAAGGGACCTATGATAGATGTGTAGTGACTCAGGTGGCAGACCACAAAATTACATCGGTGGTTTCCATGGCGATTTGCGAAAAATCTGATTGCACTTTGTTATGACAGACCTAGTGTATAATTTGTGCCATTTTAAAAGCTACAATCTGGTATATTTGCCTTAGTTCTGAGGAAAATTTTAAGTATTTGAATTAGTTTGTCAAGCGTCAGCGATAGTGGATTTTTTCGGATCGCAACGCATATTAGGCCAAATCCCAATACGTGGAAAATGGGTCTAAAACGGCTGTGATTCTGGCTATCGCCAGCCTTGGAGTCTTGTGGGATCCTTGTGATATAGGATATGTGGTTACTTAGCCGATATTGGGGTGGTAATATTGTCTAAGGAAGTCCTATAATGGCTAAGAATCCTTGCCAAAATGTTGTTATCTTAGGAGTGGAATACATCAAAAGCTTTTGATATTTTCCTCACAAGAGGCCAGAAATCTCTGTAATATACGTAAATTCCCTGTGATTTAGAGGAAAACAAAAATCTCTAGTAAATCACAAGAGGTGCACAGAGAAAAGAAGACTGATCGCTTTGACAGATACTGCACAGGTCACAATTGTCTCCCACATGACATGCATGAAAGGCATGTTGAATGAGGTTGACACTCTCACATTTGGTTCGTCAACTCCACTTGACATGCGTAATGAAGACAGTTGTCATGGTGACATATGTGCCATGTCCCAATGACATGTGCTCTATGTGTCAAAACAAGTTGACATGGATATACAGGTCATTTTGTCAGGAAGACTTTTTTCAGTGTGTGTTATCATTTCATAAATCAGGACCCAAGTTCCACACACTATAGTCATAAGAATGTTGTACTTGTGACGAAAAGTAACAACTATTCAGTACAGTGATGCATTTCACAGACATTTCCCTTCCAATATTGGCTAGTAGTGGGGTTTGATAAAAGTAGGGGTGGTATGGGAACCCTTGTGAATTTTGTTTTTGACAAGACTCCAAGGCTGCCGATAGCCAGAATCACAGCCGTTTTAGACCCATTTTCCAAGTTGTGGGATTTGGCTTTTTCCCATATCAAACATGAGTCAATATGTTAAGCCTGCTGTACATTTAAGATTAAGACTTTACTGGTAATGAATGTAGTTGACACAAAAAAAAATAGATTCTGTTTTTCTGCTTCGGTGTACAAGTACAGGCATGGGTAGAGATATGCAGTCTATATGAAAACGTTTTCCTCTCACAGGCCAATCCGTCCCGTAGGTTTTATCATTCTGCAGGCCTGGATTGATTTTGGCAGGACCGAATACCTCAAGATTATCATTGTCAGGAAAGAAATGATGGAAAACAAGAATATACTCACTATCTTAATCATTAACTTTTCAAAATTTAATAAAAAAGTAACACCTTTGTTTTAGGCTGTAAAAGACCTTAATAATGGTCTGATTTACAAGCTGTCAAGACCAAAATGTAGATCAAGGCCTCGAGATTACAGCCAGACATTAGGTGTGGCTTCACTACGTGATTTTTGCAGAGAATCGGAGCTATCCTCACAAAATGAGACTCAAACAAAGACTCAAAGTGGCATTTGTTATCATTGCAAGGTAGAAATTGTATGTTAAAGGAGCCATTTGTTTTTGTTGGGATGTCATTGTGTGCAATTTCAGGCATGCTTGTGTTGTCAAAAAGATGTTTTTGTTTACCAAATCAAGCTGACCTAATGTAAATATTGCAGACTTACACACTGATGACTCTATGCAATGCAATATCAGACATGTTTGATTTTTACAGTTCAAGACCCTGTGATCTGTGTAACTACTGTGTTGTTATTTATATTTTTTGCTGTGTTAATGTTTATATATTGAACTCCCACCTAATCACAGAGTCTATGCAGGTGTAGGTTAGTTTGTAAATATGGCACACAAGGAGAGAGATCACCCATGAAATGACCGCTGGAATCTCATGTTTACAATTTTGAATCTCATGTTTACAATATAGGAATGTCAACACCCTATACCTTAGGCACTATAGGGATAACATTCCATGAGAATGTAGCAAAATATCGCGTAGTGGAGCCTCCACTATACAGTTCAGCAGTCCGACAATTTTGCCAGTCTGACAGCGATTTTGTCGGCAAAATCCGAGGTCCGACTAGTTATCGTATTGACTGGATATGGACGCAGATACAGACATGGTTAAATTGATCGCAAGGCAATCAGCGAGATCAATGTTCTCATAAATCAAGTGCACAGTGTACAGACACTTGTTTACAGACAGAATTCCAAGTCATGAATCCTATCTAAAAATAACTTTAATTCAGTGAGAAAAGAAGAATCCTACTTTATATTTAGATCATACATCTAACCACAACATAAAACCAGTGCCTGATTCTGACCTTAAATTTCAGACCAGGAGGTCTCCTCATGAGGGTATGGTTGGTCAGGTGGAACTTCTTCACCTCACTGGGCATGAATAGAGGAGAGGAGTGTGCTTACAATGGTTAAAGGCTTGTGCAATAATGGCCAGAAACGAGCATCAGGTTGCTGTAGACTGACAATACAGGTTATACTGTTTATCGACGATACAAATTACACACCCTCATAGCAACAAGGCATTTAGACATAGACACTTGAAATCTGTGTTGACATCTAAAAAGGCTATAATTTCTAAGCATTCTATGTCCAGTTTTTGTGTGTTTGCTTGTAAAGTGTTATAGCAGAAATTGGACTATTTGCTGAACTTTACAATATCCAGGTCGAAAAGTAGTTTTTTTTTTCATCTTATTGGGCCTACAAGGCAGCATGAAACAGGTGTATTACTAATTGATGGCATCCTGTTAGGCTCGCATTTGTCAATAGACTACCAATTGACTGTGTGATGGTGATGAGTACTAAAATGTGCTTTGTGGACATAAAACTCCAAATAAGGGTCTAAGCAGGACTGAAGCTCCTGAAGTCCCACCTCACACTCACACCTTTCTATTAATAGCCTTAGGCTTAAGGCCAAATCCCACAACGTCAAAATGGTCAGGAAATCCCTGTGAAACAGGATATGTGGCTGCTTAGCCGATATTGGGATGGTAATATCATCTAGGGAAGACCTATAAAGGCTAAGAATCCCTGTCAAAGTGCTGGTATTTAGGGAGTATAGTACATCAAAAATTTTTGATATTTTCTTCACAAAGGGCTCGAAATCTCTGTGATTTAGAGGAAAAAAACAGTTTCTAGGAAATCAGAAGAGGCGCACAGAGAAAAGAAGACTGATCGCTTTGACAGATACTGCACAGGTCACAATTGTCTCCCACATGACATGCATGAAAGGCATGTTGAATGAGGTTGACACTCTCACATTTGGTTCGTCAACTCCACTTGACATGCGTAATGAAGACAGTTGTCATGGTGACATATGTGCCATGTCCCAATGACATGTGCTCTATGTGTCAAAACAAGTTGACATGGATATACAGGTCATTTTGTCAGGAAGAATTTTTTCAGTGTGTGTCTTTGATAAATCAGGAGCCAAGTTCCACATATTACAGTCATAATGGGGGTTTGCTTGTGATTTATGCATGCTACATTTGTTTATGCTATGCTGGAGACCATTGCAAACCACAGAAAATAGTCAGAGAAAACTGTGATTTTAATATCAAATACTCTATCTCTGTGAATCATTCTAGCAACTTATCTGTGCAGTAATGAAAATCACAGACATTCCCCTCCTACTATCAGCTATAGTCAGATTTGGAGTGGTAAGAAGTGCAGTGAGTACCCTTGTGATTTAGGAAATTGGCAAGAGTCCATTGTTACCGATATCCAGAATCACAGACATTTCAGACCCATTTTTCATGTAGTGGGATTTGCCCTTTAGGAGAACATCTATGTCTATAACTGTAAAATATCCTGCCTAATTGTTGTATAATAATGGATCCAGATATACTTCATATCCCTGCTAGGTAGGATGCTGTAATTGATTCCTCAGATCCCTCATTTCCTCAGACAGAAAACCTGGAACTTCCTCTATGTTTTCTATTATATTTGGACTTAACTCCTCAGATAATTTGCTTCCTCAGACACTGTTTCTTGCATTTTCCATATCTGAGGAAGCAAGGGCTGACTGTAATTGATTGGGTCATCTTTTATGTGAGATGACCCTTGATTGGGTCATCTAATATGTGAGATCACCCTTTGTCACCAGGTTACTAAGAGCGTAATTGTCATCTTACTCCATTAGATGACTGAGCATCCTCCATCATCTAATAAATTAGGATGACCCAAGATGTATAGGGTTGTATGGCATCTTATGATGTGCTTCAATTTAGCAGGTTATAGAAAAGGCCAAATCCCACAATGCGAAAATAGTTAGAAAATCCTTGTGATGTAGGATATGTTGTTATTTAGCCGATATTTGGGGTGGTATTATCGTCCCAGGAAGTCCAATAACAGCTAAGAACCCTTGCCAAAGTGTTGTTATTTCAGGAGTGGAATACATCAAAAGTTTTTGATATTTTTCCCACAAGAGGCTAAAAATCTCTGTGATATAGGGAAATTCCCTGTGATTTAGAGGAAAACAAGAATCTTTAGTAAATCACAAGAGGTCTGTATATCTTTCATAAATCAGGACCCAAGTTCCACACACTTTAGCCATAAGAATGTTGTACTTGTGAATCAAAGTAGCAGCTAGTCAGTACAGTGATGAATATCACAGACATTTCCCTTCCAATAGTGGCTGATAGTGGGGTTTGAGAAAGGTAGGGGTGGTATGGGAACCCTTGTGAATTTTGTTTTTGACAAGACTCCAAGGCTGCCGATATCCAGAATCACAGGCATTTTAGACCCATTTTTCGCGTAGTGGGAGTTGGCCTAAAGACCTGAAATGAACCTAATTCTGGTAATGGCTCAGGCAAAACATAGGTGGCAGCAATTAAAGACACTTTATTAATTACCAAGTCTATTTAGATCACCAATCTCTGATGTCAGTTGCGGTCAGAATGGGGAATGGAAATGTCTTTGATTGTGCAGCTCTGTAATTATTCAAGCTTATGTAAGGAATCGAGTCATAGTCATCCATTAATTCTGGCACCAATTATTGTATTCTCAACATCTGTATAAACGTATGGAGACTCAATTTCTGCCACTCAATTTCTGTAATATCACATTATATCCATGTCAATAAGTATGAGAATTATAAATGATCTACAAATGTATATTGCCTAGCATTTGGAAACCTTGAATAGGTATCACGTGGTGCCACATGGCTTAATTGGTGTTATCTGAGGATACCCTTTGAATGACAGTATACTGTATTTGATATCCACTACATGTATACATAATGTTAAAGTCGGTCCTTTATATTGTTCATGGACAGCTGAATTATAGTTTGCTGACACATCCGTTGGCATATATGATAAAAATACAGTTCCATGTTTCTGGCTGAAATAATTTGTACAAGCAACTGCCCCGAGCTATGCATTAGGTCCATGGCATTATCAATGTCCAGCATGCTCTTCTAGGAGGTAACTAAAGACTTTTCTCTTCTATAACGCAAGGTATGTTTTCTTGCACTTTAATCATGGCATATTTTCTTCCTTGGCGTCATGGTAGGAAAGTTAAATCTTTTATATAACAAGAAAGCCACCGTACACCGATTATTACTGAAAAAAAGTTGGGGGCAAAAATCTTTGATACTTGAAAGACCGTGACAATAAGAAAGGTTTCGGAACCGTTTGGAAGGTTTCCTTTTCTCACGTATTTCAACGTCCTAAAACGTTTCAAGAAACAAGTAGGCCTATATAAAAATTGATTTTCTATTTTGTACTTAAACCCCTTTTTAACGTTTCCAAATCTTTCTAAAAACCTTTCAACCAAGTGGGAACAGTTTGCTTCTTTTATCCGTCATGAATAGTAAAATTTAGGAATGACGACAGCTGTCCTTGCCAAAAGACTCAACAACAGTTCATATCCAAGCCTATGTTATATATTGTCCCGTCAGAACACATCCTTAGAAGGCACTGCATTGCCATTGAGGTGTTTAGAAATTAAACATGTTTTAAAGGGTGAGATTTCTTATCACATGACATTTTTTGTGTATTTAAAACCTGAACACATGGAGGTCGTAAACACAATATTGGATATTTTCCAGCCTCTAAACACTATGTTTAGAGGACCCCTCTTAAACCCCTGAAACTTACTAAAGTAATCCCACCTCAGTGGTTACCTAGGCAACCAATCTCTGAGAGAGTGATGGGTGTCACTTCTTTAGACATGTGGTGGTTAATCCCATTGTGGACAGGCTAACTTCTGGTGGCATCTCTATACATTGGTATCAAATTCCATACAGACTATCCAGTTAGTCCCCATCTACCCATATGCTGTCAGTCTGAGGCAGTCCACCACAGAGACAGGAAGGGGAAACTGTCATATAGGCCTACTTGACTTGAGGTTACATGGACGTAAATGCTGCCCTCTCGTGAGTCATATGGTATTCAGGCCTGCACTGAAGGTGATCTGGGTGCTGATTGGCTTAGAAATCATATGCAAGAAATATTGGTAAAATTATGAAAAAAATCACAAGTGACCCCAAATAGTTCCTAAATGGAACAGTAGATGAGTTTTATATTATGCCAAGGTTTGGGGATTTTATCAGGTCTGCAAATGTTCATCTGGCCAATCGAGGTTTTGAGGCCCAAAATAGGGTAGAATGGCACATGCTGTACGTATCGCTCCCTTAGTTAAGATTTTCAGGGTTAAGTCTATCCTATATTCTAACACATTGTGTGTGAGAGATGGTTTAATCTTGCTACGGTCGAAAATATTACCAACGAACATTACGGGGGGCTGTTTTTGTGTGTTATGCTTTATAGAAACATAGAGGAAATGGAATCAGTTCCACGTAACCTATAGGATGATTGGACATTTGACCTGCCTATTTCAAATGCCCTCTTAATGTCATTTTTCTGTTACAGCAAGGATGGTTTACAGGAATCTGGCCAAATTAGTCACAGAAATGGTGTGTAAATAAAAAAAAATAGGAAAACTTTACTTGCGGAGGTAGGGTAATTCACTAAATATTGCAGTTTCTATGAATCTCCCAAAACATAACTTTTTCTGGACATAAACCACCTACAGGGTGAAATTCTCAGCAGAAAATGACATTTTAGCCTCATTTTAATCTTCCTAGGGTTATTGATACACAGATATCCATGTAGGGCCTACCATAGGGTCCATTGGAAGTTTGGTCGGGTTTGCGGTGTTTCGTCAAATTTTCAGTGAGAGCGCAATTATCTAATTAACCAGTAGTAATTTATCCCCCAGTGCAAATATTAGTACAATATTGATAACAGGTATTCTTGATGCATGTAACAGAAAAGGCATGCCTTAAAAAATGATCCCCTGGTAAGATATGATCTGTAAAAAGTGGGATTAATTATAGGCCTAATATTAATCATTTTTCACCAGTTTTATCATGTTTTTCATGATTTTGTGAGTTTTTCTGGCAAAATCCTAACAATATTCTGCAAAATCAATGCCCCCTTCATCATCAGGTGACTGAAATCAATGCAAATATGCAATTTGACAGCTCTAGAACTACTGCTTGTGCAGTGCATAGATCTTTGATGATAAAAGTCGCTGCTCGGAAATCACATTGAAAACTGGTAGGAATTTCAGTGTGAATTGCACACATCAATCCCCTCATATCATAACATTGAGAAAGGCTGTTGCCACCAAACTTTAGGATTTTATAGGACAGACCCTAAGGTTTGATAGGAAAAACATTTTAGTTTTATCTGAAGACCCTACCCCTAATTAAGGTTACATGGACGTAAATGCTGCCCTCTCGTGAGTCATATGGTATTCAGGCCTGCACTGAAGGTGATCTGGGTGCTGATTGGCTTAGAAATCATATGCAAGAAATATTGGTAAAATTATGAAAAAAATCACAAGTGACCCCAAATAGTTCCTAAATGGAACAGTAGATGAGTTTTATATTATGCCAAGGTTTGGGGATTTTATCAGGTCTGCAAATGTTCATCTGGCCAATTGAGGTTTTGAGGCCCAAAATAGGGTAGAATGGCACATGCTGTACGTATCGCTCCCTTAGTTAAGATTTTCAGGGTTAAGCCTATCCTATATTCTAACACATTGTGTGTGAGAGATGGTTTAATCTTGCTACGGTCGAAAATATTACCAACGAACATTACGGGGGGCTGTTTTTGTGTGTTATGCTATATAGAAACATAGAGGAAATGGAATTAGTTCCACGTAACCTTGACTTGGAACTGTTAGGGCCCTAGACAGGGGGGGTCCCATGTCCATTGTCGATTCTAAGAAATGGTTCTTGTCCCTTGTCTCTCAACCCTATGTCCATTGTCAATTTTAAGAAGTGGCCTTGTCCCTTGTCTCTAAGCCCATGTCCCTTGTCGATTTTAAGAAAGGTGCCTTGTCCCTTGTCTCTCAACCCTGTGTCCCTTGTCGATTTTAAGAAGTGCCCTTGTCCCCTTGTCGATTTTACCCGTCTGGGGCCCTACTGTTACATAGTACATTTTGTAGGTAAGTTTCTCTTATAATTCTATTTGGAAACCTCCTGAGCCAATACATAATTGGAATTGCTCTCTCATATATATGTAGTAGATGAATACTCAATATCAACTACTTAATCTAAATAACATTGACTTTGTTCTTAATTTATAAAGCAAAATCCATCACAACTTGAAACTAATGTCTTCTCTATTTTCAGGTTCATTTTGGTGAGATGAATCCCCAACCACAGAAACACCAACTACAATGGATTACCATCTGCATTCTGGAAGGATGAAATACTCTATTAGATATCTTCTAAGTGATGTTTACCCTGGCCCTGAATAAAGGTAAAACACCTAAACACATTATATATGTTTAAACATAATGACAATCTAAACACGTTCCGGAAAATGGGCATAATGAGGTAATGGGGACCTGGTAAAGACGGCCTAATAAAATAGTCTTAGTCTACTATAACAACAAATAGAAAACAAGATTCTTGTGTTTTTTTTTTCTGGTTGGATCATGCCTTGAAGCTCAACTTATTTGTTTTTCTGGCATGGTAACCGTTTTTGCCCATATATATATATATATATATATATATATATATATATATATATATATATATATATATATATATATATATTGTCTACCCCATGTCTATCGACATAATAATTATGTTATACCATCTGACATTTATAGAGACAACAGGTAGATCTTATCTTAGCCACTTCACTGTAACCATACATAAGACCCAACCACTACACCTCTAAGGCCACAGACTAATACATATCAACACGTCATATTGATATGCTTGTTCGAGGTGAGTTATGGGTATATGTAATTGTGTACATATGGCTTAACATGGGATAAGGACAATGGCCTTGGTATTTTGTCCAGGTTTGCAAGGCCTGGTCTAGTTGTTGCCTTGTATAGAATATTAGAATGTAAAGGATTTCTTTGATCTGCGTGACGTCAGATTGGGATCATATTATGAATTAGTATGATAAAACAATGACTATTATATATCAGGTTAAGCAATTGATTGGAGATTAATCAGTAAGCAATTTACAAAATCATACAAAAAAGGGAAATCAAAACATTTCGACCACTCAAGAAGTAAGTTATAAGTATGAATATTTATCGCTTGATGCTTTCTAATGCATGCAGCTTTAGTTTTAGATGGCGAAAAATGCTAGGGAAATGACAGTATAGACAGAAGGATCCTGCATACAGGTAGATCATATTTCCAATAGACTTGTAACGCAGATCTCAAGTGCTCCCAAGCAAGCCAGGGGTCATGTATATGTGAGAGGGGGGCTATGACTTGCTATATTCTTAATCACACCTGTAGTGCTCCCCTTTGGCTCAGCCACATTTCTATGTCAGGCAATTGTCTATGTGACCCCCCCCCCCCAGATCCCTAGCATATTGCTAGCCGTAGAGCAATGTGTCTACCATGTCTATACCATACCTGTTAGAGATACCTATTGCAATCATCCATTATTCCATTTGTAATTGCCTTTTTGCTGTTTCTGTAGTTAAGCGAAAAAGCAATTGAACATGACATGTGGAAACTGCAAGGAAATTCCCAATTACGTCCATCTTTTTCATTGTGAACTGCCTTCATGTATCTAGTCGGGTCATTTACAAGGGCAAAAAGAATTACTGTTGAATCTACCAGCGATCCTAGTAAAAGTGAACAGTCAACCACTGTAATTGTATTGCAGTTAACCAGTGTAGTATTTACAAGAAGCCTCATTTGGCAGTATGGTGGTACAAGCTATCTCTGTGAAAATGATGACGGATCCCTGGCAACTTTGGGACAAGGATTCCGTCGTTATTTCGACATTTTTTGCTGTATTAAATAGGCCTACATCTTTACTGCTAACGGACATGAAGTCTCCATCTTGTTCTAACGATCATGCATTTTCTTAGTTGCTATCAGAATATGACATTGGGATGGCGCTATCATTACATGTTATCCCTCGCTTTGTATGTTTGACTTTCTTTCTTTCGTTCGTTCCTTCTTTCTCATTTAATTCCCATAGAACTGAAGTGATTTTTTAAAATGTTTTAATCAAACGTGCCAATAAAACAATTAAACATTCCTTTGGCGCATTTCTACCATTGCCAGTCTGTGTCTCTGAAGCATAAAGGAGTGGTCATTATTTATCAACAGGGGGGGATGGTGGGTTTGAGGGGGGGCGTAAAAATTTCAGACCCTCCCGAGGTGGGGGTTAACAAAATTTTGCCCCCCTCTTGCGGGGGGGCTAAAAAAATGTACCCTCTTTTGAGCAAAAAAGCCAGCGCGCTACTATAGGTCAAAGAGGGGTGCAAAAATTCTGCGTGCCGGCGGTTTGGGGGGGGCTCAAAAAATTTTGACTGTCGTCGAGGGGGGGCATAAAAATTTTTTCACGCATCCGCGCGGAAACCCACCACCCGCCCCCTGTTGATAAATAATGACCACTCCCTAGATAAAGCCATTAACAGGAGGCAAGAAAAAAAAAACAACAGCAAACCCCCCAGAAAAGTAACAACAACAAAAACATCAATTGAACACAGCATTCAAAACCTTCCATCACAACACAAAGAAATGGACTAACCTTCCTCCAATGTGCCAAGCACCTTGGAGTGGCCGCGGAACCAGCGTTCCAGTTTGAGGCACTCGGAGTGGCTCCTCAGCTCTGTGGCTCTTGTTAGGATCTCCCTCACATTGCGGTAGTACCCTGCCATAGCTCAGTCTTGCTATACAGGGACAGGAAAATGTCTATTGGAAATATTTCTTGTAATGCAAAATGTATATAAGTGTCACTTTTGGGTGATGTAGTAGAACTTGTCTTTGTCGCCACTGTATTTCTAACACCAGAACCAATTAAGTCTCTCCTAAAATGTATATTTCTCTGTGGATGCGGAATTAAACTGTTTTTCCTCAAGCAGTTCGGTGTCAGCGTCTGTCTGCTTTTTATCCAGAGCCCTTCGTGCTTATCTTCAGTGAATAAATAGGCAACATGCATCCACGCCTGGTCTTGAAAGGCCTATGTCTCTTAATGTAATAGGTGCCGCCCTGGATTGGTGCCTTCAGCTCCTACTGTGTGTTCCCCCAGTATGTAATGTTACAAGCACAGATTTCCCCCAGCAGGTCTCCAGTGTTTACATCTAGGTCTACCTATATGCCCTGCTCATACACAGGTATGACTTATCTCAGGTAATCTGTGATCTGGTATGATAAGATGTGAGTATATTTACGACCATATACACTTGTGATTTAGGAATGCAGTAGTCCTTAGCCGATATTGGAGGGGTAATATCGTCTATGGAAGGCCTATAACGACTAAGAGGCCTTGTCAAAGTGTTGTGATTTTAGGGCTGGATCAATCAAAAGTTTTTGATATTTTCTCCACAAGAGGCCAGCAATCTTTGTGATATACCGAAATCCTCCGTGATTTAGAGGAAAACAGGAATTTCTAGTACATCACAAGAGGTCTGTTTTGGATAAATCATGACCCAAGTTCCACACACTATAGCCATAAGAATGTTCTTCTTGTGGTTTGTGTGTGCTTCATTACATGTATTGCACAGTCTATTTATAAATCTGAAGATCTAGACTGTTTTTGATATCAAACACTCCTTCTCTGTGAATCAAAGTAGCAACTAGTCAGTATAGAGTAATGAATTTCAGCGATTTCCCCTGCAATATCGGCTAACAGTGGGATTTGGCAAAGGTATAGTTGGTAGGGCAAACCTTATGATTTAGGATATTGACAAGAGTACAAGGCTGCTGATATCCAAAATCACAAACATTTTAGACCCATTTTTCACGTAGTGGAATTTGGCCTTAATGGTTACAGATGGTGTGCATGGATCAGTATGAAAAATGATATCTTTGTGCTTTGTGTATCTGGCCCTGTCTTATGATGTTGATGTGCTAAATGGATATCTGGTTTCAACTGAATGTATAGTATTGGCCTAGTGTTTGCTGATATTTCTTGTAACTGTGTTGTGGGGACATGTTATCATGCATATATATGTGATATCAAACCTATGTAGTGTGTCTGGGATCAATAGTAGAAATCTCCTGTGATTCTCTTTTTCGCTGACTCCCTTTTCTGTGTTTCTGCGTGGACATAAACCTCCTTCTTTCGGTATATAAGCCAATCTGGACTGGTCTTCAGCATGGAATAGCTCTGCACTATGAATATGTCACTACTAACATACTAGTACATGTACTATAAATCCAGTTTAGGGAGTGATCATTTTTAACAAATCACGAATATTTGTGAGTTGGACCTTTCGAGACATTGGTTCCAACTGAAGTCTCTATATCTGGACTATATTGTGTCTCAAACTTTTGAGGTTTACCCCAACAACCCATCTCCTATAAATATCTTTGAGAAAAACTGAGAAAGAGAGACTTTGTGAGAACTGTTCCTGGGAGTGGATACGGCATAATTCCCAATATTGCTCATTCCTCAATTTATGTTTTATCCAGAACTTTCTGTTATTGTGCAATCATGATGCTATCACTATTTTGTAACCTTAGGGCACGTCTTGTACCACATATGTCTCAAATATTGAGGCATAGGGGCATAGGAATTTCGGATTGTCCCTAAATCACCAACAAGAAAATCTTGAAGAATATTGGCACATTATGTCTGCACTCTTTCATGCATAGTAATGAACAGGCTTTTTGACTATCTCTTTTTTTTTGCAAGAATTTTCGACATGCTAATAGAGGGCTAAAGAATTTAGGCCAATCCACGACCCCTACCTGTTATCAAAAACTGTCACTCCCTTAGATGATTTGGGGGGGGGGTAGGGGAGTCCTGGCCCGTGTCTGGATCCGATTTCAGACAAGATGTACCTCACATGGCCCCGGCTGTGACTAATCAACCATGACATGTTTATTTATGTATGAGCTATTCGTCTATAGAGGCACAATTTAATGGGAGCATATGTCAATTCTTACAATAATGATAAATAATTCCTATTCTTTTCTACTCGGAGCGTGAAGGCCAATTATCCCCAGGTCTAAGAAATACGGTGAGGCCTACGTGTTAGAAGGCACTAGGTTTTTGACCATGGAAGTGGCTATTTCATTTATGATGTAAGTTGGATGGCTGAAGTATCTTTCATGTCCATAGGGATAAACTGCTTTTGACCTATCGACAGGGCCTGAAATTGTGCATATAGATAAGGCCAAATCCCACTACGTGGAAAATGGGTCTAAATTGGCTGTGATTCTGGCTAACGGCAGCCTTGGAGTCTTGTCAAAAACAAAATTCACAAGGGTTCCCATACCACCCCTACCTTTATCAAACCCCACTACTAGCCAATATTGGAAGGGAAATGTCTGTGAAATTCATCACTGTACTGAATAGTTGTTACTTTTAGTCACAAGTACAACATTCTTATGACTATAGTGTGTGGAACTTGGGTCCTGATTTATGAAAAGATAACACACCTCTTGTGATTTACTAGAGATTTTTGTTTTCCTCTAAATCACAGGGAATTTCCGTATATTACAGAGATTTCTGGCCTCTTGTGAGGAAAATATCAAAAGCTTTTGATGTATTCCACTCCTGAAATAACAACACTTTGGCAAGGATTCTTAGCCATTAGAGGACTTCCTTAGACGATATTACCACCCCAATATCGGCTAAGTAACCACATATCCTATATCACAAGGATTTTCTGGCTATTTTCGCATTGTGGGATTTGGCCTATACATCGGTAAAACTTGTACACAATGTTTTAAGTCAATGTAGTACACTCACAGACAGTCTTTCTTTTTTAAACACGAGAAATATATTTAGCTGCTCCTAAGAAACTATGTACCTAAGCCTCTATAAAATTGTAATAAAGTATGTCTAACATTGATCTACACACATGATCCTTGTGGGATGTGTATAATCTTCCCGTGGGGGTCTGTTTTTATATAAATATTCATGGATGAATTTATAGCTTTCTATATATATATATATATATATATATATATATATATATATATATATACTGATATATATATATATATATATATATATATATATATATATATATATATATATAAAATGTTTTGTCTATTTTTTGTCTATTGACACAAAACTTTGACATAAATTTTCGCTTATCTATGGATCAACAACAAATCGTAGTCCTTGTTGCATTTTGCCTCTCTATAGTTTTTTTTTCGAGAGGGGGGCGAGGGGGGTTGGGTTTGGAACATGATATGATAGCTCACATTGTCTCACACCTAGACAGATGCATTATAGAGATAGATATTTTAGATTGGTTTGAGCACTTTAATCGTATGAGGATTTATATAGATAATGGGCTGGTAAACCACCCCTTGGTAAACAGTAACCATCTTATCAGTAAAGTATAATTATGTACAATGAAGAAAATTATCATTCTATCGGAATTATGATAAGAACATCATGGAGTGAGTGAGTAATAAATGTTTAATACCATTTCGACAGCTTAGGTCATATTCATGGCGAGAACTGCATTGCACAATTTCACAGAGGAATGTGTCGGTGCCTGCGCATACACACCACATATCCAGAGGGGGTAGGAAAGAGGAGATATAGAGCCTTTTAAGTGGGCTAGGGAAGCCCGGTACATCATGGAACAGTGACTAGATACCCATTGAATAAGGCTTCCGCAAAATTGAAGCTTACATAGAAGAATATACATTTCTTGGTGTCCAGAAGACATGCCTTTATCGACCACTTGTCTACCTTTATTAACCACTTATCCACACGTTAGATAAGCCTTGTCATTTACTGCTCCTAATATGAAGCACCTGACCTTAATATCACTCGAATTATCATATATAGGTGGCTGCCACCCCTCATATTCCTCCTTAAGATGGCCTACTTGTTCCTGTCAGTCGAGATTAATTTTGTAACTGGTCGGCATTTTATTGGGTATTGTGGTAGACAGATGTTTCATGCAGGTTAATGAGTATCGTCAAGTATGAACAGGTCCCAGGGGTTTTTAATAACCGAGGCTTGACACATCTCTTATTAGGATATTTAACCAGTGACTTGCTTGTGTGATAGGTTAGAGTACTCTGTAAAATGTTACTAAAATAACAATAGATGTGTAGCAACTTTGGGACACGGATTTCACCATCATTTTCATTGAGAGTCTCTGTACCAGTGCTTTTACCATACTGCTAGGGGTTCATTGTAGAAATAGTTATTTTTCAGAGTGTAGGTGTAATCATGTATTTCAGTCTATATTTAGGCCCTAAAGTGCCAAGGTGATAAATGTTGGCGCTTTGGTATCTGCTTAAGTTGGGACGCTACCATTGAAATTTAATATACTTCGCAGGTCCCTGCGCATGTAGGTTAACTTCATCAGAATGGCATGATACTTGGTATGTACATACTTATATGAGCCCTGAATATGCATAAGAAACTTTAGAAACTTTTGTCTAAAGTTGTGCATTTTATGAAACTTTAAAGTTTGGGCATATTTATCTCTGATTTTTTCCCCCATAATTTGACAATATTCTTTTGTACCTTAAAATATAACCCTCACATTTCCTAAATAATGTCATAGAGGTGATAGGCTGCTCACAATGACTGAGGGTATGTAACAGAACAATTTTTTGTCAAGACTTTTTACATTTTACCCGTCATGCAGCGCTTTGAATATTTTATTTTAAAGCAAATTATCTGAACTACATTTTTAACAAGTTTAAGAAGAATCTAGTGGTTAGATGTAGCTAATCTAATATTTTTTGTCTAGAAATAATAGAAAATATATCCTTCTTTTTGTCAAATCATGAGGAATCTACCCAGAATGCCATGTAATTGGGGTCCAAACAAAAATTCTTGATGAATAAGGATATTAGAACTTTCATCATGTGAGGTTTCATATTTCTGTGTTTGTTGGTTATGATAGAAACATGGACCTGAAACAGGTTCGTGATAGAAAGACATTATCAAAGTGGAGTCAATAACTTTCTTATTTTCAGGTAAAAATGAAAAAAAAAACTTTTATTTTTCAAAATTCAATATTAAAAAAAGTAGCATGGGACCCCCTACTTTTCTTTTCAAAACTGTATTCTGACAAAAAAATGCAGGATTTTCAGGATCTTTGATTCAATGGTAGCGACCCACCTTAATAATCATTATATTTGCCATATGACACCATATCCTAATTTACCCAACTGCTATTAAAGCAGCACTCAAGTATGATCAAATCGAATCTGCTTCCATAATATTTACAAGCCACTAGGACTGAAGTTGGATCAGGTAAAAGAGCACCAACGCATGTTTTATTGCATTTTCGTGATAAGAAACTGATATGGTTACCCTGTAGTATACGTTTTGTTTAATCTTCTTTTCTCTTGTTGCTTTTATGATTATAGTATTAAAATCACTGTCTTAGGTTAGAGTCTGCTTCCCCGGCAAAATCGTTGGCTCAATCATTCCAATGGCATGATAATTTAATGGGAGGATTTTTTAATAGTACGAACATGACTAGATAAAATGGTTAGATTACAATATAAAATAGTTCCATAGACTGAAGCCTCTACACCACAGTCTTGATCGTTTTTAGATTATTTAAAGATTTTAAGAACATGTACTCTTTATGTAACAGTTTACATCCACTCATACTCAAACCCTACGAATGGCCTACTCCCGGTATGATCTGCACAGGTCACTGATATCAAAACTGTGCTTGTCACTTTGGCATTGTAATGACTTTCTATCTGGGTGGCGACTTCCCTTTACCGCAGTAGGCATCTGTAATGTATCATTTTTTTTTTAAACTCGCAATATCTTATTTACTAGCCACGTACAGCATACCTCATGATTGGTGAACAATACCTAAAATACCCATAAACTACCTCATTACATCAGCCCACATCAGAGGTACTGGTTATGATAGATCATTTTGGCTAGTCATGAGAACATAATCATGACTGCTGAAATGAAGAAAAAAATTCCTGAAACAATGCACGCCTTCATCTATATATCGTATATATCAAAATGAGAAAAAGAGAACTTTCTAGTCGACAAGCCTTGGTGTGGCCTGTCTATACCGATGATTGCCATCGACCCCAGTGCCACTCACGGTCGGGGGTCTGGCCAGAGTTTGGCTGTTCATGACGTCAGATCCAAGCAGGGATTGCTTCTCTCACATGCTTCCTCAGTCTTCAACCCACCCTTACAGCTGCCCACAGAGTGGTTTGCACCCCAGAAATACCAAGCGGTGCGTTCGGAGTACGGCCGAGGGATCAATGCTGGTTTGTAAGGCCACCCCCTATTGGTCTGCCCCATGTGGGTCAATGTTGATCCCCAAGTCAACTTACTACACTTCCAAGCATAGTTAAGGGCTGGTACCTAGCCAGACCTGGCTGGGGTGGAAGGGGGTGGAGGGAACCAGCTGAGGTGGGGTAGTTAGCGTTCGAGGTCACCCCTACCAATAATGCAATAGATATCGTTGGAAAACCGTTTCCCGAACGCCTCGAGTGACAACTAGGACACTCGAGGCGTTCGTGGTATGGCTGAGGGATCAATGCTGGTTTGTAAGGCCACCCCCTATTGGTCCTCCCCATGTGGGTCAATGTTGATCCCTGAGTCAACTTACTATCGGTGCGTTCAGAGTACGGCCGAGGGATCAATGCTGGTTTGTAAGGCCACCCCCTATTGCTCCTGCCCATGTAGGTCAATGTTGATCCCTGAGTCAACTTACTACACTCCCAAGCATAGTTAGTGACTGGTACCTAGCCAGACCTGGCTGGGTGGGAAGGGGGTGGAGGGAACAAGCTAAGGTGGTGTAGTTAGCGTTCGAGGTCACCCCATCCCAGCATGCACTGCATATTGATCGAAAACCGCTGCCCGAACGCCTCGACTACCCTCCCAAGCATAGTTAAGGATTGGTACCTAGCCAGACCTGGCTGGGGTGGAAAGGGGTGGAGGGAACAAGCTAAGGTTGTGTAGTTAGCGTTCGAGGTCACCCCCACCCACAATGCACTGCATATTGTTAGAAAACTGCTCCCCGAACGCCTCGAGTGGCATTTACTATCCATATATACCTGTGTCCACCTGGAGAATTACTGCAGAGGCATGTTTTTTTTTTATGTCAGCGCCCAAGCCCTAACCACAAGGGTGGCTTATACCTAGACTAATAATCGAGGCATTCGGGGTACAGTTTTCTTACTAGATCCAGTGCATTGTGGGTGGAGGGGACCTCGAATGCTATAACTACCCCACCTCAGCTGGTTCCCTCCTCCCTCTTCCACCCCAGGCAGGTATGGATAGGTACCAGTCCTTTACTACACGAGGCATTAGGGCAGCGGTTTTCTAACCATATGCAGTGCATTGTGGGTGGGGGTGACCTCGAACGCTAACTACCCCACCTCAGCTGGTTCCCTCCACCCCCTTCCACCCCAGCCAGGTCTGGCTAGGTACCAGTCCCTAACTATGCTTGGGAGGGTAGTAAGTTGACTCAGGGATCAACATTGACCCACATGGGGAAGACCAATAGGGGTGGCCTTACAAACCAGCATTGATCCCACGGCCGTACTCCGAACGCACCGAGTAGTATACAGGCTCGCCACCAGTCTACTTTAGGCTAATAAAAGATACCCCACTTGGTGGGTCTTGGAGGAACTAGGCCTGAAGGTCATTTCGTAATGCATTACGATACAACTCAGCCCTATGACTTGAAATTTCAATGCTATCCTTATAGGGATTTTAGTACGACTTGGAGTGTGCAATCGTAGTTTGTTAAGAAATGGCCTCCAGAGTTAAATATGCCTCAATTATCACAATGAGTGATCGAAATCAACAGAACATTTATCATGTTTTATAGCCTGGGAAAGGTAACATTATTGCACCCTGTAGAATTGTCCCGATTGGCAGATTTTGACGATTTTTCTGGACGGTTCAAGGAATGCGTGTTCCAGATAATTTGCACATGATTAATGACCCATAGATAATCCTGGTAATGAAAGAAATCAGGTATTATCAAAATGGTAGAAAGTGGTCATCCATAATGTGCTCTGTTAGACCCTACACTGAATGTGGTATCGCTTTTAGCTTAATCAGTGGTTCGAGTATGAGGGATATTATCAAGGGCCTATGTTAATTTTCTTCAAGTTATAACAGTTTCCAAGCAGATGTACTTTTAGTAAATAGACCTTTCTAAATAGCCTTCTGTAGAAGCCATCAGGTGGCAGCACTTTTTGGCTGTATAGGCCTCCGCTCTGTGTCATGTAAGAAAGGTTCCATTTTCTCAAACAGAGATAGATGGACTGGTTCCCATTATACTAACAGATACTGCTACACTGGTCCTCATGCACATCCCATGTAGAGTAGAGACTCCATACATTGGTTTTCAAAATTAACCCCCTTTTCCCCGGATACAAGGGATACCAATACAGCGACACTAGCCAATTGTACAAGTTTGAAAAATGTATAAATTATTTCTGATCATGATAACTATCGATTAGATAAACTTATCTTTCATGAACTGAATCATATAGATTCCGAAGGATTGTGCGACTAAATATCTGTTAATTTCGATACGTTGCTAAATGATCATTCATGTTCCCCATGTTTCTTTCCAGTGTGAGATACAGTATTTTGATTGCTAAGCCACATGACGCTATGTGGAATGACACTCTTGTATAATCGCTTTATTCTGGCTATATGAACCACAGAGAGACATCTGTTTAATTGATTAGTCTGTTATTATGGATTTCGATATAAGACTATAGACACATAGAGGAACTCACATTATTTTTTTCTTTTCATTTTATTATATAGATAAACAAACAATATAAATATTGTAAAATATTCTTTGTATAGTAAAATATACAGTTTGGGAAATTTCCACAGCCATTCCACTAAACACACCTTGAGATATCAACCTCCCATCCCCGCCAGTCGTGTGCCGATTCTCCACTCCGATCGCAATGCCTTTATTCAAAGATATAACCTCTCAGATCTCAATTCTAAAACAAAGCACTGCACTCATAGTTTGTTATCCAGTGTAGCTAATGATTTTGGAAATAATACTGAACTAATAATTATTGCCTATCATCTCTTTGTTTGTAAACTAATATGAACAAAATATGTGCTGCACCTGTTCTTCCTGCAAGTTCACAATCAGTACTATGGCTTGGTATAATATTGAGGAATTCAAATTTTGTGTTATTATTACTGTGTGACGTATACAATACAATTCCCTCTACATATTTGTAACAGTAATTGTGTTTGTTTGTCTCACATTAGTTGACTAAAATAGTGGTATATTGCATTCTACTCCAGTGGGCCAACACCCACATACATTCATAAAAGTACATTTCCATCGTTGAGATGTAATTGTACACCTAACACAGTTCCATCACTGCCCTAACTGGCAATAAAAGCAGCTAATACCTTTGAGTGTTATATACTAATTTTCAAATTAAGTATACAGGGGCGTAGGAAGCAAATTTTATTGGGGGGGGGGGCAAGGGTCTCGGTTGGGGGGGCCTGCTATATTTTTATATAAGGGACCTCCTCATTATTGGGGGGGGCCCTGGCCCCCCTTTTCCTACGCCCATGGTATATAAAGATAACTGTGATATATCTTCCCTTACATTCACTACATAACTTCGTCAGAATATGACTGTCTCAGGTACACTAATACTTAATGACTAGAAGTAAATGACAACTCTCATATCCTACCTTTTCCACATATGGAATATTTTCCATCAGAACCAGCTGAAGGCACTAAAACAAAACTATGTTTTAATATGATGATAGCATATATAATTTGTAGAGAAAGCTTATTTCCCAGCAATGGCCTTCACATCTACTAAATGCGACTTAAATTCTATGTAACTCTATCATAGCACATGTTCATATCAGAACTGTATAAAGTGGCAGTTATATGACAAAATTAATGCTCTGTCAAGAGGATTTATAATTTCTGAGTATGTCCGACTTGTATACTACCAACCCATGTAGCAGGTTTCTTTACTTATCATCATTACACATTGTCTCCGAACTCTCTGAACGCTGAACTTTTCGCAAGAACACGATAATATACAACAAACATACTTCCATTAAAGCTTGTTGATTGTATCAACATACAAAAAATATAACAAATGTAATGCCTTTAGTGGCTAGACCAGGCGTTTGAAATACATTTTGTACTTGAGGTATTAAGCCATTCAAAGGTGTTCAACCAAACACTCTAAATTTACAAAACCACTTTCATAATTATCACCTATAACATAGGAGTCATAGGCCAACACATTCATACTATCCATAACAGGCATACAAATCCATATACATAATTTTAGAATTGGGCTTCAGATCCTAATATATGTCTATTTACAAGACCACATCCATATGATCTATTAGAAACTTTTGGGCATAGTTTCCTATAAGTACCTAAAGATCTCCATCCATCCATACGAACCATCCATACACATGCATCATACATCCTAAGCTACAACTATCAAATTACAATAATCTACAGATCCGTTGTTTTTGCACCACCTTTCTCTTCAGCAATGCAAACCTGGCGGCCATCATGAAAACCTCCTCCACCCCATCCTTCATCTTAGCAGAGCACTCATAGAAGGCATGGGCATCAATCTGGTTGGCTAGGGCCTGGCCCTCCTCAGTAGAAATCGGCTTCTGCTTCTGCTCAGCGAGCCGCTCATGTGTTTCTGGGTCAAATCTCAGGTCCTTCTTGCAGGCAACCAGGATGACGGGAACATGGGGGCAGAAGTGGTTGACTTCTGGTACCCAGCGTTCTGTGATGTTGTGGAAGGAGTCTCTGTTGTCTACAGTGTAACACATAAGGAGGACGTCGGTGTCTGGGTAGGACAAAGGCCGCAGTCTGTCATAGTCCTCTTGTCCTGCAGTGTCCCATAGGGCCAGGTCAACGGTTTGAGCAGCCACCTGGTGAGAGAAAGAGAAAACAATGGTTTGAAATATAGTTTGGCTTTATATACATTGATTTTATTATTACCCTTTTTATACATTGATCAAAGAGAATTCATTTCGGGTGTCAAGGTTAAAAAAAATGACAAAGTTGGTGGAATATGCCATTGCCTTGTGTCAGTTACCAATATTGGTGTCTCTTCTTCTTATTCAATACGGCACAATGAAGGAAAGAATTCTGAAGAACTATAGTCACACACATATATTAGATATTCCTTTCAAAGTTTTCAAGTTTTAATCAAGCAAGACTGTGCGATGTCACCAGATTTTTATGTTTCTTGCTCTTATAATGTTGTGCCGTCTATACACACCGGTACGTTTTGGCAGGTCATGTGGGAAGTTAAAAGATAATTATTTTGATTGTTTTTTTTCTCTTGCTGGATGGCGGTGGCACATTAATGAAAGGTATGAATCACACCAAGAAAATATTTAACTCAAATGCTGTGGTTCTGACAGGGGGCAATTGATACATAATTCTACAAAACCACTTAGAAACAACCTTGATCTCTTATTAAGTGGAACAAGCACACCAATACAATAATTTACGTAGCCAATATTGGACGTAATTGGTCGATGGTGTACATTTATAATGAAGAAGGAAATTCTACATATTAGGCCCATATTTGTTCATAGCTACGTCATATAACCTATTAAAGCCTACATCAAACAAATGCAACTTAAACATGGCCACAATTACATGATCAGACAGCCCATACAGAATGCCCATAGTCAATATGGATTTGCCCAAGTGTGACAAGGTTATGGTTTTAAAGGTAATAAATCCTGCTGTTTTCCTACAAACCTCCTGTCTTTGGGTCCCCCTACAGTGGTTAGTGGATCGCAGACACATAGCTGGGAAATCCCTCTCATGCTTGAAAGACTGTGAACATCAGGCATGTCACCTATATTCAACCTTAAATGAACAACGACGTTGGGACTTTCCTTTCTAATAATGTATGTTTGGTGGAGCCTCCCTGGCCCAGCGTCACACCTGGCTGGTCAATACAGAAAGATGGGGAGATCCACATAATGCTTCCTTATAACCAGCTATTAGGTAAGATGTTTTTCCCAGCCATGGAAGTAGGCTCAGCCCGCGGAATTTGAGTGGGATAGGCCCAAATGGAGGGACTTCCACTTACTTCCACCCTTCTTCCACCTGGGTGGTTCTTATGATGAGGTGTAGAGGGAGCCACATTCAGCGATGAGGAAAGCCACTCACTCACCTTTGAAGGTGTGTGAAGTAGGGGTAGGGGTAAAGGGAGGGGAGAGGCAGGTGAGGGTGGGGGGGGGTGAGGGTGACGTGTACAGATGACATACACAGACTAGTACCCAGGTACGTGACACAGGTTGAGTGGGAGCAGAGAAAGGCTTCTTTACCTCAACCTAAATATATACCCAGCCTTTCAGCATTGTGTAAGCTAACTGGGCATATTTATATGTGAATCGTGATTTAAGTTTGAGGGCAAAATTCAAGTGCATTCGTGTTCTCTTTTTTTAAGGGTCGGTGGGGGGGGGGGGGTATAGACATCTTGAAGACACTATCGCACTCAGAAAGTGAGAAAAAAAAATTAGAAAAGAAATCAAGTAATATTAAACCTAACATTTCCTTTTTACTAGTCAACTAGTCGATGTTTTTTTTTTTTTACCAGCATTCGTTTATTTTCATTTACGCATCTCAATTACTTTATAAAATGCAATGATATATATGTGTACATATAATACTTGTCTTTAGAATTCATACACGGACAGATAGTTATGATTGTTTCGATTTGGAACCGAAGCCTTCTCAAGAGGATCACCGGATATGACTGAAGAATCGGTGTCAAGCCGTGAACTCTATTGAACTTACTATTCTACAACTACATGGCTAACCAAAAAAAAAAAAAAAAAAACCAAAAAAACTTCAATAAACTCAGGAGGGTGTTGCTCCTATAGTAAAAGGAAGAGCTTTTACAGCTACTTTGCTCATATTCACACCTGCTGTAGACATCACAAAGAATGCTGTAGGTGTTAAAACCCCGGGCCCTAACTCAGCTAGCAGAGTACTTTTACCTACAAAGTGTACCAAAGGTGTTGATTAAACCACGCACACCTTTGGCATTCACAGGCTTTATTTAGTGCCAGTCTAGCATTGCGAAACTAATGTATGCCACCCCGCAAAGCGTAACTGGTGTCCGATAACTGCAGAGAAAATGTAATATTAAAAAGGTTATATATATATATATATATATATATATATATATATATATATATATATATATATATATATATATATATATATATATGTGTGTGTGTGTGTGTGTGTGTGTGTGTGTGTGTGTTTCAGCATCATAGAAATTGCCCACCAGGGTAATCAAGTTGTGTTCGTGGCATCTCAGAGTTTAGAATTATTAGTAGCCTTATTAATGATTTATATCACAATGGATATAATACTCAGGGAGGAAATATGAGATTAATTTGCATTCAATATCTCACACGGAGACATAAGAATAGGTCTATGTGTGTGGTCGAACTAATCAATATAGTACATGTATATGAGTGAAAGAAACCTGCCACTACGGTAGCCTAGGTACTTCTGCACATAAACTCAATAAGTAGACCTGATCTTTCTTTCTTTCTTTCTTTCTTTCTTTCTTTCTTTCTTTCTTTCTTTCTTTCTTTCTTTCTTTCTTTCTTTCTTTCTTCATTTCTTTCTTTCTTTCTTTCTTCATTTCTTTCTTTCTTCATTTCTTTCTTTCTTCAAATAACATGAACATTCTCCAATGGGTGGCGAGGATTGGTCTGAATGTTTTGACTTTTAATATCTAAAATATTGTGGGAATGTTTTCCTAGTCTGGGTGGTGGCTAGTGGTTGTGTTTGAGCCAGGTCTCTTTACATGTGGGATACCTGGATAGACTCATCTATGAAAGAAAGAAGACATCTTTTTTTTTATGAAGCGATGTGTTGTGGGACAATGGTATTCACTGAACTTACGTGATAGCGCACACGATGAATCTTGGGCTTCCCTCCTGACCATCCAGCCCTGTCCAGACTAAATATTTTCTTTCATTTTATGATCTTAAGCCCCCTACCCTCTCCAGTGAAAAACTTTCAAACAACTCACTCCACCCATTCCTGGAATGTAGATGGAAGGGATCATGGGAAATTGAGATAAAAAACTATAGAAATATAAGGCTGTATACACAATACACATTAACGATGAAATGCTTATAAAACACTAGCCGTCCTGCAACCTAAAGTGCAAGGATATGATAGTCATCTTTAGAGGGAAGTGCATTTAGGTGTAGGACGACATGTCCTGGTACCACGATGGTTGATACCATACATACCCACTGACAGAGTTCCGGTCTGAGAGGAGAGTGGGAGGGGTGGGAGATATAGTGGAGAGGGAGGACTGGGGACATTTGGCAGGAGAAGAGAACTTTTTGTGGAAGTGGTTGTGGTCTCTTCCGGCCGCAGGGGTCGGTGAGTCCCTACTTTGTCAATGTAATGGAGACCTACCATAGACATACAGTTCACAGGTTCATGTGCCCTGCAAGGTTGTCATACAGCCGTAAACATTCCTTGACGCTCATTAAATATGTACTTAGGCCTAGGTCCAAGGCAATCACAGCCCCCTGTATTTTCTATGTATATGTTATTGCTAGAAGTAGTATATGATTATGATTTGGCAATGTAGAAGCATGGGATTCCCCGGGTGCATCCAATTATATAATGGAAGTATGACTCCCATCTCTATTATCCACAGTATGAATATTGCCCATTGGGATGATGCATCAAGCCAACTAATCAATGCAAAAACACTATATGCACTCTGTCTCCCTGTCCTTGTCTCTGCCTATCTGTCCATGTCTGTCTGTCTCTGTCTCTCTGTCTGTCTCTCTGTCTGTCTCACTCTGTCTGTCTGTCTCTGTCTGTCTGTCTGTCTGTCTCTGTCTCTCTCTCAATCCATGGTCTCAACACACAAAAAAGCCCTATTAAAGGATGAATTATGAAATAGCAGATGATAGCTTGTATAAACCAACCAGGCACCCAAAGTATAAAATTGCATCTTTCCGTTGGTCTTCCATATGATATCAAGCCTTCCAGATACCCCGGCTATATGAGAACAGGGCCCATGATTATCCTACTGATCCTGTAATAGAACCTTATGATAATAATGCCAGCTATGTCTTCTAGAGAAACCATGTCCGCCTTTCCACTGACCCCTGTCCCCTTCTTCAGAAAATCTATGTATACATACAACTTTAGGCTACTTAAGAAGTTATGTATCCGTCTATAGATATATCGAGGGTCAAGTAATATGTCTATACACATTTGGCTATTCTTGGCATCCCGATCTTTAACATGGTATGTCCTACCTCATAAGAAGTAGGCCCAGTAATGCTTATCTATGTCTTTACCTATGTACATACATCTACAGTGATATCTGACAGAGCCCAGGAATGCCACCTATGGAGGATCCCCCACGTACAGATATATATATATATATATATATATATATATATATATATATATATATATATATATATATATATATATAGTGGCACCTACTCACAGAGATTCCAATGGTAATATTGGGCTGTATAGCTGCCAAAGTGTTAGTGTCATCGAGTTATATATTCATATATGTACCACCCAGGTGAATCATGATTTGGAAATCTCATACAGACAATACGGATGTGCATCCACCTGTATGCTGATAATGGAGAATCTCTATATCATGACCTCAATGAAGGTGAAATTGATAGTATTTTAGTTAACAACAATGAGTTTAAACATAGAACCTCTGCTTTGAATATGTATATATATATATATATATATATATATATATATATATATTCATAGCTCGATCATAATGGCCCAGCAGTGGTTCATTACTTGAGGCGAAAGGTCGTTCAAAATTAAACCTAAATACTAATTTCCTTCTACTATTTCGATGTGAGCATTACCCCATATAAACCAATCAACTCATCTGTTGAGGATGCTCAAGAATTATAACAACCCTGATGTCAGCAACACCTGATCACATCAGGAGTGCATTCCACAAGTTATCCATGTACAATGGCGATTTAGACTGGGAGTCCCACCTTTTTACCTTTAGCTAAGAATTCATTTTACACCTCACAGTTAGCCAGAAATATGGCCCTGAAAAGGTCCCCCCTCCTCTTCAAAATTCTGGATCCGCCAATGATGCATTCATGGCCTTTCGAGCCATTAACCCATTAAGGTCTGCATAGTGCAATAATTAAAAGCCCACTGTTTGGCATGATGTACCAATATACACTATACTCACCAGCACTGTATCGGTGCAACATGCTGATGGATTCTGATTCTTCATGCGAGTGTCAAACTCATACAGATGTATCAAAATAATCTATGCCATTTAAGGGCGACAAAGGGCACAATGTCCATGGGGCCCTTTTCAGCGAATCCTTTAAATTAGTAGTCAGCATCTTCTAAACCAAATTAAACAATGATATTACAATTGCTGAAGTAAATGAGAAATTACCTGTATATTGGTGACGTAGGTCTCAAACACTGTAGGCACATAGCTCTCTGGGAAGGTGTCCTTAGTGAAGACAATAAGGAGTGAAGTCTTGCCACATTCTCCATCCCCCACTATCACCAGCTTCTTACGGACAGGCTGGGGGCTCACCACTTGGTGCTTAGACGAGTGCTTGAAGACCCTTTTTCCTGTTTTGGTATACATCTTCAGAGAATTTCTTCCAATGCTTTACAAATCTTCAATAGAAATTGCTCTTCTTAAAGTCACAATATCACTTAGAAGTGAGCCTGAATGCTCTGTTAAATATAAAAGTGATTAAAGATGTTATCTGTAGATCTGTTATCAATGTGCAGGAGCTATGTCAGTAGCAGTCCCCAGATTTATGAAGCCTCAGTCGTCAGTCAGGATATATATGTAGAAGCTAAGTCACAGAGAGTCTGTTCACTACCGATGGTTCTTGGAAAGTATAACCATGACTGGTAGAGCGCGGCTGTTATAACAGGACATTGATGTTCTATATTTAGCACGGGAAACCCGCGAAAGCCGGGTACGCTCATTGGCTGAACTGCAATGACGTCAATAGGTTGTTTGGGGGATTTCCGAAGTGGCAGACGCAGTGGGGGTGAATGTGTATTGTTGTCGGACTTGGTCACGGCCACTGGACCTTTAAATAGAGGGGGCCCGGGTGGGTGGGATAATAGTCCATAATAGGACTAACATACATTTATTTGGGTCACGTTAAGCACTAGGTCACACGTCAATGTTGTGG
The DNA here is from genome assembly GCA_949317995.1 of Acholoe squamosa. Taxonomy (NCBI): domain Eukaryota; kingdom Metazoa; phylum Annelida; class Polychaeta; order Phyllodocida; family Polynoidae; genus Acholoe; species Acholoe squamosa. The sequence continues at coordinate 16,348,275 of OX439043.1, read as the reverse complement.
GTGGAAGGGCTGTAGGGTTCTTCCGGAATGTGATATGGTGTTAGACAAATAATCATTGATAATGTTTAGTCATAAAAGATTCTTCATAGGCTCTATTTTTATAGTTTAGCTTTGAACTTGTTTTAACAGTTCCGTCCATGGTATCACCCACACATCAGAAGAGAATTGCTTTAACAAGAACTTGAAGAGGCTCATATATAGCTCCCTGGCATAGCTCATGAGGTTAATTCTAAACAGTGATAAATTAGCAGTGTTTTGAATTAACCTCCATGGCCCCTACATGTCCAGTGTCCTTTGGCTTTATTTACTATTTCCTTAGCCACATCGATTTACATCAGAATGATATTCCAATATTACCTACATATCTATCAATCCATGATATAGCTCCTCCTCGAGGCAGCAACACTGAGGGAATTATACTCTGAACGACATTAGATCTTTTTAAAATGATTTTCGTTCCAAAATAAAAGTACCAAAGGGGTTTTATGAAGACAGAGACAACTTGTGTTAAACCTTAACATAGAGATCCTTGATATGGACAGGACAAGGGGTGCGCTTCAAGAATGATAGTACATCAGTAATCCAGCGACCACAAAAAGTAAAAAAAAAAACAAAAAAAACCACAGAGACAACTTGAGTCATACCTGTAGTAAATTCGAGAGTCTATGCATCTGGCCAATATTCTTGGAATATAGAGAGGAACCTGTCAATGTACTGTATTAACTCTTGAGCATAGCCTCCTTGGGTACACTCAGGGTACACACAGTGCAGGATTTGGACAAAAATACTTTTCTCTGGCTGCTTTCACACTTGCTTTTATTGAAAGACATAGGCTTCTTCTCTATTTGCATCCATCCTCATAAGGAATTCAGAAAATAGTAATTTGCGTCACCATGCTTTTTTAGCGCCTCCCACGCGGCGTAGCGGCGGTACCGTGAAGCGGTATGGGAGTGCGCTATGATGATTGCATTTGCCCCATGTGATGAGGTCTCACAATGCAAAATTACTGAATAGAGAAATTGATAATTGTGAAATCTTCTTTATGTCTGCTTTTATTATCAAACACTGGTAAACGGACATTAACGGCGGGAGGCGTTTTTTTTTACGCGGTCACAACCGCATTTCTTGTTGAGGATGTGCTCATGAAGATTGTACTAAGTGAATCGAGGTTCTAGGAAGGGTAAAAAGACACTTGAGAATTTGGCAAATATGCTCGAATATGGGCCTATTTTGAATACCCTTAGTAAATTCAAACATATACCAAACTTACTGCTTGTTTTTACGTTTACCCACAACATTACATTGATATAACAACCACCAAGCCACATGGGTCAAGGACATGTATCCCAATATCGCACCAACATGTCTCAATAAAGAATAGTGGGCTCTTGTGAAACATGCCTATATATATATATATATATATATATATATATATATATATATATATATATATATATATATACGCCATAACTGTATATGTAGGCCTGTGTACCACCACTAGGTTTGTGTATCATTATTGTATACAGAGCCGTAGGAACCAAATCTTGATTGGGGGGGGGGGCAGCGTGGGCCCCACCGCGACCACCTAGAACTGCCTCAAAGGCAATGACGTGAATATATACCCATGTAGAAGGTGTACAGAAAGTTAATTGTTGGTGTATTTGAGGCTCAAGGCCCCCTTTTCCATATGCCATTAGGAAATTAATTTGATTTGGGATGCAACGTTTTGGCTTCTTGTCGAATTTAATATCAATCTTTGGCAATTTTTTTTATCATTACTGCTGGAGGGCATTTCAAAACCATAGCTATAGATATAGTTTTAAAATGCCCTGCCGGCCTGTGTACATCAGTAGGGCTGAACATCTTCACTAGGTCTATATACTTGTTAACGCTTTGACAAGAAAGTGTGACTTTTGAGAGAAGTGGTTGATGAATTTTGCGGACTTTTCTTAGGTTAACCTTTTGAGAATACAATTTTTCATTGGCAGGCTTGCCAAATATTAATAGTTATCAATTGAAAGATTATTGTTTTGCGAATCTCCTGAATTCTTTGCACAATATGGACACTACAAGCAAAATTGTGAGTATTTCCCTAAAAATAACTTTTGTCATCCTTTTATGCCGCATGGGCCTATAGGCTGCACACTATCAGTAGACCGTTTACCTATAGGGCTATACCCTATTTTATTTTCATGCAATACTCAAGATTGATTCACCTTTCTAGATTTCATTAGTAAAAATACCAGTATGTTACTACTTATGAATTAGTGTACATGATTTGATCAATCACATGGTACATGTATATTACATGATAAAATCTTCCAGGCTATTAGTCTTAGTAATGCCAGGATGAATACAGTATTGAAAAAAGAATTGTATATAATTAGGCCTATACATACAACCACTGTAACTCAGTGTGAGATTATTTGAATATCATTGCTAGACCTTTAGGTCAAAACCATTCATCATTTCTAGGGTGGTCCATTATCACAAGTTCTGTACATTATTCCAAACTAGGAGCCTTGTACATCATTCATCAGGACAGATAATTAGGTCATGACTAGGCCTATAAAACTGAAATACCCAGGACAATAGATCATCACAGCAGCTTCATACACTGAGAAATTAGCCTAGCATACAGCGAATGAAGTAAACGCAAATGTATTCAATGAACACCATAACATAAACCCATCTATTTCTATCTTGATTGGTTTAGCTATATATCCACCTGCAACAAAAGTATGTGGCAGGTGTCTTTCCACTCAATGATACTGCACAACCTCTATCAATTCTCATAGCTTTATAATGAAAGAAACGTTAATTGATGTTGTATCGAAGTATTTTATACCACCACAATACCTCGCATATAAGGCTTGCCATATACAGGGGATGGACCCCTATACCTCACCCTATTCCGAGGTAGCAGGTTGTCACAGGGCGCCGCCATTGCTGGAGCTTGTTACCAGTGAGTTCTACTGATAAGACCTATCAGATGGGTACCAGTCGACCCCCAAGAGGACCGCAGTGAATCGTGGGGATTATCTCGTTGGCTAATAAATAATCCTGCTAAGTCCGTATAGGGTCGGCAAAAGTTGGGGGTGTGCCTTATCAGCGAGGATTTAAAAGTCAAAAGTATGGAAATGACTAGAGTTTCACTGCAGGGGCATCTTATCGCGTGGGTTGCAGTTGGAGGGTATGTGAGGTTACGGTTACGTCATTGCCCATACCTACAACCGTTTTTCTTCAATGCACACCTTCGCATTAGAAGGTTCATAATTGATACATGTATGTGGAAATTCAAATAATTTTCTGGGGAAGGGCCTTGACATTAATTGCATTCACAGAAAGAGCCTGTCGACGGCAGACATCCTTTGATTTTGAGAACTACTTTTCAACTAGTCTCGCTCAGAGCATGGTGTTGTCACATGAGGATAATGTAAAAGTGTGTATGGCAGTATTGAAACGTCATTCTGACACAAACACACCATGGAACATGATTATTAATTTTCAAATTGTGTGATTATACAAGTATAAAAAATACATTCCAAAAGAACCATTGACATACATATAACCCGGCTAGCCATTTCTCAAACGCTACGATCCTACCCCTCTCCCTCCGATTTCAACCACCCCTACGATCCAGTCCAATCGTAGTGTTTGGCCCTGGGTGATTATGTATTACTTATGATTGCCTTTACAGGTACATGCCTTTTTCCTCTGTATCTGATGTAATCATAGTGATTAACCCTGTACAATGAAGAATTCCCCCTCTATATATTCACCAGTCATAGTGATTGACCCAGAGTAACCTAGAATTCCCTTCCGATCCAGGCCAGGTTGGTACGATTTGAGAGGGGCTGAAACTTAGCGTCTGAGAAATGACTTCCTGGACATATACCCATTGAAACACATATTCGCGTGGAGCGATATTATTTGTGATATTTAATTACATGACAGGAACAGGTATGTTGGCCGACCTGTTTCTCCAATGTATGTAAAATGAGGTTCTGGTTCCGGTCTTCATTGATCACATTCAGAGAGAGAGAGAGAGAGAGAGAGAGAGAGAGAGAGAGAGAGAGAGACAGAGAGAGAGACAGAGAGACAGAGACAGAGACAGAGACAGAGACAGAGAGACAGAGACAGAGAGACACAGACAGAGAGAGAAAGTAAGAGTGAGAGAGAGAGAGAAGAGTAGATCTATGTCTCTTTATGCTACATCTATAGTGTGTAAAAGTCGCCCATTGCAATGCAAAAACCGGATGCAAAATGGCTTCAAAATTAGACAGGAAGCAATGGCGAATCAGTGTTTCGAGAAATTGACAATTGTTCAAAATGACCCATGTTTAATATAGCTATTTTTTTACAGGGTTCTGAAATTTCGGGGCTCGATCTAGGGTTTACTTGGTGATCTTTAATCATTCTGAAATAGATGGTGTTATATAGTTCAATTTACACTGCATTAACCTTAATGGCGACGCGTTAGCAATCAGTATAAAAATAAACACAGTTCACTTTTTAGATTCTCAATTCTGTTTTAGAGCAGCTTGGAAGTAGAAATGAAATTGCTAGATTTTTGCCTCTCTTGTGCTTGAATACTAAGTCTTATTGAACAGGATTTTTTTTTTCGTAAACTGTAGCCTATCTCCTGCATTCTACTATTCTAGTTTTTTTTTTAAATCATCAAGCAAATGGGAGTCCATGATCCCGTTGCTTGTAACATGTCCAAATGGGAAAGGTTGTTTGATATACATGGGTCTAGTATGCAATTTTCACTTTGGATGATTGGAGAGAAAATTGAAGTGGTTTTCTATGACCCCTTTTTTCTCTTGTTTATATTCCAATTATTAAGGTCTCCAGAGCTGTTCAAATTTGCCTAGGTGATAAGAAATTGTAAATCTTGATCTGAATATACAAAATGGCTTTATTCAAAGCAGCATCAGTCAATAAAAAGTGAACCCTAGGTTACAGTCAGCACCTAGACTAAGTCTTAAAACTAACAACCAATGGAAGAATAATTATTAAAAATTAAAAATTAAAATATGTGCCAACCCCCAGCATAGGGGTGTTGTGCACTGTATGGATACTTGAGCCCTACTGGCGAACCACTTGAAGGACCGTGCCTTATATAGTGGAGGGTATCTTTGCCATAGTTACTAAAGGAGCATTGTATTGTTGTGCGCAACAAGTAGTCCCGGATGGGCAGGTCACTCGCCGTTGTTAATTATATGAATATACACACGTGTATATAGTCCCATAAGTTAACTAGGGGCGACTACATATACCGGTTAAACCACTACTGGTAGATTATTATATTAGATCGAGTTAAGGTAGTTAGCGGTATATTGACATATAAATGCAAGGAGGTGGTTACCATGGAAACCACATATTATATTAGATCACCTTAATAGGTAGTACCGGTATATTATTATTATAATAAATATCAAGATGACTTAATAGGGAGCTACCGGTATATTAACATTATAATAAATATTAGGATGACTTTATAGGTATTTACCGGTATATTAACATTATAATAAGTGATGGTGAGATTGGATGGATTACAGGATATATACAGGATGTGATAATAATAATTGAACAGAGACATGTGTTTGGTGGAATTGATCTGAATATACAAAATGGCCAACCACCTGGCAAACACATGGAACATCACGGAGTAATTATTATTACACATTAACAGTTGGTAATACATCAAGTTTCAACAAATCACATCTTGAGTCATGCAAATACTTATACACACACCTTGATTTCCAGTTGGAGCGCTTCATTATGTCTTCTACTGATAGGCCAATTGACTTTAAGAAGGTAGCCCCACCATGGCGCAGAGAGTGGGTACTAACATTCTCATCTACTAAGCCAATTTTGACAGACAAAAATTTCAAACGCGTATTCACATATGAATATGTCAAGCATTTGGTCTTGCCACCAGAGGGAAAACTGAACAGTTTCCGATTAACATTGCCATTAGCATTATCTATCAACTCTGCTAAAATTTTTGCTGGGCAAAATGGAGAGGATTCATCGAGAACGAGGTATATATCATAGGGGTCATGGCCAAACTGGTCCGTCTTAGATGTCCTAATGTGAAGTTTTACATAATCATTAGTTAATACAACATCCTTTACCCTCAGTGAATGTATAGAGTCCACTACATGGCAACACCTCAAAACTCCCCTGAACAGTATCAGAATGGCACACCAGAACACCCTATCCAATTTCAGTGTCATATTCAAGGTTGACAAAATTTTAAACATGTCAACAGTGGTAAGTGGGTATTTAACAACTCTGGTTAAACTTTGACACTGCTCAATACCATCTAGAGTCTTTTTTAGGATAAAACTACTACTGTAGTCAGGGTGACCATACATCTTCTGAAAAAAACATACAGCCAAAATATAATTCCTAATAGAGACTGGTTTCATCTTATCAGCAAGATAAGTGGCATACAATGAAGCCTGTGATGGTAAGCATGGGTAAATTTTCAGGGTTTTTACTTCTGCCTGTGTTCAACATTGCCAACACCTGCATGTTATCCGTTACAGCATTTAAACAGCAATTCTTGAATAAATGACCCCATCTCTTCAAACCAGCTAGAACAGGCCATACTTCATACACATTGATATTCCTTTCATGAACATCAATATTGTCATATTTTGGAGGGGCAACCCAGTGACCTATACCCAATTTAGAGTTGTCAATATTATTCCAGGATCCATAAAAAAAATCTGTACCACACCATGCTCCATAACCTTTAATGGACGCATCAGATACCATAGGTTTATCATATACATCACTCAAGATTAAACTTTTGCAATTAAAAATCCTACAAAAGTCCTTCCACCATAAAAAATCCTTTATGATACCTGGATTTAATTTAATGACACCTCTCTCTTTAGCTTTTGCCATCAAGTCAAAAACTTGTCTATAAAAGTACGGCCCCCCCTCACTACTTGGGAACAAAATGACATTAAGCCACCAATACTCTGCAAGGTTTTTTTACTGGAAAATTTCTTGCCAATACAATTATCTATCGCACGGGCTAACTTGTCAACTTTCACTTTTGGCAAGGTTAATTCCATTTTATGGGAGTCAATGGTGATACCTATAAAAGTACAAATTCTGTTCGGGTCAGTAACTTTATCCATGGAAATCTTAAAACCAAAATACTCCATAATTTCAATTAAAAGGTCCCTCTGACGGCGACACTCATTTTCCGAGTTGGCAATAATGATGAAGTCATCTAGATAATTGACCAATCTATCAATACCATAAAAATTAGCAACCTTAGCCAGAAAGTCCGAAATCTGGTTAAATAGGTTAAGGGGCACATCTGAGTCCAAAGGTAAGGCGGTTACTCTGGTAAAATCTCTTACCATCTCCCATGTCCCATGAGAAGCCCTGGAATTTTTGGTGTTCCCCATAAACACTAATAGACCTATAGGCGGATTTTAAGTCAACAACACTCATAAAATCATTCATGTTCAACATTGCCGTGACCGAATTTATGGATTTATATGAAAAAGGTTTAAAAGTTGAATCCATAAAATTATTAATACTCCTTTTTTTGGGGCATACTACAATCGGTTATGGGTCTTAATTTACCGTTACTTTTGGGGACACCACCAAGGGCATGTATGCATCTAGGTTTGGAGGTTACTTCAAAAATAGAACCATCCTGGAGTTCCTCACTGACAATTTCACACATTTCATTGTAAAAATTACCCTGAAAATTGACTTATAATTCTCACATTCATACTCTGTTTCGCAACCAGGATCAACAATTTTAAAACCTTCTACAAAACCCGACCATAAATAATCTAAGTCACGTTTGGGTAAATTTATAACACCTTCTTGTCTTAGGAAACATGCCAATCTACATGGCAAAATCTGGGCCTTGTGGCCACCAATAAAATGTTGACAAGAACAGGTACCATCAACACAACTTTGGTAAATGTTTATACTAACATTACCTGAGCAATTCACATCAAAAATGGGATAAAAATCTCCAACATTTGGAATACTCTCCGAGGAAAAACCGCCAATACTAGGGGTTTCCCAAAATTATTTTCAGAGCTGGCAAAATTCAACAAGCCCACCTCTACTGGTGGCTTTTGACAACATTCATCAATAATTGGAATTTCTGGCACAACATTGCCAAGTATAAAATCCTCAATAGGGGGGTCAACCAACAGTGCCTCTTTATGGCCAGCTAATCTGGAAGCACGACCCTCCCCAGAGGCAACATCCTACTTCTCTGAGCCACTCTTCTGACACTTGTCAGCAGAGTGGGTTCCAGAGTCACATGAGCTACAGACATGCCTGTAGCGGCAGGGGTTTAACTTGCAGCCCTCGGGTCTGTTGTAAGAATAACAGTGATTTTTTGAGTTAGCAGATTTTTTGACAACAGGTTTTGTGGATTTTGCCAACTTTTGGGCCGTATAAGTGCCGTCGTAGCTTAAATGACGTAGGATATCACAATTCTCTACAGTCTCAAATGCTCTTATACCCCTTTTGTCAGCTCGCTCTTTGACACTCTTGTCATAGTTTACAAGTGAGCTGAGAGTAAATATTCTAGTGGCAGATTTCTCTAGCAGCATTTCTATATGATCAAGAATATATTTTACCTCTTCACCTTGTTCAAGTTTGGCACTGACTAAATGAACATTGATCATTAGCAATTTTTCTAGGCTGTCAACATTTTTCTTGTGACCTAAAAAATTTCGCTGGTTGAACTCACCCCTAGGTTTTCTTGATCTATGCTTGGATCTTGACCTGGAGCGAGAGCTGCCACTGCCAGAGCTTGAACTTGATCTAGATCCACATCTTGATCGGTTGTACAGGCGTCGTGGCCTAGAAGTCGTGTCTCGGTCGCTGCCACCGATGGCGCCCTCTGGAGTCAAAACATCCAATTTATCCAGGATTTTCGCCAGGCTCTCTTCCACGGCCTCCATCTGGATCTTCAAATCAGTCAGCTCGTCAGTCATAGCGTCTGTCATCCCATCAGCGGGTAGAGAATCTGTGGGCAGGTCTGTAACGGACGACCCAGGAGGCCCTTGCCTCCTGACAGATCTTCTAACACCGCTCGGCGGTTCTGAGTCAGGCTCTATTGTCTTCTTATTCGATTTTCTGCGGCCCATTTTGGCCAGAATTCGGTAGAAAACAACTTTGCCAGGTTAAAAGACAAATAGTAATGTTGATAGAAGCCCAATCAACCTTGGCAACCGTTAAAAAATTAAAATATGTGCCAACCCCCAGCACAGGGGTGTTGTGCACTGTATGGATACTTGAGCCCGACTGGCGAACCACTTGAAGGACCGTGCCTTATATAGCTGAGGGTATCTTTGCCATAGTTACCAAAGGAGCGTTGTATTGTTGCGTGTAACAAGTAGTCCTGGATGGGTGGGTCACTCGCCGTTGTTAATTATATGAATATACACGCGTGTATATAGTCCCATAATGCATTTACAGCTTATTGGCCACTTTTACATCCACTTGTACATGCCAACCCCGGATGCCAACCTAGGTTTGACAAGCAATTACAGCAAAACTACCTGGTATATCTTAGCTCAAGATATCTCATTTTAAAGCCTGTAACTTACACCCCCCTGGAAGCATGTTTTCCCTCATCTGGTCAAGTATATGGAATGCACGATCCCAATAAATGACATATTGACGCAGCTGCCAAGTTAGCTAATGGCATAAACATCAGCAAATCCTCGAATATCATTGATGTAAGGTCATCCATCTTCAAGCAAATACTTAAGACCAATCCACTGATTATGCAAAACCTAATAAATATGTCAATTGTCTCAGGTAAAGTTCCTGAAGTTTTCAAAACAGCAACAGTTATACCGCTGCCAAAGGGTGGAAACCTGGGGCAGATAACCAACTGGCGACCTGTAAGCCAACTGAATGTTGTGTCTAAGTTGTTAGAAAAAGCAGTCCATGCTCAGGTCATGTGCTATTTAATGGCAAATGAAATTATTACTGAATATCAATTCGCCTTCATGCCTAGCTGCTCCATAACCGATGCTGTGATACAAGATATGTATTAGTATAGGAATAGGGGTGGCTCACAGCCATAGTCTTCCTCAGTCTGAGGAAGGCTTTTGATACTGTGAGCCACTCCCTGTTACTGGAGAGGTTAACAGAGCTGGGCTGTCATGAGAATAGCATAGCAAACCACCTTTATAATCGTCTCAGACAAGGAATGAACAATGTGAACATAAACTGCTATGAACTTGCATGAAACACCCTGCTGTGTTAGACAAGTGGTTCCCTCCATTATATACAAATGGCCATTTATTGTGGATGGCATTAAGTGACAGAAGCAGCTGCCAAATAACTGAACTAAACTGCATTATGAACTCTATCAACATATCGCTTATTGCAATATTAATTGCAAATCATATTTCTTGATTGATCTATCCACTGTATGGGCTAGAATTTAGTCAAAATAAGTATAGGAATATAACAAGAGCATTGTACCCAGTGAAACATCTGTACTCGTATAACAAAATGTCCTGGGGTAAGCTAGTTAATTTTATGCAAATTGCAATGATGCCAGTGACATTAAAGGTGCCTTCTTCAATAACAAATATTACAATGCAATAGTGTTAATAACATATCACTGTGCTGACCAACATGGCTGCGGAGCCCCATGGACACTGCACAGGGGAAACACCCCCTTATCTATCGAATCAGTCAAGGTTGAGTGTGCTCCCTCAGCTGCTACCCTAGAGTACCCTGGTATAACCACCCCCTCCCCCTCTTGCCCATCTTTCAGTTATACCCAGATAACTAACTTGCTGAGTTAACCCATTGGATAGGGCTTCTTACTGTAACTGTATTCTAGTACATTATTCACTATACACTAATTAAACCAGAAATGGATCCTGCTGCTAGGAAAGCACAGCTTGTAAATACACAAACATATCTAGATAGTTTAAAAGGCGTAACTGTGGTAACTTGCAATGCCAGGAGCCTAAGCCAAAAGAAATTACTAGACACGAAGTTTAGTTTGAACTGTGATTTTCTATGTGTCTGTGAAACTTGGTTAGACAATCGAAGTGATGGGAAAATGCAACATTGGCATGGTAAGATGCAATTCAGATTAGACAGACTCACCCAAGGTGGAGGTGGATTATTGGTATACGTGGATGAATATTTCAACCCTTTCTGTACAAAACTTCATGACTTATGTTACATGGAAGACTGTATTGAGCTGCAAACCCTACTAGTGCAGAGGCCCAAATACAAATCCATGATAATAATGAATATGTATAGACCGCCTAATAAGGATGTACATACTTTCATAGAGAGACTGGAAGTCACCCTTAAGGCCGTAGATAGAGATAAGTTTGAGTTTTGGGTGGTTGGTGATTTAAATATAAATAGATTTGATAGAAACATTGTTGGTGCAAAAGAGCTGTTTGATTAATGCAGAGAGCATAATCTTAAAAGGCTTAATGAAGAAATAACTCGTCCTAAAGAACATAACAATAGAGGGACATGTATTGACGATATTTTGACTGACTGTGACATGTTGAAATAATTACGTTGGAAAAATCACAAAAATGCCCTGTTATGCAAATTTATGGGCAAAATTTTGTAAAATTTTGAAATTGCTGTAAAGGTTAAAATATAGTTTAGATGTCGAGTTAAAAAAGAATTCAGAAGAATATAGTCAATAGATGATTTATTATTCACATTTGAAGAGGAAATGGGAAATCCTGAAAATGTTGGTTTTTGTCTCAAATTCAAAAAAAAAATCTTAATATCTTAAACAGGGCTGGTCTATTGCATATAGAATTGCTACAAAATGCCATTTTTTCCAGCCAAAGTTACTGATCCTGACTTGAAGCACTCATGACATTATTAAAATCAGGGAAAAGGCATTGCTTGATATTATTTTAGCTTTTTTCCCATGTACTTTGGGCTCCGTAAAATTGTGAAATTTGCAAAGAAAATTGTGAAATTTACAAAACCACCATAGATACAGAAATAACTCAAAATCACAGCCAGAATTTGAGTATATCTCATTTCCTATAATGTTTTGATACATATTTTTGACTTTTTTGACTTTTTAAACTTTCATATATCATAGGTTGACCTCCTTAAACATATGACACCTTTTTGGATGTTTTTAAGAATTATTTTGGCAAACATCTGCATAGAACCAGCAGGTCTCCCCAGAGGTCTCCTATTTACCATTTCTTTTATAGAGCTGACCATAAAATGAAATTTGCTAGGAGGCGAGCAAGAACCACCTTTTACCAGAAATCCCCATGTTATAGAGGAGTAGAGTTGTGGGACAAATTAAGTGTCAACACACAGTCCTTAGTATCGCTGCGACGGTTCAACACGTAAGCTAAATATCTAAAACAGCGACTAGTATTACCAATGATTATCTTATGTTATCTACAAACATTAAAATGTCATTGTACCATAGATATCATCATCATCTCGCAGCCAGGACCAGCCTTTTAACTGTAACCGTAACTGGCTGTGGAAAACCGTTCCAACAGAACAAGCTTGCAGAATAAATAATCAATCAATGGTTTGCATCATACCTACATAACAGAAATCAAAGGGCTAGAGTCAATGCTGACCTTTCTAAAAACGTAAAAATTGAGTATGGAGTGCCTCAGGGCTCCGTGCTTGGTCCTCTTTTGTTTGTGATATGTATATATATATATATATATGTATATACAAATATATAATATATTGTGGCCTAGACCGAGCGGACGCCGGTGGATCCCAAAACCATCCTGGTATGGGGGTGGGGGAAGCTGGAAGAGGTTGAGTCAAGTCAGCATTGCGTAATCATTGTTATCTGGAGGAGCGTCGCCGGTGTCGGTGTATGTGACATACACCAGCGTCGGTGGACTTACAAGTGTATAAATACTGGAGGTGTCCCACCGGCAGGCAGTTTGGGTTTGGGGTGGCAGCAGAACGCACTAACACTTGTCTCTGTAAGAAGGTTACAAACTTAGATGGTGTGGCAGAGGAAGGCAGGAAATAAAGGATTCTCGTTAATTATACTTGTCGGAGTCACGAGTGGTCATTTCTAATCCGGAGGAGACCGAAGACGCTACTATATATATATATATATATATATATATATATATATATATATAAATATATATATATATATATATATATATATTGTAGCGCTCCGTTCCCCTGTCGCTCTATGAAAAGGACCACGAAGACTCCGTCAACTTTGATATCAACACTGTTTATTGCCTGGGTTCTGGCCACACCATCTAATCCGTCGGTGAATCTCTCCTCTCCGTATTCACACCAGGGGGTAAGCCTTGCTATGTGTCTCGACCAGCGCGTAACCCGCACTGACTGTCGGAGAAACATAACCACTATATATACGCTTACCATTTCACCGACGCTGGCACCATTTGGCATGGTGCCAGCGCCGGGAAACACTCCCCCGAGCACCGCCAGGGTTGCTCGCTCCTAATGTGACTCCGGGATCAGCGGGCTCCACGCCCCCATGCCAGGATGGTTTCGCTTCCACTGCCTCCCTCTCGGTCTACGCCACAATATATATATATATATATATATATATATATATATATATGGTCGAAAATCATAGAAGGTTTGCATATGACGAATTTGGAGGTATTCCAGCCCCTACTCTTCGAATTCCAGGATGGTTTCGCTTCCACCACCTCCCCCTCGGTCTACGCCACTATATATATATATATATATATATATATATATATATATATATATATATATATATATATATGGTCGAAAATCATAGAAGGTTTGCATATGACGAATTTGGAGGTATTCCAGCCCCTACTCTTCGAATTTTAGTTTCCCTCTTTATTTCTTTGGCTCAAAGTGTCAGGCTGGATGAGATCTTCATGTTACATATGGGTTTTGATGGTCCCATATGCATATTTTGGGCTCCAGGGGGGTAAAATGTGCCCAAAAATGACCAAAATTGTCTGGGCAAAATTGCGTCTGGGAGAATGACATTTGAGTTACAAGCCATGTTGAAGGCTTAATTTCCTACAGAAACAATCTTCATATCTCCATTAAAATCTCAGGTCCAGACTATTTTGACCTGTAGACATTCAGGTCTATAGTGTTTTACACTAAATTTCGGGCCTTAGGGGGTGTCATTACCTATCAAAATCTGTTTGAATCATGTTGATATTTCTACTAGAAGTGAAATGGTGGTGGTCTAAGCTAAACACATGGGTATAAAATCCCGGAATCCTGATTGTCCGTATCTATCATGATATAGTTGATAATCCAGCCTGGATGGTAGCAGAGGGGGGAAGCTTGGGTGGTGTGATCCTGTGTTGTTGATGTTGTGTGTCAGGCAAAGACCCAGTGTAGGGTGTCCCATCCAAGTAATACAGCTGTGGTACCTCCTGTGCTGCTGTGGTTGGGACTGTAGCACTGCCTACTGGGTTCTGCTTGGCCTGATTGAGCAATTTTTGCTGTTTTCCAGCCAAAAAAAGCATAAACTCCTGCTGCAAATTGTCTCCCTCGGCGAAAGCGGAAGGAACGCCATCTTGCACTCCCGAGCGTTCACGAAGATTGCCGAACTTGCCCGAGCCGACGTACTCCGAAAGTTTCCGACCTAGGCTGTCGGCAGCGCTCGGTATATCCTCGGTGGTTAATATGCCGCTTGCGTTTGCTCCCTGGTGCCTATCGTAATCCAAGCCGTGACCGTTCTTTTTCAATCCGCTGCATGAGTTTACGTCTCCGAAGAAACCCGAAGTGGCGTTCGGTATTCTCCGTACATCTGCCGACCGTCCCCGACTCTCTCCGAGCCCGTTTTCGGCGGGGTTCGGGTATCTCCGTATGTGTCCGGCCGTGTTCGGGTTGGATATGCCTTCGGAGGCGCTCGGCAAGGTCCGGGCGTCTTCGGCTGTGGCGCTGCTGGCTGCGTTAGTAAATGCTGTGTACTCCGCTCGGTCGTCGGCGTATCTGCTGCTGCTCCTGGATGCGTTCGTAAGTGCTTCTCCCTGGTAATAGCTGCTGTTAGGTGCAGTCAAGTCATGAAAATTTACGAATGCACCCCTCCTCTTGTGTGCAGCACTCTGCTGCTTCTGCTGTATGTCTTTGAGAGATTTTTTGTAATCCTCCTCCAGTTCTGCATTCTCTAAGTCAATTAAGGCTAGCCTTTCTTCTAATGCTAAGAGGTCACCTTTTTTCCTGAGTAGTCCAGCCTTTTCTTCTGCTATAGCAATCTTCTCCTGGAGAATAGCTTCAGGTGACTTTGGGGGCTGTGTATTGCTCTGCCTTCTCTCTCCCAGGGGGGTGGCCATATTGGAAGCTCCTTGGTCTCCCCCTTCTTCCTCATGAAAAACTGCATTACTCCTGGTCTCCTCCGTGAGTTTGTGGTTTAGCACCCCACAGTTGGGACAGTGCTTTTTGTTGCCATGGTATGACTGTTGGCATACCAAACAAACCACCATGATGCATAAAAAAAACAAAAAATTGAAGGAGTGGAAGAGTCCCATGTGTGTGTGCCCTTAGGCTAGCAGGCTGCAGTAGTGGGTCACTGCCCACAGGTATGTTCAGGGAGCAGTAGCAGTGTGTGTGTGTGTGTGTAGGAGAAGCAGGTGGGTGAGTAGTAGTGGTACTGACCGTATCAATACATAGACCAATCAGGATTGGTCTCACCCGATAACATAGCATTCATATTCTCAAAAATAATGATTTAATCAAACTTTAAACATGCATATTTCAGGAACCCCTTTATCAATTGAGATGAAATAAAGTGCATATTGTAGCAATTCTTTTTAATTTTCAAATTCTGAAAATAGAATGATCTGCATCACTACATGGTACCATTTCTATTTGGTTACCATGGCAACCAAATTCATGCAAAATCACTATTTTTAGAACTTTGGTTGCCATGGCAACCAGTATATTTGTTGAAAATGGACCAAATACACAGAAAATTCTTCTGCCCTATTTTTTTGTATGGAAAAATCTCAAAAGTAGGTTTTCACTTTAAAAAATTAATTATTTTACATTTTTTATGATTTTTTAGATTAAATATTGTTTAAATTGGGATGATATTTCTTGTATTTCCAATCATGTTTGGAAGCTCACCATATCTAAGAAATTAAAGATAGACTCCAATAATTCAGTTTCCCCAAGAGACCACCTCCCATATGTCCGACTTAGAAAAAATGGTAAAGTTTGACTTATTCTTAAAGAAATGTGAGGATTCCGAAAATAGGCCAAAAATAGGCCTTCATGTCAACTTTTAGGAACATTAGGCCTGAATAGGTTAAGATAATCACATTATCATTTATGTCAGATGTGCCCTTGCTATTGTAAAAGAAGCATACTTATAAGAATTCTTTTTCTGGGCACATGTCTGGGCGAATGACATGTAAGGCCCCATATGCACACTTTCTATGATTTGTGACCATATAAACACCGTTGTATCTGTGATTACGCATACAAAATATGTTATACACCGATGGTTTGACCATTTATATTTGGGGGAAGACCTCTCTGTAATTGTGGACATAGTACAGTATGACTTAGATGATATCTTCAAATTGTGCTGTAAAAATAAGCTGACTGTAAATACTGACAAGAGTAAGGTATTATGGTGCTATTTTGAATATAGGATACCTGATTTAAGTGACCATGCACTCTCAATGAATGGAAATGTATTGGAAGTGGTTCATATTGACAAACATCTTACATTCAAAAGGTTCTATACAAACAAGAAGTCTAGTGTGCAAAACAGGTTATGCCAGTTAAAGAAATTAAGACCAATATTGGATAAAAACCTATTTATGCTCCTGTTTAAACAAATGATACTACCAGCAGGGGTAAACAATAACACTGTCCCGGTGGCCAATGGCCAGTAGTTTCGAGTCCTGGCCAGTCATTTTTTTAAAAAACAACCTTCCCACTGTCCTGGGATGGCCAGTGGCTTCCCCCCACCCTTTTAAAGTCTACTGCATCTTTTAGGACCTTAGAATAGAAAATGGCAAATTTCTAGTACATTGCCTTTATAATTTGACCTTTTGCCAGGTTACTAGCAACCAGTGCAGTGTTCTACCCCGAGATTGGTAATGTTGAAATTTCAACATGCTGGCAGATGTTGTCCTTTGATTTTGTGACTTTTTTCCATTTCTTCCTTTATTTTGTTTTTACATTAAACAGGTTTAATGTTAACAAGTTTTCCCAAATACAAATCCTGGGCCAACAGCTTTAGCTGCGGGCCAGTAGATTTCTGAGGCTGTTGGCCCGGGTGGCCAGTGGCTAAAAAAGCTACTGTCTACCCCTGTACCAATGCTAGAATATGGTGATTTCATCATTGATAGTGCGCTAGATGAGTATACCAAGTGTTTTCAAACACTACAGAACAATGTGATGAGATTGTGCTTGGGCATCAGAGACCCTAGAGACATTTCTGTGGCCGACCTCCATGATCGATGTGGCTGTGAAAGACTAGATAAACGACGGCGACACTGTCTCCTGATGTTAGTGTATAGTCTGTCCCTTATTGAAAATAATATTGCAACAAATGTCAGAATGTTACGAAGTAACAAAAGTGTTCAATTAAAAGTAAGTAGAGCAAGTGGAAAATTGTATGAGAAAAGTCCTCTTTATAGAGGAAATGTATACTGGAGAGAGTTAACTCCTCAAGTACAAAGGAGTACAGCAAAGAGTCGTTCGCCAAAAAATTGTGATATGTAATACTGCTATACTAGACACATTAAGACACATGAATTCCTGATGAGAATGAATTTGGTCTGATTATCTGCACAGATTATTAATTTTGATATCTACTCACAGATGAGAGTGATAAGCCTATCACCTGGCGCCAGGGGTTCAACAGACTATCAGTGCTAGTTAGTTCACAGAGATACAATGTATTTTCATATATCTTGTGTTTGACTAACCTGCGTTAACCCAGTTGGAATCCCCCTGTTGATCACTGACAACCAAGATACAGGCACCAGTTCAGGTGAAACTGATAATGACAGGTGGATACACCAGGTGGAGGCACTGGTATATCAAATGAGTGATTGGGGAACTTTATGGTATGGCTACACTCTTGAGAGGGTGTTACATCGAAAATTAGTGTCACATAATATCCAAATACTGAATCTTATAGAAAAGACATGTACATGTTTGTACTAATGCAATGTAAAAACAGAATGATGATATTTTCAATAGGGAATGCCTAAGAGCTGTTCAAATTTTAGAGTTGAAAAAGTTACTGAAATTGAAATTGAAAATTTATTGCACGGAATCGTCCTGATGGGACGTTTTTCTGCGCACACATTTGTTACAATAGCGCTGAACAGTGATGTGGCAGTGATAGAGAGATAAGCATATCACTGCCTCTCAGGTGATGAAGTGAAGTGGTTGGAGATGTAATTAAGTTAAGTGTAACAGTTTCTCAATAGCATGCTTAAAACGGCGTATAGTGTGGGTTTTATAGCTGGGTTTATAGCTGGGTTTTATAGTCAAGTGAATCCCATAGGGCAACACCCCTATAATAGGGGGATTTTTAGTAAAAGCTGGTTTTTGCCCTGCGCCTGGCAAACTAAATTATTCGGTCACCTCGTGTTCTTACAGCAACCCTGGATAGCGCTTCACCATTAATGGATTTTTCCCACATGAGTATTAATAGATGGACACTTCTTTTGAGGGCAAGGGTGTCAGTTTGACCCAGTCTATGAAGCTCTAGAATGCTTATCTGTCTGACCCGCATACCTAAACAAATTCATAGCTTATGGTTTTGAAGGCACTGGAGCTTCGTTAATTCATAGTTATGAGCACTCCCAGTGTAAAATGAGCAGTATTAAACACTAGGGACAATCATTACCTTATAGACACTTAGACTAATTTCTTTGGACATACATTTACGTAGCTTGCTTAATTTACATATTTTGTTACCCATCGATTTTTTTACCTTGACCAGGTGTAGGTTGAGACTGAGATGACTATCTAGCTCAACACCTAAATAGGTGTAGCTTTGACAACTCAGTAACCTCATGCCATTCATGCTTATATTTGGGTGAGCTAGGTTTGATAGCCTGGTCTTACTGCCAAAGAACATTGTCATTCTTGTGTCTGTGTTAATAGTCATATAATTTTGATTGCACCATATACCCACTCTATGCATGTCTCGTAGGAGGCGTTCAGCTTCATTAGGGTCCGCATGGGAGACATATATCACTACATCATCTGCATACATGCTAAAATGGCAGTTTCTAATGCAATCAGACAGGTCATTTATAAACAGGATAAAAAGCAGTGGGCCGATTACTGATCCCTGAGGCACTCCAAAGGCAACCGGTGTCAGGGCTGATATAGTGTTATTTGCCATAGTGCCATGCGACCTGTTTGCCAAATAGTCCGTGAGCCATTTCTTGATTTTGCGGTGGATGTTTAACTGACAAATTTTGTGAATTAGAGTAGGGTGATGGACAGAATCAAAAGCCTTGCAATAGTCCAGATAGCAGGCTACTGTGACGAGGCCATCATCTCTAGCATCGTATAAGTCTTTGACAACATTGAATACAGCATCACTAGTACCTTTTCCGGGTTGAAATCCAAACTGGGTTTTACAGAGAATGTCATTATTTTTACAGGTGGTCACTCATAAGTTTATGCACGAGTTTTTCAAGGAGCTTCCCTGGTAAGGGGAGCAGCATATTTTGTCCCCACTGCTCTATAATTATATACACACTTGACAAAAAACACGCTTTTTCAACGTTTTTATTTGGTATAGGTAAAAAAGGTTTTAGAAAACGTTGTTATTACGTTAAAAAAGCACGTTATAAACGTTTTAACCAATTTTGAACCAAATAAAAACGTTTGTTTTTTTCAACCAATTTTGAACCAAATAAAAACAGTTATGTTTCTTTTACATTAAAACACATTTTTAACCTGAAATAAAAACATTTTT
Source organism: Acholoe squamosa (assembly GCA_949317995.1). Classification (NCBI taxonomy): domain Eukaryota; kingdom Metazoa; phylum Annelida; class Polychaeta; order Phyllodocida; family Polynoidae; genus Acholoe; species Acholoe squamosa. The sequence goes on along the minus strand of OX439043.1, from coordinate 16,328,321 downwards.
ATAACAATGTCAAAAAAGGCGTTATAAGAACGTTTTTTAAAGTACATTTTGACGTTGAAAAAAAACACGTTTTGCAATCTTAGGAACCAAATAAAAACGTTTTTTAATGTTAAAAAACGTTTTTCTGCCAAGTGGGTAGTACCTGTTTGGGTGTGGAGTGGAATATACAGCAATTATGGCAGGAGTGGCAGGGGGGTTGAAATACCCAATGGCTGAAAATGTCCTCCACAAAGCCCGGGCCAACAGCTTTAGCTGTGGGCCAATAAATTTCTGGGGCTGTTGGCCCGGGTGGCCAGTGGCTAAAAACGTTAATGTCTACCCCTGCAGTGTTTTCCAAGAATTTAGGTCCACTTCCCATACTTTGACCCTATATTTTATCACATGCTTAACGTACATATAGGTTAATATTTAATATAAATAATTCTTTGTATGGATTGTCAATCTATATTACCACTTTAATAGTTGACTCCTAATTATACCTCATGGCATTGGTATCATGCTCAGCATTACTGCTTGTTTTATCTAACTCCACTTGACAACTTTATCTCATGAATATATTACAAGCGTATTTAGAATAAGTTCGGTAAACTACCACAGGAAAGCCTTGGCTAGGCTTCAGACGAACAATATCAATGGTAGATGTTCGTATAAATATTTGCCTTGAAACCATTATGAGCCGAATAATGCTTGAATATGCAAGGCCCCTTGGTCATGAATGCACCTGGCGGGTAACTCGCGGGTGCTACATGCATGCATCATGCCGACCCCATGCTGTTGATACACTCCCAGAGGGTCGACATGATGCACCCATGCAGTGCTTGAGAACAGTCTTTCTGAAGACCAAGGGACATGAACCTAGAGACTTGTGTGGTCTTTAAAGTTTTAAGGGTATAGGTATAGCCTGTATGTACTTGTAGAGTCTTAGATACTGTACACAAACATGGAGCTGCTGGCACAACCCTTTAGGTGTCCATTGTGGGGAGACATTGCAAGTTGACTGTGAGTATTTACAGTATAATGATTATTCATGGACTTAGCTCTTTACATATCATATGGCATGCCCAATGACCATGACACAAGAAATCTACTGGCCAGGGTTGCACTCATGCTAACCATACAGGTTTGCAAGTGATTGAGATATCCCTCAAAAGTTGCAATAATGCAGCCCTCTCGTGAGTAGACCTGTCAGGAGAGAATTTCTTAATAATGCTAATTGGTTTCATTAAGAAATGCCCTCCAGGGTTACAGTAATGCATCATGAATATACCTGGGCCTGATACATTAGAGCAATACGCAGCACCTGGAGGGTCAATAGCAGATATACCAAGGCAGCCTTACATAAGTAGAGTCAACAAACAGTATACAGATCCAAGACTATTGATGTGGATACTAGGGGTATACATCTACACCACACAGCGTAGGTGAACAAGAATTAAAGAAGGAGCGAAAAATTTGATTTCCCCAAAATCTTAGTATTCCCGTGGTGAAAGGGACGGCATACAATGTGCTATTTATAAATTTTCATCTGTCAAAACACAGAGAACTGCAATTTGATGAGAGATTTGATCAAAATCTTCCTCAAAATATCCCTTTTTGGTTGATTGCTCACCTACGGAACCGTTTCCCTGAATGGAAGTGTGATGTGAATTAAAAATTTCAATCCAATTTTATTGTCATTAGAAATTACAATCCAACTTTACTTCTCTTCTTCCTCTTCAATTACGTGCTCTGATTTTCCCAACTAGCCCCACACCACTACCTATCATGAAGTAGCCAGTAGGATATCCAGCACCCCAGTTGGATCTCCATCAGAGTTGGGAGTGCAACCTTAGAGGGGAAAATTAACGTGACATATGTGACCCATCCTTACAAAATGGTACGGAAGTCGCACATCCAAAATGTTTAGTTATTGGCATATTCATTTACAGCTCATCAAGAGCTTTCATTTGGTATATAACACTTGCATATTTGAACCAGGTGATCCACTATGGATCTTCCGTCGCTAAATTCAGTTGGATGAATTAAAAATCGATTAAACTGAGGTAATTGACATATTCTGATATTAAACATATGATAATTTATGAATCCTATGTAATTCCTATGTAATTCTATATATCCAAGAACACTATGGCTATGTTTATCAGGCATTTGAAGCTTAACTTCCGTTTAGTAAGCAAGGATCCTGAAAAATATCTACCCATAGGTTAGAAAAATGCTAAAATATCAATTTAAAAAAATCTGATATTTTTGACAGTATACCACTTGAGAAGCCTATATCTAGGCTTCTAAATGTGCGACTTCAGTACCATTTTGTTAGGATGGGTCACATATAGTTTTCATAAGGCCAAAGTCCACTGTGAGACTAAACCTGGTTGCAACTAGAAATTGCGCTGGGTCTGCAGTTGCATCAGACTATCTCATGGGTGATAATCATGTAACATGTACTGGAAAAGGGGCCTTATTTTACCCTGCATGAAGACCCCTTTTTGCAGATTACATCAAATTTTGCTTTTCAAGCGATTGCAGGAACACTAATTTTAATAGTAGGGTCCACTATGCAACAGACCATACAACTCCCTCCATGTGTATCTATTTCTATGCAACTAGCTCAAAATTGCACCCTATGTTGCATAGTGGACCCACGGCTATAACCATATCTAATGCAAAAGCAACCAAACCGATACAAGCCTGTACCAATGTATCATTAAGTGTGGACAGATGAGGGGAAAGGGTCCTCCGAGGTTAAATATGAAATTTGAATTTGATGCCATCAGCTTTAAAATGAGGTATAACACTTGTAGATAGGCTTTCTAGTCCCGGAGATATTGCTTCACGAAAATGGAATGACATGACTATATCAATACAGCCTATGAGCTCTATCATTCATTGTTTTAATAAAATCAGGCATCTAATTAGCATAATGATTTAAATAATCAATTAAAAAATGGCCATCCCTTTCCATACATTCGGGCATAGCTTTGGATCTAGAAATGGTATCTTTATGCTTTTTTCAGCGTATGAATCTCCATGAATCCTTCTATCAGTTGACATTATTTTTTTCCTATTTGGAATAGGATTTTGGTTGCCATGGCAACACATTTCTCTGAAAACCCTTATTTAGGCCTGGTTTTGGATTCAAAACGTTCCATTTGCATTCCAAATGTACAGGAAGTGCCAGGAAATAGAACGTTTTTGAGAAAACCACCTGTTTCTGGATGAAAAATTACATAAAACCTATTTTTGGTCTATTTTTCACATTTATAGCCTTTGTACCTCCCCTAGTGACCAAATCCAGTACAAAAAATCCCGCAGGGAGGGCCATTTCCCCTCATCTGCCCACAAGTGGTAATTTAATGCATTGTATATTGATGGGGTGTCTTCTGTTAATAGAATCAAGCTTTACCTAAGATCACCTAAATCCACTTTAGGTTTGTAAATATACTTGTTGTTATTATTTATTACTCAATTCGTGTAACACTGGTTAAACCCTGGTTGATCACCTTATAACTGGGAAAATCAATTAACAATGTACACACTCAGAGGGATTAAGAGAGGTGATCAATATTATGGTTTTGACAATATCCCTTGCTAGGGCCGCTAGAGTAAATACTGAAGGGGGAAAAACACCTCATAGCCAGCAATTCAACATTATAGACTACATGGATCTGAAATATAGACAACATAGTGAGACACCATCCTAGCGACTACCTACACACTGATAATGGTGATGATGACTAATTATTGATAATGTGTCACATCATTAATGCAATCGTTTCATGAATGGTCACAAAAGACTGCACCTTTGAATAAGACAGGGGCCAATTTCAGAACGTTGTACAATCAGCATACCACTGGACAAACACCTGATTCTATTCTGGCTATAGACAACCACCAATGATCTTGTACAATGTATATATCTTACCACTGAGTGTACATGTATAGTCCTACACACTGTTCGGCAGCATTACTCATTCTATCTAGATAGCCTGGAGCTTAATTCATAACATCCGGGGATCTCAACCCCAGTGATCTTAGTGTAGGCACATATCATAAGACCTGGCTGGTCTACCTTATCTAATGCAGTGGTTGCAGGCCTCTCAGAAATAACAAGTCCTGGGATCACTTCACTATTCCTTTTCCAGCACTAAGATCACTGCGATCTGAGTACAAGAGCACTTACACGGAAAACTCCTGATCGAAAGAGTGAATAGCCTGCTGCATACATATAGAGGGGAGGAAGGATGTTTGCTGAGTGTCCTTGAGGGCTCTTACACTGTTAATTTGGTGTTTAGCAACCATACACCAGTGTTTAGGATCTAAACACATAGCTAAACACATTCTTGTCCCACTTTTCTAAACACATTTTTTGGCTAAACGCGTTTGAACATGTTAAGCTCTCAGGCATTTGATTTAACAAGTGTTTAGTTTTGATAGGTGTTTAGCTTTAAGGTGTGCAGCATGAGTAAATGTTTAGATTGGTAGTGTTTAGCTTTAGGAGGTGTTTAGATACATAATGTTTAGCTTCAGGAGGCGTATAGATACATGGTGTTTAGTTAGGGAGGCACTAGCTTTGGGTCAAAGGGTTGTTCACCAGGGTGGGAGGGGGGCTATGGCTGAATCATTTCATTTTTATTATTTCCATCATTTATTTTTCATCATCTTTTCATCATTTTAATCTTTATTACTGTAGCTTGATACCGCCATATTCATTTTCCATGGTTAAACTGCAAGATAGAAATGATACACACAATACAGATAGGAGTAAAAGTGTAAAAGAGGCAGGAGTAGTTGGTAGTAAGATAGGGGTGGTCCCTGGAGGCTTGTACATGTGAGAAGAGGTAGGCGGAGTGGGTAGGGAGGTAGGGAGGGTCCCTGGAGGCTAGTATATGTAAGGAGAGGTAGGAAGAGTTGGTAGGGAGGTGGGGGTGGTCCCTGGAGGCTTGGACACGGGAGGAGGGGTAGGCCACCCATACCTCCCTATACCCCCTCCTCCCATGCATCATGCCCCTTAGGTAAAAAAACCACAAACAGGAAAAAAACCACAAAAAACTACTGAGTCATCGGGAAAATGGGTGATATACAACTATAAAAACGAGGATACTATCCTTTTACTCATTTCATACATATTATACTTATCTTATCTGCTTATGATTCTTATTAGATGGCTAAACACCTGATGTTTATCTTTCAAATACATGTTTAAGACTAAACACATAGAGACTGGATGTGTTTTAACTCAAACACCTAAACACTATGGTGTGTAAGTGTTTAGGTGTGTGAGAAGTAGGTGTGTAGTTTTCAGGATACGTGTTGAGAATCTGATGGTGTTTAGCAGTAAGTGTTTGAATATCATAGATGTGTTGGAATCACACACCATGTAGATAGTGTGGTATGTATAAACACACACCTTTTTTGCAGTGTAGGGCTACTCATGCGTGAAGTGCACTGTAAGGTAATTCTTCCCTTCTCTCTCTTTGTCCTGGGGGGAGGGCACAATGCTTCTAATAGACAAGCATAAATCATACATTCATGGGAACAACTCTTGAATACTTTATGGGGGTCAACTGCACCCTGGGCTCTTTTGTTAGCCCATATGGGGATGGGGAACGATGGTATAAACACTGTTGTGAAGAAGAGTGGCTCCACAGCTATTCCTTTATTTCAGGACTCTTACCCCTGTGCCCAGTCAGTACTTCTTGGAGTAGTGTAGGAGGGCTGAGGCTAAGATCGATGCGATCTTAGTGCTAGCTAGGAAATGTAAACGCAGTCTAATCTTAAGATCGCTTAATAGAATAAGGTAGAATAATTTCTAAGATCGCTGAGGTTGCGATCCCATGATGTTTTGAATTAACCTCGTGGTGCCTTAGTTAGGAATCTGTATGATCTTGTGCCATAAAATTGAAAACAGTAACCATAGTTGTATATAAATGGTATAAATGTGTATTCCTTGGCTTTTGATGGAGGAGGTCTGTCATGCTATAGAAATAATAAGTCAATAAATTTTGTTACAACCACATTAATTGTTGTGACATTTACCCCAGTAACATTTTGGCCTGAAAGAGTACAGCAAGTAAAGTTTATAGGCGGACATATTATGGCGTGGGGCCGAACTGGACTTCAGCAATAAGCTTAAGTCTACATGAGTAAACACATCAACCCAACTTGTAGCGGATTAAAGGGTTCCTCCGAGGTGGTGTTTAGGTATCTTTAGGTAATTGAGCGGTCATTATTTATCAACAGGGGGTGGTCAGTTTTTCCCATGGTCATGTGAAATTTATCACAGCCCCAGTTGAGGCAGTCAATTATTTTGTGCCCCCCTCGTGGAAAATTTTCATGCCCCTCTTTGATCTATAGTAGCTTGCATGCCTTTTTTTCCTAAAAAAAAAAGAAGGACATCAATTTCGTAGCTCCCCCCTCCTGAAAGTTCAAAAGGTTTTATGGCCCCAAAGAGGGGTCAAACGTTAATACGCCCCCCTCCACTCAAACCCACCCCCTTGTGTTGATAAAATTAATAATGACCTCTCCAATAAGGGTGGACGTATAGATGGGTGAACTACACTGGCTGCCTGCTCCATTTTGCACTGCTCACTCATTGGTGGTGACCTAATGTTTGCCTCAGTGCCTGCCAGAATACATGGACAATGCATGGACCATGGAGTCTCTGCACAACTTAATATACACTCAGTGAATAGACACATGCTGTGACAGGTAGGCCACCATGTAGGAGTGTGTATACTTGGGCTCCATAGTATATTAAACCCTGTACCAGGATATTACTCCACATTAAGGATATAGCCTTCAATACATAAAAGGTAAGCTCGATTTAATATTTCAATCTCTTTCTCAAGCTTAAAAGTAGGGATGGAGAAAAAGGTGCAAAGTCTGCTTCGTAGTACCACAACAATTGTCCTGAGTAGCCTACAATGTTTATAAGTTGTAAACCATACAAACCAAAGTGGGAAACACGTATTACTGTGTCCTGTGTACATGGCGATACCTAATTGTACTTAATGAATGCCTACATAAGGGTTGAGTGCAATATACAGCAAGGGCATTGATTTGCTGGCCCGTTCCCCATTGCCTATGTTAGGTACGATCACTCTAGAAATACTACTATATATAATTATGGCAGCTCATTGAGTTCTCGATACCAATCTCTATTGAGTAGCCTAGGTCAGGAGGGCATTTCAAAACCATAGCTATAGATATCGTTTTGAAATGCCCTGCAGATGAACTGTTTCCTTTATCAATTTTCCGCCCTTTCCTTTGTACCATTACAGGAGAATTCAACTCGTCGGTTCATACCACTAACCCTATATAGAATACATTAAAATCAAGCATTGGAGAGTAGCATGCAATTACAACATGGTGGCAGATGGACTATGCAATACTGCATGACAGAATTTGGCATGCACTCCCCTAAAGGTCACAGGGAACTAAATCCATTTCCTCTATGTTTCTATATAGTGTAACACACAAAAACAGCCGCCTAAAATGTTTGTTGGTAAAAAATTCAACCATAGCACGGTTAACTCATCCCTCATACACAATGTGACAGAATTTTGGATAGGATTAACCCTGAAAATCTTGAATAAGGAAATGATATGTGCAGTGAGTGTCATTCTACCCTATTTTGGGCCTAAAAATCTCCATTGGCCAGATTAACTTTTGCATGCCTCATAAAATCCCCAAGGCCTGGCATAACATAAAACACACCTACTATTCCATTTATTAACTATTTGGGAACACCTGTGATTTTTTTTCATAATTTTACCAATATTTCTTCTGTCTAATTCTAAACCAATCAGCAGTCAGAACACCCTTCAATACAGGCCTGAATACCATATGACTCACGAGAGGGCAGCATTTACGTCCACGTAACCTAAAACCACGCTACTCTTATATACATGTGTACATGATCCTCACCCCTTTCATCCAATTTACTGTAGGAAGTGAGATCAATGGTAGTGGTTTATGTTGATTCCCTCCAGGGCTGAATAAGCGTGGTGTTATAAAAGGATATTCAGGTTCTACTTTATTCTATGGATTATCATACCGTAATACCTCTGGAAATAAGACACACTTTTTAACTTCAGGGAATCCCATAGGACATGGCTAGGGCTTAATGTAGAAAATATTAGTGCTAATCTAATGTGTAGGTCTACTTGACTATAAGGCGCATCCCTGATGCTGGCTTCCTCTATAGGGCACACAAGGCGTTCGATCATCCTTGCGATTAAGGTGCAGCTTAATGCAGAGGGTATTGTGGCATCTCCAAATTGATATTTTCCTAAGTGAAATCAAATTTGCTAGACTGTTTACAAGAGTTTACCTGGGCTAAGCATCCCTAGGCCATGAGGTCCAAGGATCAATATGACAACCCGCCATGCACTCGCTTCGCACATTTACTATCACTAGAGCTATAATGTTTAATTCACGAAAATAATCGTCTATATGATCGAGCTAAATTATTCAATTGAATTGATTGAATTCTACAATTCTGCCCAAGGCCTATGTAAGCCTATCATAGTGGATCGTCTCAGCTTACCTCTGCTAAGTTGAGTTTCTAATTTGCCCTGCATTTAAATACGAGACCAGAGCTTATTTGAAGTGTAAAAATTAATGTAATTCAAGATTTTAAAGTCCCCTTTTAACCAGTGCTAAAACGAGACCTGTGCTTATTGGGGAACCTGTGCTAAAACGAACCATTGTTATTCTAAGCATTAAGTAAAATGGTTGGGAATATCAGAGTTGAATTACACACATTTGGGGATCATATCAGCTCTCCACTCCCTGCTGCGCATGTGCACAAGATATCTGGGCAATGATGTCTGTGAGACAGCGTAAATGCCATGGGAAGTTCACAACACCGTCAGCTCTATAGCCTATTGTTAGTGTTTGGTGTTCAGCGGCCTGTGATGGCGGTCTGGCTTGTCCTTAAATGATTATGTACACCATTGTCCAAGGTCAGTGAACCATGGGGTCGGACCTTTTGGTCCTTTACATTATATATATTCACAAAGCTGGTGATCAGTGGACCATGAAAGCTCATATGGAGTTATATGTATTAATGCCTCATTTTATATGCATTCATATAATCATATGTTACAATTTATGGCATTATCAAAGTGTACATGATACATTCATCGTTGATACGACACATAGGATGATTTCAAGAGTCTCAGCTATAAAATATTAAAAGTTTTACACTGACTGAAAGTTAGATTTAGTATCTAAATGACTTGATAGTAGAGGTAATCATAATTCAATAGTAGCTGCAGGACACAGAAGTATGGAGTACCATAAAATCCCGCATAATATAAGCTTTGGGAGAATACTATAAGCCGCTCCAACGGCCTGAGATGGTTCCAACTCCTTGTCGTGTTCTATATCTTCAAAACCCCTCGTATTAGCAAAACCCTGGAAATGCTATATAAGCCACAGCAAGGGTTTGAAGTTGCCTATATAATAAGCCATGACTATGATTATGCAGGGTATAACGGTAGCATGGGGAATGGGTCTACAATGGAATCTAACTCTTCCCTCCTGACTGAGAGCTTGAAAAGAACTCTCATGAAGGGTAGCATGGGGAAGGGGTCTACAATGGAATCTAAATCTCCCCTCCTGACTGAGAGCTTGAAAAGAACTCTCATGAAGGATTGGAAATAACAAGTGTTTATCCGTTACTGCAATGCATGTTTAAGCCGAACAGAAGTGAATGTTTTTGCAATAAATGGGAAACGGGATAAAATAACTTTGCATGTCACAGTTACACATAGAAAGCTGGACTCTGCTTGTCCGGGTTTACAACAGTTTATGTACACTATAGTGTAATTCCAATCAAACAACACTCTGTGTATAGGTGAGGGAAGGGCTTGATTTGTTCTTGTATGTAGACATGGGTAGGGAGAGTGTATATAAGTCCCCATACTCGAGTTGTCTGTATTTATTAAGGTGGTTTGTAGTGGTGTGGAAATCCTTCTGAGCGACAACATGGATTAGTTACTTGGGGTATATTACTTCCCACTTGGCAAAAAACGTTCTTAAACATTCGTTTAAACCAATTTTTAACCAAATAACGTAAAAAAGGTTTTTATGCCAAATCATCAACCCCTCATCATGCACGCAAAATAAATTTAGGAACTTTATGTGGGCCTTGCTTGGGTCCCCAAAGTACAACCTGATCCTAGACCCTGATTGTAAAACAAGACAAGATTACAAATGAGATATAGAAAAAGATAGGATCCTGAATGAGATCAAGAATTTAGTAATCTCTCAACATACGATGATCAAAAGGCCAAATCCCACTACGTGAAAAATGGGTCTGAAATGTCTGTGATTCTGGATATCGGCAACATTGGACTCTTGCCAATTTCCTAAATCACAAGGGTACTCACTGCACTTCTTACCACTCCAAATCCGACTTTAGCTGATAGTAGCAGGGGAATCTCTGTGATTTTCATTACTGCACAGATAAGTTGCTAGAATGATTCACAGAGATAGAGTATTTGATATTAATATCACAGTTGTCTCTGACTATTTTATGTGTTTTGCAATGGTATCCTGCATAGCATAAACAAATGTAGCTTGCATAAATCACAAGCAGAACCCCATTATGACTGTAGTATGTGGAACTTGGCTCCTGATTTATCAAAGACACACCTCTTCTGATTTCCTAGAAACTGTTGTTTTCCTCTAAATCACAGGGATTTTGAGTCTATCACAGAGATTTCAAGCCCTTTTTGAAGAAAATATCAAAAACTTTTGATGTATTATACTCCCTAAATACCAGCACTTTGACAGGGATTCTTAGCCTTTATAGGTCTTCCCTAGACAATATTACCACCCCAATATCGGCTAAGCACCCACATATCCTATTTCACAACGATTTCCCAATCATTTTCACGGTGTGGGATTTGGCCTAAAGAGCACATCGTATCCAGTAAGAACATAGGTACTCGACTTTCATATTGCCACAATTAATATCCTTGCCATTAAGGCCAAACAAAATGAGATCACATGTAGGATCAAGAATAAGATGGGATCATAGGTAGATGCAGGAGAATGGGGATTCGAACCCACATTCTCCTGCTGCGGGGGTCACATGAAGGTTCATTATTTTGTTAAAATGGAGTAGTGGATCCAATTCTGGAGACCTATTTTGCTGAAATAAGTGGAAAGATGTCGCCAGACATTTTCCCTATATCAACAAAATTTTTTAGTAGTGGATCCAAGGTGTATGCTTTAAAATGTGCAACACTGGAATGTCATAACCTACCTGCAGTAGTTTTCTTTTGATAAAGTGAAGGCACATATCTATCAAGGTCAATTTTTAACAATATTCTAACAATGTTGATTCAACATTGTTTGCTGGAATACACACAATATTGAACTGTTTGTTCTCTCTATTTCCCTGTTAATTTTAGCAATATGACACAGCAAGGAGAAAAGCCGACATCTTACTCACCCAGACCTATATATTCCTATGTGGGACAAACAGAAGATACAAAAGTTCATGAATTAACAGCAACTCAAATAATAAGCTGGTTTTCGGAAGGCAGTGGTATTCATGGAATTCCAAATGTTTACGGCAGCTATGGTGAGTTACAGTATTAAATCAAATTGAATTATGACATCTATAACATGCCCATGTATAAAAGACATATATAAGATGTATCATTTCTACCACAAAAAAACCGTGTACTCCTGCTTATAGGCTGCACCAAGACTTAACGGATTTGCTAAAAGTCACACCTGGACTTTTAAAATGGCACAATTCTTGGGTTATATCTAAACTCAAAACACATAGGGATCTGACACCACCCCACCTTCTTGATCCCTTGGAGCACAGTTTATTTGGTTATGTTGTGTCAACTCACAAATTGAAACCCTGAATCAACTGTTAAAATGCAAATATTGCAAATGTTGACTCAGTGCTGAATAAATGTGCCCACAGGTATTCCATTGTGTCCTATAAGGTGCGGCTGATACATGGTGTCTTTGGGCTAGGCGAAATGGAATAACTTAAAATTCGCCTGCGATAATCTACTTCCACCCCACTCCTTCAGGCTTTGTATATATGGAATTCAATACAGTTGTTCTTTCTGCTTATCTGTCAGGCTATGCCAAAAAGATCTTCTGGATACTTATGACACTTGGCATGACCGCAATGTGTATCACTAATGTCTACTGGAATGTGTTGGAGTTAATTAGTGGTGATGTCAATGTCAACGTCGATGTCACAACTGTCCGCGAACTACCATTTCCTGCTGTCACTGTTTGCAACCTTAACGCACTAAAGCTATCTGTATTACCAAATGACATACTCAACTACCTTCAAAACTCTACTGGTATGTGTCTTGTGATAAAATTATAGGGTGTTTTCAAAGTCGTTTCTTGTACACTATTATAACTATTGTACAGATATATTATCTTAACGGTTATTTGAAAGTCATATTTCAATCTTGTATTCTATATTGATATTGAGTCATGATCAAGAACATAGCAGGATCGAAACTGTTGGATGCAAACTGTTGGGGAATTTAAGTATAAAACTTATGTTCTCTGCTTCTTGATGTATATTCTAGCTACATCAGGCATCCTTGATAATGGTCCTTCATTTGGAAGCAACACAGGTCTAGGCACGACCAAAAGTAGCGATTTAAGCACTCAGGAAGTGCTCTCTGAGGCTCTTGCAGGGAAAACTCTTACTGAGAGACTTTCTTATGGCTACGAATTTAAAGATTTTATACTATCCTGCAACTATGGAGGTTATGATTGCAGAAATGAGTGAGTATGTCGTCTTTTGATGCTTAGTTATGACCTCTCATGCATGTACACTGACATAGAGACAGGTGAGAAGCCTCTATAGGGGCTACTATAAATTGTAGCATGTATAAGGCGGCACTCGAATATGAAGTAGACCCTGAGTTGGTGCAAGACCTATAAGGGGCATGTGCATTTTTATTGTTCTAATTGTTGTTCTAATTATATGCACAAACCTCAACTATAAAGCATATCTTGACCTTGGCCTTATCCTGTAGGATGACCTAGAGGCCACCTGCATCTGTATTGCATGGAAGCAATTCAGGCATTACCTTTACCATAAATGATAACTGTAGAATGATTCTACACCTGTACTGACAAGTACACATATTATTGAAAGAGCAATTCAATATCTACTTTTAGGGAAAGTTGGCAAGTGTTTTACAATTGGAAGTATGGGAACTGCTTTGTTTTTAATGCAAACCTGTCCATGACAAAGCTAGAGGCCCAGACGTCTGGACCTGACTATGGTGAGTGTGCGCTGCTCATTTACAATAATTTACATCTATCTTACTTTTATACCACGGTTATCACATTCCAAAACCTAGTGCTTTTATCATGGGATAGATGCACTAGGTTGACATATGAACTTGTTGTTTTTTCTTTATTATTCTTATATGTGACAGCAGCTCAGGGTTAGCTGTGACAGTGGTTCATACAGGAAAAGCTCACCATGGGTGGAACTAAAACCAGCTATCTTGTGATCCAAAGTGCTTCATGCTATCCATTAGGCAACAGGGCAGGGTGATGGTGTTGGGTTAGATGAGTCTTATGTCTGGGACCCTACGGATACCATATATGTGTTTGTATGTCAGTGAATGCAGAATGCATTCTGACGCATTATAATGCATCCTAAAGGTGCAGACCGTGGTACAAACGCACTGTGTGATGATTATGGATAAACTTGTTGACTTTAGGGCCTAAATAAAGCACTCGGTTTTGCCTCCTGCTTTTATCTGACCCTAAGGTCAACTTGTGCATCCATAATCATCATATATATTACATTGCTAGTTGCCTAAAGTGGGTATTGTTGATGTAACACTGATAACTAGAACGATTTTCCTTTGTCTGTATTTCCTAGGTCTTGTTATAATACTGAACACTGACCAAGCAGAGTATGTGCCAATTGTGTCTAGCATGGTGGGAGTCCATGTTGTCGTTCATGACCCCAGAGAGATGCCCTTCCCTGAGGATTATGGAGTTTATGTAGCACCAGGCACCAACACTGCCATCGGTATGAGGAAGGTGAGCATTGTAATGCAACAACTTTGCAAATTTGCTATATGCAGATTCTTGCAACAGTGGATCTCCTGTTTCCACATTGCTGATGTGACAGATAAGCAACATCTGTTACAGATTTCCTTTTCCAAGATTTATTTTCTCTATGAGGCAGCTGGCTAGACATGCATGCCCAAGAATACTTCATGGAGCAATTCATGAAACTAATTCTGGGATACCTCCCGGAGGTCTCCCATAATGTAAAATTTACTATTTTCCTATACCCTCTAGAAATTTGCCGAACAGAATACTTTCAAATAGACAAGTCTGACAACTACTTACATATTTTACAATTGCACCACATCTTTACAGTCAGGAAAGTAGCCTGAATGTTCACTCACTTCACCTAGAAATTAGGAATATTTACCAAACTTTCTGAATTACCTTTTAGACCAACTCTTTTCATCCCATTATCTCGGTCGATTGGGTAGCTTTAAACTTGAAGAAAATAATGTAATTTTCTAAGGGTAGCAGTAATCCTCATGGTCCCTCTGATTATTAAAAGTAAGAAATGAGCCTTGATGGTGATTTACAATAACAAAGAAAGGTGGGATAATGTGGTGTTTGATCCTCTGCTGTTACCACTACCGCATGAATGACCGAGCCGGCGGGCGGGCCTTGTTTATGGGGGTTTGACTTTTTCTTCCACCACTAGTGTTGTTGTCACAACATTGTATACTAGAATAGGGGTGACTCTGGGGGGAGAGAGGGTTGGTGATCCCCCCCATGGTGTGTCTCACCGTGGGTTTGACCCTACCAGGTGAGATTACCTGTGGTCCCCCACTGCCCTTAGGTGGGTGGGTGGGGATGGTTCACCTGGATGCTGTTTCAGGGGCTAAAGCACTGCCTGATTCATGCGGTTTCGACCCTATCGGTGTCTCATCAGGTGGGTATGACAGAGGAATTGGTTTGCCATATAGGAGGACCCGGCTTCCCATCTGGTCCAACATTCAGTGAATCTGGGTTAGATCCTTTATGCTACATGGTAGACAAGTTGGATCTTTTCAACTTATAAACAAGCCTTAGTCTTGCCGGAGGTCATTGCACCGTAGTAGCCGGTTTTGAGTATCTTGGGGTTTCGATGGGTTTTGTTAACGTGGCATTATTGGATACTCTAACCATATTTGCCATCCATGGTATTCATTCCCTGTGGGCATTTTGTATAGAGCTTCTCTATCCATTTGTATTATATGAGTGCCAACAGTCTTATTCCCTCTTCACTCTTGGGGTGTCTGTTGACGGAATCTACTATGTAAAATTTGGCATCCTCTGATTGTTTGTGGCCTTCTTAATTTACAAGGCAAAACTCACTAAGAGAGTGTTAATTGCAATTCCCATCAAAATTTACCTTCCCCTCGGGGCTAAACATGCATGCCTTCAGGAGCATTTTCCCTTCAAATTCTCTCTTAGAAAAGATGGTGCAATTCTTAAAACCTTTTTTAGGATACCTCTATTATTTATATATAACCTCTAGAAAACTTGCCAAACACACTAAATTTTGCCAAGAGGCCCAAGATCCATGTCTGGCAAGTACTTATTCTAGCATTGAACTACCTATGTACACTCAGGAAACTTGCCTGAAAGTTTACCCATTTCATATAAAAATAAAGAATATTCACCGTACTATCTAGATGACCTTGCAGGGTTGACAGGTTCCAACTTTTGAATGCAATGTTCTCAATCAGTTGTGCAAACTTCCAGTTTTGTGTGGTGTTTAGGGAGATATTAATAAAGATACTATAGGGTGAAAACCATATGAATTTGTGAAATTGTATTTTGCAGATGGAAATGAGCCATCTAGGAGGCTTCTATGGAGCCTGCTATGACACAACAGTTCATGATTACTCTGTAAATGTGTACGAGGAGATATATGATTGGACCAACTACTCCTTACCAGTAAGATAATCAAATGCTATTCAATTAGCCACCACAATATTATCAATGATATTACCCAACTTAATCAAGATTTGGAACCTCCCTCAGGATCGTGTTTCAATAGTTTCAACAACAAGTTCAGCCAGCTATGACTGGAGATGGGTCAAATCTTAGCAGGTGATCTTAGGATTTTGGCCTTGGTGACTAAATAGCTGGCTACATTACTGGGTGATCGTACTGCCTGATAGCTAAATAGCCACCACAGCAGTGACTCAATAAGGGATCCTGTATGACAACCCTCCGTGTGAATAATTAGTGGGTAGCCTTAGCTGCTGCCCTCTGCACTCCTTTGCTCAAATGTACCCAATCTGGACTCTTTACACTACTACCTATAACCCTGTGGCCAGCGCCTTTGGTGCTGGGATGGCATTTTTTTTTCTAAAGAATAAAATATCATTTTGAAAAGTGTGGTGTTTCACCTAAGGATTGAGTATCACATTATGTCTGTCATACCCAACCCTCACCCACCATAGCTTTCTAATAATATTACAAAGGATATTACACCTAGCTGACACCTCAGCCCTACTATCAAGAAAGAATAACAGAGTGTACATTGTTTTAGATACAATTAGGTCATTAGATATAGATCTATATGTGATTTGAAAGGGAACTATCTAGAACAATTATACATCATTTGAGCTGGGGGTCTTGATTGTCTTCCTAAAACCACCTAAAACTGGCCCCACCAGGCGCCTATTCAAGGCCCGACCCCTATTGATTTGACAGCCCTCCTACCCTGGTCCCTATTCAAGGGAGGCTGCTATTCAAGGCCTGGCTCCTATATGAGATATTACGGTAGTTACTGCAGCCCTATGCTCATTTGAACAGAGGAGTGCAAACTAGACCATGACGGAGGTATGACTGGTCACTATGTAGCCAATAGTGGCCCCTATGACTGGGTGCTATGACTTCATAGTGGTGTATATTGAGCCAGTAGTTGAATAAATAGCAGCTGCTATTTTGAGGCCTCTACTAGAGCTCACTATGTAGTCACTGGTATGGAGTCATTTCTTACACCTCCAACTATGATTTGAGGGTGTCCAGTCATGGAAACTACCAGGATCGTGTTTCAATAGTTTCCACAACAGGATGGCCTCAAATCGTAGTGGGAGGTATAAGAAATGACTCTATACCAGTGACTACATAGTGAGCTACAGTACAGGCCTCAAAATAGTAGCTGCTATTTATTCAAGTACTGACTCAATACCTACCACTATGAAGTGAGCTACAGTACAGACCTAAAAAAACGCCCTGCTATGTATTCAACTGCTGGCTTCATACAGACCACTATGTAGTCATAGCACCCAGTCGTACAGGCCAGGCACCCATACAAAATGGCTAAATAGTGCCCAGTCGTACCTCTCCCATAGTATGGGTTGTACTCTACTGTTCAAATGAGCATAGGGCTACAGTATCTATATAATTATAGGTGATCCCACCTGGTTACAAGGGCGCACACATGGTCAATTATCATGAAAATAGATCATATTGTTAAAGGTGGTCAAATATACCTACAAATATCATAATTGGACAGAAAGCTTCTATTTAGCAGCAGGTTCCTCTACCTTCAACGTGAGGTTGAAGATACATAGCCTCCTTAACAGCTTGCTATATATAATAAGGTCCATCGAACTCTATGAGTGGCCTGAGGTCAGGGCATTAGTCTATATACATACATGGTTACAGGGGAAAGAGTACAGGTGCATTTGAGCAAAGGAGTGCAGACAGCAGGAGCTATGACTACCCACTATGTATTCACATAGAGGGTTGTCATACCAGGGTCGCTTATTGAGTCACTGCTCTGGTGGCTATTTAGCCAGCAGGCAGTACGATCACCCAGTAATGTAGCCAGCTATTTAGTCACTATGGCCAAAGTCCTAAGATCACCTGGTAAGAATTGGCCCTTCCTAAGTCGTAGGGGCCTGAACCTGTCGTAGACACTATTGATACAAGCTCCTGAAAAAAATACCAAAGGCCTAATTACATAGCTGAGTTTGAGCTCATGAGCCCTTTCTGTATAATTCTTAATCCAGCTTTTGAAAAACAATCAAATTCACTGCAAATATAATACCGTCTGGTACAGTATTTCCCAATACATTTTTCATGGTATCATAGTCATACTTCTGTTACTTAATTACTAGGCTTGTCAAAAGACCTGCTGGCAAGAAATGGTGATTAGTCAGTGCTCTTGTTTTGATCCCAACTACCCTCCGCTTGGACAAGCATTCGGTAATGTCAAGGTGTCTGGCTGTAGCTCGTATAATTCTACTCAAGGTAAGAAAAGCATCAATTCAGTGTTATTCTATAATACTGGAGCTCTACCGGGCTCCACTAGTAGCTGCGAAATTCCAAATTTCCTTTGTTCCTTCGTATTCAATCACATTTGAGATTGAGCTGACAAGCAGAAAGGATACTTGAATACAATTTAAAATGTAAACAAAACCAAACATGGCTTATGATATCGTGTGTAACTACCTTGGTTCATTAAGAAAAAAATGCCATGCCATGAATTTAATATGGCTGCTTCAGGAAATAATCGTTAATTGTCAGCAAGGTCAGGGTCATGAGGTAGGGGAGTGGTGAGACCTTCTAACATTTTTATACCGAGACGCCCCCTCCCACAACCTACTAGATCTACCCTGCGCTGATAATAAATGCATAAAAAATGTTTCCCTTTGAATCAAGGGAGAAAAAAACTGAACTTTTTTCATTGTGTACGTTGTACTTCTAGTAAAGTGTAAAGCAGACAGACAGACAGAATACCTCAAGGATTCGTCATGCCCTCAGTGTATCCGGCCATGCAAGTTAGTAAGAATTGACATCACCAAGCATATGTGTATACATATACCAACCTGATGCACCATTTACATTTCAAGAGCAATTACCATAGTTACCAAATTGTGCATTCATGCATAATATGTCCACCTGTTGGCAATATACTCAAATTTATCTGCTACGAGTAATTTTGCCACAGGCTCATTTGCAATATGAGTCTGTGCGTTATGATTACTTCATCTTCACAGGGTAGATTAACCTAAAGACAACCACATACCTAGACTCGACCACCTGTCAGCTAGATTTTCTCACTCTCACATGGACTGCCTTGGTCTTGAACCCTAATATTATTGAAATAGAGGTGTTATAGTACCCCATAGAATGATGTCCTGGAATATATGAAGTAATTGTCATTGCATGATAATACACTAAAGTTCCAATGTTTGAATGATTTTTACCATGACCAACTGGCCATTTCATCAGAATTCTCCAACTTTGGGTTCGATAATTTGAAGATGACAAGTGCTCACAAATACAACATTTTGACTCTAGGGATTGATAAATATCTTTGCTAAATAATAGCATAAGGAAAAGTGCAGAAATGTTAAATACTTTCTGTATAGGACTTATCTCCTAGAACAAACCGATTTCACCTTGAGATGACCACCATTTCACCTTGAGTTGACCACTCCTTATACACCTATTTGTACATTTAATTGAATAGAAACCAATGATTATGTAGGATGACATCACAAGATTCATGGCCAGAATAGGTTGGGATAGAAATCTTCACTGGATTATGCCCTGATGCATACATTTCAATATTTACTGTAATGCTATGGTTATTACTATATAGAGGAAGTATTTGATACTGAGATTGTGATGATAAAGTTAAGGAATGGATTATTATAGTCCATATTGAAGGTCTATAAAAGAACATTTAAAACAAAGCCTCTATAATGCAGGGTTGGAAATACCACTTATTTTTTACAATATCCATGGCCATGCAATTGCCTCCAATTTACATTCTAATTGAGTCACTGTAAAAGCATACATTTTCTTATGATGCCACAGTCTTAGTTGTGCAATTTTACTGCATATTTATAGAAGACACTTATTCCTTTTTCAAATAATAGTTTAATGACGATAGTGCCATTAAAAGGGTAGTTGTCAAGTGGTCCACTCAAGGTGCAAAGTGGTAATCTCAAGGTGACAATAGACTAACTAAGATGGTCTTAGAAATGATGAAAAACAATTGGATAAACTTTACACATGGATTTGAGAAAGGTAATTGGTCAATAAACCCAAATAATTGTCTTTCACTTAGTACCTTGGGGAACCCTAAGGACCTATTAGACTCAAAGAGATTAGCTACTGCATTTCTTTTATTGAAAACCAGCACAGGAACGGTCATCTTTAGGTTAATCTACCCTATTGTGGAGGCAATAATCTATCCTCTCCCTCCTTCATTCTCTCTCTCTCTCTCTCTCTCTCTCTCTCTCTCTCTCTCTCTCTCTCTCTCTCTCACCTCTCCTTCCATCCACTTAATGTCATGTTCTGCTCCTCAAGTTTCCAAGAGTATATTCTCAGTTTTTTTTGATAATCTACTTCTGTTGGTCAATCTGAGGGGGTACACTCTCAGCCCCGATTGTAGATATGCAGTAGATTGCCCTGTACTGGGTAGGGGCAATCGACTGTAGAGACAATAGATTTGTACTAACAGCAGCTCTTACTGTTTTCTAAAAATACAGTAGAATGTCCTTTAAATAGCTTGGCGGAGTATGACAGTGTATATTTGATGATTCTATTGATACGAACTTCTCATTAAAAAAAAAACACAAAGAAGAAACAAAAGAAGAAAAGGGATGATGTTATTAAACCATTCTATTGTATTTTTTCAGTCAAACCTCGTACAGCGTGACAGTGTCCTCAGCCATGTGGCCTGCTAATACATACACGGTATGCCAATAGGGGGAGTAAATGATGCCTTTAAATTTGTGTTCCTTGTCATCAATATGCACCAATGCAGTACTGGTGGGAAACTCACCAATATTGCATTTGGAATGTACATCAAAATGCTCCATGTGACTTAAATGTATGTTTCTTTTTATGGCAGTAAAATATTTATACACCACCGTGGATTAATTAAATGGACTAAAAAGATGTTCGAGACTTGAAGTTAAAATCTAATTTCAATGGTCTTATGCTCGAATGCGAAAGATGAATGCACCATAGTAAATGACAGCAGACCCAAGCTTGTGTCAAAGTCCATGGCGAAAACAAAGGCCTCATACAGTTCATACAACCACCATGTTTTCGTCAGGGATATTGATTTTTTTTTTACTTTTCACCTCAAGTATGATTATCCTATGTACAGTATCATAAATGTTGAATAATGTATTTGTCACAGTTTATTACTTCAAATCAGAACCTAGTGGAATGACATTGAACAATATAGTATGCTCCTTGTATTTCAGCAAACCCTATTAAGCTCATTAGACCAGAGCATGACAAGTGTCCAAAATCTTGTCAATGGAACTACCAGCATAGCAGAAAACCTCATGCAAGTAGAAGTCTTTTATGAGGAATTGAACTATGAGACCATAAGTGAATCGGCAGCTTACACAGTAAGTATCTATCAATATGAATCACACACACATCAAATAAGTTTATCTAAAATGCCACAATTATGGACTTTTAAAATATGGTTTCATTCCAAGTACTCTGGGGGGAATACGGCACAGCATTATAGAGCTAACTTGGGAGTGGACTGGTTCCTGAGCTCACCACACTAAAATCAGTGACCTTTTGCTCAGAAGGGTGTTGCTCCTTTGGGAAAAAGTAGTACTGGCTAACAAGTGCCTGTTCTACAGGACTGTCCGTCCATGTAGTGATAACTTTTCACTTGTGTTACTCACAAGTGGTCATGCTAGTACGGTGCTAGAAAAGGGTGATTTGAGTAGGTACATAGTGAGAAGTCAGTCAGTATACTATAGTATAGAGTGTATGACACAAGTAGGTACCAGAGAGTGCAGCTCTCTCTATTTTCAACAAGGCATGTGACTTTCCATACTAATGTAGTGAGTGCAAGTTGAATGGTGAAGCAGATTGTGACTTGTTTTGAAAAGAGGGCACATACTGACAGCTCTATTTACCATAGGAGCAACACCCTCCTGATCTTGCACCAGACTTGTTCTTGCCATGTCATACAGTTTGGATGTATGGTACCCTTCAGAATAATGCATGAATTTCTAAGATTGGAACTGTTGTACGATGGTGATAGAGAAATGATAAACAATAATGATGTGATTAGTAGTGCTGACATGCAGTGATGAAATAAGTGAGAGAAGGTTTAATAGGGATATAAAGAAAAAGGCAGTAAAGCAAGACAGAGTAATGGGTGTTTATTGAAAGAGCATTTTGTGAAGAGACAGATCAAAACAAGTTGGTGGTGTGTTTGAGTGGAATAAATCACGCCAGTGGTGGTGTTTAAGTCCATAATGAAATTCGGGGTAGAAAGCTTGATTGCTCCAGTTAGGAGATAATAAAACACCAATAGCCGAGAGGAAGACAGGAAAACATCCATCTGAAAATAAGAGAAATAATTGGATAAGGACCAGCAGAATCAATGGGGCTAATGATGAATAATAGGATAAAGAATATTAGATTAAAAGAGATAACTACTTTAAAAAGTTGAAGAGAAGTTGACATTAAATGGGAAATGAATACGAGATAGTCAGATAGGGACATCATGAGATGATGGTCATGCTAGTACGGTGCTAGAAAAGGGTGATTTTAGTAGGTACATAGTGAGGAGAAGTCAGTCAGTATACTATAGTATAGAGTGTATGACACAAGTAGGTACCAGAGAGTGCAGCTCTCTCTATTTTCAACAAGGCATGTGACTTTCCATACTAATGTAGTGAGTGCAAGTTGAATGGTGAAGCAGATTGTGACTTGTTTTGAAAAGAGGGCACATACTGACAGCTCTATTTACCATAGGAGCAACACCCTCCTGATCTTGCACCAGACTTGTTCTTGCCATGTCATACAGTTTGGATGTATGGTACCCTTCAGAATAATGCATGAATTTCTAAGATTGGAACTGTTGTACGATGGTGATAGAGAAATGATAAACAATAATGATGTGATTAGTAGTGCTGACATGCAGTGATGAAATAAATGAGAGAAGGTTTAATAGGGATATAAAGAAAAAGGCAGTAAAGCAAGACAGAGTAATGGGTGTTTATTGAAAGAGCATTTTGTGAAGAGACAGATCAAAACAAGTTGGTGGTGTGTTTGAGTGGAATAAATCACGCCAGTGGTGGTGTTTAAGTCCATAATGAAATT
This sequence comes from Acholoe squamosa, assembly GCA_949317995.1. Taxonomy (NCBI): domain Eukaryota; kingdom Metazoa; phylum Annelida; class Polychaeta; order Phyllodocida; family Polynoidae; genus Acholoe; species Acholoe squamosa. The sequence goes on along the minus strand of OX439043.1, from coordinate 16,305,158 downwards.
CGGGGTAGAAAGCTTGATTGCTCCAGTTAGGAGATAATAAAACACCAATAGCCGAGAGGAAGACAGGAAAACATCCATCTGAAAATAAGAGAAATAATTGGATAAGGACCAGCAGAATCAATGGGGCTAATGATGAATAATAGGATAAAGAATATTAGATTAAAAGAGATAACTACTTTAAAAAGTTGAAGAGAAGTTGACATTAAATGGGAAATGAATACGAGATAGTCAGATAGGGACGTCATGAGATGATGCCAAATTCTTGGAGCAGGCACATTGAGATAACAACGATTGGAAAGGAGGCTCCTTAAGTAATATATTTATGGAATTCTGGGATGAAAACGGGGAGTCTGTTTAAAGGGAGCATGGAAGAGACATTGGATTCAGGCACACATATCTGGCTTACTATTCAGTTATCAGACCCCTTAGCCAAAAGGAGTGGATAGCCTACACACATCAGAAGATCATAGGGAAGTGGATTAGTAATGTTGGCAATTACATGCACACACCATAACAAATACATCTAGCACTCACTGCTAAAAGGATTTAAGGGAGTAGACCATGCACATTTAGTTGGAGCTCTGTGGGGCAAAGGCTGGAGAGGGCCAGCTCTGGACCAACTAACATCTAGGAAGAATAATGGTAGGATTTGAATGTAGTAATAGTGTGAGCAGTCTCCAGGCCTTAGGAAGGCCTATCCCTCACTATACAGGGAGCATTCTTGTATGGACTTAGAATCCATCACAATGTTAAAACTCTATAATGATTACTCATCTTCCATGTGAAACACTAAACTACTTAATAATAAGTTGAGACCAGATCGAACTTGCGACTGCCTTGCCTACCTCTTTACCACTGTATAACAACATGAATTAGGAAATGGTGTTAGAATGAAAGGACCTCAAATGACAAACTGAAATTGTAAGAGAACAGGTGCTACTACTGCTAAGGAAAATGTAAAATTGTTGTGATGCCCCAGTGGGCACAGAACGTTGCATCAACATTGACAGCTGGTTGATATTGTGTTGATGGTGTTGATCATCCTGTCTTCAACACTTTTTCAATGATTCTTATTTAATGTTGTCAACCAGCACCATTTTAACATCCAATCAACGTTGAAATATTGTTCTGAATTCAACTCCATCGATACCATAATCCTCCTGAATGTTAAGAAACATGCACCCAGTCTGAGTCTTGCAATGGCAGTTCCCCTAAGCATTTCTCAACACATGTATGAAGTATTAGCATAAAAATGATTATAATTCTATTTACTATTCGTTTCCCTTTACTCTATACATTTTTCACTTTTGAACCTTTCACGTTCACAGGCCTTTCACATGTAAGATCTATATACCTTCTCATCATGACTACCCTATTCATAATTACCTAAAATACTTTACTTTTACAGTCATCTCACTTCATGTCAGACCTTGGTGGAGCAGTTGGTCTGTGGGTGGGTGCCTCTGTGATGAGTGCAGGTGAAATCGTTGAGCTACTTGTAGACCTTATCATATTGCTCATCTATAAACGCTACTGTCATGGTCAATCAGCAAAGTTGGCTAATGGTATAGGACAAAAGAATGAACTAAAGACATTCCACAGCTAGATGGAATGGCTGAAAACTGGTAATTCCTCAAGTGCCAGAATAACCTCCTTGTAGATACAGTGTGCATTCTTCTAGTGAGTTATAAACACGATTATTTGGAAGCCCTACACTCTCAGCCCCATTTGTAAATGGGCTATAAAGACCACTGTACTGTATACGCAGCAAGCTACTGTGGGGTCATAGGATTTGTACTAACAGCAATCCCCTCTGAACTCAAATCATGTGCCTCTAGCTCACAACATTGATCACATTTGGACCTTAACATTATGGGACTACTGATCACTTTGCAGGCTAAAGGCAGATGATCACATCTTTGCCAAGTTTCTGGGCATTTTTAGGCATATTTGGGCATATTTGACCTATGATCACTATCAGGCTGTGTCCCCATATCCCAAATACAACTGATGCAATAGAAAGTGTGGGTCTTACCATGACATAGTATTTCAGAAAGTACATTTTTTTGCTCTTTTGAATGGTTTGAATCCTGAGTCAAACGGACCAGCGGTTATCAAGATATCACATTTTAAAGCAGGTGGCGCCATTGCACATTCTGTGCTAAATTTATTGGTCAGAATGCCAGAGAGTCTATCTCTTGAACCATTGCTCATAGAGGGATGGGAGTGAGTGCAAGTCGAAGATAATTGCATGGAGTACCACCCTGAAGGGTAGATAATGGGCTTAGGGGAGGGTATCCATGAGTTGGCAGCTTAAACATAATTTTTCTGCCCCTGTAGCCTTAAATAGGGAGGACTTCGATGGAACCCTGGCCAGGTAGATTTGCTAACCTCCAACTAATCTATACATCATATTGAAGAGAATGTCAATTCTAAGAACTCTTTTTTTCAAATTTTGATACAGCCTTTCGGGCTAAAATGCCACATCCTTGAAGATGGCAGGGTTATTTGTCTATTTCACTTAAAATTCAGTGACCTTTGAACTTTCCTTAAGGTCATTCAAGTTCAACTGACATGATATTTGTCAAAAGCACTGTCTTGGTGCTCTGCTTGAGTACAACCAGTGAAAAAATGAAGGAGATTCACTGGAAACTCCCCAAATGGTGAGATATGGCCCTAACATAACGTTTAGGCTTTCTTCTGGTGGTGGCGGTAAGAGGGCTACCGTAATCTCCCGCGTATAAGGCGCAGCCCGCGTATAAGGCGCAGCTAGAGTTTAGAGATTTGACCAGAAAAATAAAAGATTCATAACTTTTGTTCTACTGAATGGATTTTGAAAATTCAAAAAGTTATGTGTTGCATGGACCCCCCAGACCCCACTGGACCCCATATTCAGCTGATTAGGTTATATGGGAGTGTAAGATATCAAGATGAAGGTCTTGATCTCCCCCTTGCGGATCCAGAAAGAACTAAAACCTCTCGTATAAGACGCGCCTTATATGCGGGAGATTACGGTAATTGTTTCTACTTCTTTTAGAGATTGGAGTATGATTATTTGGTTCACTTTTAATCCCAAACCTTTTAAATTCCACTATCACTGCCGATGGGCTGCCGACAGCCACCCACCATTGCTGCGAGCAACGTCATGACCTCATAACCTAGTTGGACCTCAAAACAAGTCTCACTGTGATCACCTGCCTGTAGCAGCAACCTGATTATCATCAGCTGCCTCTGGCCTGCACAGTAATCAAAAGTCCCATAGCATTAAGGTCCAAATGTGATCAATGGTGCGAGCTAGAGGCACATGATTTGAGTTCAAAAAGCTGAACAGCAGCTCCTACTGTTTTCCAAAAATAAAAGCGACGTAATGTTAATACCTTGGCACAGTCTGACAGTGCACTAATTGGTTATTATTTATCCTTCCATTTTGTGGTTCCTTTGGTTATTTTGTCAATTGCTTTCTTTACAGACTAAAATTGCACAATGGGATTATTAAAGACAGCTACTATCATTTTAACATTTAACACCTCACCATTATATCTAGTTTCCATTCCAAATTGTATAGTTTATTGTATTCATTGCATTCTGATCTAGCAGGAGATAATTTCACCACATTTGTAAATAATATACAGACTTTTAAAAATGCTTTGGACCCATGGAAATTGTTTGTCCATGCCAAAGGGGATTATTACACCCAGCTATTTCCAGATTTCCAGGATTTCATAGAAAAGGATTTTGGTGTCTCTCGGTCTAATAATGCACATAGTTTTAGGTGCATGATATTTACAGGGGTCCAGCAAAAAGATGGTAGTTTGTGGCTAAGGCTCTTTGTAGGGTTGTAGGTTTTTGTATTCATAAAACCGGTGAGACATCTTCTAGTATTATCATATTATATTTTGTTACATTTCTTGAAATGTTATCACATGATCAGTGTATATATCAGAAATGCCACAAGCTACAAATGTGTTGAAAATAAAGCATTTTGATACTTACCTTTGCACATCTCCTTTTTTCAAAGTACCTTCATTCACTCTCACTATCCACGTAAGAATTCTATTGTGTCAGGGCTTCATTTTTTGCCCCATTTTTAAAATGAATATTCTTACATTTACAGTCATCTAACTTCATGTCAGACCTTGGTGGAGCAGTTGGTCTCTGGGTTGGTGCCTCTGTGATGAGTGCGGGAGAAATCATTGAGCTACTTGTAGACCTTATTGTACTACTCATCACCAAACACTGCTGTCGTGGACGATCATCAATGAAATCTAATGCGATAGGACAAAACAATGAACTACAAACATACCCTGGCTAGATTGAATGGATGACAATTGCTAATTTCTCAAGTGCCAGAATGACCCCATAATTATAGTGTCTATTATCTAAGTGACCTTTTATCTTTCACCCAATGACGAAATTATTCCTGCAATAACAAGGAGTGGTAAACACAATTGTTTGGAAGTCCTACCAATTGGTTTTCATTAATCTTCAAAACTTTTCCTTGCATTTTGTTGTACACACTTTGTCATTGGCTGAATTCCATTTGGAGATCTGACTGAGATCTTCCTAGGCAGCCACCATCATTTTTACATTCAACACTTCACAATTTTATCTAGTTCCCATTCTCAACTGCAATTATTCATTGCATTCTGATCTAGCATGATTATAAAAAATACAATAATATTTTACAGGTTTGGTCCTCTGGAGATCTGTGCTGACAAAAAGTGATTATTACTATATGGCCAGGGACCATTAGGAAAGACTTTCAATGTCTCTAAATTTTCTAAGGCATTTTACTTTTAGGTGCACAATGTATTTACGAGGGTCATGTATAGTATTTTGCGTCAAGAGGTCTTTCTACGATTTTACATACCTTTATCTTTCTACATGTACTTCTGCAGGCGTCTTCTATGATTATTATTTTGTTTTGTTACATTTCTTTAAATGTTATTACATGATCAGCGTATAAACCAGAACTATCAAAAGCCATAAATGTGTTAAGAATAAAATACTTTTGATACTTATTTTATTGCTGTTGTCAATCACATTAAAGTTTGACATAGTTCCCCAATCAGTCCTCCTAAGGTCTCAATATAACAAACCTTGAGTAGAGTAAATTCAAGAATAGATATATACATCCTCTTAAAGCCAGAATATTGGCATCTGTTTTTCTTATACCATACCATCATATCCCTCAGAAGAAAAGTTATGGTTAAATACAATCACACCGGTATATAAACATCTAATGTGCTGATATAGACTGAAAATGTTACCCAGTGGTTTCCTCTTAAGGACATGCTGCCGTCTGGCGTGGTAGATAAACACTAACTGCAACTAAATGCCAAACCGATTGATTCCCATTTAGAATGACGAGAATCTCCATTTTGTTGATGTCCAACTGAATTATGAGTATTTTAGGAAAGTCACAATAGTAAAACTATTACAACATGATATGGCTACTTGATATCAACTTACAAACACAAGTTTTGAAGAGGTGAATTGTAAAGTGATGCCCCTGGAACTTATGAGGATGGTTGAACACAATGCACTGGAATCCTGCAGAAAGAAACCTATCACTATAGAAAGGCGTTTTACCTGTCTGTTTTGTCACAATTTGATCACCTTTCTCGGATTTACCACTTTTTATCTTTTATTACATCAGACAGGCAGTGACTAATGATTTGTAAGAACTGTGTATTCCATGTCACATTGGATGCAGCTGCCAATCAATGTGCATTCACAATATTAGAACGTGAAGCCAAGCTTTCAGTTTAGAAAACATAATAAAGGATATTGGATATCTTGAGACCACATGTGCACTTTTGTGTCATAATGATAGGCCCGTAAATGGTGAGAGACATTATGCGTTTAATGTATGTTATGGGAACGCACGAGTGGGTTTATGGGTTAATAATCCACGAGCCCGAAGGGCGAGTGGATTATTAACCCATAAACCCACGAGTGCGTACCCATAACATGCATTAAAGCGTTTATCGAACATATTTCTCCATTTTGTTTTAATTTCTTACCTTATAACCCAAGAATTAATCCAGGAGAAGACATTTTGTAAGTGCATGCGATCCGCTAGCTTTGCCAACCCGCCATGGCCATGTTGTCGTTCTGTCCGACATACCTCCACCTTTACACTCATTTTTCGGGTATAATCCAATAATGTCAAGTTCTGTACTTCTAACACAGCCAAATATACGATCTCTAGTTGGTGTTCGCCTTCATTTTGTCTCCATTTTCTTCGATATAAATAAGAATCCATTGATTTTCCATACCGATCCAATGCACACGGCCCGGTACACGGCCATTTCATCTTGTTGACGAAGCGGGTAGGTGCCCGGATGTACCTGACCTACTTTCGGCTGAACCCACTTCCGGCAAGGAGGTCAGCCGGGTCAGTCGTGTATCGCTATGGAAAATCAATGGATTCTTATTTATTTCGAACAAAATGGAGAAATTAGGCATGGCATGTTCATATAGGATATCTAAGGATGGTTCTCTGTTAATAACTCCACCAGGCTCCATATATTCTAGGCTAACGAGGTGTGTAAACATCAGGTATGTCGGACAACTTTTTCAAATTCTTGATGAAGTCTACCAACGGTCGGCTTGGTTTAGTGGACAGCGAGCTCGCCTCCTGCCCCAGCGGCCGGGGATCGATTCCCCGTTGAACCTAAACGGTTTTAACTGGAAACGTATGGAGGAGTTGACTTTGTATATTCCTCAATTTATTAACGTGTCCGGATTGAAACCAGCAGCCTCTTGAAGACGACGAAAAGGTCTCAGAGTGCGTTATGGCTGGATAACGCACGGGGGTTATGAGCAAAAAAGCACTCCTGAGGCTCAGATAGTTAGATAAGTGGTTTTAACACCCTATTCTACAACAATATTTGATAAGGAATGCCTGAGCTGGATCCACCTTCCCTTCAACCTCAACACAAAGTCAAGTATCTGACCCTGGTGGTGACATTGCATTTATAAAAGTGAATTTTACACATTACCATGCTCCATCTGAAAACTTCTTAAAGGTGACAGCCCTCACTAAAACCCCCTTACTTACCACTGCAAAGGAACACCTACATGCGGTGGTCACGTAACCTCAATGGTTGGATTTATATTAATTAATAATCATGAATGGGAGATATAGATTGGGAGTACAGCTTACATACACTAGCACACATATGTTTCCTAACCTGACATAATCAGTACAACTAAAGGTAGTAATAGGACACTGAGTCTACATATGGATTCTGAAGACACATGCCATGAGTTTGACAGAGGCATCAGAGTATGGGTGTGTACCTTACCCCATTGTACATGTAGATTCGACCCTGTACCAGGACCATTTGGTCTGTGTGACATGAAGAATACAACTTTCAAGGTGAGTTCAATTGTAATATACATACTACTTTTAATACTAAGTGGTAAGGTATTCACAAGAAGGCAGGCAGATATGATACGAACATGTATACACAACATAGATACTTGTCCAGAGAGCTAAATGAGGATCGATGCTTATGTTAAGTGTGAGCATCCATGAAATAAATACATGATTACCAAAGCTCATAATTTTCTCAGTGTGGTTGATTGAATCTTAACCACTGACTTATTTACATCATACTAACATGCTTTGAAACTACTCCATTTCTTTTTAGAAATATGACACAGAATAATAAAAAGCAAACATCGTACTGGGACAGACCCATTTATTCCTATGTGGGACAAACAGAAGATACAAAGGTTCATGAAATAACAGCAATTGAAATAATCAGTGGCTTTTCTACAGGCAGTGGTATTCATGGAATTCCAAACGTTTATGGCAGCTATGGTGAGTTGGATTATAAGAGGAATAGCAGGTGGTCACAGTCACAATTAATGCATGGGTTGACATCAATAGGATTTCCAAGATATAATCTTCAATGCTTGTATAAAGCCTGGAAGTAGGAATCAATCAGGTAATCCATATCCATGGAGTTCAGGGACAAGCTATTAGGCGTATCCAGGAAGTTATTTCTTAAACTCTATAAGTGGTCCCTCGGCAAATCACAGTGGAAACGCCATAAAAACTCTATTGGCAGGGCTCCGCTAGGTAGCAAGGGCCGGCAGCATCACAGGTGACACGCCAAAATCTAAAAGCCCAAATCCAGGCTACACAGGTGCATGAATGGGGCGATATTGACATGAAATTACCATGACATTAACGTGAAAATGACACAAGATAACAAGCAGAACAAAGCAACACCTGTGCCGCATGTAAAGCTGCCGCCCCGTGCCGCCTAGTGGAGCTTGGGCTTATGGTCACTTCAGATGTAACTGGAGTAGGCCACTCATACTGTTGAGCCATATTGTAGCAGTTTTAGTACTGTCCTATGTATCAATTACTGGTTAATAACAATACACATAATTTACATAGAAGAGTTACTACTCATGCAATGATAATGTAATTCTTCTTGTCTTTAGGGTATGTCAAGAAAATATTCTGGGTACTCATGACACTTTCCATGACTGGGTTGTGCATAGACAATGTCTACTGGAATGTTCAGGAGTTATTCAGTTATAAGGTTAATGTCAATCTGGATATCACAACTGTCAACAAGCTTCCCTTTCCGGCTCTCACTGTTTGCAACCTTAATCCCCTCAAGCTCTCAGCATTATCACATGATATACTTGGCTACCTACAAAACTCTACTGGTATGTGTCCTTTGATTGACCCTCTTTTTTTAAATCTTACAATGTATACTTGTATTATTGAAAAATGACATATAAAATCCAATGCCCATGCAGTTTATTCTTTTCACACGTTTCCTTTGAGGCCCTCTCAGGCATGTCATGATTATCTTTGTTGATATTATATAGATATATATTATATAGAGTAAATCTATTATCATATGACACTTGCATTAAATACCATTTCCATTGAAACATATTCTAGCTATATCAGACATACATGATCAGGGGCATTCATTTGGAAGCAACACAGGTCTTGGCACAAGCAAAAGTTATCAATTAAGCACTCAGGAAGTGCTCTCGGAAGCTCTTGCTGGGAAGAGCCTAACACAGAGACTTTCCTATGGCTACCAATTTAGAGATTTCATACTTTCATGCAATTTTGGAGGTTATGATTGCAGAAATGAGTGAGTATGATAACCTTTGATATACATAAAACAGGATTATAGCCAAATTGTAATTGCATATTTGGCTACACTACTTTTATAGACTTCAAGTGCCTTGTATCTAATGTGTATGTGTGCGCAGGACCTACATCTATTTGAAATCATTCAGGCTCTTCTCAGATTTGTGTTCATATGAAATATTCTAAAGCTTTTGGTCACTGTATTGCCTGTGGTGTTGTAAGTGGTAATGCTTAACTAAATAAAGCCTTGTTAAAATAATCAAAACCATTGTAAAATGCAGGGTAATATATAGCGTAATATTATCAATAATGCTGCAATTGCAGCCATCTATATTCAGGAGCCAAAACTTAACAATATTTTGCAATGTAGGGAACAATGGCAGTTGCATTGGAATTGGAAGTATGGTAACTGTTTTGTTTTCAATACAAACAAGTCAATGACACCACTGGAGTCTCAGTCATCTGGTCCTGACTATGGTGGGTAGGCCCAATGCTCAACTCACAATACTTATATTACAGTTAACTCCATTGTTATATATATGCCGGTTACCTGCCAAAATGCAAAGTTTATCATAATTGTGAAGTAAACTTCATTGATTAGCTATTTGTATGAAAATCTTATTGGCCTCTATGTAACCAAGTCTCGCGAATCTGATGCAGGTCTGAAGTGAGCAGACACATGATGAGCAGACACATGACGAGCAGACACATGACGAGCAGACACATGACAGATATTTTTCCATTTTTTGCTTATAATGGCTGCATATTTTGAGGATATTTGATAAATATCTTAGTAAATAAGGTTCACCTCTTAAGTAATCAAATCATTCATTTCAGCTTCATAATGTCCAGAAAAAAGGGTTTTATATAAATTTCCTGTCATGTCACGCGTCTGCTCACTTGCTTGTCATGTGTCTGCTCATTTATGGAGCAGCTCAACAGTTTTTACCCTATTTCAACCACAAATTCTTCATTTATGGAGTATACACGGTCTTAAATAATGGGATTCACCCTCCAAATGGGTGAATAATACTTAAAACAGATGAAAGCTAGTCTCTAAATGATATTGTATCATGTCTGCATCTGCTCGTCATGTGTCTGCTCGTCATATGTCTGCTCATCATGTGTCTGCTTGTCACATGTCTGCTCGTCATGTGTCTGCTTGTCACATGTCTGCTCACTTCAGACCTGCATCACTTTCACCAGACTTGTATGATATTCTAGAGGGTAGATATGATTATCCATGACCTTGGATGCCCTTAGGTGAAAGTGGGATTAAAGACTGATTACTGTGAATATCTTTTCTTTATGTCTCAGGTCTTGAAATCATCATAAACACTGACCAAGCAGAGTATGTGCCAGTGGTGTCAGATATGGTAGGAATCAACATCAATGTGCATGACACCAATGAGATGCCCTTCCCAGAGGATTCTGGGGTTTATGTAGCTCCAGGCACCAACACTGGTATTGGTATGAGGAAGGTGGGTATTATGATTATCATAAATCCCTCTGAAACATAGTGGATACTTGTTTGCAACTTCATTTTAGCAATGCTACGATGGTCAAAGTTGATCAGTATTGGCCTAATGATTGGAAAGTGTCTATGTGGCAAGCAACAGGACATGTATTGGTATAGAGCTCTATTTTAGGAATATCTGTCCCCTATGGACACTTTATAACGCACCTGAAGCTAGCTGGTGACAACACAATCATGTGCTCGGAGGCATGTGACGAAGCACTGATGCCCTGGCACTGGCGAGTGATGAGAGTGGAAGGTCAGCCATGTGACCATTCCTCCTGTATTCTATATATCTAAACATAAACTGACTGCCGACTGATGGAGGGTGTATGGACAGTATCCTTAGCCCTCCCTGGCTTTCTAGTTCTATTAGAGCTTGGAGTATGATTATTTGATTCACAATTAAGCCCTAATCTTTTAGATTCCACTATCACTACACACCATCAGCCGATTGGCGGCTACCATTGCTGGGTGTGATGTCATGACCTCATGAACTAATTGGACTCAGAATCAGGCTAGCTGTCATCACTCGCTTGAAGCATGCTATCAGTGCGTCATCAGCTGCCTCAAAGTACTTGATTTCATCATCACCAGCTAGCTTCAGGCACGTGACGTCTGTCCACAGGGCTGAATATCTTGACTGGATATTAGCATCTTTCCCGATTTTGGACCATACTCCAGCACCCCTTGGCGAAGAAAGGGAAGAACTAAAAATCCTCCCTAGATGTACGTTTTCCAGTACAGTCACACAAGTCTCTTTTTCCCAGCACCTTTTCGTCTACAAAAATGTCTAGATTTTGGCTGAAATTCCATGCAATCTTAGAAATGTCATGTCTTCCAAAAATTTGACATTTTACAGATGGATATAAGCCGCCTCGGGGGTAAATATGGAGCCTGCCGTGATACAACAATTCAAGATCACTCTATAAATGTGTATGAGGAAGCTTATGGTTGGACCAACTACTCCATACCTGTAAGATAATTCAATATCAAATGATTGGTTGTCCCATTTGTATTCATTGTACTTTACTTACACTGTATAAATAGTGTTTAGGTTGTAAACACTCATTTGTTCCAGTTTTCTAAACACATTGCAGCACAGTAGATATAGTTCCTTTTCAATAACTCACTCCTTAGGCTTGCCAAAAGACCTGTTGGCAAAAAATGGTGATCAGACAGTGCTCTTGTTCTGATCCTAAACATCCCTCAGCCGGAAAAGCATTTGATAATGTGACAGTGGATCCCTGCAGCCCATTTAATTCAACTCATGGTAGGAACAATATTAAGTCATTATAATCCCGAATCGATAATAATTAAAAATTCTGCACATGGTTTTGTTGTTTCATCTTATCTGTTATGCTTACATCTCTAATACCTAGAGGGAACTTTAAGAGTCGCCATAGAGTGAAAAGAAAGACATCTAACACGACACATTTCACAATGAAGACCGATAGAATTATGTTAATTTATTTGCTTACAAAATCTCTATTATCTTTCAGTAATATGTCAAGCAGCAAGACTGGCAGAATATTTTCAAGACTCTTCATGCCTGCAATGCATTAAGCCATGCAAGTCAGTAATACATATATTATATGAGTCAGGTCATTCTATGTATTTATATGTATGCATATGCTAATCGGAATTGCAAATACTATGTAGATTATACATCTTGCTCCAATTAAGTTGAATATTTAATAATGTACTCCTCCTTCTAACATTGCTTATATTCCCTAATATAAAAACCAACTCAGGAAGTAGAGGTAGTGCCGTTTCAGCACCTGAAATCTATATCGGTCAGGGAATCTAAGATGTGGAGGAGTTAATTTGCCTTTTGATCACAACTCACAGACTACATAGCTATATTATCCTGATTTGGTTCTTTCAGACAAACTGCTTATAGCCTTACAGTGTCTTCAGCAATGTGGCCTGCAGGTACATATAAGGTGCGTACATGCCATGTCAGTTACTCAATCCTTTAGGGGCTGCAAGATTTTGAAACTTTATCAACACTGTGGTATTGACAAAGTCAGCTTGGTGAGCTATCACCAGGCCTTCATTCATGGATCATACTGACACATTAAGAGAGTACATTAATGCACAAAGTACAGAATTTAAAAGGTTAATAATGATGGCAACCCGATGAGTCATCCTGATGGCATGTTGATTTGCTTTTGGTAGTCTTTCTGATGCACTACAAAGGAAAGGGAAATGCCATGTTTACCCAAAGAATTAAGCTTATTATGACTCAAAGAGAATTCGACCATGAATACCCACTGAATGTTTCACGTGTCTGTTCTCTGACCCAGCTCACAGCTTTTCATTTCCCTTTAATGTTTTTCTTCATTTCAGCAAACTCTATTGAGCTCACTAGACCAGAACATTGTAAGTGTCCAGAATCTTATCAATGGAACAAGCAGCATAGCACAAAACCTCTTGCAAGTAGAGGTCTATTACGAGGAACTGAACTATGAAACCATCGGTGAAACACCAGCATATACAGTAAGTCTATATCAATGTAAAGAATTCAACCATCAGAGACACAATGGCTATTCATTAATGGTTACTTGCTTACAAATGAATCATCAAGTTAGAGTCAAGCCTTCAATCTTTTTGAGCACATACACTTTCTCATATTCACCACGTTACTACTGTAATACTCCACATATAAGGTACAGCTTATAATTCATGTGAGGATGGACTCCTATAGCATGGCTTACAGAAAATGCCAAAGGTATAGCTGCACCTACAAGAACATCAAGACACCTACAGAACAGTACTGATAAAGTTACCAAAATATGACTCAGGATGCACCTTATGCATGACCTCAGGGTGTATCCTACATGTGGGTGTGCTTATGTAATTATGTAAGAAATTACAGAAGTCTATTTTCAGGCCATTCTTCTATCTTATCCTCACTCCTCTGCTGCGACATTCTTGCAATGACAACAGTGTTATTACTTCTTGTCACGCCTTTATTCCTACTCACTTTTACATTTACAGTCATCTAACTTCATGTCAGACCTTGGTGGAGCAGTAGGTCTGTGGGTTGGTGCCTCTGTGATGAGTGCAGGAGAAATCGTTGAGCTACTTGTAGACCTTATTGTACTACTCATCTCCAAACACTGCTGTCGTGGTCAATTAACAAATCCATCTAATGCTGTGGGACCAATGATAGAACTAAGAACATACCACAACTAGAATGTGGAAGAGTAGATTTTGCATGTGACCAGGCAAGCAAAAACACCCCTCTGCAGAGAAATACATTATCAATGTTCATCTCAAGATCTTGAAAAGGAGACATCATTGGCATGAATATTCCTAGTAGTTATGTCAGAACCCCTCTTTGAAAATAGGTTGCTATCCATATCTAAAATTGATGATTAAGCTCTAAATACATTATAAACCATAAAAATGTCAAAAAAAAATAATAAATCAGCCTTTTCATAAAAAAAATACATAACAATATGGTGATATTTATCATAAATTCTGATCTAGAAGGAAATTTCTATTTCTGTTTTTGGTGAGTATCCCGAAAATTGGCATAAAAATCTGCAAATTTTGATTATTGGAATGGCTACCATGGCAACCAGGAACAGGCATATAGGTTGATTTCTCATGAAAAATGTTGATTTTACCATCCAAATATGGTCCATTTCTACCGAAAATGGTGCATTTGAAATGAGATCATTGGATTCTGCATCAGAAATTAGCTTAATGTATTTCTATAATGATTTTAGAGTAATTCTGCCCCACCAATGCCCCCTGGTGGCAAAATGGGGAATTAAAAATATTATCCGTTGATGGGTCACAGTTATCCCCACCATTACTCGTCAAGTGTCAATGACATCCTTATGATATAAAATTGTATATTAGTTTGGTGACTCTTTTTCCTTGAATATAATAAATAAAAATGTCAACTCATGTCGTTGCATCTAGGTGTACACTCCTTTGTCTCAATTTCATCCTCTTAGATCGTTACTCCTTTAACCAACACATAGGTGCAATAATAAATCAAGATTAGTATAATAGTGTTCTTAACTTCAGCTATAGATCTACAAGTACCAAACAGCATACGCAACCTCTTGAAGGTGTTTATGGTAGGGTTTAGTGTAATAAGAAAGATTGTAGGTGTAGACTGGGCAGAGAGTTTGGTCTCTACTTGCAAGCTACTCACACTCGATAACTCAATATTGCACCTAGGAGCACTGCAGAGTATATGGCTAGTTTACACTGAAATCATGTCTGGGTAGACACATTATTGTGACGACAACATTAATGTACATTCTACTTTGCACCAGGATATACACACCTTTCAAGGTAGGACTGATAATAACATTTTCATAATTCCTTTTTTTCTCTAAAAGTATTGGAATATATAAGAGGTCAGACATAGGATACTTCTGTTATACACGAATGACCTGGATGAAGATGCACAATATAGACTTCAGCCAGTGTAAATCTTATAAGCCTGAAGAGTCTATCGCACCTATCAGCTTCTATGATGCACTTACAATAGTGTAGAGGTATATAGTTATCCTAGTAATATCTGGTGCCGTCTGGCATGGTGGGTGAGACCTGTTGCCTGGTGTTCCTGAGGTTCCGGATAGGTGGCAGCACCTGTCCGGGTCCCTGGGACACCTGGCGACAAACCGGGGGATCCCTATAAAACCCCTACGCTCACCTGCTATGTCAGAGGCCATGTAGGTCTCTGTACATGCTACATGTAATGACATGTTTCCCTAATTATTAGTCACAGGGTAACCGATAGGTGTACTTAATAAACTCGTTGGCATACACTCAGAATACTGTCTTCGTCTTTCTTTTAAATAACAAGACTCAAACCTAGCTGGTAAAAACCTAAACCACTACAATTGTTTGGATACACTGAGGAGCCACCAAAGAACAACTGGGATAAAACCAACTGATCTTGGTTAATTCAAGGGTGTTGAATTGAGAACCATACCAGAATTGCTTGGTTTCTTCTTATTTCTGAAATATTTGAGAAAGATGCATGAAATGCAATAAAAGAGCTGATACAAGTAAAAATTTGGCAGGAAGCTTATTTTTTCCATTGTTAAATCTGTGTAGTCTGGATAATACATGTACATGTCTTCAACATCAAGAAAACGTGGTATTTAGTCACTATGGACTTATTCATTACCTACAAAATAACGGTTTTTAACCTAATCGGATAAAATCACACACTTCAACATATACAATGAATATTTTCTTGTTGGGTTTCTTCTGCATTGGCATGCTAGATAATCATCATAACAATATTGTGTGACCCTAGAATAAGAAAACAATGGGCCTTGCCCCGTATACAATTCAGTACCATTACATAGATGTATATACATTGACAGTGAACATAAGTAACATAGGTCTCTTTTAATACTGAAAATCGCTACTGGAAATACTGAAAAAAATGTTCATAACAACTATATACAACATTTTCTTAATGTTGAAGACATGCTTTATCCAGAATATATGAATTGAAAGATAAAAAACATAAGCTTCCAGCTAAATATTTCACTTGTATTGGTTCTTTTATTGCATTTTATGAATCTTTAACATCAAATAACTCAGAATGAGAAGAAACCCAGCAATTTCTTTGTGGTTTCAGAATTCAGCACCATTGAATTGACCAGGATCAGTAAGTACAAGGAAAAAAAGTGAACCTCCAATCTATGATTCAAGCACAAATGATTATACATGTACCAAACATTATATATTATCTTGGTCAGTGCATTACATAGCACTGATTCTATGCAAAGGTGGTCTAATGTAAGGCATGATTGAGTTTGTATTTTCTCAAGGCTGGGCATATCTGAAAATCTTGGAGCCAGTGAAGGTGCAGCTGTAGCCGGCGGTCACCATAGCACTGGGGGACACAAATGTACATCTGGGTGGATCCAAAATCTTTGCTAAAAATGGACAAAGGAGCCCACCTCACAACTTTTTGGCTTAGACCTCAGAGCTATGAATTTCTGAGGGAGGGCACATATGTTGGTAATGGAATGTAGTTGAATATACCCAGCAAATTGTCATAATCTTTCGCCATGATTGGTCATCAATGGTGACTCCTTTTTGAGTGATAACTCATTCCGTCATCTTTCGCCACTGTGTGTTAGACTCACATGGCATAGCAATTGCTATTCCTGGTGATCTTGTGCTATAATGACGTTGTGTTTCATCTAGCGACATGTGTGAGCCACTTCACACAGGTTGACGAGGACTCACGACAATTTGCTGGGTAGAGATAGAAGGGCAGTAAAAATTGTGAACATAGTGAAGGGACTATGGGAGGGGGTCTGGGGGCACACCCAAGGAAAATTTTGAATTCTAGAGGATATTTGGTGCATTCTTGTGCATTTCTAGACCCAAATTTAATGGCTGTTCTAGTATCAGTTTTATCATCATCTACTAATATTTGGTGTGGGGAACTGAAATTTCATGTGGCAGGATTGAACTGAAGGTGGACTAACGATTGGATACAGGGACCGGGTGGGGGTGGGGACCCTCATTGCTGCTCTCAACTTGCCCTCATCCCCATCTCCATCCATAGTATTTCCTTACCACACACCCCAGTCCCTGACGGTGGGACTTGGGGACCCAGGTAGCAGAGAGACATTGGCATAACATTGGGCCTATGTTGGCCCAACCATCGGCTTTACATTTGCTGCCCATCCTGCCTATGTAGGCCTGGTGGTGCCAACCAAATGCCAACATAGGCCCAACGTTGGCTTTTGGTCGGCACACATCAGCATCGGCAAATGGTCAGCCACTTTTGCCGATGTCCTGCCAACATTGGCCCAATGTTGGCATTTGGTATGCCATTGATCAGCCATCAGGCCTTCGGCGCTCCAATGGGCAGCCAAAGTTGGCTCTACGTTGGCCCGATGCATCAGGCCAACGTTGGCAAATTTTTGTGTGCTACCTGGGGAATGGGTTCATGGTCTGAGAATTTTTTTTTTGAAAATGTCAATGCCCAAACATGCATTCTGATGGCTTTTGGAAATTACTTCATAACTTTGGTTCTAGTAGGGAGCTAGATGCAGATATAGTAGGGAGTAGGGAGCTAGATGCAGATACAGAGTCAAATGCGTTAAGAAATATGTAAATGACCTAATGGGCAGTGAACGATAGCCGTTTACTGGTAAGCTACACTGCAAACATGGTGTTTTAGACATGTTTAGATCTAAACATGTTTAAGACCTAAACATATATGTCAGTTAGGTGTATCATCAACTACACATTTAGAAAAAGAACACTTTTAATCTAAATACATAAACATTTTTGCCAAACATGTTCAGACGTTTAGAGTTTAAACAGTTAAATATTAGGTGTTTAGATTTAAACATCAATATGTTTAGATACTTGGATTTTAAATCCACACCAGGTAGCAGCACTACCTCTGAATGAAATATCTGCACACAGTTATAATCAATTGTTGTGACAAATATCCCCAAACTCCTTGTTTATCATAATGTCATTTCATTGAATGTTATGAAAATAGAAACAACAATAGAAAATCAACTGAATTCAACTCCACCATCATTACCATAAAATAATCAATGAGCTTCATGACTTACACCTATGTCATGTTATTTTGTAAAGGACAAAGCAATGTCCTTCCTGCCAACCTGTTGTACTTTCTCAAGTCTCCTATTCTAAGGCAGTGTGTACATATATAATTATGTGTAAATAGCTGTTGCTGACATCTTGGGAGTCTTTGCAGTGTAAATACCTGCTGATGTCCTCCAGTAAATGAGAAAACAAACAAAAGATATTCCTTTATTTTTTTAATGGATTCATGTTTGCAAACCCTTACTTCCCACCAAATAACTTAGACATCTAAACACAAAAAATCATAAACATCTAAATGCAAAAGTTCATCAACATCTAAACACAAATTTTGAACCTAAACACCTAGATTTCTAAACACTTGACCTAAGCACATTGTTTGGCTAAACATGTTTAGGAAATTAATGTGATTATGAAAACGTTGCAAGAATGTGTTTAGAATTGTGTTTAGGATCTAAACACCATTTTGGAGTGTATTTAGAAGACTTGTGCTCATGAAGAAAAGACCACCCTGATTTTCTTTAGGGAAAAGGCATTAAGGAACCGCTGGATTTTGGAAGTTTGAGTGCTCTTCTATAGTTGTCTACTAGGGCAAAAATAAGGTCCACTCAGACCGTGAGGCAACATCCTATAAACAAAGGCTAGTGTCATCCATACGTATAAGACGCACCCTTTACAGAGGGATTTAATGTACTTTGATTTTGAATTGACTTTTGCTCATTTGGCAGTAAGATGTGTGCTTACATATATCAAACATCTATGTGCGGGTTACAGTCTGTTGCCTTCATAATTTAATTTGGATTGCTCAGGAAAAATCTGCTTATAGGCTTAGTGCAAAATCTCTGCTTGTAGACACGACTCAGTGCATGTGTTCTTTATGTAGACACTATCATACAGAAGGAATGTATGTATACATGACTTTGTGTCTATATAAGTAGGTTTAGATATTTTAAACTTTAAATTATATTTACTATTCCATTCAGTAGAACCAAATCCTGCACCCTTCCTGGTACATTGTGTCTAGATAGTTCTCCCGCCTACCGGAATAGTATAGTAATAGTTGTTATAATATGTATAAAGAGAGACCATCGCATATGGTTTTGATTCTATCATTTAAAATGAGTTCCTTTATAGCAATATGAAACAGATTGATGAGAAGCCAACACTTTACTCAAAAAGACCCATATACTCCTATGTGGGACAAACTGAAGATACTAACATCCATGAATTAATGGCAAGTCAAACAATTAGTGGATTTTCAGAAGACAGTGGTATTCATGGAATTCCTAATATTTACGGCGGATATAGTGAGTAACAATACTGAATTAAGCTAAATGGTGATTTTCAAAATATTACCTATCAAAACTGAGAAAAACTATCAAATCTGTATGCTATGATTCAAACTGGTATGGTTTTGCATCCATTTCATTTAGTAGTACGAATACACCAGTTCTTCAGCTGCTTTGCAAATAGAACACGATACTACTCAGTGGACATATAAAGCTGAAAAAATGTTAATTCATGACTGCTTGACTTTGGCAAACAAGATATCAATGTCGATTCAATGTTTAATTGTTTTCTCTTCTCACTTAATTGTGTTGTACACATGGGAGGATGGTTTTAATGTGATCATACATCAATGATTGAATTTCATTTTTCTAGATAACTTTTCAATTAAATACAATAATTCTTCTTTTTTCCTTCCTCACAGGCTATATAAAGAAAATCTTCTGGGCACTGTTGAAACTTGTACTGACGTTTATGTGTGCATATAATGTCTTCTGGAATGGTTATGAGTTATTCAGTTATGAGGTTATTGTCAATGTGGATAATACAACTGTCAACAAGCTTCCCTTTCCTGCTGTCACTGTTTGCAATCTGAATGCTCTAAAGCTGTCTGCATTGCCACCAGAAATACTCGCCTACCTACAAAATTCTTCTGGTATGTGTCTTGTGCCTCTTCAAGGAGGGAATATAGAGTTTCTTCAGTTTTCTTTAAAAAAATATATATATCAGTTTTCTTTCAAATCTAAAAGAAATATTTACAGCTGTCTCATTAAGTTAATTATACAGAGGTTGGTTCCAAAATGAAATGAGTTTAGTCCAAGATTTAATGTTATAAGGAATGTCCTAATGCGAGAAGATTGGATCATCTTTTTTCTTTTTCACCAAAATTAGATTTATTGTGTTTTGGAACATTCATGACAGGGCATTCCCCCTTTTGCAATAATTATGCTGATGTATATACAACGTATTAATGTTATTGGAATGATTATATCCCAGGCTTGGTGCACTGGAGAACAAAGGACAAAGAGGTCACCTTAACGTTACCAAAATATGAATCAAATGAGACCATTATGAAGAATCATTACAACTGATGTATATTCCAGCGACATCACACATACATGATCATGGGAACTCATTTGGAAGCAACACAGGTCTGGGTGATGATAAGAGTCATGCGTTAAGCACTCAGGAGGTGCTCTCTGATGCTCTTGCTGGGAAAACCCCTGATGAAAAGAGACTCACTCATGGTTATCAATTTAGAGATGTTATACTCTCCTGCAAATTCGGACGTTATAATTGCAGAAATGAGTGAGTATGTTGGTTTCTGAAATGAGTGTGTTTTAATACAATTGGTCGTGTGAATAGCTTTTGAGAATTAAAGTAGTATATAGTCCACACCATCCTAGGATAAAACTTGGACTTATTCAGGCAAATCCAGTAATTATTGATACATTATCAAACATCAATTATCATTTAGAAGACACATTTTGTTGTTTATATTTTCTTTTCTTTGTTCTGTACATGTGCAAGAAACCAGCTAGTAATAAGCCCAATTTTTTATTTTTAGGTCAGTACTGTTATCTTTGATATCTTTAAAGTTAGCAATATCAGTTATTGCTTACCTTAGATACTTCAATATTTGCTTCCCTAATGTGTTGGTTCTACTGCTGTCGGTCAGGTGAATTTTGGCTAATCCGGCCAATTTTTTCCATACCTTTGCATATATCATAGATCATTGGATTAGGTCTATTCTGACTGATTGCACACCTGTGGAACCAGCACTTTATGTACCTCAATACCTATTGTCATTGTAAACCATGACAACAAAATAACACCTTGTTTAGATATCATACACCAATCTACACTAACTTTCAGGCAAATAGCGTACAGCCTGACAGTGTCCTCAGCAATGTGGCCTGCGAGTACATACATGGTATGCAAAATACATAAAGTCTCTGAAATTGCATAATGGATCTAGATGTATGAATATTCAGTTTCCTTTATAAGCGTGATGCGTTTATGCAGTATACATTTTGCTGCTATCTATTATATATCTCTGGAGGGCATTTCAAAACCATAGGTATAGCTATCATTTTGAAATGTCCTACAGGTGAACCTTGGTAAATTCAGCCTCCTTTTAGGGCTGGCATGGTACATGGAATTGTCCCAATTGTCCCAATTAATCCTATTCTAAATACAACAATGACAATACCAAAAACGCTATCATTAGTTAAAACATTTTGTGCAGTGTTTTGGATTTGTACAAAGAATTGCATGTGAAGTATGTATTGTGATGTTTTTCCCCTCATTTTAGCCAACTCTATTGAGCTCATTAGACCAGAGCCTTTCAAGTGTCCAAAATCTTGTCAATGGAACTAACAGCATAGCGGAGAACCTCATGCAAGTAGAGGTCTATTATGAAGACTTAAACTATGAATCTATCAGTGAAATTCCAGCATATACAGTAAGTCTCCATCTTTAATATCATGAAAACCACATCCTCCAAATCTTCAAAGAGTAATTCCTGTTTGCAAACCCAACCCTTATTATTGTCCAACCTGATGACAAGGGGCTTGGATCTGGATATGTCTTCAGAAGCAAACTCTTTTCCTAGATTATTCTTACATGTCAGTGCTTTGCTTTCCAGTCAATCTATTCCTAACCATTCCTATATTTACAGGAAGCTAACTTCATGTCAGACCTTGGTGGTGCAGTAGGTATGTGGCAGGGTGCATCTGTGATGAATTTGTTGAGCTGCTTGTGGACCTTGTTGTATAGGACTCAGTATGGAGGCCTAGTGGAGCCACCATCTTGAATTTCGCTGGTTGAGCTAAAACCCATGATGGGTACCTTGTCCCTGGTTAACACCCACTTTCAGGGACATGCTGGTCCCATCTTATCAGTTCTTATCAGTGTGTGTTGCAGTAACCAGCTCCAGGCCAGCTAGTGGCCAATTGCTCATCTCCAAACAATGTTGTAGTGGACAAAAGTCATCTAAGGTTGTCCACGGTGACAAACCTCATGCATATGCAGTGTCCCCTTGATTAAATACCATGAGAGGTTTAAAAAGACAACAATTTATAACTATTTATTGATCAAAAATCAGCTATTAGCAACAAACTCCAAAACGACAAGAACATTATAATTTACCAATTAATCACATTCTTTCAATTACTTTCCTATCTAACACTTTATTACATGTAACCAGCGTTCTTCTCATTCATTCTGTAATTTTGATTATTGGAACCTACATTTTACTA
This sequence comes from Acholoe squamosa, assembly GCA_949317995.1. Classification (NCBI taxonomy): domain Eukaryota; kingdom Metazoa; phylum Annelida; class Polychaeta; order Phyllodocida; family Polynoidae; genus Acholoe; species Acholoe squamosa. Next base: position 16,282,369 of record OX439043.1, on the reverse strand, counting down.
TGTCTGGAAAGATTTCATCTGCTTGTAAACTATGTACATGCTCCTTCAGTTACAAGTAAGTTTAACCAGGACGGAGGTCTATTTCACAATCACTGTTGTTTTATGCTAAAACAGAAAAATATGATAATGTAATAAAAAGAAATTAAACAAACCAATATGCACTGATAACTTTATAGCCAAAAACTTAGTCATATATGACTAACCTAGCTACCCAATCAGCAATGGAGCATTGGACCATGCTTGTCAATGCTTGGTCCAATATAAGCCGACATTGGCCCAATGTATCCTTGCTACCTTGGTTGATAGTGGCTAACATGTATGCACCCAACTTATATGATTGTGTTAGCCATCTCTGGCTAACCCAAGTTAGCTATTTCATTTCTAGGAGCCGAAATACGAATGGGTTAGTCTTAGTCATTTTGACTATTGCAATAGTCAAGCTAATCACTTACTTAGTTATTTGATTTCCCGAAACAATAGGAAGACCATGATTGCTTTGATCTGTTGAACCAGGTTTGAACCATCAGAATTGTCTAAGGCTTATGTATAGCCTCCACAGCTCTTAAGAAGCACATTATACATGCCTCAAATCAATCATATTTGAAACTCAAAACCTATGTATTTATGGGATTGTAGCAGCATATGTACACAGCAATATGAATATAATATTTTAGATATCATAGTTATCATGCAATAAGTATCTATGCCCCATCAACTCGCCTCTCAAGCAAATTTTCCTTATATTTTTATTGATAAAAATGTTGCCAACTTAATTGTCCCTTTACCTTATATACATAGCAAGATAAAACTACTTCTTTCACATTGGGCTGCCCCCTGGTATGCTTAAAGTGACAATGTCCGCTATCAAAGTATGAAATTTAGGGGTTCTATTCAACCACAATGTAGACAACATTCTAAACCATGTGCTAAAATATCTAATGATTATAGAAAATAATTCTGCTCCAAATCAAAGAAAATCCTATGTCGAGTATTCATTCCTATCCTAGAAATAAACCAGGTGTGTCTGATTTCCTATAGAGGGAGCGTGTGTGCTGTGGATGAATAGCCAGGCCTGATTTTTGAAGATGTACTAAACACCACTAAAAGCCTGTCAGACTAGCCAACAGGTGGTACTGTGGTGAGTAGGAATGTCAAGGACCATCCAGTGAGGTGTGCTGTGTTGTCATTAGGCACTACATTTTGAGGCATTATGGGCTAGCAATGATTGGAACAATGTATACATAGGGGAAAGGATGAACATTTAGAAACTATTTAGATATATTTCCAAAAAAATTCAAATCTGTCTTTTTAGCGGACATACCAAATTTAAGTGGCTTCTTTTCCTAGAAATATATGACTAGTCATTTCTAAAGTCATTTTTGAATATTGGTTAGTCACTTCAATCAATAAGTTATGAAAAATGACTAACCTTGGTTAGCCACTACAGACTAACTATCTCAATCTAAAGATTATCAGTGTGTGTACTCCATGGTGGTTCTTTTTCATCATCTTAACATAAAGACCATCAGAACCAAACTGTTGATATTTTTCTATCTATATGCCTCTGCAGGCTAACAAGTATAATTATTCACCAAACTGACCTATTATGGTCTCACATATTTGCCAAAATACAAAAATGGCCTAATTCTGTAGATCTATATGGAACTGTAGGTTTCACTTTTATATGAATAAAGTCAGAATTCATGAGGATATTGCATAGTCCAGAGAGACCCATGTATACAGTCCAATTTAGATCTATAGCTCACATAATCAGCTGGGGGCCGCCATTAGACCCCGACTCCACTATGACTAACACCTTCAGCCCCCGACTCCGCAGTTTATGCCAGGGATGCCTCCCATTGGTCAATAATACAATACACTGTAAAAACAGTGTTTAGGGATTAAACACTAGTGTTTAGAACTTAAACACTTGTTTAAACACTTATTTGTCCCACTTTTCTAAACACTATTTTAGTGTTAAACGCGTTTAATTTTAAATGCGTTTAACCATGAAGTGTTTAACCAAGTGTTTAAATGCTAAACACTTAAACACTTCAGTGTTTAGACAAGTGTTTAAAAGCTAAACACCTAAACACTTCATGTGTTTAGGTGTTTAAATGTTGGTGTTGAGAGAACTTGGTGTGTATTTTTAAACACCTTTTTTGCAGTGTAGCCATGTGCCGTATACAAAGTTAGGTCTACAGGCACATTAAAATGACAGTACTATTTTACTACTCTTAGATACATGGGATTCTATTTCTACACCCTATTCCACATGATAGGCTATGTTATTCATTCACTAATGAAATACATGAAAAGTACAGCCTGCAGGGGTCTGTGTTTATGTATCTAACGATAAAACTAAAAGTTTTGAGAAATTCCTACTCATGGTATACCTACCTAACCATGTGCCCGCAGCTAAGAAGCCTGTGACGTAACCCTGTGACGTAACAGCGGCCTTACTGTAGCTGACGGTATAACGGTACTTTGAAGTAGTGAATCGTGCCTCGCCTATAGCTTGCTCATAAGTGCCAGTGCCATATGACAGCTAGATACATGTGAGAAACTGACACTTATTACTTATAGTGTAGGTGCGCATGTTGAAGGGCGCGGTGGGGATGGGGCAGGGGGTTGAAACCAAGGCAAAGTCTATTCATGCCATGGAATGGAGTCGTGCTGACAACTATTATAAATTCTATTCCCGCTCTGGGAGTACGGGGATGGAGTCTTGATCACGGAGAGGGGCATACCCACCTGGAGCGGCCGTCATTATTATTTAGTTTTAGTAAGCTGGATAAATGGCTATGAATTTGGTCCTTAGATAATATCAAAATAGGGATTACCAGGATTACTCATAATCGACAATTCAGGCGGGACAAGGTGAACAAGGTAGGGGTTTGCATATACATGTATCATCTCGGAGGCTACTCCCTATCTTTTCTACAAGCCCTTGGATTTTGTGTACTCTAAATCCCTAGAAAATAGCAATCATATTTATTATTTATGAGACAAGCAATATAAAATTCTCTTAAATACACATTCGAGCAATAATTTTAAATGTCCATATGCATGGACAAAAGCACACATTCATCAATTTATCCAATCTTTCATATCCCCCCTACATCTGTCTGATGTCAATATGCGTGTGTACGTGTACATAGCACATTTCCTGTTTTTTTTGGAAGGGACATGTTTTCTCGCCATAAATATAAGCGTACCCCAGGCCCATACTCTGATATGGTTCTCTATTTTGATTTTCTTTCCAATATAATTTCCATCATCCCGTGACACTATTCAAAGTGCAGGTAAGCCTTATACATACAGGCCAATTGTACATGAAAAGGGTTATTTTTAACCCTTTGAAGGCCGTTAATGTATTAATGCATCATGTCCATAGAACGCAGCCCTGGCGAGGGACTCGCCAAGGCTGCATCAGTGCATCATGACGACTCTACACTCCAGGAGGGTCAGTATGATGCTCAAATGAAGGGATGCCTATCAATGGCAATGGGTATGATCCCCTTTTGCATTAGCGGCTCTTAAAGGGTTAAAAGCCCTAAGTTGTCTGGGTAGTCCATCATAGGGGTGTCTGCCATAGGGGTCAACACTAATCTGGGCAACCATAAACCCATACAAACTTCTTTTGGGGGCACTGCTTGCTTGAGATCTAGCATAAAGTAAGTATCAAACTATATTTGAAAATAATGTATATAACCTCTTTCTTTCCTTACATCCATGGTCAGCATAAATACAACTGATAGTAATGCATGCTCCAGGAATAATCCCAAAATTCAACACCAAAGCTGTATCCATAGAAACATGTACTTAATTTGTGGTTTGGATATAACATTCCTGTAGGAGAACAATGATGAATGAAGGTGGCAAGAACACATTAAGGTAGGGGAGCTGAGTGTTGTTCGGTATAGGTGGGGTTTATATCCCGGGTTTATGTACATTTGGGAGGGAGGGGAGTATGTAAACACTGAGTCCCTGTGTAGTATGTACCTGTCCTCAGGCCCTACATACAGGTGTGCTATGTAAGTCACGCCCTAGAATTTCAGGAGGGTGTTGCTCCTATTGTAAAAAGAGCTGTGAGTATGTGCCCTCTTTTCTAAACAAGTCGTGCACTGCTTCACCTAAGTACTTGCACTCACCACATTAGTCTGAAAAGTCACCCGCCTTGTTTAAAATAGAGAGAGAGCTGCACTACCAGGTACCTACTCATGTCACATGCTCTATAGTTTATTATACTGACTGACTTCTCCCAACTAGGTACCTACTTAAATCCCCCTTTTTTAGGACTGTACTTGAATGACCACTTGTGAGCAACAAAAGGGACAAGTTATAGCTACATGAAAAGAAAGGACTGGAAACAAGGGCATTTTTAGCCAGCTCTTCCTTTTACTATAGGAGCAACACTCTCCAGAGCTTTATGTGCATCCTGTCTAGGATTTATGAGGGTTTTTCTTACCATCCTACATGACATGTAGGACAGTAGGACTTAGGACAACTGTCCTTTAAAATTCGTGTTCTTTTGGGTGCCATGGAAACGGCAATGTCCGTAGTAGAGTACCAGAAACTGAAAAAATAGGCTTATGTTTGGCCATTTATGCCATTCATGCACAAGAAATTTCCGAGCTTTACCAATGGCGGATCCTGAGATAAGCACCATCCTACATATAAGAAAGAAGGACTTTGGCATATGTCCCCTCTGTCATGGTCAAAAACTATGTCGGTAGGAAATCTCCAAAGTAGTAGGTGTTTTGGGACATGTGTCTGTCATAAAAGTGCCTGAGAAAACCCATACAAAGCATTTTTGGAAGCCTTGGTCTCTATCAGACGATCGGGACATACAAATCCTATAATATAAAGTTTACCGAAAGAAGCCAAGTGGACTTATGAGTGAGATTTGGGTCGCAAGGCCCCCCATTTTAGGATACCCAAAGGTATTTTACAATGTTGTGATTTCCACGATTATCCCTCTTTTCTATTTGAAAAAAACGTATGTGCCTACATCTACCAGTTTGTCTTCTTGGGAACATAGAATATGCAATATTATGATATATTGTGAATAATGCGGAATATCAATTCTGATCTCTCCATGGTTAAGGCCTAAAATAAAAAAATGTTGTGTTCAGGTAACGGGGTCGAAAAATATTAAAGTAGGTAGGTAGGGAAATTTTTTATCTTATAGAATTTTTTAAGCCGGTTGTAAATTTACACACCTACCCGACATGAATTTAATGCGCAAGATCGTGAAAAAAAAAATTCTGTGTCTCGATAAGTGCCAAAATATCAGATCCCCCTGAAATGCGCATAAAAAGTTAGGGTGGGGCAAAAAATTAGGGTAGGTAGCGTTACCTGAACACAACAATTTTTTTAGGCCTAATGGAAACAATATGAGTGAATATATTATATGAACATTACCTGGTTGTACTTTACAATTTCAGTTTATCTTACAGAAATGGCTACCTCAGAGAAAACCACCGAGGCGAAAACTAAAGCACCAATTTACTCATTAATCCTCGAGGAGAAAAATCAAAGTGAGCCTCTAAGTAGCCTTGGACTTTTTGATGTCAGCTGTGGTTTTGCTGCTTTCACAGGATTTCATGGAATACCAAACATATATAATGCAAGGGGTGAGAGAAGAAAAATATAGTTGCTGATTACTTTATTACAAAGCATAGGTCATTTATATTTACATTTACCATATTATCCCACGTTTAAGAGTCGGCGTACAGGAGATAATGATTGAAGCCCACTTGCCATGTACAACAGTACTAAATTGCAAAAATTATTAAGGTATATCTACTACGACTGTCCAGTCACGTGGTCATAGATAATGTTTTATGACTGATGCTCTCTATGATAAGCATTTAAGTTGTACAGCATGTAATCATATAAGGTTTGGTAGAGTTGTCGTAGCAATGAAGGCATGCGTGACCACTACCGTAATCTCCCGCGTATAAGGCGCGTCTTATACGCCAAGGAAAATGCTGCTGGGTCTTATACGCGGGAGAGTAATTGCCTTGAGTTTGGGGTGCGCCTTATACACGGGGTTTTCCAACATCTCAATTGGGAAAACACCCCAAAAATAAGGCCCACCATGCGCCGATGACAGCTTGAACTCATATAGCCAGCAGCGCGGCAGCCCGGTCGCTGTAGATTTGCTCGGCGGGGAATACGCCGACCGTGTGCCGATGACAGCTTGAACTCATATAGCCAGCAGCGCGGCAGCCCAGTCGGTGTCGATGCGCTCGCTGGGGATAAGGCCCACCATGTGCCGATGACAGCTTGAACTCATATAGCCAGCAGCGCGGCAGCCCGGTCGCTGTAGATTTGCTCGGCGGGGAATACGCCGACCGTGTGCCGATGACAGCTTGAACTCATATAGCCAGCAGCGCGGCAGCCCGGTCAGTGTCGATGCGCTCGCCGGGGATAAGGCCCACCATGCGCCGATGACAGCTTGAACTCATATAGCCAGCACCGTGGCAGACCAGTAGGTGTCAACGCGCTCAGCGGGTTCAAGCCGACTGTGTGCCGATGACAGCTTGAACTCATAGAGCTAGCACCGCGGCAGACTGGGAGGTGTACAATAGTGGGGGGGTGGCGCCTTCTACGCGAAACAGCCCCCCTGTGAGTTGGGGGGGCGCCTTATACGCGGGTTTTTCCAGAAATCGATCCAGAAGAGGTATGTGCGCCTTCTACGTGAAAAGGCCTTCTCTGAGTTGGGGGGTGCCTTCTACGCAAACTGCGCCTTCTACGCGGGAGATTACGGTAGTTAAGTACTGTAGTGGCAATAATAAGTTTTAAAGGAGAGCAGTCGTAGCATGTTGAGATATGACCCCCAGGTCATGATATTTGACCAATCTTTTAAGCCCATACTTTCTTGTTTTCCAGGCCGTGTGAAGAAGATATTCTGGGCGCTGATAACATTAGGTATGACGGCACTATGTGTGAATAATGTTGTCGCTAATGTTCAGGACCTCCTCGAGTATAATGTGAACATTAATGTGGACATAAAGACAGCCTCAGAACTCGTTATGCCGGCTGTTACTTTCTGCAATCTTAATGCATTTAGGCTATCTGTCATCCCAGACGACGTCAAAGGACCACTCACTAACGGCTCGTGTAAGTGTTTCTGTGTAAATTTATGAGTTGAACCCAGGCATTTGATAAGCTTGTGGCTGGGAATAGAAAGGATTGAAAATGTTAAAGCGTTTTATTTTGCTTTAACACCACATATCAGATAAACTATCAATATATTTCTTTCTATCTTAATATTCAAAGGGTAATTAATTCCGGATCCCTCCTTCCGTCGATTCTTTCCTTTGCAATTATAGTTTACTGGTTTATAAAAGAGCTTGCTGTTTTGAGGACTGACAGTATAAAATCCCATGATGATGATCTTTCTGCTTTTATTCCAGCCAATTCAACCTTGGACAATCTAGATTTTATCACCGAGTTGATCACTGAAGTACCCCTTGAAGATCGTATTTCCCAAGGCCATGCGCTTGACAATTTTATCCTAAGTTGTAAAATATCTGGCACAGATTGTAGAAAAAAGTAAGTGCAGTCTATAGGGACCGTTAACAAATGACGTCATGCTGCAAGGGGGAGGGGGGGGGGTCAGGCCTCCTATACATTTCTATAGTATAAGCATGACAGGGATGGGTCAAAAGTGGTCAAAAATCGTGACGTAATTTATGGATGCATGGCCTCCACTCAATGTTAAAACGTCTGATGAGCCGGGGCCTAATTTAACAGATAACTCTGCCATCTGCCATTAGTATCTATAAGCCATTGGGTATGATGCTTCTTAAGTAGTGCATCCACATTATCTCCATAATTATTAAATACAACTCCTGAAGATTTTCTTTTTCGCCCTCCCCTTTTTTTGAAGGGGGCGGATACTCAAAATAGCTCACTTAATTTCTGCGTTTGGCTAACGTAGACTACTGCAAATTGTAATATGGGCAGTCTTTTGACTGGGTAAGGAATGAAGGGTGGGATTGAATACCTACAAGATGATTATATGTTTCAGACGCCTCTCTGTAATGGGTGATTTTAGAAGGAAAATGTTCAAATTATTCATATGGATAAAGACACTCAATCTCATCTTGCAACCATGATTCTGAACTTCTTTCCTTCCATTAAACTATTCCAGGGAAATGTGGCGGGCTATATGGAATTGGAAATATGGTAATTGTTATGTCTTCCATGTGGATAAACCATTACCGACCCATGTATCCACAAAGGCCGGCGACGACTATGGTGAGCTTTTCCTGTTCTGTCAGATAACGTTTCTCATACACTGATTAAAACAGGCCTGGAATTCTTAGTCAGTACGGATTAAATTTCTATAGTTAGATAACGGTATATCTCACAGCTATACTTGATGTAACCACTGATTACTAACTTAACGAAACTAACGAAATCCTCCTACAGTCAGTTGACTATGGATTTGATGCTTTGAGGCTCAATCTTAGTCACTTCAAACGACTAATGTCTTCCAAAATGTAAGACCCCCTTATTGATGCTGAAATATCGTCTCAATAAGGAGGCGAAGTCACGTCGCGTGCGGGTGGATTCTGAGCTCAGCATATTATCGCCTGCAGGCTTGAAGGATAGGGGAATATTTTAGGCCTAGCATAACTTTTTTAAGAATGAGAGTTGAGCCTTAAAATTTCATATATGGTGGGCCTCCAGGTCAATTCAAATACATTGTATTGGTCATTTTCACAAGAAAGACCCATTCAGCCTTCAAATTTCCGGACATCCTGAAATCTATGAAAAAATCCCTGGCAACTGGCAGCCCCAACTGGCAAACAAAACTATCAACCCAAATTCAACAAGAGTCAACTGGCAACACACATTTGGCAATTAGCAACTGTCAACTATCAACTGCCAAGATGTTGACTATCAATACATAATCCTTGCTATATCAACCTCTTGTCTATTCTGGTCTGTTAGTCTATATACAATCTATATACATGTAGCTGAACTATCAAAACTAGAAGCAAAAGCTCAAGATTTATCAATCAAATCTCAGAATGTATGTTTCTAATGAGGTCTTGGGAGTGAAAGGACAATATAGAAACACCAGTAAAACAAAATTGAACTGTAACACGGTAAATACAGAGGAGGAGATAGCTACTTGAAGTCAATCGAGAATCCACATTTAAATCCCAACTGTTTTCTGTGTACACAAACCTATGACATCACCACTTTATATGCCTCAAACATAGTCAGTAGTCACAGGGGGGTGGGGTGGGGTGTGTATTAAGGATTGTGCGACGTCACATTTTCAAATATAAATTTTAAGACCTATATTAGCCTTAGTCAGACATCATATAAAACAAGCTAAATAGGTTAGCTATAAGGGAAGTACAGAAGGTCAGCACTGTAATGGTAGTGGTGAAATAGTCAGGTTAGATTCTCTTTTACCCCCAAATCCCCGTTACTCATGTAAAATCAGATAAGGTATTATTATTGGAAGCTGAGCTGAGTCGATACTATGGCTGAAGGGGGGATGACTAGTCAAGTGTGACATAATTTTCAAGGAGCTGGTGTTGGCTGATGTGTGACTAGGTGTGACAGGGGAGTGGGGGTGTTGAAAATGACCCAAAATGTGTGACGTAATTTATCAGTTTATGGACAGCCCCTAATATGTGACCTATTAGAGTCATCTGACTATGCTGGTATAGTCACTGCTGACTACAGGTTTTATTATCATCTTTATTTTATGCCACTTTTGTTGTTTTCCTTATAATAGGCCTTAAAGTGGTCCTAAACACTGAGGAGTCGGAGTATTTGCCCGTGTATTCTCAAACAGTCGGTGCACGTATTGTCATCCACGACCCAAGCTTGATGCCATTCCCTGAGACGAATGGCTACATGGTGGCACCTGGGACCTCCAACAACTTAGCACTGACAAAGGTAATGAAATCTCCTCAATTGGAATTTTGAGTTGAATCAACCCCAGAATATTCAACCTTCCTTGGAAGCATGTTCTCTTCTGAAGGTATTCATTGACAGATTAAAGGTATATTAAACAATACAGTGGTAGACACCAACATGTTATGCCTTTAATTGGCCAACCAGTCCACCAGTATAGCCAATGGCAATATTTGTCAAATATTCTATGGGCAAAATTACCATTTGTCAAACGGAACATAGAAAGAAATCACTGACCCACAGCCAAAACTACTGTCCATTGGCCACTGCGCCAGTGACCGTGTAACTGAAACCCGTGGGGAAAAAAAACAACAACAAAATAACCAAAAAAAAACAACAACGGTATTAAGCCTTTGGGTCTGATGCTGTATTTTACTTCTCAGTACAAATGTAGATTCTACAATATTTTCAACATGAAATAACTTATATCTTTTTTTCTACATAGACAACCACAAGTCGAGTCGGGGGCATATACAGCCCCTGCTATGACACAACAGTGCACGATCCCATTGTCAGTGTGTTTGAAGAAGTCTATCCATGGACAAATTATTCCAGAGCGGTAAGAGAATAAAATAAACTTATTAGGGTGTGCCTGTTCTATATATAGATATATCTATATAATAGAGGAGGCACACCCTTATTGGTGTTGGGGTGGGTAAAATTGTCTGAAATGGAAGGTCGCTTCTGCTCAGAAAAATCTATGTACAGGTAGATTATCTCTCCAATCTATCTGTCATCTAATGCTTGACATAGATGTCCTTCCTATTCTGTTTTCATTTTTTTTCCCCAAAATATTTATGAAGAAGGTGTTTTCAGGAGGGTTAAAACCAAAGACTAAATTGATTCTCTGTATGGCCCTAGATTGCCTGCAAAGGTTTCCTGGTGGGGGGGGGGGCAATAGTAACCATGTGCGTTCATGGCCCTTGACTTGCTACCGCTTTTAGCAGGGGGAAGTTTAACCAAAATATACCCCTTTTGATGGGAATCAGCTTGGACAAGTACCCCTTTTGCTGCTGTTAGAGTGCAAGAAGACTCACAATTTGAACACCCTTTCAACAGATTTTTCACATAAAATGTACCCCTTTCCCAGCCATATTTTGAGATTTTTCGGAAAAAGATACCCCTTTCCTTTAAAAATGTTCCCCTTTTTGCCCAAATTGGGCCCAAAAGGTCCCCGGGTGCCAGTGGGTTCGCTGCTAGGGTCCAAAAAGTACCCCCCTTTCCTGCTAGTTTGTGTACGGACATGGTTTCCACATATCCACAAGTGTCCTCCCCGGGTTTCCTGCCTGCATGGTCCTGAGCTACTCCCCCTGTACTGCTTGGTCATGGCTCAGCAGTCCCAGGTAGCTCCCTTATACAATCCATAACCATAATAGCCCCACAGGTGCGTCTGGGCCATCTGCACAGATTAGTCATGGCTCATTACTCCCAGTTACTAGTACCTGTTCTTAGCCCTTTAAAGGCTGCTAATGCTTTGGGGCCCTCGAGGGAATAACACACTTTGCCCCCCCCCACCCCATAATATAGCCACAGTATGCTATATCATGCTATGATTTCAAAATTCTCTGCCAATCTTACCTAGAATGGCAGGCACACCCTTCTGGTAAAACATGTGTTATAAATTCTTAACTACAATGTAGTATAATTGAAGTGTTGTATTTTTATACCTGTTTCGAGAATCAAAGTATTCCGTGGACGTTCGTTTCTTCTCATAAATGATCATGGAGAAATAAAGGTACTAAATTTTCAAGCTTACCATTCAGTATAGTAGCCATTATGATTGATCTAAGTTTACTGGCTATGTGGACCAGTGACTACCTTTTCAGGATAGGGTAGGGGGTGCCTGTCTGAAGGGTGCACAGTAGAGCATGCAAATGGGAGGTAAAATACCTACCATGAGAAACAACCTCCAGGGTCTTCATGTGTGAGTACATGTCATCCAGTTCAAGTCATTCGAAACTTCATTGACTGTGAACTAGAAATATCAAGGAAAAGTATACGTTACGATTAGTAGTTTGGAAACAGATTTAGTGTGCTCTGATTTTAATTTTCTTTGTTTTCTCCAGGCTTGTCAAGCCACCTGTTGGCAGCAGATGCTGATTGACAGCTGCAACTGTCATGATGCTAAATACCCATCCCATGGTGTAGCAATTTCCCCCTCTAATACAACCGCCTGCACCAATGAGGATCCAGTCAACGGTAGGTACCCTGTGGAACATTTCTTAACATTGTACGACAAGAGTTTTTTTTTTCAAGAAGAACCCTTAGGCCAAATTACAACCCATTTATATATCAAATGTAACATGCAATTTGATAATGATAATTATTCAATTTTGATATTCGAATTTGCTCTCTTCAAGTTTAATTTAATACAGAGTTTAGGGAGACGATTCATCATAAGGTACCAATAGAAAAGATGTTATTGTAGCTTCCATTTTCAATAATGATAATTTAGTAGACTATATAACAACTGCACTACAGTCTACAGGCAAACTCCATATCATAACAGTTTAATTCTCAATTACTACAAGCATTGAGCACAAGTAATGATAAATGATAAAGCTTTTGATTTATCCTATAAAAACTTTCAAAAAATTACCAAAAGAGTTAATCCTTCGGATATGAGCACTGACCGGGGGCAGGTTCTCCAAGGAGAAGTTTTATCAACAAGTACCTTTGCTATGGTACTATCTGGAATTTATCTAAGCGCAGTTACTTCATCATGATATTGAAGGACACATATTTTCTTTTTTTTATTCATAGTTGCCTGTATGGATGGCACACATGTGGAATACGCCCAGAACACTTCTTGTACACACTGCCTAAGGCCTTGTCAGTAAGTTCTTAACCCTCTAACGGCCCCTGATGCAGGAGTGCATCATACCCATAAAATACTCCCAGAGGGCCTGAGAGACAGCTGATCTCTGATATTCACCTTTTCTTTCTAAAAATATTATTCAAAGAAACAATTAATACACTACCGTAAACTCCCGCGTATAAGACGCGTCCTCTACGCCAAACAAAATGCTGGGTAGTCTTATAGCTTTCTCTCAAGTTGGGGGTGCATCTTATACGAGGGGTAATTTTACTATAGAAATGTACTAATCTTACAAATTTTAGCCTTAAAATGTGCGTCTTATACGCGAAAATGCATGTGCTGAGTTTGGGGTGCGTCTTATACGTGCAGCGCGTCTTCTACGCGGGAGTTTACGGTAATGAAAATACACTGTAGTATTACTACAGGCGGGTATGAGATACATGCCTAACGGGTGGGATCTTGTATTCCTGTTGAATTCATTCTTGTTTCATATCTAAGTACATTGAATGATATTATAATGTTGTGTTAAATATGTGGGCTATGTTTTAATGTCATGTTTTCCTCCCACTTATTTTCAGAGAAACAGCATATCATGCTGCAGTCACATCTGGCGCCTGGCCTGCAAGAGGATACAGGGTGAGAATTTGTCTTAGAATCAATGACTGGATTTTAAATCCTAAGGTTATGGGCCCCCTGTGAACAGTAGCTTATAGTGGAGGCTCCACTACGCGTTTTTGCAACATTCTCACAAACTGTAAACATGAGATTTAAAATTGTAAACATGAGATTTGAGGGGTCACTTGTGACAACAGGGGATGTATTTACTTATAGTTCTGTTTACATTTACTCCAAACCTGAGACTGAGAAGTCACACTGATCAAGTTGAGGTTGGTGATCCTCTTCTGCTGTATAAACAATAACACAGTATGATATAAACAATCTAGATTGCAGGGTCCTACCCTGTAAAAATCAAACATGTTTGATATTGAATTGCAGAGACTCTCAGATGTGATTTAAGTCTTCAATATTTACATAACATCAGCTTGATCTAGTAAACAAAAACATCTTTTTAACAACACAGGCCTGCCTGAGACCACACACAATCACATCCCCATATAAACAAATAGCTCCCTCAGCATACAATTTCTACCTCTCAATTACAACAAATACCACTTTTAGTCTGTGTTTGTGTCCCATTTTGTGAGAATAGCTGCGATTCTGTGCAAAAATCGCGAAGTGGAGCCTCACCTTATAATGCCACCACTAACAAACTGCCGATGCTTAAGCCAATGGGGAAATCATTGCCACCAGTGCCTGATATACCTCTGGCTTACCTGGCCACCTGATGTTTAAGTTAATCAACATTAGGTGAGGCTCCACTATGCGATTTTTGCCGAAAATCATAGCTATATATTCTCACAAAAGCAGACACAAACACAGATTATAGAGTGGTATTTGTTATTATTTCAAGGTGTAAATATAGAAAGTTGAGAGCTTTTGTTTATTTGGGAAAGGCTTTGTGTACAATCTCAGGCACATTTTTGTTGCCATAAGATGTTTTTGTTTACTAAATCAAGTTGACCTAATGTAAATATTGCAGACTTTCACACTGATGACTCTCTGCAACTCAATATCAGACAGGTTTGATTTTTATAGTACAAGACCCTGCGATCTGTGTGACTGCTGTGTCAATATTCATATTTTCTTGTGTTGATGTTTATATATTAAACTCCCACCCACTCACAGAGTCTATGCAGGTGCAGGTTAATTGGTAAATGTGGCACACAAGGAGAGAGGTCCCCCATAAAATAACCCCTGAAATCTCATGTTTACAATTTTGAATCTCATGTTTACAATATAGGAATGTCAACACCCTATACCTTAGGCACTATAGGGATACAATTAGGTGAGAATGTACTGCATAGTGGAGCCTCACCTATTGCTGGGTATCTCTATTGCCCCATGGTCAGTTGTTTATAAATTATAGGGGTTTGTTACTACCCAAAGGTCACAAAAACCTTAGAAGTAACCACGGGTTATATAAGCTAGGCCTGAAAAATGTTCAAATTTACTATTTGTGAGTCTATATATATTCAAGATAATTATAACCTCTGCTAAATTACAAGAAATAAAATGACCAACGCTACTTTTTTATTTGATGATCAAAACTTTTTCTACGAAAATCTGATCACATTGGTAAGATATGTATAAATTCATAGTGACAATTATGTTGAAGCCCTGTATTTCTAATTGTGTGATAAGTAGTTTAAAAATGAATGATTTTATTGAAGCATTAAAAACACTTTACTTTATCTACATAATTACCATGGAAGGTTTTGTTCTTCTGTTTTAGCACACCCTCCTGAGATCATTTGACCAAGGTCTGAAAGTCGTGCAGGACCTTGTGAATGAAACCACTCAAATATCAGATAATCTGATAAAAATTGATATCTACTATGCAGAATTGACATACGTCGACATGTCTGAAAGCATAGCCTACACTGTAAGTTATGCCACAGAAATGATACCAACTCCTTTGAATAAGAAATGCAGACAAAGTCTTTTTTCCCTTTTTTAAAAAGCCTTTGAACTGTTTTGATCGTTACATAGTAGAACTTCGGTTGCAAATATAATGCTGAACACATTATAGTATTATTGAAGTTGATTTCAAGCATAAGCCTATGATAAATTATGTTAGTGTCGAATCAGGCGTTTAAAGGCGTTCCAAGTCATGTAATGTGTAAAGTATATGATCTGATGATGAAAACAAGTAATGAATTCCACTCATTATGATAAAAAAAAATTCCCTTTGCTCTATGCAACAATAAAATTATTCATAATATTATCCCCAAAATTAATGATGAATCTATTGATTTGAAGTTAAACAGAAGAGACGTACATGTAATGCACTCCACTAATTTCCTTTCAGACTAACCAGTTCATGTCGGATCTGGGTGGGGCCATAGGACTGTGGATTGGTGCTTCAGTCCTCAGTGTGGCAGAAGTGGTGGAGTGGCTCGTCGACAGTGGCGTTTTATTTTCAGCAAAATACTGTTGCAAAAGATCAAGGAACTATGCAGTTTGAGGATTTCCAAAATTTTCATGAATAAATTCATATACATGTATCTATATTTCCCAGTGGGTTATTTCTTAGCAAATCAAAATGTCCATAGAAAATAGCACTGAAAGTTGCAGTCATATAGTGTTGTATGCCATCGTAGTCCCTTAGGAAATGGTCTCCTCATTCTCCCGCAAGGGGGGAATGAGGGGTCATTACTGACACCTGGTGTCAAACTTCTACACCACTCTCGGTTACCCTTACCTACACCGCCTTCATCCGCCATTCCATTTTTCGTCACCAACCACCATGCAACTCATTTTCATTGGCACCACCATCGTATGACTATTGGCCTCATACACAAAATATTCACCTATCCGACACAGCCGGCCACTATATTCCAAGTTTCAGTGGTTTTATATGGTCGATGCACAAGGACAAGGTTTGACTTGCTGGATTTAAAAGTATAACTCCAGCCGGTGACAAGGAGACCGTACCAAGGCGGTAAAGCACGTCGGTGCCAAGGATGGCCCTATTAAGTCTATACAGCATCCCAAGGAGGATATACCTGATGTTACCATGGTTACCATCAACTAGCCGGTAGCGTGGCCAAGAAGAAACCACCAGCGAAGAAAAAGGCCACCCCCGGACCATCCAAGACACAGCGGAGGAAGCCGCCGCCAAGATGGCGCCCCTACCTGAACAAAGGCGCTGGCAGGCCCCTACTCCCGCGGATGCCAATGTTGTCTTCAACAGTTCTAATAAACAGGTCCGACACATCTATGCGCATCTCTGTCCTAGAGGAGGACGTCGGT
This sequence comes from Acholoe squamosa, assembly GCA_949317995.1. NCBI lineage: Eukaryota > Metazoa > Annelida > Polychaeta > Phyllodocida > Polynoidae > Acholoe > Acholoe squamosa. Next base: position 16,265,721 of record OX439043.1, on the reverse strand, counting down.
GCTATAAAAACTCAGGTTAAGTCTATTCACGATAAGCTTGAACTCCTCGAGGAGACTAACCTTGCCTGCGACCATAGCGGCGCCCACAGCACCCCGAGATGGTCGGCCCAGCAAAGCCAGCATACCTCCAGGCTCGGGGGAATGGCCCCTGACACCACAAGAAAACAGGTCGGTCTACATTTTCTAGATGACACTGCTATCCCCCCGCCGAGGCTGCTCCAGACTCTTCCCGGCTCCCCTGACTACATAGCAAAGGAGTTATTAAAGGAAAAGTATCAGCACAAACCAACTGAGGGTAAGGCATTCTTTCTAAACAACCCCTTCCGACGCCAATTTCACACCAAACCTTACATGTACTTGGAGCACACCGGGTGCACCTCACGCAAGTAGAAACTGGACGCCCACCACAGCATGTGTGATTTTAAGTACATATTTAAAACGCCCTCTCAACGTTGATTTAATATGGCCTTAGCGTGTTCCTTGGTGGGCCGACCCCTGCTGAAGCTGATACCTTGCAAGATAAGGACTGATAACAGTGAGCTGATGGGTACCACATATTACGTAATGCACCCTGAAAAGTCGGCACTGAATGAAATGATTTTTCTCATTGGTCAATAATGTATCCCGCTAAGTCGGAATAGAAGAGGGACATTTAGTCCCAAACAAACTGATCACATGTTGGACCACTTAGCCGACGTTACCAAAGATGCTAAGGAACGTCGTTGGGATGGTGTTAGAGCTTGGTCCCAATTCGTATTTGATTCAATAGAAAACGAGGACTTTGGTTGGGATAATTGGAATAAAATACAGCAGGCCCGCAATAGATTGTGCTTTGCTCCCCCTAACTCACATCACAACCGACAGGGGGCGGGACACTCGGGACACGCCCAGTCCAACAACAACAACAACAACAACAACAACTCCACACCACTTCCACCCAACGGGGTACGCCTGCTGATCTGTGTGTCCACTTCAATGCCCCAGGAGGATGCCGCACCAGGACTCATCATGTGGCTGGATCGCGACAGGAGTACCATTTCTGCACCTACTGACTACAAACGGTCGGCCGTACATGTACACACAGTTACCCCAGGTGCGACAGCCACCGGCTGGCCTCCAATGGACCAATACTAAACCCGGCCCCTGATGGAACAACACTATGGCCAAGCACGTCCATCCCAGCCACCAAAAAACCAGTGGGCGGGCCAGTCGGGGGCCCCGTACATGTACTCCTTTACTCGCCTCCCACATGCAATGGGTGGCCGACGCCATTGTTAACATGTTGACACACGACTTCCAACAGGCCCAGGACCTACTAAAGCTACTCGGGCTGCCAGAGGCCGTTGACAAGGCCCAAGAACCGGCCCACCTAGTCACGTGGCTTGGTACAGACATCAACACAATAGATATGACGTTGTCAGTACCGCCCAAAAAGCTCAAACAGGTCAAAAAGAAGATAAATGGCTTCTATTACCGTAAGTCGGTCACCAAAAAAAATTCAGAGTCCCCTGGGGGCCCTACTACATGTGGCCAAGTGCATGTCACCGGCTCGCCTCTTTGTGGCCCGCCTGTTGGAGGCTCTCAGGGAGGCTAAAGGTGTCAACTACGTTGATATTGACCCAGAGGCCCACAAGGACCTAGTGTGGTTTAGAGAGTTTAGTGAAGGTTGGAATGGGGTTGGACTCATTGCCCCAACCCACCATACACACTATATTTGTTGATGCCTGCCCTTCAGGTATTGGTGCCACCGATGGCCGCTCTGCCTACACCTCTCAGGTTACACTGACCGACGATGGAGTCCACAATAAATGCCACCTGGAGGCCGCCAATGTGGTCGTGGCCCTCCAGACCTTGGTGGGGCAAAAGGACAAGGGCACGAAAGTCCACATTATGTGTGACAACGAGGCCGTGGTATTGGTATTCAAAAATGGGCGTGGCACCGACAGAATTCTGCTTGAGTGTGCAATGGCCACGTGGATGCTCCAAGCAAAGTTCAACTTGACCCTTACATATGACCATATACCTGGCTGACTATCTAAGTCGTGCATATTTGTCTGAAGATTACATGAACAAGGCCTTAAGTCATATCCGGGAAGGGGAACTAAATGTCATTGAACCCTGCCCGTATTTCTTCGTCACTGCTGATCCGTGCCTATCTTCCAGATCCGGTATTCCAATCACTGCAACAATGAGAAGCATCAAGACAGTGCTATGCCCTGGCCCCAGGCAGAAGCAAGAACAGGTGGTCCACCATGATGTACCTGGGCTTCACCCATGCCATGGCATTTAACTACAAAGCCCTGACATACCGGGAGTTCACAGCATTCATAGAATACATGACCCTCACAATAAAGTGCCCCAGGACGATACTCAACAAAATCTCTCATGTGAGGGTTCACATGGAGAACATCGGAGTACCCACAGCCCCATTCTACCACAGGAGGATCATGTTAGCCCTCAACGCCATAAAAAGGGACAAGACTTATGTGCCAAAGCCAAAGCTCCCAGTCCTAATGAATGCACTCAGTAGGATCCTGGCCAGCTTCACTCAGGATCCGGCCGGCTGAGTTCTGAGAGCGGTGGTGCTCCTACTTTATCATGGCGCCATGCGCAAGTCAGAAGCTCTCCCACCAGCAGTGCTCCTCTGCTCAAGTACCTACCACCTCACAAGAGGTGATGTCAGGATTACCAAAGACTTTGCAATGGTGAGAGTGAAGGCCACAAAGAACCTCCAGGAATTCGATCAGTACCGGGAGGTCACACTGCAGGCCACACAGAACCTGACCTTTTGTGCCATGAAGGCACTACAGTTAAGTGGGTGATTGCAGACACACCCACCAGGAGCTTGTCTGACCCAACATTTATGTTTCTGGACACCCAGGCTCCAGTGCCTACAACCCATATGGACAGAAAGTGGCGACAGGTTCTGATATCCTTGAACATTCCACCATCTCCATTCAGACTACACAGCCTCCGGAAGGCTGCTGCCACTGAGGCCTCTAGGTCTGGTTGCTCCGATCACTCCATCAAAATATTTGGAGGATGGGCTTCAGACATATATAAAGTGTACATACACAAAGACCCACACTCTAAAGTACAATGCGCCATTGGCGCCGCCTTCTAGGCCTACATGGACACTGACACGTAATTTTATGCATTCAATATGGTTCTTAAGTTCATCACCCAACACACCATCTCATATTCACCTCACCTGGCAGATTTGGACCATTTTATTATCTCAATTCAATGTTTTATTATAATCATGTTATCACTACTACTACTACTATTGTTAATATTACTATCATATTTATTACTTACAGTGGTTGTCACTATTACAATACAACCCTAAAGGTTACAAATAATAAACCTTTATTTCCCACTCCTGCCTCCATCTTCACTTAACCTAGAGATCAGTAATGGGAATGAGGGGTCATTGCTGACACCTGGTGTCAAACTTCTACACCACTCTCGGTTACCCTTACCTACACCGCCTTCATCCGCCATTTGATTTTTCAGCACCAACCACCATGCAACTCATTTACATTGGCACCGCCATTGTATGACTATTGGCCTCATACACCAAATATTCACCTATCCGACACAGCCGGCCACTATATTCCAAGTTTCAGTGGTTTTATATGGTCGATGCACAAGGAGAAGGTTTGACTTGCTGGATTTAAAAGTATAACTCCAGCTGGTGACAAAAATGGCCCCAACACGAGGAAACTGTACCAAGGCGGTAAAGCGCATTGGTGCCAAGGATGGCCCTATTAAGTCCATACATCGTCCCAAGGAGGATATACCTGAAGTTACCATGGTTACCGTTGATGACCCGGTAGGAGTGGCCAAGAAGAAACCGCCAGCAAAGAAAAAGGCCACCCCTGGACCGTCCAAGACGCAGCGGAGGAAGCTGCCGCCAAGATGGTGCCAAATTTTCACCCACCAACCCACACCTCATTTTATATATTCACATTTATTGTACTCTCTACTCTAAGGTTACAAATAATAAACCTTTATATCCCACGCCTTCCTCCATCTTCACTCAACCTAGAGATCAGTAATGACCTCCAGACATGGCTTTGTGTAAAATGAATAGCAGCTGGGATTATAAGAGGATAGCTGATAATTATAGGGAATAGGTGAGAAAGATACAAGGAATTGCTTATGTATGTATACCATTCACTGCTATTTCAAAATATATATTATATGTAGTGGTAAATTAGCACTATTTTGTAATAACCTCCAGAAAACCTTGGATTTTTGTGAAATATGTTTCTGTATGTACCTGTGTTTACTTTGCACATGGGGACAGGTTTGCAACCTGCTATTAGTGCTCACTGGACTATGATAGGAATTGAATGCACTTGTGGGGCTACCTCTAAGTGCTCTGAATTATCAGTTCTACAATGTCATTCATTGGACGTATGGTGTTTGCACTCACCTTTCCATCTAGTCAGTACTACATGTATGTACTTAAGGACAGTGCGAATCTAAAAGACACTTTGAGTGTTTTACTCTACTATTTACACCTCTACTTGTCCATGTGTCATGATCTTACAACAACTTACTCCATAAATTGCACATATATGTATATTTCATCTAATTTGCCCTACCTGTTTGATCACTAATTGATATCAAACTGTTTAATCCCACCAGAGAAGGTAGTTGTGGCTAGGGCCCCTACCCCAGCCAGAGTTTCCTTCTGTAAATTGCCCACTCTTTTACACCGAAAGGACTGGAGGTTATTTCAAAAGGTCCTGTGATTTCTACCCCTGCGATCTTAGCGTAGGCACATATCATAAGACCTAGCCAGGAGGTTAATTCAAAAGGTCCTGGGATCGCTACCTCAGCGATCTTAGGAATTATTCTACCTTATCCAATTAAGTGATCTTAAGATTATACTGTCTTGCCTTTCCATAGCCAGCACTAAGATTGCAGTGATCTTAGCCTCAGCCCTCCTACACCATTCCAAGTAGAACACACTGTACACAGGGGCAAGAGGCCCATAGTGAAAGAATAACAGTGGAAACATTCCTTCTCACAAGAGTGATTACACAAGCGTTCCTCTTCCCTATGTGAGCTATGTATAGAGTATAGGGTGCATTTGACCTAGTACAGTATTCAAGTGCACTTTATGCCTGAGTAGCATAAAGAGCCCTCAGGGACTCTCGGCAAATGTCATCCCTCCCCTCTATATGTATACAGCAGGGACATTCATTGTTGGGAGCAGGAGTGTTCCCTGTGAGTGCTCTTTTACTCGGGTGAAACCACTATGCAATTATTTCACTAAGATTGTAGTGATCTTACGGCTGGAAAAGGAATAGTGAAGGGGTCTTAGGACTTGCTGTGCCTGACTGGCCTGCAACAGCCCCTGAATTTCTGTCTCACTGCCTCTGCTTCTTAGGCGCGTTTGGCAGTTGGTACACTGTCAGCCTAGTGCAAGGGTTTTACAGTGGGGTGCTTCTTATTTGGGACTACAGTGGTAGTTGGTGTAGGTACAATTCCAATTACCTGATTTGGATCCTGGTGCATGTACTACAGCAGTATGTATAGCCCATTTACAATCGCGGCTGAGAGTGTAGCCTATTCCTATTTCTATATCTGAGTACCACCCCTAGGTGTGTATACCTTCTTAATCAACTCACACCCAATGCATCTTAAACATTGTTGACAACGACCCTTGTGGATAAAAAAATATTGAGGATACATCAACATTTATAGATACTAATAACACAGTTATGTGATAAACCCATACAATCCCTATGGCCTCTCCAATGCGTACCAGCCCCAACCCTCCAATTAGCAGAGAAGCAGACCTACAAAAAGAACCATATCCAAGGAGTTGAATGTAGCCATCAGTAATGGCCCTGTTTGAAATCACTTCTGGTGCAGCTTTTGCAGCTCACCTGAATATGTAGTGCTTGAGAAATGACTACCAAAGTCCACTAACATCGGCCCTTATTAATGGATTACTGATCCAATTTAGTTATACCAGGTTTGGAAGAAGTGAATTCTTAAATGGAGTGCTATCAACCATGGGCCCATATTAGAAGGGGAGATTTTGGCACAATACTATGCATTCCCCTCGGTGGGAAATAAGGTACGATTTTGGGAGTGAGACCATTTCTTAACAGCCTACGACTACACCTTTCAAGTCGTACCTAAATCACCATAGGAATAGCATTGGCATTTTGTAGTCGTAGGGCTGTGAGTGATCGTATTACCGTAAGAAATGGACTCCAGAAAGGATTATAGTTTTAAATTGATCAAGTTGCGACAAAGTTAACTTAGCTTCCTCAGGTTCACACCATGCTACCTGACTTATCCCCATGTAATGCTCTTGCAACCTTATTGTTAAACAAATCGCATGTTATTATAATTCTTTCAGGCACACATTATGCCTTACCATTACATTCTCCACATTGGTCGTCATAATGTAGTAACTAATGCTCCCCTGGTACATTGTGTGGATACCCTTATACGTCATGGGGGCTATATCCCATGGTCTGCAATCTACATAATGCTCACACCCCATCGATGGTTCATAATCTCTCAAATCGTTGAAATGCTGTGCCAATTTACTAGCTGTGTAGCATTGACAAATGGACGCGGACCTCTTTATGCATTTTGCAGGTTTCAGCCATCTAACTCTCTCCAGGTAGATGCCCATTGGTCATCACAACGCACCAATGACTGGCCAACTGATTATGTCGTCTCATCTGTCTACAACAACTACAGAATCTCCTCGAACACTGTCCTGAATTGTATAAAATGACAATATTATAATATTATATTAACCCTAGGAAATTGGCAAGCACAGCCAGAGATATGTTGCACTGCAGGGGCGTAGGAAAAGGGGGGGGGGGCAGGGGGGCCTGGGCCTCCCCAATCATAAAGGAGGTGGGGCCTGAGTATGTCTGGGCCCCCCAAACACTTGCCAAGAATTTAATAATGAATTGAACAAGAGCTAAAACTTTGCATTTCAAATGAGATTGATATAGTATTGAGAGAGGGAACATGGGGGCCTGCACCTCATATCAGATCCAAATTCATAAAAAATTACTTTTCTATACAAATTTTATAAAGGTATGTGTAGGCACTATTGCGCTTGCACTGACAATTCAAGGTGGTCGAGGTGGGGCCTCACTGGGCCCCCCAATGAAGATTTGCTTCCTACGCTTCTGCACTGGGACAGCAGTATTAAACTTGCTAGGACCGCATTGGCGCATATTGTAGAATAAAGTTTACTAAATTGCTTTGTGGCCTTAAGACTAAAGGCCACAATACAATATATCTCTAGTTGGCCCTTAGTAGGGGGTTAAAACGCGTCGTGACAAAGCCAGTATAGCAAGAGTAACTAATGAACACTGGTGGCTACATAGTGTTACTGTGTGCATTAACATGTCTTGTTCCATTGTTTTAGACTTACCAACGATTAGGCCACTAAAAAGAGAAAAGGGCAGTTACCATATATTTTATTTCATCAACTATTCTTTAATGAAAATGTATAAATAAGAAAAAAAAAATGAAGGAAAAACAACAACACGCAAACAGCAATGCAACAACAACACAAAAAAAGAAGCACACAAATTCTCAAGGTTTTTTGTTCCCCTTGTATGCGGATTAAACAGACCTGTGGCCTCAATGGCCGTCATGCTTATCCAAAGTCGTGCCTGAACCAGTTTTATGCTAAAAGTGAAGGCTATAATGAAAGTGTCAGTTGAAGTACTAAAACCTCGCACGTCTCGCAGTTATAATATACTGTATCCATAAATACGGTATACAAGGCAACTGTTGTTAGGATTGTTCAGCTGCACTAGACGTTATGCCATTCTGCTGCATAATTGAGTACCGTAGTATAGAGTCAACTTGTACTTACCGGAGAGTCTCCATAATTATTGGATCAATAGGCTGAATAGCACCCCACAATAACACTAGCCTAGGATCTATACGGCCATTCCTATTCCTATTCTGCTGGGTACTAACGGTAGTGGTACTAACGGTAGTATTATTCTACTGATGGATTATTTTTATTATATCATTTCGGCAGTGTAACACTTAGACTAAACTCTAAATGTGTGAAATACGCCGTGGTTTGAGACATATCACACCTATTGCTATCACACCTATTTTAAACTGGCAATGGCTGAGGTGTGACAACACGGTAAAGTCACACTTCATTGGCTCTAACGGGGTGTGAAAACAACATTGTGAGCCATCCACACCTAAGGTCGGCATATACATTCCTCCAACCCCAGGACTTCCATCAGAATTCATAATACTACACAGGATACCACGACGTTTAGTAAAGGATACCTGCTAAAAGAGCAAAGATGGTGAACATGGATTCAGAAGTTTCCGTGAACCCTAAAGACAGACCCATGTTCTCCTTCACCGTAGATGAGGAGAATATCTACAAGACTGCCAAGGAGCTCAAAAAGAGAGATGTGGTGGCTGGGTTTGTGTCCCATACATCCCTTCATGGTGTGGGGAGAATCTATGGATCATATGGTGAGTAATGTTTACACAGATCAATGGGGAATGGGGTTTGTTCTGTCTTCATCTATATCATATTGCAGTTTTCTTTTCAATCTGACTTGAATATCTTATGATTTATTACCCGCCAAGCCAATTCCGTCGACTCAGTCAGCTAAAATGTAAACCGTGACTGGCTGTGGAAAACCGTCCTCTGGGGACGATAGTCTGCTGATAAATGAATCTGAATCTGAATAGTCCACTGGGCCTCTTCGGTCAACTTTTGCGCAGGGAATGAATGTATGACCAAAGCAAAGGCCTCTTGATTTAAATTTTCATTGAGGGATCTATATCTTGTTAGGGGGAAAAGGTGAAGTGGAATTTAATTGTTTTGGAACAATGATTAGGGGTGGATACTAATTTTTAAGTCATTGGCCACCCAGGCCAGCAGCCTCAGAAATCTATTGGCCCGCAGCTGCAGCTGTTGGCCCGGGAGTTATAGCTGGAAACCCCAGTTTTATGTAAACAAAAATGATAATTAGAAAATTTGAAGTTCTAATATTGGCACACAAGTTGTCCTTCTTTATGTCTCTGGAACAAATAAAACTCCATATGCTATAGTTTTAAACTGTAGATTTTGGTTGGGGGAAAGCCCACTGGCCACCCGGGCCAGTAGAAAGGTTGTTTTCTAAAAAAACACTGGCCAGAACTCAAAACTACTGGCCGTTGGCCACCGGGCCAGGGTTAGTGTCCACCCCTGATGATACTTGTGCACAGTTCATACACATGCACTTCTGGAATAATATTAACAAACAAGACACATTATTGTCGAATCGATTTTTCCCGACTTTGTGAATTTATTTCCTGTAGTTATCCATTTATCTATTCATTCATTCTACTATATAAATAAGATATACAGCTTAAAATTATGGAGAATAGTATACCTCTATCTTCGTTTTGAAATGCACAGTTCAGGAGGCTATTTCTTAACAAGATACGACTACACTCTTCCAGTCGTACCAAAACTCCCCCGAGCCATATCATTGACATCTGCAGTCGTAGTGCTGTGAGCGATCGTAATGCATTAAGAAATTACCACAAGCGAGTCAAGACGTCATAGATTCGTTAGAAAAAAATAAGATTTATATTTTGATCTTCTATTTCCCCAGGTTACATCAAGAAGGTGTTCTGGATATTGGCCACGATGACAACAGTGGGACTATGCATTAACACCATTGTCGGCAACGTGCAGACTTTGCTGGCATGGGACGTCAGCACCAACGTCATGATTACGTCAAAGAGGGAGCTGGAATTCCCCGCTATAACTGTGTGTAACGTCAACCCGATCAAACTGTCCTCGGTCCCACAACGTCTACTCAATTACCTTCAGAACAGCACATGTGAGTATAGCGATAGGTGAGGCTCCACTACGCGATTTCTGCTGAAAATCGGAGCTATTCTCACAAAAGCAGACACAAACACAGATTATAGAGTGGTATTTGTTATTATTTCAAGGTGTAAATAGAAGATTGAGAGAGCTTTTTGTTTATGTGGGAAGGCTTTGTGTACAATCGCAGGCACATTTTTGTTGCCAAAAGATGTTTTTGTTTACTAAATCAAGTTGAACTAATGTAAATATTGCAGACTTTCACACTGATGACTCTCTGCAACTCAATATCAGACAGGTTTGATTTTTACAGTACAAGACCCTGTGATCTGTGTGACTGCTGTGTTGTTATTTATATTTTGCTGTGTTTATATATTGAACTCCCACACAATCACAGAGTCTATGCAGGTACAGGTTAGTTGGTAAATATGGCACACAAGGAGAGAGATCACCCATAAAATAATCCTGAAATCTCATGTTTACAATTGTGAATCTCATGTTTACAATATAGGAATGTCAACACCCTATACCTTAGGCACTATAGGGATAAAATTAGGTGAGAATGTACCAAAAAATCGCGTAGTGGAGCCTCACCTTATTAATTATAACTTCTATATCAAAGCTCAGGAATGCATTTCAAAACCATAGCTATAGATATCGTTTTGAAATGCCCTACAGGTGACACAATCTCAGAGGTGCACCTTTAAAGGCCACCTAATGCCTCATTCATGGTTTGAATCTACACTCTCAGCCCCAATTGTAAATGGGCAGTACTTGCCCTGTACGCTACTGTAGGGTCATTAAATTTGTACTAACAGCAGCTCCTACTGTTTTCCGAAAATAAAGTAATGTAAGTTGTAAATAGCTTGGTGCAGTCTGAAAGTGTATAAGTGACATCGTTGATTCATGTACATGTATGAGTCACCAGAGGGAGGCAGGCGTACACACACCTGTTCGTCTTCCCTTTTCTCTCTTTCATTATGTTGTTTCATGTTTGACTTTGTAATTTATTAAACGTTATTAAGACAAAGCCCAAGCGCACAACAGGCCTTGTTTCTCCATCGCAATTATCATCAATAATCACTGAAGTTCAATTCCATATTATAATTCATGATTTCCAATTTTATCATTTTATCATCAATATGAACATCTGTCAATTACCCTTACAGTGACATCAGGCGTGTATGATCATGGCCCTCATGGCGGAGACACAGGACTGGGCAGTACTAAGAACACCAGGCTGGTCACACAGGAGGTCATGACTGAGCTGCTCGTCCAGGAACCAATGCCAGACAGAATGAGTTGGGGCTACTCATTTAATGAGTTTGTACTCACATGTGACTTCAGTGGTTATGACTGTAGCAGTGGGTGAGTATTTTTAAGACACTGGGAAATCTTCCTTTTTTTTCTCATACTATTAATACACGCCCAGTGGGAAAAGAATGTTTAATCAAGGCTAAAACAATAATAGTCAATGTTGTTTCAACGTCCTTAACCCACTGGGATCCTGTGAGGACTGCATGATTGATGCCTAAAACCCCCTTATTGATGATTTTGTATAGTGCACCAATGTTTAGTGCATCTTCAGTGGGCATGTAACATTGAATCAACGTTGAATTAACGTTGATCGTGTTTCATCAACGTTGAAATAATGTTGGTCAAACAACATCATTTCAACGTGGATTCAACGTTCTGTGCCTTCTGGGTCATAGCAGCCGGTTAGCATGGGGCCTATTGCAGTCCCAGTATATCTGCTAATTATCATAACGACTAAAGCGTCTAACTCTAAGTAATAGAAGATCAATAATAAATAAAGGTGGCGTCTCATCTCCCACTATCATAACCACCATTTGGTGTTGTTTAATGAGATGACTTTTCTTTCCTTCAGTGGCCAGTGGGTCAGTATGTGGAATTGGAAATATGGTAATTGCTACACTTTTAATGCAAATGCATCAACAGCGTCAAGGCAATACAGTCACAGGACAGGCCCAGATTATGGTAAGACAAACTCTCATACCCAGCCTTTGAGCTGCCTAGACTAGCTATTGATACATTATGCAGGAGGGTGTTGCTCCTATTGTAAAACGAGCTGTGAGTATGTGCCCTCTTTTCTAAACAAGTTGTGCACTACTTAACCTAAGTACTTGCACTCAACACATTAGTCTGAAAAGTCACCTGCCTTGTTTAAAATAGAGAGAGCTGCACTACCAGGTACCTACTCATGTCACACACTCTATAGTGTATTATACTGACTGACTTCTCCCAACTAGGTACCTACTCAAATCCCCCTTTTTTAGCACCATACTTGAATGACCACTTGTGAGCAACAAAAGGGACAAGTCATAGCTACATGAAAAGAAAGGACTGGAAACAAGGGCATTTTTAGCCAGCTCTTCCTTTTACTATAGGAGCAACACCCTCCTGAGTTATTCCTATAAATTTGTTAACCCTGGATTTTGCTTATCATGGCTATATACAATAATCAAGCTGTCTCCATGGGGCCTATCGACTGTAGACTTGCAGCATCGGTTAATGATTGTCAAAATTTATGAAATAGACCCATTTAAGTTATAACTGTGTGTAGTCTGGAATAAAGATTTATGAAAAAAGTAATTAACACAAATTCTCTCTCAAATCTTTGCGACATTTTACTGATTCATTTCTGTTATTTCTCCAGAAAATTTACTGTTATGATACTTCCATTATGTCAAGGTCTGCGCTTGGTGCTGAACACTGATTTGGCTGAGTATGTCCCTGAGTTGTCTGCTGTGGTGGGTGCCAGGGTCCTGGTCCATGGACACAGCCACATGCCTTTTCCTGAAGACGTGGGTTTCACTGTGGCACCAGGCACCTCTGCTGGTATTGGAGTCAGACAGGTAAGACCCTTTCCACACATACACTCTAAAAAGTAACTGTCTTGATAAAGGGCCGAGATAGGAGGACATTCCATTCAATACAATGCATTAAAGGCGGTATTTTGAATGAGGGGTATCACATTTATAGAAGGAGCTGAAATTTAAAAAAAGTCAAGGCATCCTTGTGCCATTAAACAATTGTATAACGTGATTTATTAATCTGTGTTTCAGACAGTAGTCCAACGACTGGGTGGTGGGTACTATGGATACTGCCAGGACTCAACTGTACATGACTATTCCCTCAATGTCTATGAGGAAAACTACAGTTGGACTAACTATTCCCAAAGTGTAAGCTATTACTATGCATATATCCCATTATTCATTTGACCTTTGCTAATTGTAGGCCTAATGGTTTTAACAAATAACGGGCTGTATTGTGCTTTAATGCCCTATGTACATTTGTTATCATCTTCCTGAAATGCAACCCTGGAGGTCAGATATTTGGAATCATAGGGCTGTGAGTAGGGTCTAATGAAAAGGCCCACAGATGAGTAAAGTGCTTTCAAATTGTGTATTGTTAGCCTTGGCACAGACTCCTCATGCGGACAACTTCAGATGGCGAAGGCGGATGGCCCTACCTGACAAACTTTAAGACACAAACCCAAAAGTTGCCAACATGAAGAGTCAGTGCCAGGGTTGAAAGGCTTTGCCTTTTTTGTTTTATGCTGATCTCACTGAGGACCTTATTTTTCAGCGTAGAATATGCAATAACTATATATTGTTTACAGTGTTTGACATACCAATGCTTACTAAAAATTTCAAGTAATACTTTCAGAAAAAGAAAACTAATTTTCTTAGTTCATTTCCAGGCCTGTGACAAGACATGTTGGCAGAAGATGGTCATAGAGAGGTGTGGATGTTTTGATCCCAACTACCCATCAGCCGGTCAGGCCTTTACTGACTCATCTACTAGTCCCTGCAGTGTATACAACCAAACTCAAGGTAAAATTCTGCTAGAGGTTAAACGGTTTATATTTTCTCTTATGATGAGTGTATTGGACAAACAGGGCCAAATTTATGAAGAGATACTTTATTTAATGGGTAAATAAATGCACTAGATAAAGCATCTATAATAGACCCATTTCTGAAGAGAAAGTAAAAATAGATTTATCCAGTGAATATTTAAAATCTTGTATATAAGCCTGTGCATAATATTATGACACATCCATACCATCTAGCTTTACGAGATGGCTAAAACACAGAGATGATTTACTCCCACATAAGCTTAATTCTACACGGCATATTTGCTGATTCTGTAGCAGATTAAACATGGGAATGAGTCATGTATAAGCAGTACACTTGATTTTATATTTCCTCTTCCAAAAGTTTGAATGTACTTTTCATGATTGTATTGAATGCTTAATGTATTAGTATCTTTCTACCTCCTGTGGAACAGTGACGTGCAAGGAAGATACAAAGGCTATCTATCTGGATGATGGCTCATGTACGCAATGTATCATGCCCTGCAAGTGAGTAATTTACTATAAAATTTATTATTATTGACAATATCGCTAAACCTTCTTGTCGCTAGATCAAAGATGATCTTATATATATATATATATATATATATATATATATATATATATATATATATATATATATATATATGCCACCAAAAGCTGCTCAGTACTGAATAAATGGGCTGAAGAATTTACCAAAAGAAACATACCCTATTCTTAAAACAGAACTACAATCTACGATACATCAATTATATATTTGACTATCATTGTAGATCCATACGGTAAGACTGACCTTTTGTTGATAACGTTTTTGAACTAACGAGCAATGACTCCAAATAATTACATCTTGGAAGTCCTGTCATGTAATCACGTGAAATTTAAAAAAAAAATTGTTTTGTGAATCTCCTGATGTAAGTTATTTACTTTGTTGGACACCACAGGCAGAGTTTCAAATCCCCCCCCCCCAAAAAAAAAAAAATGGACCTAAATGCAACTTTATTCATGAAAAGAAATCACCCTTGACTGTCGCAGGGGCAAGTGCTTATAGATTGAGAGTTAGATGATGAATTTAAACTCAGAGTTAGCAGTAACTTTAATGATATTAGCAAATATGTGTGACGCATTTAGTTTTCACCTCAATTGTATTACATTGTGTACGTCCCATCACAATTCCCACGTATATTCATGCATAATTTAAAGCCCTTACATCTAGAATTGTTTCCTTTCAGTGAAACTACGTATGATTTAACAATTTCTTCTACAACATGGCCAGCACCAACTTACCAGGTGAGAACACTTGATCCAAATATACTCTTTGATTATTTTCTGTGCACCTCAATGTTACCACTTACAACCTATTCACAAGGAAACACATTCAAGCAGACTGGGGTGTTTTTTTATTTCTTTTTGCATCATATACCTTAGTTGTCACAATGCCCAAATCCATCCACTGCAAGCGACATGCTTCTGAATATATATTGATTTGTATGCATGATCTAACAGCTAGGGCAATGCTATTAACTTGACTTGCATGCTGACATTACGGTTTTTACATCTAGTCAGTAGAGGGCCAGTATTAATCTTACTGCATGAACCATCCATAAACAGGTGTAAAATCGGCAACAACTAATTGCCAATTGGTTACCGTTTCAGCTCTCCCTATTAGCCACTCTCGATGATGACCTATCAATTGTGAAAAATATAAGAAATGGATCAGCATCCATAAGTGGCAATCTCATGCAAGTTGAGATCTATTACGAAGAACTGAATTATGAAACAATCACTGAGAGTGCAGCATATTCGGTAAGTAATAAGGGCTTAAAGTTTAATTTGAAAATTAATGTTTTACATTCTCATGATAATTCTGATAGCATGTACCCAATGAGGCTAGACTTCAAAAACTCCAGTTTTATTTAATACTTAATACGACAGTTCCTCGCATACAAGCCGCACCTTCAACATTGGCAGATAGTGTATTAGCTATACTTGCATCAACAAATCATCTTATGTTTTACCATTTCTGCCCTCTCAAATATTATTAACATAATCAGGACGACTACTCAATACTATTACTCTGTTACATAATCATAGTGCTGACATAAGTGGCTTACATGCTAATGATGATGTACACTATTGTATTTTCAGGGATCCATGTTTTTGTCCGACCTGGGAGGTGCAGCAGGACTGTGGATAGGGGCCTCAGTGCTAACTGTGGCTGAGGTGATAGAACTACTTATTGACTATGTCTCTCTGGTAGTCATTAAATACTGCATCAAGGACAAGAGGGCCAACACTGTAGATCTTTCTCCTTATAACACAAGTTAGCAGGACATCTTTACACACTTGTGAAAGATATAATAGATTTGTTATATAAAAGGCATCAGAATTGTACAAAACTTACCAAGGAAGAAAAAGAAAGGTATAGGCCTATGTGTGGTATGATTTAGGTATAAAGTATAGAAACAGGTCCTGGAGGAATATCATTCTCTCACTGACTCTGTGCACTTGAAATCAGTACTTATTGTACTTAAGTGCACTGAGACCTGTTTCACAAGGGCCATATACTAATGACATAGACTTAAGAGCAAGATACTCGTAAGGTTGTGTTAAGATCAATCATTGGATTCATTGGTCATATCTCTATAGCTCACTCTTAGTAGGAGGTGTTTGAAAAGGAAATGGGGAGTGAAGCTTATGAGTAAAGAGTCATTGTAAGAGTGACATATGACCAACATAAAGTAGCTGATTTATGTGGAAGGTTGAGAGTACACATAAATTGGAAAGATCATATCAATTAGTGGAATTCCACATATCTTTTAACTCAATGATGTCAGGAATATATTAAAATAAAATACCCTTTTATAATACATTTTTCTATTGTGAAATAACAAAGTAAAGGCATGTTCTGCACCTGGGTGATTGATCTTACTAGCTGGATAATTGGCCTATGAGTGACCTTACAACTGATCTTGATTACTGTACCTATGTCTAATTGACAGCTGTTTCTAAAGGACCAGTCTTAAGTTCCAATACTAGTGACAGCTTGTTCTGAAACACTAGTATACTAGTCATTCCCAAATGACTGATCTTAGGTGGTCACTCATAGAGTGGAAAGATTGATCTTAAATAAAGAATGCATATGAAACAGGTCTCTGGGAACACACATATAGACACTTACTTCTATGGAACCTTCTCGTTGACTCACACTTGTCATTTTGTATGACTAAGTTCTAGCCCCACTACTGCATCCTGAGACCTGTTTCATAAGCATTCCTTATTTAAGATCGATCTTTTGACTCTACTAGTGAAACAGGTCTCTGGATAGTTAGAGTGTGGGATTTTGAATTTCAGAACTTTCTGTCCATCAATTTTATCCCCCCCCTGTATCGCAAGTGTCAATTTTCAAAGCCCTGTGTCGATTTTTTACCCCCCCCCTATGTGTCGCCAGTGTCGATTTTCATCCCCCCCAAGTCGCCTGTGTCGCCAGTATCGATTTTTACCCATGTAAAGGCCAAAGTGACCTAATAGCTTGTACCAAGGCAGAATGAACATAATTGGCATCTTGTACATAACTATTTATGTGTGACTGCCTATAGAGTCATATTGTAAATTATCATTGCCAACCTAAAACCAGAATGAATACAGGCATAATACAATGTTTATAAGACTAATAATGAACATTTAATGGAAATACCTGTACATAGATCCCCAGATATTTTTGTATAATGAAAGAGTTTTTTTGAGGCAGTCCTTAACTGTCTTTGTTGGACAGTATTTACAATAATTGTTTATTTCACACTGTGTATAAATCAAATAAAAATATTTATTTTCCATACTGAATTTTGTAATTTCTATTTGTATAACAATATTGATTCACATCATACACCCAGTGTAACAGTCTTGCAACCTCTAGGTAAGTGCCTCATCCACTGCTGACGGATGAACCATAGACAGCAACGACAAATAAAACGAATGAAGCCCACGGATGGTCCCTCCGTCGGCCGTGGATGCGTCCGGTTGCTAAGAACTGAAAGTTTGGTCAATAGGTAGATGACAACAAAAGACATAACAAAATGTATTAGAGCTCTTATATTGAGTTTAATTTACTAGGAAGATGCATATCACAAAAAAAAAACAGACTACCGGGTATGTGAATTTTAAAATTTTATTTAAGTTGTCACAAATCTATATAGATACAAAGGTAGGATAAAACCTTAAGTTGAGTAGTTCAGTGTAGATGTTATCAAGAGGTCTAAGCTAAAGCATAGAAAAGACCCTGAGTGATTTTGACTCAGAGTCATTTTTGACCCTGCCCTCACCATCTCCACACTAATCTTACCCTAATTAAGGAATTTCCACCCCAGAGTCATTTTTGACCCTTGGCCATTTTTGACCCAGTGTCATTTATGACCCTGCCCCCCTGCCCTTCCCTCCTCCCCCTCTCTCTCTCTCTTGTGCAATTAACCACAGCTAGAATGAACGAAGTTGTAGTACTTTCTCTCTACACCAGACGGCGGGACTAAATATACCGAGCATATGTAAGCTTTATTGATGCACTTGTTGGTTTCAGTCACTTGATACAATGAACTCTGGTGTATAACGCCATCGTTCATTGTATCTGTGACTAAAACCAACTTGTGCATCAATAAAGCTTATATATCCTCTAACTATCCAAGTAACAAATAAGGTGTGTGTGATTTCCTATAGAGGGAGCCTGTGTGCTGTGGATGAATAGCCAGTCCTGATTTTTGAGGTGTACTCAACACTAGTAAAAGCCTATCAGACTAACCAACAGTTGGCACTCTGGCGATAAGGAATGTCATTGGATATCCAGTGAAGTGTACCGTGTTGTGATTAGGCACTTAATTTGAGCCACTATGGGCTAATATAATATGACAGCTTTGTAATGGCAAACAAAGATAATTCATTCTGTCTTCAGTTTCTGTGCCTTCATGAATGTGGAACTTGCACAATAATTATCAAACTATGAATAACATGCTATGGATGGCAATAAGAAGAACCACTACAAAAGATAAACAACATAACAAAAACAAAAAACAACAACATAATATGATTGTTTTACCACTTGTAGATGGGTCAGGTCGCCAGAAAGCAGTAGATTTTGTGTTTTTGGGTCATTTTGCACTCTTATGGCTCTAGAGAAAGAAGTTGCAAATCAATCTTGTTTTACATAGACTCATTTGATAGATAACACTTAGGGCTATCAGAAAGATGTTAATTTGTGGCCATCCATCAAAAACTCTCAGACTTATAGCTTGCCGAAGTGAGAAAAACAGTCAAATTTGTTCTTTTTTGTTTTTTTGTACTTTTTACAAATGTTCTGTATTGAATAAAGAACATCTGGAGTAGCCCAAAGTTATTTTTTGTATTGTATATGATCATAGGTATCATTTCCATCAGGTTTGAACATGTTACTGAGTGAGGATTTTTCATTGTGTGTCTTTGAAAATGGAGATCTGTAATTTGTAACGTCTGATACCAAAATCTAAATCAGTTATAAAACATGGAAAAAATTAATCTTCATAATATTTGTTATTACCCATATGAAGGGCTTTATTATCCCCTACTTTGGCGAAAAAATTGTGTGTCCAGCAGCATTTGTCTCCATGTGAGAGCAGCTTATGTGAAATAATTCTGATAAAAGTACCGGACGTTACGTAACGTCCGGTACTTTTATCATCATGTAGGAGGCAGTCTACTGTACATGCATAACTCAAATTCTGTTCCATTCTGTAATTGAAGTCAATAATAGACATATTGGCCTTGTTAATTAATGTGTTTGTTATGCATAATGGGACATTCTTATATTACTGAGAGCAACTTCAATTACCTCTATATTTCATTATTTTGGTACCGGACGTTACATGACACAAAACAAGCAATAAAAATGGAACCGGATGGGCTAGATCGGTATTTTTTGGTTTTCTGAGTTGAGCGGAAGTCCCTTCACAGTTGTGTTAAGGTTATATAAAGGAATTAGAAAATTAATTTTAAAGGCCCTTCAAGGGCAGAATCTTACACTTTCTGATGACCTGACCCAGATCTATATTCTAATTCAGATAACAAAATCATTTGAGTATATAACATATTTGTTAGTCTGCTTTATCTTTTCTCCCTTTCAAAAACCTTTCATAGAAGAAATATATCAAAGCAACTCTACCATGGAAGATGAGCAGTGCAATCACCACATAGTATGCCACAATATCAAGCATGAGGACCTGGTACAGGGGCATGTCTAGACTTGGAGGCCTTAGGTGCTCACCACCAAGCTCAAGGATGTGATTTACCCAGAACACAAAGCGTTCATGGGCTGATGGCATGCTATGAAGGATTTTTGAACACTTCTTCTCATTCTCAGTATAACTTTTATTGCTAAGGACATCTTGCATCATGTCATACAACTCATCAGATATAACTGTCCTGTACAAATTGCCCGTATCCTCGAGCGACAACTCTTACACATGCATACGGCTGATCAGCTGCCATTGGAATGACAAGCATTGGCACACCATGATGCACTGCATCATTTTGACCATTGTTGCCACCATGAGTGATAAAAAGCTTTGTACTGGGATGAGCAAGAAGGTCATTATGTGGGAAGTAGTTTAGTAGGAGTATGGTTTCTTGTACATTTTGGCCATGGTCATCTAATCCATATTGCACAATGGCTTTCTGCTTCAGCCTGCCCAATGCATTGAACATCTTCTCTCTTAACATTAACCATCCTACCTGCCATGCTTTAAATTATCCCAATGACATGATAACTACTCCATTGCTAGCATCCTTTATAAATGTTTGAATGTTATCTGGTAATGGTTTGACATCAGCAATAGACCCTAGTCCTAGGAATTTAAAGTTTGGAGCCGACACACGCGGATAGTCCAAGCAGTACACATCATAGTTCAAAAGGAACATTTCTGAATCCTGAACTAGGTCTAGAAATCTCTTCAGTGGTTTTTCTGGTGCATACCTTTTAAGTATGTATTTATCATATGAAGACATCCAGAGTGTGGATCCATGCCTTGACATTTTGAAGCCCCTGCCAGAAGTTCATTTTGTTAGTAAATAGTGTCTTGATCTCAGGCTCTATTGATGGCATACCTGTTACACCAGCAGACCAAGAAGCTGCCTGCATTGCATAAACAGTGATATACGGGATATCAAACCTGAATGTTATTGTTTATAAACATGTCACAGTGCTCTACCAAGATTGCCATTACAAATGGCTCTGATGATTTACTATTGTCATTAGAAGTTTTAAGCAGGTGCAAGTTCCCATAATTAGGAATATCAGTATGACATGAAATATCAATGTCTTTCGGGCCATGGTCTTTTCTTGTATTTGGCTTGTATACGTAAGAAAAGGGAAAATCAAGGTACACATATCTTTTTTAATGTCTCAATAAAACAGTCCATGAGCTTGGTTTTATAACATGCATGTGATTGATTCTTTACTGCATACATGAGTGAGTGAGTAATAGATGTTTAACGCTAAGGTCATATTCAGGTAAGGTCATATTCATGGCACGAACTAAATTACACAATATCACTGAGGAATGTGTTGGTGCCGACCCATATGTGTACCACACACACCCAAGAGGATAGGAAAGAGGAGATATAGACCCTTTTACGTGGGCTGGAGAATCCCGACTGCATACAGGCATAAACTTTTGAAGGCTTATGATAAGAAAATCAGGAAGGTGTAGTGTGTTGAGAGGTATCTATCAGGGAATGGAGCTGGGTTATAGGTACTAACCAAGCTGCAGATTGGGTGGCAATAATCTGGAGAATAATTTCCCCAAATGACCCAGTAAAATCCTTGCTATATTACTTATCCCCATTGCTCAATAACAGATTTAAAGAACAAGAACCAATAAATACCTAATATACGAGGTTTAAATAAATTAAACTTACCCGTGTAGAGCTACTGTGAGGGATTACACTGGGGGGAGTGTAGACAGTCATGAAACCAGATAAAATACACATGGATCGCATGAGGTCACAGTGTAGCCCATGGCTATAGAACAGTGTGCCATCAAAAAAGAAACTTTCCCTACAGGCATTTCTCAGTAGAATATGGCAACATAATGATAGCTTGAATTGAATCTAGACTCCAGTTTAAACAATTGCTATTGTTGATAATGGAAAAAAAAACAATATAGAAATTGACTTGTAAAAGGTGTCAAGAGGAAAAAGAATCAGATTTGGCATTTGATATATCAAAGAAAATGCAATACAGGTTTTTTAATCATCTTCAAAGAATGTGGTCCAGTTTCTGTCCATTGGTTTTACAAAGGAGCTCTGCAGTTAGCCCCCCTGTGGTATAAACATACCCAGACTACACGGCATCCTAAATTGACACTATACTGGTTAAAATCACCTTTTCAAGGAGGTGGAGAGGAATTTGAATTAGGTTCAATCTAATTTGTTTCTAGCCTTCAGTGGTGATCAATTTGTCTATATTATATACAATAAAGCTTTGATTATACAAATGAGAATGCAATATCCATTTCAAAGAATCCATAGGATACCCCCCCCCACCAAAAGAAAAGGTGAAACATCACCTATATGGAAGATAAGACTTCCTCCAAGGAGAAGATGGAAATTGGTATACAGTACGACATATCTAACCTGGTAACGTTTTATTTTGCTTTGAGAAATCAACTCTCAGGAAAAGATTTTGTCTCCATTCACATTGACATGAGCACTATCCAGAAATGAGAAATTGCCATGATTATTTTCTTAACAAGAAATGCGGTTGTGACCGCGTAAAAAAACGCCTCCCGCCGTTAATGTCGGTATACCAGTGTTTGATGACATGTCTCATCAAAGCAGACATAAAGAAGATTTCACAATTATCAATTTCTCTATTCAGTAATTTTGTATTGTGAGACCTCATCACATGGGGCAAATGCAATCATCATAGCGCACTCCCGTACCGCTTCGCGGTACCGCCGCTACGCGGCGTGGGAGGCGCTAAAAAATGCTGCTAAGAATAGTTTCCCAGAACCATTGATATGGAAATGGGCTAGTAGGACAATTGCCCCAAGTCTCAAAATGTCCTATCCCTAAGTTTGAGATTTAAGGCCCTCCTAAAGCCCCTAATTTACAAAATGTTGCTATCCCACTAAATTTTGAGATGGAGGGGGCATGTCCAATTGGCCACTACCTCACAAACATTAATATGTACATTGTGGCCAAATTGTGTGGAATTCCTTAGCATTATTGACAGAGCAGTCAGAACTGACGACCTGACACAACTTAAACCATCCAACAGTAGTAGTAAATGCAAACTGGGTCAATCTGGGTCATCTCTTATCATCTCTGATCCTGCATAACACGTCCTGACCCATCGGACAGTAGTGATCATTACCGTATAACCCTGTATATATATATATATATATATATATATATATATATATATATATATATATATATACACATATATATATATATATATACATATATATATATATATATATATATATATATATATATATATATATATATATATATATATATAAGCCACGGCTTATGGACCATTTTACATTGCATCTCAAGCCCCTGGTGCAGCTTGTACCATCTCTAGGAACTCAGGGTGCGGCTTATATGTGGGGATTTACTTATAATTATAGACTATAAGAAGAAATGGGAACCTTTGCAGACCCCTTGTGCATCATATTTTCGTAATTAAAGCTAAGTTAGGTCAGGTTATACCTGAAAGATATGATAGATACTTTCTGTACTCCTGTCTGTAGACCTTAAATTAATGATAGTGAGTAGGGTAATTGGAATTAAACTACACAAGCACAATGACCAGGTTCACCTTATACTTGCAGCATTTCATTCAACTCAGGGTGCACCTTATACCAGTATCAGAGTATGTGACATGCCCCTTATTATGTGAGGTACATGTATAACAGCATTTCTCAAGAACATATAAGTGGCACTATTGAGAAAAATCTGACACATGACATAGGCTTATCTTGATATTGGCATACGACATTGAGGGCCCCCATCAAGGCACCCTGGTTAGGATTAGAGATAGGGTTAGGGATAGTGTTAGGGTTAGAGGTAGGGTTAGTCTTTGATATATACCTATTTTCTGACTTTATCTAATAGATACCCATGATGAATGTGATGAGGGAAATTTCTGGGACGGGGGAGGGGATATTTCAGACCCATCTGGGGAAAGCCTTGTCTTCTCAGCTAGGCTGTACACACCTCTAGTGGGTTTGAGATACAAGTTACACACAGAATGCTCGTTATAGAAAGTACACATTGATGGACGACATCCCATGCAGATATCATCATATGGAAGCCATCCCTTATTAGTAGACGTTCCTCATCAGTAGATATTCCCCTTAAATCCTGTGATAGTGGCAATCAGGGCACTGCTTCAGGCAGCTGATAACAGTGAGCCTCGTTTTGAGTCCAATTAGGTCATGAGGTTATGATGTCACAGGCAGCAATGGTGGCCACCCGTCAGCTGCCGGTGTGCAGTGATAGTGGAATTAAAAAGATTTGGGATAAATTGTGAACCAAACAATCATACTCCACGCTCTAATATAACTACAAAGCTGGGGAGGGCTAATGAAGGAGGGTTTAACAAACAAATGTGACACTGTGAATAAATAAAATAAAGCGTCCCCTTCATCTCCAACTGAAAATACTAGATTATGACCAAGTGTGTCATGCAGGACATGCTGGGACATAACCGAGTGTGTCAATGTGAGACAGGCACTATTTCTTGTGAGAAGGTCTTGCCTAATTTTATTAATGTGGGTATGAAATTACATACACCCAACAACTACCTGTAGTACTGCACCACTATCTATGTAAACATTAACAATCTAAGAACTGTCGAACCACTAGCTTATTCTGTAGAAAAAAAAAACAACAACACTATAGTCTGTGAAAATCATTTACCATACTTGTGCCAAGAACCTTGAAGACTGTTGTAATGGGAACACTAGATATGTTATTTTGTGTCAATCCTCTGGGTAATTTTGAAGTTACGTATCCCCTTAATAAGGGGAAACATAACTTCAGAATTACACATAAGGCTTATGTATATGTTTTCTCAAGCTGACCAATATTTTTATTTATTAGCAGAGTACAGGAGATTTAGTACATTTTACAAAGTAGAAATATAATATTCAAAACTGAAGAACATTACAATCATTCCTAAGACAAAAATTAGTTTTGCTACCTGGTTAAGGCTATCAGTATATGGCATTTTCTTACATTATCATACACGACATACTTTTAGGAAAGAAATTAGTTCTAATCCACAATGACATACCTTGCCAAGATAGCATTGGCAATACACATTATACATATGAGTCTTCTATACAATGCCATAATGAAGACAGATATTCAAGATTCAATGGAATTGATCACAACAATTCTTAAGAACCTAGACAATTACCGCATGTTAGCTCTAAATAACGATATTAATGTGGATGGATTATTTACTGAATTGTGATATCCCATAGGCACAGCTCAATCAATGTTTATAGAAGTTGTGTGAAGTGTGTCTATCAACACTCGATGCAGGACATAGCTTCTGTTGACTCTATAGGTGTACATTACATAATTTAATCATTCATTTATTGAGCATCTGCCAATCAGTGCTGATTCAATATTATGATCTACATTGATTCATTGTTGATAAACATTATGGTATTGTTTCAATCTTGATAGTTGTTGAAAGATCCAATGTTCCAATATGAATACTCTGTTGATTCAGGGTTAATTTGAAACAATAGATCAATGTTGATATCTGATCAGGATCAACTGAAATATGTGAGCGTTGACAGCACTGAAATGGCAACATTGTGTCATTATCAACATGGCCCGTTTAGCATATCCACTAAAAATACAGATTTGAAAATTTGTGGAAACTTGTCTACATAGTTTGTAAATGTTCATCTTTTGTGCTATACATATATTGTTCCCATCACTGCTTGCCCAACGTACCTTAAAATGATATGTCTACTCACAACACAGTACACTTCACTAGATTGCCCTTGACATTCCTGCTCACCACAGTACCATCTGTTAGCTAGTCTGACAGGTTTTTAGTAGCGTTTAGTACACCTTGAGAATTAGGACTGACTATTCATCTGCAGCACACAGGCTCCCTCTATAGGAAATCAGACACACATTTATTACTAGGATAGGAATAAATACATGGCATGGGTTTTCTATGCTTTGGAGCAGAAATACTTCATATAAACATTAAATATTTTAACACCCCAGCAAATTGTTGTGAGTCCTCGTCAACCTGTGTGAAGTGCCTCACACATGTCGCTAGATGGAACACGACGTCGTTATAGCACAAGATCACCAGGAATAGCAATTGCTATGCCAAGTGAGTCTAACACACAGTGGCGAAAGATGACGGAATGAGTTATCACTCAAAAAGGAGTCACCATTGATGACCAATCATGGCGACAGATGACGACAATTTGCTGGGACATGGTTTAGAATGTTTAGATTTAAGAGAAACTCCGAATTCCATGCTGTGATAGCGGACATGCCAACTTTAAGTGCCCAGGTGCTACTTAATTTCAATACCTGTGTACTCCTGGCCATTAGAGACAGGCACTTATTTGGATACTGTTTTAGTGCTTAAAATGATTTCATTATCCCAGTGCCCCAGTGCTAATACGAGACAAGTGATTATTTGCTGCACTCCTACTGGTTTTTTCGGTATACAATAAAATGTGCTATTCGGCTTTGTATTTTCTCCCTTTCAAGAACCTTCTATAGAAGAAATATATCAATGCAACTCCACCGTGGAAGATGAGCAGTGTAATCAGCACATAGTATGCCACAATATCAAGCATGAGGACCTGGTACAGGGGCATATCTAGACTTGGAGGTCTCAGGTGGTCACCTCCGAACACAAGGATGTGATTCACCCAGAAAACAAAGCGTTCATTGGCTGATGGCATGCTTTGGAGGATCCTTGAACACTTCTTCACATTCTTTGAGTAACTTTCATTGCTGAGGACATCTTGCATCATATCGTACAGTTCATCGGATGTTACCGCCTCTTTATCATCCACACATTTACCATATCCCTTTGCAACTGCTCTTGCACATGCAAATGGCTCATCAGTTGCTATAGGAATGACCAGCATTGGGACACCATAGTAGCCAGCTTCATTTTGGCCACTATTACCACCATGGGTGATGAAAAGCTTTGTTTTAGGATGAGCAAGAAGATCATTTTGGGGAACATAGTCCAGAAGGAATACATTATTTGGCACATTCCCACCATCATCCTCCAACCCATATTGGATCACAGCTCTTTGCTTAAGTCTCCCTAAAGCATTGAACACCTTCTCTCTTAATATTGACCATATTAATTGAATGCCATCAAATGATCCAAAAGTCAGGATAACCACACCGTGTTCAGCTCCATCTACAAAGTTTTTGATATCTTCAGGAAGAGGCTTGACATCAGCAATTGAAGCAGGTCCCAGATATTGATAGTTTGGAGCAGACACACGTGGATAGTCTAAACAGAAGACATCATAGTTCAAGAGGAACATTTCTGAATCTTTCAGGATGTCATAGAATGTCTTGTGAGGTTTTTCAGGTGCATATGTTTGAAGGATGTACTTATCAAATGAGACCATGAATGGGGTATTTATGCCTTTGAGCCATGCCTTGACATTTTGTAGCCTCTGCCAGAAGTCCATTTTGTTAGTGAAGGGTGTCAAAACTTCAGGTTCTATAGAAGGCATACCTGTCACTCCAGCTGACCAAGAGGTTGTTTGCATTACAAGTACACTGATATAAGGGATATCAAACTTATATGGTATAGCATACATACAAGTATATGCAACACTATTTGCCATGATTGCCAGGTCAAACTTTTGCTCTTGAATTGTGTTCATTTTATCCTCATTTCCAAGCACTTCTTCACAGTAACGTCCAGCCTCAGGCCAGAGACCTACTGTAATCTTTCCTGGATTCTTCAGCATCTCCTTTCGAAATCGCTCCCCTAGATCAGCATCCTCTGGTACGTTTAGAGTTAATGGCACCAGTCCGTGACCCTCTACAAGTCCTGTATATTTGTCAGAAGTCAGCAGCCAAACCTCATGCCCGTCATCCACCAATGCTTTACCCAGGTTGCCAAAGATATGTATGTGACTTTTATGCTTTAATAGTACCATGAGGATTTTGGCTCCATTGGAAGATTCCAGAGATGCCAGAATCATCATTAGAGGGAGCTGTAGAAGCATTGTTTTTCCGATCATGGTGACGGCTATTAAAATGCCAGTCTGCAAAATTTAAATATCATAATAACCATTATACTCCCAGTAAAATGTGTCACTAACAATGATTGAATGTGAGCTTAGATAATAATTTCCTATCATATCCTCATATAATTATTATGTGGAAAAAAAACTCGTTTATAGATATAGGCATTTAAAGGTAAAGGTGTTGTCCACAAATGAGTTTTTGGTAAAAAATATGTCAACAAAGCTAAATCAAGCATTTTTAGCAAATCTCGGGCCCATCACAAAGTCTAACCTTACCTCGGGAGGTTAAGTCAAAACAGTGCTAATTTACCACTGTTTTGAATTAACCCCCTAACTGATAGGCAAGCTTATTACCGAAACATCATGGCTGCACTTATTGAATATCTATGCGGATATCCACTATGTGGTGTTTTTCTTACTCACCCCATCTAGTGCTTACCTCCCTGTATATTCCTCCATTAAGAATGTACAGTTCATATGTGGTGGAATAGGGACCTTGTAGAGTAAACAATGGGGTGTGTATTTCAATGTCATTGGTAAAAAACAATGTCTGTATACAAAGACAAGGGGCCCAGGGAGGAACAGAAAATGGTACAATTAAAGCTGCCGATATTATGTATATTTCTATGACAAAGAGTTATCACAGTGTCACTTACCGGCATGGATTCAAAGGTGAGTTTTATTGTATCTTGGGACATACATAAGTGTGTCAGTAGGACAAACCGACCCTTATCTGTGTATCGACATAGTATCTAATAAATATTGAACCGATGATGGCCATATCATATGGTACAGACCACTTTGGTGATAATATATTAAATATATTTTTGTATAAACATGCTGTGATATATTGTGCATTTTGGTTGTTTCTTCCTCAGGCTGTATGCAGGGGCAACATGTTTACATCCATTTCGGAACAGTATGGCAACTGGAATTTATGCTTGAATCTAACGGTCAACCCAGGCGGTTAATAAACAGATTAAATAGATAAAAAAGATCCCATGTGCACAGGTTGGGCAGGAAGGTATTTCTCAAGATGGTACGACTAGAAAGCTTCAAACCGTAATGGGATCCCTCACTCTAATATCATTACTGCCCTTTATCTAGTGGTCAGTAATGATTACATTGGTACGATTGCCCTACCAAATACTATGTAATTACTTCATTAAATGCTGATCATACAGAGCAGTCGTAGTGCATGGCCTACGATCACCCACTCTTAATTTTTTAGGGTTTCAAATCGTAGTTGATGTGTGCAGTCGTACCAACTTGAGAAATGCCCTCCAGTGAGATTAGGCTATTAACCCAAATTATACTAGCGACCTACATGTAGGTCACTTACAGTACCATAAAGGACACATACCCCTCCACTTGAGAAAATAAGATGCATAGTATATATATATTTCAATCATATTTTAAGTTCCTCCCTTATAGATTGCATATAACTCAAAAAAGATGCCAACCAATTTTTTATTATTGCCATGGCAACCAAAATACCACAAAATCTAAAAAAAAAGACAAAAAGGCATATTTGAAAAATGAATCTTGTAATTTTATCAGATTACTGGGTGCCTGGTATTCAAAATTTAGTTTATTTGGAAAACCACATTGTAAGAAGAAGACAGGGTCATTTTACAGCAAAATCCCTTGGCAGCTTTGGTTCCAGTACATTTTGCTGTAAATCTACAGGAGGTAAATCACTGTAATTTTATAGAACGATTCAGAGTAATCATACAGTAACAGTCACTGTGATCATACAGCAAGCTCATTCAGTTCTACAGAAACATATGCTGTAAATTTACTGCAATAATGTGTTGTAGAATTACAGAGAAATTTCTTGTAAATAAACAGCAATATTTTCTGTGAATGAACAGCAAATTTTGCTGTAAATGAACAATAAAATATACTGTAAATTTACAGAAATATTTACTGGCAACTGAGGTCCCGGCAACTATTGCTGCTAAATTACGGAAACTTGAATTGTAGAATTATAGCAAGAGGTTCTGTTAATCAACAACAAATGTATTGTATATACAGATATGTTAGAAAAGACACTGCTTATATACTCTGCTATTGGGGTCAGTTCTTGGTAATCATCCCCATGATATCATTTATGTGTGTGCTTCATGCATGCATTGATACTATAAACCATGCATGCCTAATGAAGAGGTAAGAGAAGTAGAGAACCATCTCACCCAAACTATTTTATGGTCATTCAGTTTTAACACTGAAATAACTAAAGGCAGGTAGGCCTATGTTAGCTTCAACCCCAGAGTCCAGGGACTTGTATTTCAGATTTAAACACAGTTATAGTGTCGTGTATGCATAATCATTGGTTGTTCCTAGCTTCTTCTCAGTTAACCTTGTACAATATCATTGGTGCACAATGCAAGATTGAACCTGTTGAGGTTATTTTCATATTGCAATTCGTTATTAAGCTCTGGGAACAATATTTGATTGGGGTGTGCAATATAAGACTATACATACTAAACATATGGTATACTACTGGCCTCGAGTGGGGGACAGTGCATGTGAGGCTATTGATAAACCCTTTGAAGGGCCACTAGTGTGACTGGCTGGCCTAGGGCATACATCATACAGAGTAATTATACAGGATCACTCACTGTACACATATATCTACACCTAAAAGGCCTTGGTCTTACAGTAAGAGTCACGGTATTTGAGAGTACAGCACTTTCCCCTGTGAGCTTACAAGAGACATCTCTGTTATAAAACATAAACTTTGTACAGTGTATTATACAAGTTTATGCATGCAAAATTTGGTCATCATGGAGACATAACTTCCTAAGATATGGTCTATTGTTCAAAAATGACCTACATGTAGGTCATTAGGAAGATAGGGGGTCTGGTTTCCTATGCATAGGTACATAGTTTGTATAGATATGAATTGGAATGTTATCACTTTATATTTCCCTAATGGCTGAGCCTAGGTTTATCAAATTTCAATATTTGGTAATGCTATATGACACTCATAATTGACTGTAATATGGATGACATTGCTCAAGGTTAAGGTCATAAGGTTTGACCTTGAATATACACAGTTCACTATAAGGCGATGCCTATGGCCTTTGCAGTTCCATACAGGGGATTTTCCTAATGACCTACATGTAGGTCAGTATAGAAAACCTTATATCACTGGACATTATCATCTGATCACCACAAAATTTAAAATGGAGCATATTTAGGCATCCAGGACAGTATGTACAATTTTTCAATCCTCCTATACCAAACCTCTGGCTTTAGTATTATTTGGGTTAAAGTGGCCCTTAACGGATAATCACTTCATGTTTTACAATAACTTGACCACTCCCGGCAAATCCCATCTCAGTCACTATGCTATTCTCACATTTAAGCAGAACATTACCTGTGGCCAAGTTGTCAATATTGTGTATACATACATGTATGTTGTGAATAGACTGTTTCTCCGTGTTTTATCAATAACACACTCTGTATTCAAAACAAAACCATAAACGTGAACTATGGTCGTCAATCTTTTAAATTTTTTGGTCTGTATTTGGAATATGGAGGGGGAACAGGTTGTATTAAAATACGCACCTATTTTTGAAATAATGACGTCTGTATAATAATGCATCAGTGCAAAGCAGTGAAATGGCCACCAGGAGGGTATTTCAATATGATGTTAATCTATCACTATTTTGAAATAACCTCCAGTAAAAGGTCAGTTTATTTTATTAATAAATAGACCAACCAATATATAGATACTATAATAAAAGTTTGGGGGAGGTCATGCTGTACTAGATAAAATAGACAGAAGTATATGTGAAGCTGGTGAGACCTAAGGAAAGATATATTTTGCCATTCCCATACAGTAGTATAGGCGGCAGCACCTTGGTTTTCCCCCCACTTATACACGTACGACAGTCTCAAATAGCCTCCCAGTCAATGTGGTGCCCCCTCGTGCCGGCTTATTGAACTACATTTGTGTATAGGCTATGGACAGGACACAGGACCAGAGATTGTAGAGGACAGTATTGTAGAATCTGATTTTTGGAAAATGAAATAATTTCCTGGTATCTACCTCAGGACCAATAGTGCCTAGCATGATAGGCTGTTATCAGTATTGTTTTGATAATATCACTAAACGTATGGCTTGGTGTAAGGGGCAATGTGAGATAATTCATTTCCCAGGTCATTGACGTACATGCAGGGCTTAAATTCATCTAGGGGTACATTCTGGGTTGCTAAATGTCAATATCATCTAATATCACACATCATCATACCATGCACCATTCATCCCACTGTGTATTTATTGAGAATGAAAGGATTAGTCTCTGTGAAGGTGCTATAGAGTAGAGGTCAAGGCATTGGACTAAGAAGCTTAAGACCTTGCATTCGCTTCAGAAATTTCTAAAATCTCCGCCCAAACGTTACCTAATTCGCAGGCCCGTAGGCGCACCTGCCCTCATTCCCTACCTATGAATAATATAACATTTCAGCTCACGGAGGTTAATATATCACATGGAGTCTATTCCAATTCATATAATCACCAATTGGCTCAACAATCACCAAAACCACTACAGTCGAAACAAGAAATGCGGTTGTGACCGCGTAAAAAAACGCCTCCTGCCTTTAATGTCGGTATACCAGTGTTTGATGACATGTCTCATAAAAGCAGACATGAAGAAGATTTCACAATTATCAATTTCTCTATTCAGAAATTTTGTATTGTGAGACCTCATCAAATGGGGCAAATGCAATCATCATAGTGCACTCCCGTACCGCTTCGCGGTACCGCCGCTACGCGGCGTGGGAGGCGCTAAAAAACCTGGAAAAACCTGAGTCTAGTACAAATTTGCACAACTGCATCATTTATGCCACAGTTATCAATAATGAGTTGAGATACATAGGAAAACTAGCGATATAGAATTATGATTTTCATCTAAAGAAGGTCATCTAAGGATTCCCAATTAAGTTTCCGACTGATATATCTACATAAGTTTTTGTTGATAGTCCTCCAGTATAATGGGGCTTTTTCTATACATTTGAAGTCAATTGTTGTACAGTATTTTTTGAGTATAGGCATCTTGGTAGCGTAGCAACTGCCTCTTGGTACGATTGGTAATCCTATAAGAATCCAAAAAGGGTGCAAATTCAGATATCTTGTGGAATAGAACCCAGCAACATACTCATCACTACATTGAACGAGTGACTCCCCCATTCCAACTATCACCACAATCGGTGTACAATCAATCTGTTGTCACCATGAAATTGTTACCCATAATTATAACTGCATGGCACTTATCTGTTGAGCTGAATTAAATAGAGAAAGGCTCAGACTAATGGACCATAGCTGTAGTATCAATATTGCAGACCTGTACAAATTCATACTAGACCTTGGTAGTGGCTTTTTGTGATTGTAGAGGTATTTGCTGATTGTAGGATGCAGTGAAATACATCCCTGGGCCTCAACCTTTGACTAGGTGCATTTACTAAGATCATAGGGGCACACCCTCCACATAGATCAGGACGATTCCAATATCCGCCTCAGAAAACATAATGGAACAATTCTGTTTCCTGTTCCATGGCCCACACATGCCCCTCCCCAATCTCACCATCACCCCTGCCTTTGATGCCACAAATACCTGAACTCAGATCTGGGCAATTCATGGAATTGTCCTTTTTGTGTTATTTTATCAAGGCCGTTTCATTTCTCTACTTTCCATAGATTTTCATTACTGATACCTCATAGATGATGCGCACACTTCAGTGACATCCTGAAAAAAGACGCATTAAATTGGCATTAAGAAGATGGCAAAATTTGGAAGAAAAGGTCTCTAATCCATGAAAGGCATGGTTGTAATTATGATGTTACGGCCACTTGTAATACTACATCTGTTTGTACATTGGATCTGGCCTGATGAAAAGAAGTGTAAGCCTATAATGGTTAAGGTTCGTGAGAATTAGTTTTATAGTTATAAGGCCCACCATATATTATGTTTGTATGTCAGTGAATGTATAATGCATTCTACTGCATCCTAAAGATGCAGATCGTGGTATACATGCAATGTGTGGTGATTATGGATGCACTCTTTGACTTTAGGGCCTAAATAAAGCACTTGGCTTCGCCTCGTGCTTTTATCTGGCCCTAAAGTCAACTTGTGCATCCATAATCATCATATATTACATTAATAAGTAGCAGAAATCGAGAAGGTGATCTATAAGGTTGATCCTTTTTATTTGATTTGCATGTGGAACTGTATGTCATCCCTGTTACGATTTTAAATACGTCATCCTTTTAAGACCCTTGGTGCTACTGACTGTTTTATTGAGAGTAGCAACTGGTTATTTGATTTTATGTGCGCTGTATTTGCAGTCCACAATTTTTTTTCAAAAAGGCCAGCTGACAGCCCCCTTCTTTTGGAGCCCTCTTCTACTTGAAATAAGCCCTGGAATGAGTGTATGAAACATGAAGGTTATCTTATGAACTATATTAGTTAGGACAGGTATGAAAAAGTTAACTTTCTTTTAAACGACAACTGCCCTTTTGATGCGTCGACCGCCAAAGGTCCTCAAGGTCGACTAGGGTTAGAACCCAAACCGAGCCTGGAACTAAGTGCCCCCCCCCCCCGATTCATCAACCACATCGACTGCAACTCATCTTGCTATGTATCCTGTTCCATCAACAGCTAAGGTTTAAGAATAGTATGTTTCTGGTAATAAGTTTATTATCTTTATCATGCACCCCTTTTTTTGTCTTCACCAAACTATACCACTTTAACCCTTATAATAAGGGCATATATATGATGATTAGACAGACACAAGTTGATTTTAGGGCATAATAAAGGCATCAGGCTGAAGGCCAAATGCCTTTATCAAGGCCCTAAAATCGATGAGTGGGAGCTCAATCAGAGGGGGAGCTCAATCCATGCAGAGGGGGGGGGGGCTCAATCCATGCAGCCCGGCTGAACACAAGAAAGGAAGTGCTTTGTGATAAACGTTCATGTACCATATCGATACAACAACCCCCTAGTTGTATCCCATAGGCTGGCAGTAAAACTGATGCAGTAATTTGAATTACCAGATGAAAATGCACTGGATCATGTCCATATCACCCGAACGCCTCCTAACCAGCACTGCAGGGTCTTTTAAAATAGTGTTGGGAGAAGCCTTTCAGTACACTGCAGGGTGTTGCTCCTATTGTAAAAAGAGCTGTGAGTATGTGCCCTCTTTTCTAAACAAGTCATGCACTGCTTCACCAAAGTACTTGCACTCACCACACCAGTCTCAGAAGTTGCCTGCCTTGTTTAGAACAGAGATAGCTGCACTATCAGGTACCTACTCATGTCACACACTCTATAGTAGATTATACTGACTGACTTCTCCCAACTAGGTACCTACTCAAAGGTGGCTTTTTAGCACCATACTTGAAATGACCAATTGTGAGCAACAAAAGGGACAGGTTATAGCTACATGAAAAGAAAGGACTGGAAACGAGGGCATTTTTAGCCAGCTCTTCCTTTTACTATAGGAGCAACACCCTGCAGATGCATTTGTGGTATATCTACTATCTATTGGCAAAAGATCTAGGTGGCAAATGCTATAATTTTTCATGTATTACAGTATTTTTGTGGCTTTAGAATTAGGTGTTTCACCTCGATATTACTAATATCTTCCTTCCTACTAATTACATCTAAATGCACATATAAAAATATTATTATAATAATTCATGTTCTCAGTAAGGTACTATGGTAATTCAATATTATCATTTAGTACCGATGTTGCACCAATGCATCATGCCCATCGGTCATCATGATGTATGGGTACTGCTAATTCGCCAGAGCTGCACTTATAAGCGCATCAGTCATCACACACCCAGAGATACCCAGAAAAATGGCAGTGTGGAGTAGGATAGTACCTACAAGGAACAGGTTGTCCATGTGCAATTGTGATTTCTATTCACTTTGACATTAAATGAATTTACATATATGTGCTGCTCTGAGACTCTTAAATAGAATATTCTGATTTTTGAATACTGATTCATGAACAAAAAAGAAAACACCTCTCTCAGTTTTACTCCCTATACTTTGGCTCTTCTCCTGATATCAAAAGATAAGTTATTCAGTTATTTATGACACAATGCTATTGTGGTACCTTGGTAATCAGTGAATCAAAAAAAATATTCAACGGCCCTAAATAGGTTGTGCAACAACCCCCAGGGAAGCCTGCACCCATTAGGCAGTTCGGCTATATGGTGGAACAGGTTGGTGGTGGTGCAGTGGCAGAAGGCCTGGTTGGCAGACAGGCAGCTATTTGGTTGTGGTATGGGGCGTGGTCTGGTGCACAGAGCCTGTATGGTGCCAGGCTTCAAGCACTACTACCAGCCTCCTCCAGTACCTCCTCATCATCGACCAGTGGCCGTCTGGGGTCCTGACACTGCTCCAGCAGCTAGCCTACCGCCCCACTACCCAATACTGCACCCTGGAGTAGCCATACAGGCCGCAATACACACAACCACTGTACTGCTCCCCACTCACCCTATTGAGCACTGCATGGTGAGTGGGGCTGGGTGTGAGATACTGGGTGCAGCTATAATAAGGGGACCACAGCAGGGGGTGGGTCACCTGTAGGTTAGCATATAGTGTAAGTGCTCCTCCAGTAGGTGCATAGAGGACTGTCTAGGTGTGTACATCACTATAATACCCCTGTGGCGTTGTACCACTCAGTCATACACCACACACTGCCTCCTGTACATATAACAGTGGTCTTACTGTGGGTGGGATGGGGACAGGTGTGTAGGGCTGGTGGTATTACAACTTCTACCTGGAGGCCACAAGGAGAGCTGCTGTACATGTACAGCACTATACTCCTATATATACTAACCTGTACACCACCCACCTGTATACTAAACCCTATACTTATAGCACAGACACATACTAATTCTACCAAAGGAGTCTCCATAAATCCATCCATCAAAGGGCTGCTGTAGAGACTGAGTGACTGAGTGAGAGCCCACTGTTACCCTGCCCCAACTGTCAACACACACATTCACACCCTAGGCACTGCCAGCTTTACTACCGCAGCCGTCAGACCCTGGCAGCCACCTACTGGAGACAGGGCTGCCAGCAGTGAGGCTGGCCTGGACTGTCAGCCCACAGCAGTGTGAAAGGAGGCTGGGAGATAGCAGACAGCCAAGGACAGCAGCAAACACAGCAGGCAGTCATACCACAGCAGTAAACTGTAGGAGGTTAAAGTGCCCATCCTAACCACCCCCAACCCAGCTGGGTTTGTGTATATACTACTAGCTGGGGGTTAGTGGGGTATATTATAGCAAGATGACAACAAATGGTGTATTGGGCTTTGAGCTGCGTGCTCTGACAGTTCTCACAGTCTGGTTAGGCTGTATCACCATCCTGGATGGTAAGGTGTACGTACACCAGCCCCTGGTAGAAGAGACCGGCAGGAGGACCCTGGACCTCACCGGCCATGGAGGAGATAAGGCCGGGAGCCTGCCACGTTCCCGCCGGTCTGCAGGGACAAGGGAGCCCGGGGCTGCAGGAGGGGGGTCAGGGGTGTTCCTCACTGAGAAGGGAGACAAGTTGGATGTGGACGTTACCAAACTTAACGATACCAAGCACAATGAGGCCATTGTACACTGGTCTGGACAGAAGAATAATGTAAGTTAACTTTTATTGATTACCATCATCAGTTGCATGTAATGTATAATGTCTTCATTACCCAACACTTCCAAGGAAAAGGAGCTAGATAATTAATGAATCATGATGCTATCTTAGGGAAAACCTGGGCCCAATCAATGTAGGTGCTTCTTCAAAACAGCATTAATACAGCAAATATTGAATTTTATAGAGAAGAGAAGATTTGAAAAGCAAGAGATAAAATAATGTAGCCTTTGTTACAAAGTTGTATCTATCATCCAAAAGTGCAATAATTTAGGGTTGTTTTGTAAGTAAGTTTGATCCATGGGCCCTAAAGTTAAGCAGTAGGACGATCAGGGCAGAAGCTGAGTGTGAAGACAATCAATAAGTATGCACTGAGTGATTTTTGTACAGGTGTGTTAATCAGGGTAATGGCCATCCAACAGGTGTCAACCCTTTCAAGGCAGCTCATGCATTAATGCTTCATGCCCTTTGGTCGTTATGACGTATGAATGCAGCCTAGGGGGGTTCTACTCACCAGAGCTACATTCATATATCATTCCAATCCTACAGGGTTGATACAACTCCAGAGGGTCATCATGTAGACTCGCCAGCACTTCATTGATGTATCATGACCACTAATGGGCATGCTGCACTAATGCATCAGCGGCCCTTCATGGGTTCACAGCTCTGTGTGAGGGTGCTAATCAGGGGAATCAATATGGGGCTCGTTGGGCTAATGGGGAAAGTAGAATAGACAATTGGCAGCAAATGGAATGGACCTGGGCCTTGGGATGAAGCTAAAAGGTGTAGGAGACGATGGCATGGGGGATGGTACATGTTAATGGCCCATATTGCCAGCATCAAACGCCAATATGTTCATGATTCACAAGTTTTGCAGAAAGTTCACGCGGATTGTCATGCCATGATAGTATAGGTTGGAGAGGCAGAGAGGCCATCGATACAAATACATGCTGCATGCAGGATTGATTCCAGTATCTGGTGATTGTTTTAAACTAACTCAAAGACTTTGCTATATATAGTACTGATCAATAAGGCTGATGCAAAGATACGGTATATTTGGAGGGATGGCCTGTGTTAGGCTGGAAAGGTAGGTGAGGAACAGTATACCGGTAGGTGAACGATTGATTGGACTTGCTTTATGGATGGCTGGGCTGCAGATAACATACATTTGGAATTTTGGATAGTTTTGATAGGGGGACATTGGGGTCATCAAGTTTGCAATGGTATTAATTGAGAAGTGGGGTATTTGGATTAGGGTCAGTGAGTGATTGCAAGTGGTAGCATTACAAAGACTTATTTTGTATTGATTTGACTCTGTAAGTCTGTGGTAAGCCGGCAGGGTTTTGTTGTCTAATAAATGGATTATTAGGAAGTATGTCTTTTTGGCATTTGTAAAAGGCATATATTGGTAAGTGGACGATTTGGATTGGCCACCTGAAAAGGAACACAACATTAGGGAGTGTACGATGGGTATTGGTAAGCTTACAAAGGGTATATATATATATATATATATATATATATATATATATATATATATATATATATATATATATATATATATATATACATAAACACACACACACATCACATTCAGTATTGTCTGTCTTGAATGGTTGTTTTGGACTGTTAAGTGAGTGGTGGGGATAGTAGGCTTACAGGGGTAATCTGGTCATTGTAATTGGGGTCAGTTAGTGTGTGTTGGAGGTTGGTAAGTTGGTAATAACGTGAATAGCTTGACAAAGAAAATATAGCCTATTAAAGTTTGTAATTGTGGTAGGTAAGTTGACAAAGGGTACCGTAGTGGGGCGTTTAAGCGCTGGGGTCTCATATAACTCAAATAAGTGCTGGGGGTACTGAAATCATTCTTAAGCACTAAATACAATATTTAAATAAGCGCCGGTCTCAAATAAGGACCGGGAGTACAAGGGTATTGAAATTAATGAGTGCCCGGGCGCTTAAACGGGCCATTACCTGATTACGGTAAATTGGTGAGAGGCTGATATAGCTTAGTAATGAGGTGTAAAAGGCTGTTATAGGCATTCAAAGAATAAGTGCATGGTTGTGGCTTCCTACATCAGTATATGGTTGATTGGGTTGTCAAGCGTACAAAGCCAAGTGGTTGCAGGTTGGTGAGTGGTGTTACTTTACAAGCTATCAAAGGTTAATTAGATAGCTGGCCAAACACATTTCTCATTACCTGCAGCTGTCAACACCGATATTAGTAGATAAGGAAGATAGTGGCAAGAGGTGGCTTCTGTAGTGGTAGGCTAATACAGGTAATTGATGTAGATAGTGTGGTAGATTGTGTGTAGGCATACGGACAATCAACAATGGGCTAATGGGCTTATACAGTGGTACCGACAGGTATACGTGGTAGGATGGGTATATAGGCTGATGGAGGCACCTAGAGACAAGTGGCCAACTTGCACAGATGGTGTTGTCAGTAAGTTATTTCTTCGCGCACAACGACTGCAAATTATAGTGTTATTCCTCGCTCAGACACTCTTGGTACGAGTTGAAGGGAGCATTTATGGATTGTTCAAAAATATCCTGTTGATGGCTTTATCCAAAACATTAAACATGGGACTGCATAGCGACTCATCTGTTCATGGCATGTCATCCTATTTGCAAGGCTGGTACCTATAAATGATCTTGTGAGAGATTCCGAGGACAGAACAACATTGCCACACACGGAGGATGAATATGAAACCTCGCTATGCCATTGTCGGCTATATGCCCGACCCATTTTTTCACATTTCACATTGTTCTTCATATGGTGGATCTGTGACTGCATCACCCCCTGATATATATGTAGATTGCGGCATGGTTAGTCTATTACTTCATGATTGTATTTGTAACATGACCATCTAACTATGATCATCTCCATCTTGGATCCATGTTGCCAAAAACCAAAGCATATGGCTACACTATTATGTCAAAGAGTGAAGGCATCCTGCCCTATCATTTTATATGGACAAAGTCGTATAAACCATGCAATTAAATGTCCATGCAACAAGAGGAGATGTGGTGAACAAGGGACATTTATAGTGCTGTACAAAAATCGACGCATATAATATCGACTAGATTC
Organism: Acholoe squamosa; assembly: GCA_949317995.1. Classification (NCBI taxonomy): domain Eukaryota; kingdom Metazoa; phylum Annelida; class Polychaeta; order Phyllodocida; family Polynoidae; genus Acholoe; species Acholoe squamosa. Next base: position 16,224,935 of record OX439043.1, on the reverse strand, counting down.
TACATGTTAATAAAAGGGGGTGTGGTAGGTACACTCTAAGAAATGACTGTTAAATCTACCAGACATCCAAACCGTAGAGTGAATCATCCTATTTGTGAGGCAGTGAAGCCGTGTGACTTCTACAATGAAGCCACAGGAAAAAGATACAGCAGAGGAATCTCTATGAAAATAACGATAAAAGCATTGTCCTTAAGTTGCTGTAGAATCGCCGTTATTTTGACGTCATACTTTTACAGTGTATTGACCAAAGTTTATTGCAATATTCCAGCGTAGGTGTGTGATTGCAGTAGGAGTTGAATTTGCACAAATAATTAATTGCAACCTTTCTAGTTCATATGGCTAGATAAAGCCAAAGCGTGGGTGGCTTGATGTGAAATTGACCATGACACTTTATTGTGGATCATCGTTTTTCCAATACACTAATAGTCAATGAGAAGGGAAAAGAGCTCAATATCAATGTATAGGCAGAAAAGGATCAGAAGCAACGTTTTCAATAACTTTGAATTGATTTAACTTAACTTTACTTATCTATTAGATATCATCTGGATACTCAAGATTATGTCATAAATGAAGGGAACAAAGATCTATACTAAGATTTACAATATACAAATCTGTAGAAGTTATTTGCATGTATGTATACCTGGAATATTTACAGGGACCATCCAATGTATTTCTCTCAATTCCTGTTTTATCCATAGTGCTCATCTAAAAACCAATCTCTTTATACCTACATTGCTTCTGTTCATGTGTAGGAACGAAATGAGAACCTTAATACAAAGAAAACACCAACTACCCTGTTTATTGTAGACCTATAACATTTCATGAGTTCAAACATATCTGGTTCAAATGAGGCAGCAAACACCAAATACTAAACATACATAAACAATGCCCTATACACACTTGAGGTAGGGGGGAGTCCCTGGTAGACTGAGCTTTATATACATTGTACACATACAACCACTACAGGGGTGTAAGAAAAGGGGGGGCAGGGGGAACCCGCCCCCCAATTATAAAGGAGGTGGGGCCTGAGTATGTTTGGGCCCCCCAAACAATTTACCAAGAATTCATAATAGATTGAACAAGAAGCTAACATTTTGCATCTCAAATTAGATTGATATAGTAATGGGATATGGAAAATGGGGGCCTGGACCTCAAATCAGATCGAAAATTCATCAAAAATTACTTTTCTATACAAATTTTATATACGTATGTATAGGCGCTATTGCGTTTGAGCCGACAGTTCAAGGTGCTCGAGGTGGGGCCCCCACTAGGTCCCCCAATGAAAATTTGCTTCCTACGCCTCTGCACTATCTATGTAACCGACCGCTATCTGAAGTACTACACATAGAGACTGACCATCCAAACACTCTCTGTGTAATGATGAACCCTATGTGGAGTATACCCATCCAACAACTATCTGTGTAGATAAACACTATTTGGGGACACTTTTCCATCAATGTGCTAGGGCACATAAGCAATGTTGATACACTTAATGTAAAGAGGAATCTCATGTGTCTTTAACTCTTCTTACTGATAACAGCTTTTTGACAACTGGATTTGATACAGATTGTGTAATACAGATAGTGGTTGGATGGTCAGCCTCCAACTGTAGTACTCATACTACCACTCCTCCTGTAGGCAGTGTAAGGTTATACACTAATACACAAACAAACCATGAACAGCAGCTGAAAGGCACAAGAAGCCCACAGTGTGGGTGTTAGCTTCACAGTTTACTATCCTGTTTTTGGGAATCTTTTTAACACTGACTAGCCTATTTTCATGTCACTTTAACCCCAATGTTACTCTCTGTCACATGTCACTTATACAGCCATGTCACCATGTCGAATTTAGGGGTCAGGGGCTATTGTGAGCTTAGGGCCATTTTCCACCACCCGATTTGGCAGTCCTATCGGCAGATAGATGTATCCATCGGTCGACAGAGATCCACACCCCACCATTGGATCCTATGGCAGCCCCAGCTGCCGACAGCACTCGTCTAGAGTTCTATCAGCTGCTAGAGAGACCAAATCGGGTGGTGTAAAACCAGCCTTATGGTTATTCATGTCAACTTCCACAAGGTTTGCAATTCTTGTTTACAACTATTTCATCATGTTATAAGGGCTTCATTTGTGTATAGTGGAGGCTCCACTACGCGATTTTTGGCTACATTCTCATGGAATGCTATCCCTATAGTGCCTAAGGTATAGGGTGTTCACCTTCCTATATTGTAAACATGAGATTCAAAATTGTATTTTAGGGGTCATTTCATGGGTGATCTCTCTCCTTGTGTGCCATATTTACAAACTAACCTTCACCTGCATAGACTCTGTGATTGGGTGGGAGTTCAATATAAAAACATCAAAATAACAAAACATAAATAACAACACAGCAGGCACACAGATCACAGGGTCTTGTACTGTAAAAATCAAACCTGTCTGATATTGAGTTGCATAGAGTCATCAGTGTGAAGTCTGCAATATTTATATTAGGTCAGCTTGATTTGGTAAACAAAAAATATCTTTTTGACAACACAAGCATGCCTGAAATTGCACACAATGACATCCCAACATAAACAAATGGCTCCTTTAACATACAATTTCTACCTTGCAATGATAACAAATGCCACTTTGAGTCTTTGTTTGAGTCTCATTTTGTGAGAATAGCTCCGATTCTCTGCAAAAATCGCGTAGTGGAGCCTCACCTTATAGTAAGTATTGTGAATTCTGGCACTTACATATCGGCCACTGATTTAATGATTTCCAGATGAGCATTCAGCTCTCCATTTGATTAAAGAAGGAGCCCAACCATTAGTTTCCTTACTTCACCATTTACCTTAAGCCCGGGGTCCTCAAGTCATTTTAAATGATTAGAGAAGCTGCTATCATCTTGATAGCCTTGAGGAGGAGATGGGACAAAAGCAGGAGGCTGTTAGGTGCAGGCAGTTCCAGTTCCGGCCCAAACTACCCCACTACCGCCACAAAACAACAAAATTAGTTCTCTGGGAATAACCCTTCAAGGCCCACATAAGGCTTTAATTCATGCTCTAAGAAAGAATCATTGAATACCGGGCATCTTCATCAAACTGAACAGTGAGCTGCCTTAATCCTATTGCAGTAAAGTATGATATACCATTTTATTATTCCATAAATTCTAACATATTATTGTATTAATCAAAGAATATCTATGAAATTAATACATAGGTTGGTTCTAAGAGCTATAAGAGCGCTCAAACTTTGTATAAGAGCGTTCATGCCCCACTGCACACCAGCCAGGTCGGTTACAACACACTTTTTGACATCAAAGGCTCCGACCTAATGGTTCACTGCACAATATAATAAAAATGAGGGTCTCAGTGTGCGACCTCATGGTTCAGTGCACAAACTAATAACTTTTAAGTGAATGCAACCGGCCGTCACGGGTGCCTGAGCACCGCTGACGCCGTCATGAGTGTCTGAGCACTCTAATAACTGAACAATGGGTTACATAAGCATGACGCCATAACCGTCCGGTCGCTCTAGCGTCGCTCCTGAGCAAGCTAGGTCAAATATCAAGGCAGTTATGGAAAGCCCATAATTAGACGGTCAAAATGAGCCCAAGATCAAGGCGTAACTCCCATTATTAAGGAAGTTACGCCAGGGAGACTGAATCAACCTCCGAGTGCACTACAGACAAACCAGCGCAAGTTACGCGCCTATCAAGCGGGCAGTTTAAACTTGGCATATTCAACTCTGCGCATGCGCAAAATGGCGGTTGTAGCTGCGTAAACTTCCGAGATATGGGGGTTTGAAGTTACACAACCGACCAAGACAATGGGGGACACAGCGGCGCCCATGGGGGTCCTTTGTGCACCCAGTGACACATGAAAGACTCCCCTCTAACAATTGCAGAGTTAGGCAGATGCTACTGGCCCCAGTCAGTCTGGAGGTGCTTTTCCAAGATTTGCTACAAATAGCCTGGCTGCACCTCCTAGAGGACAGAACACCAAGAACCGCTCTAGAGGTAACATCTCCAGTCATCTCCTGCTACCTGCTATACCACTGCACTATGGTGAAACTATGCTAGACAGGCATTGGTTTCTATCATTAGTGGCCAGAGGGTATCTTCCTCAAGACTTCCACCAGAGGGTAAAGTTATTCATTATTACATTATTCCTCTAAGCAGCAGGTCAGGAGCTAGGTGTGGGAACCCACCTAGAACTATGCTGGACATTGTATCATTATTACCTCACAGGTGGAGTGGAACAGAACATTATACTTTATAAATTACTGTGTATTTACTGTATGTACAAATTACCTACATACTAACTACTGTATGATTGATATTTCTTACATGTTGCCTAAAGCTGAATAAACCAGTGACAACTGGAAATAACACTATTTTATGAGAGCTTAATGTATTTACACTATATACCACTAGTCTTATGATATTTCTCATATGACAACTTGATCATGCACAATAACCAGTATGACAAAAGCAATGAAGGCCCAGCAATGAAGCCCCAGATGGCAGTATAGTTAAGCACAGTGACAAAAGGATCTTCTATGAAAATAAAAAAAAACAATCCCTGGTGATTTTGGGACAAGGAGTTCACCATAATTATTTTACAGCACTAGATTGTGTTGTCATAATGCATGAATACAGCCAAGATGAATAACTTGGTGAGATCCATTCATCTTAACAAGTCTGGCTTGACATATAGGTATGCTCCAATGCAGTGTTTGCATGTACAGCACATTGGTGGATAATAATGACTACACTTCATAATACTGAAGGCACCAGAGGTGGCCCTTAAATAATTAATCAGTGGAATTCATCGACAAAGTTCAATGTGTCTTCCAACAAGCAGTCATTAAAGAACAGAATTTACGGGACATCTACCTTCTAAACGTGTATTCTCTTTAACAGTTGTACTTTTAGGCCTAATGATACTGTCAAACAACAACATACATGTGAGAGATTGGAAGAAAATTATATTTACTTTCACCCCCCCCCCCTCATTTTAGCGTTTGGTTTCAACCTCATAGGCCATCACCCGTTTTAACATGATATGCTCTCCACCAGTCAGAGATCCAGAGACAAGCATTCTCGTGGCTGACTTCTTATGTGGTTTGATTGATTGGGCCTATTGATTACTGTGCGAATTACATATAGGCCCATAGAACCATGTTTAGAAACCTACATTCGTCTCAGGAAGCGCAGATTTTGGGAACGTTCTACAATTATGTCACTGTTATTTAGGCATTTTTCAGGACCCTTGTCACTGTTTTTGCATGAAACATATAGTCAGACTGGTCGTAGGGAGATTAGAGCTACGACGCGACTTTTCGGCCGGAAAATCGGGGATAAAATCGTACAGTATGGCATAGTCCTAGGACCCAATAAATTGGCCAAAATCTCACGATTTTAAAATCATGGAAGTTTGGTGTGCACAACTTTAAAAAATCGTGGTAAAATCGCGTCGTAGTCGTGGAATTTTTGTCGTAGTCGTGGCTTGCCTACGACCAGTCTGACCAGCCCTAAGCCAAAGACCCCCCACCCCCTAAGCAGTGACGTAATTGTTGGACGTTCCCTTGGTAGTTAGCTTCACGTAGGCCTATCACCTATAGGTAGACCTATCTCTCCTGTAGGGCAAGTGACAAGTTTCCATTATTCTCACAAAGTCGTCAGTAAAGATACCCAGATTATCGCCATCACTTGACACCATTCTGCAGGCTGTGATTGCCCCCCTTGGGGCAAGTAACGGTGTATCATTACCTGTTGGGGAGTGGTCCATATTTATTTTATCAACAGGAGGGGTGGGCGGTGGGTTTTAGGGGGGGGGGCATACAACTTGTGACTCTCCCTGAGGGAGTGGGGACTATGGACCCTTTAGAGATGGGGGCATAAAAGATTCAGCCTCTTATTAGCAAAAAAGGCACAGGGGCTTCTACATGTATAGATCAAAGACGGACATGGAAAGAGTTGTAAAAAATTTGACCATCATCAATGGGTGTGTGTGAAAATGTTCATGTATCCCTCAAAAACTAATTCACCACCACCCCCTAGTTGATAAATAATGACCACTCCCTTACGACTGACCCTAAGGGGGGATGTCGTGATCTGAGACGGTGGCAAGGAGATTATTATTCATGCACTGCAGGTGGCGGGGCCCATGTCAGAATATTATGTGAAAAGAATATCTAGAGGACTTTCCTCCTGGGAAGATAGGTCCCCTAATTCTATGTTTCCAAGGGCATTTTCAAGAGTAAATAAATTTATGTTTTATCTATTGTAGCTCCTGCTTCAGTGACAGTGAGCTACAGTGCATTCATTAGAAAAGAATCATTTATTGATCATATCGATTGATAAGCCTTTTTGAAAGAGTTTAACTACCAGTGAAACCTCTCACGCTTCAAACAACACCAGAATACATGTATCGACAAGTAGATCTATGCACACTACGTGAATTAAGGTGGCTGGCGGGGATTGTTAGTTCAGCATTTGGACACCAGGGGTCTCTGTGTTACATTGGCATTATGAATAAATGAAATATGCAAAATACAGGAAGGCTTGTCATGGATTTGAACCCTTGATCTTCTGTGAGTAAGGCAGAGACATTACATATGAGCCATGGGGGCTGCTGTATCTGACTACCTAGAAAAGAATATAATAAACTACTGTAGTGTCCCGTATAAGTGCCCGGGTGCTCATCTATTTCAAACCTACTGTACCCCCGGCGCTTATATGGGACAGGCACTTATTTGAATACTGTTTTTAGTGGTTAAGGCCGGGGGTTAAGGTTAATTTCAATACTCCTATGGCCCCGGCATTTATTCTAGACCAGCACTTATTTGAGACCCCGGCGCTTAAACGGGCCATTAGGTCACTGTTCTAACCATATCCTTGCATTTATTATTTCAATCATCCAAAGCCTTAGAAATATGCCCGGGACCCTACTTCAATATTGTATCTACTGAAAAGAGATGCCTACAAACTGACGTTTTCATTTGAGCTAAGTGCTGTTTAATAAGGGAGTAAATGTATCATTTAATGTAAATATAAGTACCATATTTGGGAGTGGTTTCACCATCCCACCTTTGATCCCACCTTTACTCCCACTAATGTATGCACAGATAGGTGTCATGGTCAAGTGACCAGGGCTCTGATTGGTCCATACACCTGTAGAGGTGAGTGTCATGGTCCAGTGCACACACAAGGGTACTAAGATCCCAGTACATCCAAAGACTGTGCGTGGTATCACAATCTTAGTACAGTCTAAAATCAGACTGTTGTACTATGATCCTGGTGTATCCCAACAAGATAGTCTCGTTCCCAACCTAGTCAGGGGCTATTGTGAGCTTAGGGCCATTTTCCACCACCCGATTTGGTAGTCCTATCCGAAGATAGATGTATCCATTGGTCAACAGAGACCCACACCCCACCATTGGATCCTATGGCAGCCCCAGCTGCCGACTGCACTCGTCTACAGTTCTATCAGCCGCTAGAGGGACCCAATCAGACGGTGTAAAACCAGCCTTAGGCTAATTCATGTAAACTTCCACAAGGTTTGCAATTATTGTTTACAATTATTTCATCGTGTTATAGGTGCTTCGTTTGTGTATAGTAGAGGCTCCACAAGCGATCTTTTGCTACATTTTCATGGAATGTTATCCCTATAGTGCCTAAGGTATAGGGTGTTCACCTTCCCATATTGTAAACATGAGATTTCAGGGGTCATTTCATGGGTGATCTCTCTCCTTGTGTGTCATATTTAAAAACTAACCTACACCTGCATAGACTCTGTGATTGGGTGGGAGTTCAATATATAAACATCAACACAGCAAAATATAAATAACAACACAGCAGTTACACAGATCACAGGGTCTTGTACTGTAAAAATCAAACCGGTCTGATATTGAGTTGCATAGAGTCATCAGTGTTAAAGTCTGCCATATTTACATTAGGTCAGCTTGATTTGGTAAACAAAAATATCTTTTTGACAACACAAGCATGCCTGAGATTGCACACAATGACATCCCAACATAAACAAATGGCTCCTTTAACATACGATTTCTACCTTGCAATGATCACAAATGCCACTTTGAGTCTTTGTTTGAGTCTCCTTTTGTGAGAATAGCTCTGATTCTCTGCAAAAATTATGTAGTGGAGCCTCACCTTATAGTAGGCCTAAGTATTGTGAATTCTGGCACTTACATATCTGCCGCTGATTTAATGATTTCCGGACGAGCATTCAGCTCTCCATTTAATTGAAGAAGGAGCCCAACCATTAGTTTCCTTACTTCAACATTTACCTCAAGCCCGGGGTCCTTAAGTCATTTTAGATGATTAGAGAAGCTGCTATCATCTTGACTACACAATGGGGACTATGGACCCTTTAGCGATGGGGGCATAAAAGATTCAGCCTCTTATTAGGGAGCGTTCATTATTTATGGCAGGGGGCGGGTGAGCAAATGAGGGGGGGGTCAAAATTTTTAGGGGTATTCAGAGGGGGGGGGGGTCATTTTTTTTCAGCCTATTGTGAGAGGGGGGGTCATTTTTTTTCAACCTATTCCTGAGGGGCGGCGCAATTCCTTTTTTTGGGGTATTCGCCAACACAATGTAAAATTTCACAACACAACACGATTTTTTTTCGCGACACGTCGCGAAGTTCACAATTCTCCACCAAGTAATAGTACTTGTTAATGATTGCAGCCACAATTTTGCCCAACATTTTCTCATTACCTATTATTCATATCCATTTAATCATGTTGGTGCAAACTATAAAAACAGATTAATTGGTCGTAATAACAAAGGGCGACGGTGCGTCTCTGTCCGGAGACCCAAGGCCCTCGGTCCGAGGGCTGGGCCAGTAGTACAGGAGAGAAAGAATCGTGCCAATGAAAGGAACTGAGTTCCCCGACCGTCCTTGGTCTCGAATTGCTGCTGACTTCTGTTATCATGTTGGAACAAACTACCTAGTAGTTGTTGACTACTATTTAAGGGATATTGAGACAAGCAAAGTCACTAAAGGAGTTGACGCCGCAGAGACTGTCGCCAAACTTAAGAAAATATTTGTTCATCAGGGCATCCCCGTTATACTTGTCACAGACAATGGACCTCAGTTCAGTGCAAGAGACTTTGCAAACTTTGTAGATGAGTGGAAATTTGTGCATGTAACATCTTCGCTGAGATATCCAGTCAAATGGTGAGGCCGAGCAAGCCGTACAGACAGTCAGAGGTATTCTCAACAAAGCTACTGATGTGGACTTTATAGCATTATTAATGTACCGAAACACACCACTCCATAATGGCTTCTCACCAGCGCAACTAAATATGGGCAGGAAATTAAAGACCAGAGTCCCCTGCTATCCATCTGAACTCTTACCAAGCACACCAGACCCGGTTGTTGTACGAAAAAAGGAGAGGATGTACAGAGCCAGTATGAAACTGAACTATGACCAACGACACCGTGTGAAAGAAGCCGGAGAGTTATCAGCAGGTGACAAAGTGTGGCTCCCTGATCTCAAGACTCATGGCACAATTGTAGGCAAAGCCAATGGACCGAGATCATATGTCATCTCAACCCCAACAGGCCTCCTGAGGCAAAACCGCTGTATGACTAGAAATGTTGGACTACCACCTGCTACACTACCAATACCAGGTCCACCTAATACAGGACCTATTCCAGCAGTTCATCCTCCTACACCAAGACGTGACATACCATCACATGCAGTCACCCCTAGGGTTGACTCACCTGACAAACCAACACTGAGGATTGATCAGCCAGGTGCCCCTTCATATGTGAATGAACCTGATGACCCGCCAGGGGCTGATATTACTGAGCCTCGTAGGTCTGGGAGAGCCAGATCTGCACCTAAGCGTCTGATTGAAAACATGTGAAAGACTCAATGAGATATCAGTTTAGTTTAACTTGAGAGATAATTTCATAGCAAGATACTAGCTATAATCATGTTCTTATTTGGTTGATAAGTATTATTCATTCATGAACATTTCAAGACAAAGAGATTGATAAGTGAGCTACTCATTTTGATCGATAGGTATTATTCATCTATGAACATTTCAAGACAAAGAGACTAATAAGTGAACTTCTCATTTTCCAAAAAAAAGGGAGATGTGGTATGACCGGTATGCCTATATGGTGCTGCCACCAGTGACTGTGTGGGGAACTAAAAAGTAAAGTGAGTGGGTTGAGTGGGACACAACTTTGGGGGTTTAGGAAGCGGAGATCAGCATGTCAACATGTGGCTGAAACTGAATTTGTAACACTACAAGTCTACTCTACATTAAAGAACTTCAAGAACTAATCTTCTAAATGTTTGCTCAATAGAGTATCCAACAATTGCCGAAGGCGATCAACCCAGCCTGAGGACCGAGGGCCTTGGGTTTCCGGAACAGAGACAAACCGGAGCCCTTTGTTTACGTTCTGACACAAGAAAAAGCTTTGGTTTTCCTTAAAATAATTCACAAATAAGACAGAAAAGCCACAAACAGGAAGTGAGACCGGAAGTGCTTTTATGGGTCCCCTGACCCAACATGCGCTCTCAACCAATCAGATTGCAGGAAAGGCGACCCAACTGCACTCGAGTGTTAGAACAACTTGCTTACATCACTAGACCTGGTGCTCCTTTAGACGTTGCTTAAAGGTGCTCATGATTATATTTTTAAAATTCAATAGTACCTCCCATATATAACGTGTGATTTGTGGATAAGGCACACTGTAGGAGCAAATTCAAAAGATCAAATGAGAATATGAAGTTGGCTCCAGAAATTCCAAAAACATTCTTGGGAGATACTCTCATACTCCATTATTATTGCTCCCATGCTGTACTACTTAACTAATGTGGTACAGTAATAAAAATGTATTCTCTTGCATGAAGTTTGTATTTAGGAATGTTTTAGTCCTGACTACCATAATGTCTTGCATATAAGGCGTGTCTTAGGCCTATGTGCGAATCAGAGCCCAGGTGCGCCTTATAGGATCAGCCTGAGTTAAGGGCGCATCTTATACGTGGGGTTTATTCAAATATCATTTGATACATAAAATGATTTACCCTGAAAAACATTTAAATAGCCCCCCACCTCCATCAAACCTATGGGTAAAGCTAATGAATGCTGTAAAGGTGTTGGGCAGTATCAGCTCCCCTCCAACCCTACCAGTACTCTATGGTGGCCATAGCTTTTCACACCTTCCCATGTGACACTCACACCATCCAATGCCACCCTCACTCCATCCCATGCCGCCCTCACACCCTCCAATGTTGCGTTAACACCTTAGCAAGGCTTTCCCCACAACTTAGGCCTATTCAATGTACATGTAGGTTGGCTTTTACCAAGGGAGGCTATGTCTTACAGCATATGTCAAAAGGTTGGGGTGCACCTTATACAAGGGTTTTTTAAAATATTAATCCAGAAGCAGTAGGTGTGCCTTATATGCAAAACACACATCCCTGAGTTAGGGGTGCACCTTATACATGAGCTCCGCCTTATATATGCGGGAGATTACGGTAAACTTCATTTTCAATAATCTTGGTGGCCAAAAGAGATCGCAAAGCACATTTTTCTGTAATTCCAATTACCATTTTCTTATTCCATGTACCGGGTAATTAGTTCAGGGTGTCAGGAGCAGTGAACCATTATCAAATCACCTTATCATCTTATATCTGGCACAAGGGTCTTCTGTCAAGAAAGAGAGAATGGTAAACATTCTCCAATCTGTTGTGGACCATCAGAGTAGATGACAGCAGTGGCTTCCTAGAAGTATACATAGAAAAGCATGTCTCTTGAGCTGAGAGGTGCCAGCAAAGTTCTCGGTGGTAAAAAAGTCACCTACTATAATCACAGCAACTACTGATCAGAACCTCCAGTTTCTAACCCTTAGTTTCACTTTTGAAATAAATGCTTTTGCGATTGATATCCATCACACCTACTAAATTAATGTTAAAAAATGAGATCAGAATGAAATTGAAACACTAGAAAAATCTCAAAAAGTTTGTCTTTGTATGCGCAAATTTTGAAAAGACAGCTGCAAGTGCTTCAATCACTACAGTTAGTCAGGAATAGGTTGCATGATATAGCTGGCTAAGACATCCTGTATTTCCCTGTGTATTACTAAAAGCCTGTACGGGCTTGTAAACACACTTAAGTGGCATATTTACCAGGATTATAAACAGGGCAGGCTTATACACAGGGCAGGCTTATATTTCTCTACATGAAATAATGAGGGAGTGGCAAACAGTTTGCTCAAGACTTATCTATGGTTTGTACATCATTCTTTAGACATTTTCTATAAACCTTTATCTTTCTTTGCATGAAATATAAGGGTAGCGGAAATTGATATAGCTGAAAAAACATATAAATACCATATGTTGAAGTATGGTAATGGTCCAAAATGCTTTTTCATTGAGCACAGAGGCCATACACAGGGAAATATAGTACCCACTTAAACTGCATCAGTAGTGGCCCATGCTAGTGCCCCCTATGGAGGAGCCTTAAAAATAGGTACTTTTTATACAGATGTCAATCAATCAATGGCAGGGTATTCACATTTCAATTTTTCAAAAGATCGGAACCATTTTGAAAAAGGCTTTGCATTTATACAAAATGAAAGCTGGCTAACGGCTGATAGCTTTTACGACATTCTACAACGGCCACCCCATTTTTAACATAATAATTGGAATGGTTTAAATTCAGGTAGAATACACTTTAGCTGGCGCACATCTTGCTGCACATTAGGATTAGCATAGGGTTAGCATTAGGGTAGCTAAAGGGTTCACTTAATTCAGCACCGGCTAAAGTGCATTAGTCACTCAATTTCTCCTAATATGACAGGAATGAAGAGACCTGATGTACACAGACTTTGTTGAACATGGTTAAATGTATAAGATAATGTGATGGGAATCATTTTCTTTCAATCAGTTCTAAGGGGGGGGGTCATTTTTTTTCAACCCATTCCTAAGGGGGGGTCACTTTTTTTCAACCTATTCCCAGGGGGGGGGTCATTTTTTTTTACGTATTCGTTCTGCCAGATTGGCACCCCCCCCCCCTGCCATAAATAATGAACGCTCCCTTAGCAAAAAGGCACAGGGGCTTCTACATGTATAGATCAAAGACGAACATGGAAAGAGTTGTAAAAATTTTGACCGTCATCAATGGGTGTGTGTGAAAATGTTCACGTATCCCTCGAAAACTAACTCACCACCACCCCCCAGTCAAGAAATAATGACCACTCCCTTACAGGGCTGCGTCCACTGCGACGGATAGACCATCCGTCTCCCTTCATCCGTGTTTTGCTCCATAGAAAACAATGATAAAATCGACGGATGAAACCGACGGATGGTCCATCCATTGGCAGTGGATGCACCCCTTATGACTGACCCTAAGGGGGAATGTCGTGATCTGAGACATCCCCTACTTATCTACTGAAAAGAGATGCTGAAAATCTAAGTGCTGAAGGAGGTATGATAAAAATTAATTACTTTTGGATATGAATCTGGGGATTTATGTAAAAAATCAATATATGATCCTATATAGGGTTGAATCTTCTGCATCTCAAAAATATGCATTGGACCCCCCCTACTATTTTTGCACATATAAAAAGTACAAATCAGTATGGGATTCTGGTGTGAATATGGCGAAAACCTAATTACTTTTAGTCTATCCCCGCCAGCCACCTTAACGTAATTAGATAAGACTGACCACCCACTCACCAAACGTGTACAAATGTCAAAAATCGCGAGGCACCACCGAGGTTCGAACTCGGGCTCCTGGATTCAAAGTCCAATGTGCTCACCACTACACCATGGCGCCGTACATGGTTGCAGGCGTGGCCCAGTCATAGATAACCTGCATAGGTATGTGTGTGCTATTGTCCCATCACTTTCAGATATTAGGTCTACCCTTCATATGATTAGGGAGGTTTAGCAACAACGACGTACGTCCCCCGTAGTTCATTCAACACAGACGTACCAGTGCTGTAGGTATGCTGTACGTCTGCGTTTTATTGCTTATGTAGTCGGCGCTAAACCTCCGTAGTATAGGCCAAATAGAAATGCTTTCCTGCATGTATAGATCTAAATGTATTTCAGTGCACTATAGCGTTTGCTTAATGTCTTGGTGATTAAAGGTAGACTCTCAAATTTGATGAACATTGTATCCCGATTGTGGATAATCAATTAAGGGGCAGTGCGAAGCTGGCCATCCCTCCACTTGTATAGGGCTAGGCTTTATGGGGGGGGAAGGGGGCCTACCGCATATCTTCGCATATAAGCGCTGGTTCCTAATACACGCTGGGAGTAGGGCTCTAATGTGTTGGTGAAATCGCCTAATTAGACTTCGAAGAGAACAAGAATTTGTCGTACGTGACGGCTGGGGGGTAATTAGCCTCCAAATCTCAGGATGGTAATTCAAATGGAGTGAAAATTCATGAAGAGAGTGAAATTTGTAATTCTCACCAAGATTTACTCTCCCTTCAAGACGAGACATGCATGTCTGAGAATCCTCCTTTAAAATTCTCTCTTCAGAAAAGGAGTGTGTGATTCATAAAGAATCACCTGAGAATGTTAAATTCACTGTATTCCTATACCCTTCAGAATACTTGCCGGACAAAATGTTTACAGGATTTAAGTCGGATAAGTATCACACCCCATTGCACTCAGGAAACTTGCATGAAAATGCACACATCTACAAGTAAGAATATTCACTGAACTTTCTTAATTAGGTTTCAGGATGGTCAATGACACCGACACGGTAGTTCTAAGTACATGGGGCATATCATTAATTGACATCCAGGTTTGTTTTTAATCAATATCTAGTTGTCCCCGCGGTTTCTAGTGTCCCCTATCATTGACAACGTAGGTCTACTTCTCTACTGACAAAATTTAATTATGACCTTAGAAATAATTATCTTTCCTGGCTAATCACTTGTTGAGATCACCAGTGCCTGTTAATTAGCTTCATTATAACTTCATTGGGAGTTACGAGTTCAATGGGACTTCATTATAATAATTATATTATCTACGATTTTTGATCCAGCTCGTGTCCTTAGGGGAAAGCAATACCCAAAAGACCAACATCCTTTATGATAGATATAATAAAGTACACCCACCTGCTCAGCTATAGTCTATTGTTAACGTCATACCTCACGTATAAGCTGCATCCTGCCTGCATATAAGGGGCATCATGAATGGAAGGCATTGCGAAACTGGGGCTTGATTCTGGACAGCTTAGCACTGTTCTATAGTACCATATCCTCTGCTATAAGGTGAACCCCTCACTTTGAGAAATCCTGTGAGGCTCAGCACATCCTCGCGCCATTTTTATATATATATATATATATATATATATATTATATATATTATATATATTATATATATATATATATATATATATATATATATATATATATATACAGAGGGCGATATTTTGCATCACCTTCTTTGTAGAGCCCATAGTGGTGATATGTAAAAGGCACGGCAGGTCTATTAGATATTGACGACCTTATCTAAATGCTCTGCTTTATCCATTTACGTATCACATAGGGACCTTTATGTGTTATGCCGAATAATCATCGTGATGAGTAAATGCAGTCAAGCATAATTATATGCATCATGTAGATTCTACGGGGTTGATCCATCCCCGAAGGGTCGGCATGATGCACCGATGCAGGACTGGCGAGCAGACTAGCCAGTGCTGCATTAGTGCATCATGCCGACAAAGGAACATTATACCCTTAAAGAGCTATAGTATAAAGGAGCTGCGATGTAGTCTACAAAGCCGGCTGTGGGTGACAGATCCAGCCCTGGATATTGGGGATCACGCAGGGAGCCAGACAGGCTCACAAACAAATCTCAGCAAGGCTTCTATGATATAAACATGTAGGTGTATAGGGACTGAATGATGGTGGTGGTGGGTGTGTGCGTGTGTAGGCCCTGCTAGCAAAACTCATCCAAATGATGTCTTTATTACGTAAATAAGATGGATTTTCACGTAAAAATGATATAAAATGAACAAGCTGTGCTAGCTGGGGGATGGGTTGGTGGTATAGGCATGGTATGGGATGTAGGCTATAGCCCAAACTTCTGAAACAGCAGGGTGCTTCCTATAATAGTATGTGATAATACAAATGACTTTATTGTGAAAAGAAATCTTGTAAATAGCTAGTTATTTTTCTTTCCTTACCATCTTTTTAAATCAAGAATCAAGAGCGTTCCCTGGTTGATCTTATACAGGTGGGTCTAAGTGTTTAGGGAGCAGAGCCATTGCTAGTACAAAACAAATTAGCTAGGTGGCTCAAGTAGTCGGGGGCTAGATTAGCAGTTGGCCTCTTTGTACAGTTTACTTTGGTTGGCCCTTCCTAATAGTCTATATAAAGCTATATTCTAAAAATATATACCTTTGGATAGCAAATACTTTAAACTTAAACAATATATTATATGGACTTAATACTTCAAAAACAGGAGAAATTAAACTTTAGAAGTTTTCTAAGGGGGCACATATATAATCATGGCTGAGTAAAACCAAGCCATTGTCTCCCCATCAGGCTAATCCCCTCCATTCACACCTAAAACAATGGACAGGTACTTAAGGTGATTAAGATAGAGGCAGGGGAAGCTTATCAGTCTTATCAATTCCCATTGTTTTCTGTGGGTGGAGGGGAAGATAAGAGATTACCCACAATCCTCTGCCAGATCCAAAATGGTCATCGGGGGTCAGTTACGTAACTGATTTCAAGATGGCCACCTCCATACAGGAATGGCTCTATTCCCTATATATCTTATAAATAGATCATAAATAAAGCCTCAATTAGAGATGTCTCATTTCTCTTTGAACATACATTATTTAGAAAGCTTCTAGCAGTCTAGTAGAAGACAGGTGCAACCCACCAAATGAATATCTTATACCCACCGCCATGCATAGCATACACATGCAATCTTCTATTCATGTACTCAATATCTTACACTGCACTAATATGTGAGCCAGCAAGCAGAAATGGGGGTTCCTGCGGGATTTAGGACCTGTTTGAGCCACCAGGGGGCATCATTATTGGCTAGAATAGGAAAAATATGCCTAAAACTGTTTTTGGGTACTTTTTCATGGAGAATTCAATGATTTTTGATAAAACGTTCTATTTTGGGTGGAAAGGTTCAAAACAAGGCATGTAAAAAAATGTTTTTGGTCCTAAATAGGCATTTTTTGTTGAATTATGTTGCCATGGAAACTTGATTTTCATTCTAAATAGGAAAATCAATTATCTCATTTGAAGGGAAGGTTTCACCAGGTTTACGAAAATACCATTTTCAAGAGATCAAAAGTTATGGGCATAAGAATTAAAGAATTATGCTTATTTAGATAATTAGCATAAATTATGCTTATTTTAGATGTATCTCATGACCAATTAGATGCAGATCTTATTGCCATTCAGGAAATGGTCATAACTACCCATATTAAGCAAGCCATTCCTCTAAGACTAACAGGAGTATCTTCTTTTGCAATATATCACTGAAAAGCGAGTGATCTGAATTTTAAAGGTGACTTTTAGCACGGAGCACCCTTTCTCCTTGCCTCTACACCTATATGGTATCTCTGTAGTACTAATGAACCAGACTATTATAAATAGAAAAGACCAACACAGATCCAAAGAAATGTGGAAAAAAGCATAGGAATAGAAAAAAAAAGGAGAATGCCAGCTACTCTGTGAGTAGTGAGTGGCGTATGGGAAATCAATCAGAGATTGGGGCCATTTGGACACGTGCCACACATCTACAACTGGTGCACCTTTACTGCTGCCAACCGCCATGTCATCCTTTGTGATACCATATGTGTCCAGAATGTATCACGAGCAATCCTATCGTGTTGCTGGGGGTCATTGCACAACTCTGGACAGCATGTGCACTTCTTAAGGGAAACATTTCTTTTTCTTTTCTTTTCTTTTCTTTTCTTTTCTTTCTTTCTGTCTTTTCTTTCTTTCTTTCTTTCTTTCTTTCCTTGCTTGCTTGCTTGCTTCCTTGCTTCATTCTTTCTTTCTTCCTTTCTTTCTTTCCTTTGTGTCATTATTGCAACGTATAAGGTTCAGAGACAAAATTAGAGAGCATAAGCAAATGGGTTATAATATGTACTTTTTATCATCCACTCCCTCCCTTCTACTTATGACTGATTAACTTGATGGTTAACATAAATTATCTCCATGACTCAAATCTCCAATACAGATATCTGTAACAAATTCTGTTACGATTATATAGTAGTGTAGCGTTCTACCCCTCGATGTTATATCGAATCTTTCGATAAACAACGAAGAACAACTATTCAGGTTCCAGTTAAAACTTTATTGTCTAATAACACATAGGCATCAGCCGTTCTCGATCACAGTTACAGGTGGCAGAGTTTGAACTCTATTGCAGGTTCGACACTAGGCCTTCTAGTGTCTAGAGTTAATATTCCACATGAACCCCCTCTGTGCAGGAGCACAGAGGAGTATTAGAATATGGTAGCCGGGCAGCCGCCGACCATTGCTCACAATGGTCAGTCGGGGCTGGACTGACCCTGAGGAAGGCCGTACAACGGCCTTATATACACCGGAGTCGAGGGCCACGTGACCAAGTGGTGACGTGGCGCTGGACTCCAGCGCCCCCAGGCGTCGGGTAATAGAGGTGCTCTCGACGTCGCCCACGAGGACCACGAAGGTACCTCGAAGATGACGCGGGACCACCACAGTAGTTATAAGGATGGAAATCTTTTCAGTGCCATCTTAACTACATGTATGTGTCCATGGCTTAGCTTTAGCAGATTCATTCTGGTTATAACTCCTCATACTCATTCTGAGGATTCCCTTTTCATAAGGTAAATCACATTTTTTCATGTCACTGCACTGAAAACATGGAAGATCCGAAACTAGTCAGCGGTGACCACTTTAGGTCCTCAAGTTGATGATACCTAAAACTACAACTTTAGGTAGTCAAAATGACGACTTAACCCCTAGGTGCCCAAGCGCGCTTTAAAGTGCGGTTTTGTGCTTAAAATGGGGCTAAAATACATGTGTATTGAAGTTAACTATCATCCAGATACTTCTACTGGGCCAATCTGCAAAGGGCACATTCCATGTTAAGTAGGGAACTGCTGTCCAGGGAAGTTTATGTGCCATAGTACATTTAAAAATCAGTTTTTACTAACTTTTTGGAATTTTTTAGGATTTCTAGAACTAATTAAAGAAAAATGTCCACAACATAGATTATTTTCGTACTTTTTGCATGTGGGGGGCCTTATGATGAAAAAGGCTGCTTACTGAAAACACTATGTCCTGAAGCATGATTACAATTATTGATCCATTACAATTGGCAAAGAAAATATATGTATGGTATCAAATGTGATGTTTTATAGTTTTTTAAGTGTTAAAATTCAAAAAATAAAAATTTCCCCTAAATTTCCCCATTAAGCTGATGGACTGGACCTCATTATACCAGTGTCCAGTATTTTAGGGTGACCTCCGTTACCATCAGCCTTTAGTGGCCCTAGGCAGAAAATAAAAAGAATATTCTGGTCAATGTCAGACTAAAATGAAGACCAATTAGGGACATAGTTATGTGCCAGATGATGACTTGATATCTCTTCACATCTCCGCACTAGATGCATTTCCCTGCCAAAATCTGAAGTAGTTTTTTTAAGGTGAGTGACCTCCGTTACCATGATTAAGCACGTATAATTAAGGTGGAAACAAAAATAACCGATACTAGTCCAAAGGTAATGAAAAAAGGAAACTGTATATCAAAAATCAGATTGATTGATGGTATATCTAATTTTCTAGAGAGGAAATACTGTAAAAAAGTGACCTCCGTTACCGGTGACCTCCGTTACCGCCCACCCCCATTTTCAGTTACCTCCATTTCCATAGCCTTCTCACCCACCTGAGTCAAGCCACAATGTCAGCTTTAATATCCTAAGTTGGTCAACTCATTTTTGACACACCTTGAAATCCAAATATTAGCTACACCTTGGGTACAAGGTCATGACACATTTGACCTTGGCCAAGGTCAAGGTCACCCTTTTCAAGGTCAAACACCTAAATCTGGCAGAAATTAGGTAGGAAATCATGTTTATGGCTAAAAAATTGGCTTTAATTATCTTTTGGTCAGCTGTAAGGTATAAAAATGGCCACATCTTTGAGTCCTTTTTCATAGTTCCAACAATGGTTGACCTTAGACAAGGTCAAGGTCATCTTTTTCAAGGTCAAAAATCACTGAAATCAGCTGGAAAATTAAATTTATGTCCATAAAATTGGTTTAAATTCACTTTATGTTATGCTTTGAAATACTACAGTGGTCTACTTGTTGAGTGCCTTTTAAAGATCATAACATGGTTGACCTTGGCCAAGGTCAAGGCCATCCTTTTCAAGGTCAAACACCCTCAATTCAGCTGAAATTAGCAAAAGAATCATGTTTATGGCCATAAATTTGGCTTAAATTAAGCTTTTAACACCCATCTGAAAACCTAAAATGGTTTTCTCTTTGAATACTTTTTCAAGGTTCCAACATTGTTTACCTTAGCCTAGGGCAAGCTCATCATCTTCAAGGTCAAACACCTAAATCTGGTTGAAATCAGGCAGGTAACTAAATGCTAAGTGTTTTTTCAAGGTCATGACATGGTTGACCTTTGCCTCGGTCAAGGCCATCCTTTTCGTGGTCAAACACCTGAATTCGGCTGAATTTCTCAAGGGAATAATCTTTATGGCTATGAAATAGACTTTCCATCTCTGGGTTTCCCAAATACAGTGCTATAGTGATGCATTTATGCAGTACAGGCAGTTTAAGGGTTTTGAAATCCTTTAAAAAATTAAAGTGGTCTGATCGACTAATTTTTTTCCTCTATCTTTTGTATTTTCCTGGTGTTCCGGGGAAGCATAGGAAAAAAAATCCCCACCTGTTCAGTTCTCTGACAAATAATGTCTACCTTTAAAAACTTAAAATGGTCAACTCTTTGGGTCCTTTTCCAAGGTCCTATCATTATTGACCCTAGCCAAGGTCATCCTTTTCAAAGTCAAAACAGCAAGGGGATAAAAGTTATGGCCATAAAATTGGTTTAAATTCACTTTTTGACATGCTTTAAAATTCTAAAATGGTTTACTTCCTGATTACCTTTTCATGGTCATAACATGGTTGAGATGGTCAAGGTCCTCCTTTGAAAGGTCAAACACTTTATTTTGGATAAAAGCAGTAAGGAAATTGCATTTATGACCATAAAATTAGGTTAAATTCAATTTATGGCATGCTTTAAAAAATACTAATGTGTTCTACTCCAAGACCAAGGAAGGCCATAATGTGGTAGATCGTGCTCAAGTTCAATGTTATCACTGATTATCCTTTCCAGGTCAAACACTAAGGTATTTTAGTCATTAAGGGAATCATATTTACAACTACAAAATTGGTTTATATACACTTTTTAACATGCTTGGAATTCTAAAGTTGACATGGTTGACCTAGGTAAATAGGTCAAAGTTGTGTTCCACAAGGTCAAGGACACTTAAAATTTAATGTGACTGACTATAGTATTTGGTGGAAGATGGATTTTTAGCCAGACCACGGCTGGGTTCTCTGTAACTGTTACAATATCAACTATGAATGAAATTGAGATAATCAAGATGGCTGCCAGAATTAGATCAAAATCTTGGAACAATAGGGTGTTTTCAAAAAATGCCTACTCGATCCCTAATCAAAATAGAAAGACAAAAACGAATTAGTACTAAAAGGACATTACTGAAGTCCAGGAATCTATTCATGACATTTAGAACCATGTATAATTTATGGCAGCCATTTTGAACTATTAATGAGTGTTACCCTGCATATTGTTAAAGATATATTAAAGAATTCTGCTTCAAACAAATATAAAGGCACAAATCACAGGTTAAAAATTCAGAGATGTTACCAAAGGTGTTCACAAAGGATGATCTTGACCTAGGCTAAGGTCAACAATGTTAGAACTTTGAAAAAGTATTAATTAAACAAAAAGAAGACCATTTTGACCCATCCTTAAAACTAAGGGATAGGCCTCAGAGAAAAGAGTATTTAAAAAAAGGTCATCAAGAGCTTTCATTTCATATAATACACATTAATAAGAGCATGGGAAGTATATTGAAACCATTGTTGAAAGATATCATGCCAAATATCTTAAACTGTAAAATGCCTCATAAAGGCTCTGGTCATATATTCACAAAACCAATCAATTTTAGGAAAATTAATCAGTTACTATACTGTAATCACAATGATATACTTTGTGTTATCTCTGAACATACTGTTTTGATAGTTTACATTACATCTTCTGAAAGCTGGTGGAGTGGCATTTTCAATACAAATTTAAAGAAAATTCAAAATTTGATTACCATGGCAACCTGAAATACTCTGTTGTCATTAGTTAATATCCCCCACTTATATCAGCATATTAGTCCCATCCAGCAGGATCTATGATGATTTTACACTATTCAGAGTGGGAATCTACCTAAAAATGTTTGATTCAGTTAAATTGACATCCATTCTAATAAAATTACCATAACTCATTTTTGGACAAAACAGCATTTTTACCTTTAAATGGCCTGTTTCTGTGTTCTCAAAAGTGTAAATTTTCTCCCATTTTTTTTTAGGATGAGCTGCTAATAACCAGCCAATTTGAGGTGTTTAACCTTGAAAAGGATGGCTTTGACTTTGGCCAAGGTCAACTGTGTTATGACCCTGAAAATGCACTCAAAAAGTAGACCAAGTATTTCAAAGCATGGCATAAAGTAAATTCAAACCAATGTTATGGTCATAAATTTTATTTCCCAGCTGATTTCAACAATGTTTGACCTTGAAAAGGATGACCTTGACCTTGTCTAAGGTCAAAATTGTTGGAACTATGAAAAAGGACTCAATGATGTGGCCATTTTAGTATTTTACAGCATGCCAAAAAATTAATTAAAGCCAATTTTATAGCCATAAACATGATTTCCTTGCTAATTTTTGCCAAATTTAGGTGTTTGACATTGAACAGGGTGACCTTGACCTTGGCCAAGGTTAAATGTGTCATGACCTTGTGCTCAAGGAGTAGCTAATTTTTGGATTTCAAGGTGTGTCAAAAATGAGTTGACCAACTTAGGATTTTAAAGCTAGACATTGTGGCTTGACTCGTAACAGAGGACACCGGTAACGGAGGTCACTTTTTCACAGTACTTTCTCCCTAAAAAAAATTAGATATACCATCAATCAATCTGATTTTTGCAATACAGTTTCCTTTTTTCATTTTCTTTGGAGTAGTACTAGTTATTTTTGTTTCCACTTTAATAATACATGCTTAGTCATGGTAACAGAAGTCACTCACCTTAAAAAAAACTACTTCAGATTTTGCCAGGGAAATGCATCTAGTCCGGAGATGTCAGGAGATATCAAGTCCTAATCTGGCACATAACTATGTTCCTAATTGATCTTCATTTTATTCTGGTATTAACCAGAATATTCTTTTTATTTTCTGCCCAGGGCCACTAAAGGCTGATAGTAACGGAGGTCACCCTAAAATACTGGTATAAAGAGGTCCAATCCTTCAGCTTTTCCTTGCTAATTTCTGCCAAATTTAGGCATTTGACCTTGGCCAAGGTTAAATGTGTCATGACCTTGTACTCAAGGAGTAGCAAATTTTTGGATTTCAAGGTGTGTCAAAAAATGAGTTGACCAACCTAGATGTGGCCATTTCTAGTAAAAGTAACTTAAGGAGTGGAATCTTATCATCTTAAAGCATGTCAAATAGTGAATTTGAACCAAATTTATGGCCAAAAATCTAGTTGTCATATAAATTTCAATCAGATTTAGAGGTTTGACCTTAAGAAGGATGACCTTGACCTAAGATAAGGTCAATGATGTTGGAACCTTGAAAAAGGACTCAAAGACTTGACCATTTTAGGATTTTAAAACATGTCAAAAAGTGAATTTAATCCAATTTTGTGGCCATAAATGTGATGTCCATTCTAATTTCTGCCAAATTTTAGTGTTTGACCTTGAAAAGGGTGACCTTGACCTTGGTCAAGGTCAACATGTCATAACCTTGAAAAGGTACTCAAGGAGTAGATCTTTTTTTTTTAAAGTTCAAATTGTGTTAAAAAATGAATTTGAACCAATGCTATGGCTCAATATGTGATATCTTGGATTTCTCATTTTGTTTGAGCTGGTTGCCATGGCAACCAGGTTGCCATGCCAACAGGCCTTTCCAGAAAAAAAGTATGCCAATTTTTAAGATGGGTCCCATTTTGCACAAATAGTCAAGAAACAACCTAGTGGCCATTGACAGATGCAATTTTTTATTCTAAAAAGGGATTTTTTGATAAAAATTGCATAGGAAAAATGTCCAATCTCCATGGCAGTTGCCTGGGGGGGGCTGAAATTGGATTGTGCAACCTGTATTCGAGGGCTAATATTTTGATAACCAGGAAACATTTATGTTCACTTCTTTTTTTTGGAAGTATCAGGATGACTTCAAGTTTTTGTTGGTACCTCACACTTACCTCTGTGAATATATCCAATTTTAGACATATTCTCTCCCTATTTGCAAGACTTAACTTGGAATGTGCCAAAGTTAGACCCTCTATAGAACGGCCATGACTTCCCAATCACAATACAACCATCCATTTTGCTCTATCCCCATTATACAAAACACAGGGAGTCAAAACTTGAACATGAGCTGTCATATTATGTGATTCATTACAGGGCCACCCTCCAGAGGGCTAAGGCCAGACATGACACCAATATTATGCTAGATCATATACATGTACATCCATTGTCCCAAACTCCCATCAGATTCTAAAGGAAATGTTCACATCCATAGCAATAATCCATGTATTGTTAATAGCACATTATGTCTCCTGAGTGGTGGTACACATATATGCAGAATTGAATGAGGCCTCCAAATTGCAGGTATTGTGGATGGGGGGGGGCTATATATTACACAAGAGAGACCAAATACTACAAAATGAAAACAAATGGAATGTTTTGGTAACTATGGTTACCAAATCTGACCAACAAATGCCAGGTCCATCACTCAAAGTCTTAATTGAGTTGTGAGTATTCAGGAAATGAAATACAGAGCCAATATCAAAAGAGAAGATCAAACTAACACATGGGCTTATCAACTAAGTGATATAATTGTGAAATAATGTAAAATCTTCAAATAATTCTGGGCACCAAAAGGTTAAGGTCATCATCCTGACGACCTGAGTCGTCAGGATGACAATACTGACAGTACAGAGTCGTCATATTGATGACTCAGGTCGTCAGGATGACTACCTAAAGTCGTCATTTTGATTACCTAAAGTTGTAGTTTTAGGTATCGTCAACTTGAGCACCTAAAGTGGTCACCGCTGACTAGTTTTGGATCTTCCATGTTTTCAGTGTGGTGATCAATCCAGCTGCCCTTTTGGCAAGCCTTATTAGCATTTTAATTGAATCATGTTTTACACTATCCTCTGTTAATTGTCACATTTTAATTATCCTGAATTTCTATTACTATCAGTCATCTAACACTTGGATGAAAATCTTACTTCAGTCCGAACTCTAAGCTCCTCAGAGACAGGGAGATGTCAGATTCCCTCATTTTGTGCGCGGATGGGAGACTCAATTTATATATAATGGATTTGAATTCACCATTTTCCTTGGTGATAAGAACTCTAATTATCACAGGGTGAATGTTATCAGGTTCCCACATGATGGATTAGCCCTAATCTCGTTTTTGATTATGTTCAATAAGAAATGAGAAGTGAGACATCGGTCGACCTATATGACTTATTGTACAATACAAATGTAACATACTCCATATGTATAACTATAAATGCCCGTTTATGTGACAATCACTGGCGAAGTTTTAAGTCTTAATCTGTAAGGATAGATGCTAGGATTAAATGTGGCCAATGGTATACCTTCCAACGATATATCACTATGTGTTGATTTATCATTGTATAAATCCTATTGTTTGAATTTATTACCTTATTCATATCCTATTTGCATTGCACCACAAGATATATTAGATACAGATGGGTGGCTCCTGTTACCTTCTAGGAACCGATGCAATAGAGACTCTACATTAAAGATCAATAGGGAATGTAGAGCGAATTTTAGACACTGCATCTTATGATATAATACAATTCCATAGATATAATATCGTGTTGCTAATCAATGAAGAGTGCAGAGTGTCCCCCATTTCGTACTATAATATTATGGTTCCATGACGTGCTATATGGCCATTGCATGGTTCTATATGGGAAATCCCCTATAGGGTAGTATCAGGTACAATTTCAGTGGGTGCTGTTTACAGCAACTACTACAGCCGATGTCTGATCGATACATTCATGCCATCTTTCACCGTGCATCTTTCTGCCCCGTGTGATCCCAACCTTGTTAGCCTCATCATTTGTCTTTCACGTGTGCGGTGTGTAATTTTCACAAATTAAAGGCTGGATAAGATACTACACATTTCATGCTGTGTTGCAGATAGCCATTAAAGGACGTTGCAGACAGAAAGGCCTTTAATTTGAAACAGTCTTTCCAAAGCGAAAGCACAACTGTGTGAACTGTAACTAATCAACGCATCATACAGCCAGCGTCTGAAGACAAATTATACTTGAGGTAATCAACTTTGAGAAGGTAATGTTTGTTTGGTTACCATGCCAACTAAACACTACTCTGGTCTGTTTACATCACCAATTGATTATATCCTGGATTCTAGACTATAGTTCCATCAAACATGATGTCAGATGCAAAAGGTCTCTAAGCCAGGCCTCTATTATTCCCGGTGTGTCTAAATAACAGGATATACCCAATTCACAGTTGAATACATCAGTTTAACTTGTATTACGCTGGTACCCATTACTGTGAGACCTCATTTGTCCATCCTTTGATAGTCCGCCATATACATGGAATCCAGCCAGGCTATGGCTGAGACAGTCCTGCACAATTGTATTGAAATGTGCCTCAATAGCCCTCCTGTTTTGAGATCTGACCCTCGTTTATAAGCAATGGGGGTAGCCGCACCATCAAGACGTCACTAATCAAAGCAGGGACATCTGGTAAATGTATTTTCAGTTGAAACCAGCGCCTACGGCGCTGTGATAATGGACAAAAAGTAAGCCTAGTAGATCTACAGATTTAATAAGTCTACCCAGGTTTTGTGCTTCATTACAATTTACATGACTGGGACGGCTGTTTTACCCTTCCTTAGTTTAGCACCTAGTTCAAAGAGTAATCAAGGGTGGCGCTGATGTTTGAGCTAACTTTGCTGGTTCCTGGCAATTTTACTGATAGCGTGATCACTACTTTGTGTGAACATCTTTTTAAAAGAATTGATTCTCATGCTTCGAACTGGCCATATCATGTAGAAAACATTATGTCACAATTAAATCAAATTACAAATAACACAAAATGAAGCAGAGAAAATAGAAGGGGTGTATGAAAATGTAAAATGAAGAAGTGGTAGCAGTCTTGCAAGTTACTACTTCCGTTTTAAAACTTCCGGGGCAGCCATCTTGTTTTCGGTATATTTTTAGAAGAAGTAGGTTAACTATTGGAACGGACACAGGTTTCCCTGTTTGGATTTTTCTGATATTTTTCTGTTTACTACCTAACTTACCTATTCAAATGTATACAAACATTTTCGGCAAATATAGGGGAATAGACTATTCATAGTTAGAATGCTCTTATCTCTGTGTAATTTGGTCTCTCTACAGACATTCTTTATCAATGTGCTAGTATAGAAACCTAACTTAAAACGTATTATTTAGCTCCCTTTAGAGTGAGAAAAGGTAGACCCCCTCATCTGAGGGTTGGAGATTCAATTACCGGTAAACATTAATCAGCACACTGTATTGGAGCTAGGAAGATTAATTTGATCAGGTTACCAAGATAATGGATTGGTCTGTTTCTAACTACTTTAAATAAGGAATGAGATTTAATTTTTGCTGAGAAGCTCGTAAAGGACAAAAGATATGTTTTGAGATTTGACCCTGGCAAAGCTGTATTCAAAATGAATAAATTGATTAATGTATAGGTTCAAACTTGTAGCAGTCCATAGCCATCTATGTAGACGAATCATTTTTTTTTATTTGGTAGCTTATGCTATTGCACCGATCAATGTGCTGGTTAAGGTGGGTCGTTTAATTTTTTACTCTTTTGGTCATATCTCCTTAAATATTGTATTTAGAGAATCTGTGGGTGTTTCCCTTAATGTTATCATTTTCCCTGTTTCGTCACAAATGTATTGGAAAAACTGACAAAAATCTATGTTCATAGCACTGCATGATGGGTAAATCGTATACATTCTTGGCAAATAAAATTTTACTCCATTATATGCCCTCGGTCACTGTGAATAGCCTACGACTTTTACAGCATTTTATTGTTAATGTGGAGGATATAATTATGAGGTACAAAAGAAAGTTAGAGGATGATGAAAAAGATCTAGATATAAATGTGTCAAAACTTAGAAGTGTCATAAAATGCACAGTTTTGGTGTCATTCTGATGAAGTTTACCTATATGCGCAGTGATCTGCGCAGTAGGCCCAATTTCAATGGTAGCGACGCACCTTAATATATTATAGCTATGTCTCCAACCAACCTACGCTGTACACTATCTATAAACACTGTCGATTTGTTTTATAATAGACTATTGAATAACCTTATATATAGAACCCCGCTTCCTGTAATATACCGTCTTCTAATAAGGTTAGTTTGGGTAAAGTCTGGATCCCAAATCAATAAAATTGACATGTGGATTTCCTGCTTCATTCATCTTACAATGCATGTAGATTTCCTGTTTCATTCATCTTACAATGCCTGTGGATTTCATGTATGCTTTATTTATTTTGCACAGCGACTGTTCACTCTTACCGTTTTGCCCTCATTCCTATTTTTTTTATGATATCTAATTACAATTATTCCAGATTTGGTAAACATAATACTTGGATGCCAGCCCCATGGGTACAATTGATATGCAGCACCACTCCTT
The DNA here is from genome assembly GCA_949317995.1 of Acholoe squamosa. NCBI lineage: Eukaryota > Metazoa > Annelida > Polychaeta > Phyllodocida > Polynoidae > Acholoe > Acholoe squamosa. Next base: position 16,195,942 of record OX439043.1, on the reverse strand, counting down.
TAACAGAGTGCAGTTACCTCCCTGTGAGATCATTAAAGTTTCCATAACATGCCCTCTGGACACTAGGTCTATATCTGGAATCCCTGTAGGGTAATTACATGTTGGGCCCTTTAGATGCTGCCTAGTACATAAAATATCATACCCTCTGATTGATACACAAATGTGACCCTGGCGAATAACTCGCCTGGGCTGCATTCATGCCATCTTTTATTCTCCCCTGATATAGTTTGCCCTTGCATGGGATCCAGCCAGACTATTGCCGGGGCAATCTTGCGTAATTCTATTGAAAAAGAAATGTTTAAATAAGCTACCAGTTTAGGTATCCGTCTCTTAACAATTAATAGGGAGGACAAATCACCCCTCTTACACATGGAGCCATTCATCAAAAGCCAAAACAATTACACAAGTCTAATAACAAATTGTGGATGTATAGATGGTGGGGAATAGACCAGTGAAAATCTGATTGAACTTATCTATGTGTAATTATCTCTGAATCGTATCTGACCTCTCTACAGGTAACCCTTATCAATATGCTAGGATAGAAACCTCATTTAAAAACATATTATCCAGCTCCCTTTAAAGTACGAAAACCTAGACTTCCTCATTTGGGGGTTGGAGATCCAATTAAACATTAATATCCAATTAGCAGACTTTATTGGAGCTAGGAACGTTAATTTGATCAGGTTACCAAGCTAATGGATCAGGCTGTTTCTAACTACTTTAAATAAGGACGGAGATTTTGTTTTTACTAGACATGAGATACCTAGAATGTCCCTATTTTAATGATTCATTCAGTAATAGAATCAAAGGACATTCAAACAAATGAAACTGCTGGCAGAACGATGATATAATTTCCCTTTCTAATTCGGCTCTGTTATAGAAGCTTTGAAATCCTTTGTATGCACATTCACTCAGAATTTGTGGGTAGTTAATGTAATAATAAACACCAGAACAAGCTTCATTCTAAGTGAATAGATAGATTAATATATAGGTTCCAACTTCTTGCACACCACATCCATCTTTTATTTTATAGCCTTTATAAATTAAAGAGCATTGCCATTGCACTGATCAATGAACAGGCTTATAGATATCTCCAGTCAACCTTCACTGTACACTATCTATATATAATGTACATGTACAATATTCACTGTTGATGTGCTTTCTAATAAACTTTTGAATAACCTTTTAAAAACCCCTGTAATATCCCTTCTTCTTCTATACTTTTGGTAAGATTGGGAGCAGAGTCTAAATTGACAAAATACATGTGGGTTTCATGCTTTATTCATCTTACAATGCAATTGGATTCCATGAATCCTTATTTTACCTCGCGCTGCCAGTGTTTGCTTGACATCCAACCCTTTTGCCTCCAATTCCTGTTTTGTATTCAAACAATAGGAATGATGCCAATTCTGGTTAGCATGATAGCTCCATGCAAACCTCGTAAGTATAATTATTATCCAGCACTGTCGTCTTACCAGGGTGCAGCTACCTGCCTGTGATATCAGTAAAGTGTTCCATAACATGCCCTCTGAACATTGGGTCTAAATCTGGAATCCCTTGTAGGATAATTCCATGTGGAGCTCTTTAAATGCTACATGCATTGTTACATGAAACATTGTATGTCCTCTGATTCGCAAATGCATCCCTCCTGAAATGTCCAGCAGGGCGTCATCCCCCCCCCCTCTTTTTTAATTCTATAGAACCATGTGAGCTAAAATGGGTTGAAATCTTTTCTTCCTCTCCCAAGAAGGGTGTGGATTTCCTTTTTGGTTTTCCCAAATCCACACCACCAAAATGACCCTAAATGAACCTGTAATAGGCAGCATATTACCACCAAAGGGTGGGAGTATTAGGTATACATGTATATCATCTTGATGTCCTCCATGACCCTGCCATTTGAAAGCTTCATTATCTCTCCTCCCGTAAGGTGTAAAAGGCACAGGTGTGAGGCCCTTCTAATCATGACTGGTGTGTATTACTCAACGTACTACGTCTGCAACCATTCAATAATAGCACAGACCTAGCATAGTCCTAGCAAGTTGTAAAGACATGTTTGCAGCCGGAGTTATTTCAGACTCAAGATCATCGGTCAAATTCTGACTAAAGCAAATATCATTACTGTTTTCTAGATTTAGAAGATGCAATGAGTCCTGTATTAATTGTACTTGATACGATGCTATAGTCATTTAATGCTATATATTCAACCTTTATTCTAAAATTACATTGGGGGAAAATACAAATAGATTATTGATGTTAAAAGTGAAATGCATGGTTCTCCAAGGAAAATCAAGATACATATATTCATAGTGATATTTCCTGTCTGCAGTAGAGTAGTTTATCACCTCCAGTCGAGCTTAAGGCTTAAGTGAAGGACACCCAACTCTGGTTAAAAAGCACGGCTTGGTAGACCTAGTCTGTAATTGATACAGATAGTAAGCACAAAGGGTATGGATTAATACCTGTACCGTAGTACGAGGCAATCAATAACAGACTGATGGAGGGAGTGTACGTGGGGTAACCAGGCCCACCAAGTCTCATTTTCTGCACGGAACTAATCCATTATCACCTATCAGAGTCTAACCTCTAGAAGGCATTTCTCAAGGTGGTAAGAGTAGACCCATTCAAAACGTAGTGGGGTATTTCACTTTAATCCCATTACAGCCCTGCTTCTAGTAAGGGCATATATAACAAAAATAGGTGCACTAGGTGATTCTAGGGGCAGATAAGAAGCACAAGGCCTCGTGCCTTCTTATCTAGCCCATAGAATCACCATGTGCACCTCTATTTGTTATCTATGGTGTTTATACCATGGTTCCAACCATTAAATTAATTATTTTACCTTATAAAGCCATGAAAATCAATGTTATTTGTTGCGAGTCGACGTAATCTGTCCTCCGCCATATTGGTTTCTTGGTGAGACGACAAGATTGACTGGATACAAAGTGTTTGGTCGGCTTATGTCCTACAGGCATTTTTATAGAGCTAACGCTGGTAAGGAGTGCGCGCGACGGCCAGAATACCCTTAGAGCATATGTCAACATGACAACTTGTGTCTCGCCGTGGTAAACAATCTGTCCGCTACGCAGTCAACATGACGGCGAAAATTTCACTCGATTCGATTTTTCTATCTTCAATCCTGTTACATATACAGGTCAAATCATGGTCAATTAAAGGTAGGTGATAGAATATAATGTTTACATTCATCCTCTATACGCATTAAGCTTTAAATGCTATAGTTTTTTATTATCGAATTAAATTGTTCGCTGTCAACTTGCTGTCATGCCGTCTCGATCCAAGTGTTAACATGGGTTCAATTAGGGCATACTATTCAAACTTCATTATCAGCTGTCGGCACCGTAAAATCGTTCAAGAACGTGATAACCATGTTACAATGGTCACTATTGCTTGCACCGGTATGACCGACCTATCAAACCCTATGTAATAATTGCATAAGTGCTGATTGTACAGAGCAGTCGTAATGCATTATTTATGATTATCTACTCTTATTTTGTGGGTAACAAATTATGTTGCATAGCCATACCATGTTGAGAAATTCCCTCCAGGTCTCCTCTACCTCTCAACCCCATCAGATCTGGAGAGCATTAAGAATGAATTACTTGATTTCGGCGGATTGGTTTTAGTGGACACGCTGTTTATTTCCTTCTAAGCTCTCCTCAATTTCCACTATCGGTGTGCCTCCTCCATCAGCAAATTAACTGTGAATGTCCCCTTTTCGTAGAGCTTCCTGATAGATATTTAACCTTTTAAGGGCCGTTGATACAGGAGTGCATCATGCCCATTGGTCGTCAAAGGTCACCAATGAAGTTCTGGTGAGTCTGCTTGCTAGCACTTCATTGGAGCATCATGGAAGGTCAGCATGATGCGAGAATGCAGCCCTGGCATGTTACTTGCCAGGGCTATAATTATCATGACGACCAATGGTCATGATGCATTAATGCATTAGCAGTTCTCAAAGTGTTACGGGATGTCATACCCTGAGTTATTTCGCGGTGATATATAGATAGATTGCCCTTCCAATGATATGAACAGAGTACACACGTAGGAGTTCCCTAAGACTGACATGGTTAGTCCTCTTAGGTACATCTGTCACTTGGAAAATACATGTATCTTTGAAAAGAGGGCAGCAAATTATTTTGAATTAACTGTTTTTCATTTGAAGATTTGAGCAGATATACTGGAGTTTTGAGTATAATTTTAAACTTTCACCACGGGCTTTCTCAAACATTTTTTGGACAACATGTTGAGTCCTGAGAAGACAATTGCATCTAAGGGCATTGTAGACAATGTGAATGAAAGATTATCAGCATTATCAGCATGTGAAATGCTGTCCTCTTTCCTTTTCTTCTTATCTTATGGGGTTTATATTCATATATACTAAGATATTATATGGCGTAAATACGTCACGATACTCAATTTCTTGGTTTGGACTTAACACCTATCATAACGTTTGGTGTTACAAAATGCTAATTTTCTCTTTTTTCTCTTTTATTTCCAATATAGGATACCAATATCTCTTACAGAAACTAGAACTGAGTCCTTTATTTGGCCTCAGCTGTGATGGATCATTTACTGGTGGCTTTCGGGGTTGTATGTCAAAATGGTGCACTTATAGAGAGCACAGGGGTCATGTGTGGTCAATGATCCTGGCCACCTCCCAGCCCCATTATAATACTCTGCTATATACTATGTTGTACTCTGGTACCCTGAGGTATACAACCATGAGGTATACAACAATCAGGGAACCACCATACAGTAAGCAGCAAAGCATAGTGGTCTTAGACTATCTTAGACTATTGTAATTTGTATAACTCCCACTACACCTATCTCCCAATCACAGGAACAGGAAATACTGCTCACTCTTCAAGCATAGGTTACCTTTTTGTAGTCTGAAATATATATGCTTGGATAGTGCCAGGTTCAGGGCTTCTCTGGCTTTTACTGGCGCCTTTGTAGCACTAGGTACAAGCAAAGCTATGCTGGTGCCTGTTGCAAGAGATATTGAGCCATTTGTGGGGTGTTTGGGTAGGGGCCAATAATTACGTATTTAACCCATTACAGGGTGCAAAGATCTTTAATGTGCCGTATTCACTTATTTCATGATAGATGGATGTAGCACTGGTTAATAATTTGCCAGTACTTCACTCTCGCTAACCCTATGGGAAGAGTCAGACATTCCAAACAGGTTTTAATAATGGAACATTGTACATCTAGTCGTTATGATCTGCCTCGCCAGAGCTGCTTTGGTGCATAGATTTGGCCAAAGAGATTACTCGTCTTATAAACTAGCAGTCTCGTCCGGTCGGGATTCAGTGAACTCCCTCTCTCTACAGCAACCAGCAGCCAGAACTACTTTTACCCATAAATGCTGGTCGCCAGAGACGACTCATACTAGTGGTCGAGCAAGTAGATTGTCCCGCTTTGACAGGTCATTTATGAATTAGATTATCATATCAGAGTCATTATTTATTTCAATTCTTATTATTCCTATCGATATCAGCCACATCATTCAGTAGGCCCGTGGTCATTGCTCAAGGTGTAACCGGCGAGATAAACACTGATATTGATAACCAAGTGTACCAGTCAAACCAAAAGAACTCAGCAGTGAACGGAAAGCATTATTTCTATCGTCCCGAATATATCGCATCAGACCCATTTAGATTTCTAGATTTTGAGCTCTGAGTTTTGATTATATTTTTAGTGGCGACAAATATTTCACATTTGCTGGGTGCCCATTAGACTTGCTCAAGTCTCTCAATTTTAATGCAAGAGAATTTAAATAAAAATTGAAATGATTTCAGGTTTTAAACAGAAAATTAAGAAGACCTCCTGAGCTCAGCAGCCAGAGGAGGAGAGGCATGGGGGGGGGGTATAGTGACGTTGGGAGGAGAGCTCAGGGACTGCAGCCAGTCTAGGTGCCCATATCTCCTGAAGGTATCATCTCCTCTTTACCTTCAATATATTCTCCTTTTGGGAACATCTTGTGTTCGATATGAGATCCAAGATTAAATATGTCAGCACACACGTGGGAACCTGTTTATTCATTATATATACGGACTGCAACAGTCCCAGTGAGAGGCAGAGGCTCTGGGGTCACTCCATCATTCATCAGTGACATGATATCACCCTATCTGTTAACCCTTTGTGGGTTCAATGTCAGAGTGCATGCACATATATATGAAGCAGTTGCGGATCCAGGATTGTAAAGAAGGGGGGCAAGACTTGGTGAAAGCTGGTGAAATACTCTATATAATGTGGCCCGAGCACCGCAAACCCCCTATTTGGGGGCCCCTCTACACTTTTCTTTTCCATCTTTTTCTCCCCTCTTTCTCCTTTTCCCCTCTCCCCTCTTTAGGGGGGAGGGGTCGGCCATTGTGAAGTACTGGCGAGTCTGCTTGCCAGCACTTCATGCAGATCCCCCGGGCGTATACATCAACCCCTTAGGGTTGGCGTTATGCTTGAATGCGTGATACAATCATGCATCATGCCGACTAATATGCATGATTCACTCGTGCCCTAGCAGCTTTTATATGGTTAAAGGTGGTCCCGGTAGTGTTTCATCTATATACACTAGCATAGAGATAGGATTATCTGTCGTGTTCTTCGTCTATTAGTTCCGCCCGAGCCGGATCTGATACATGACCATCATTCATGATGAAGGACTTGTATATAGGTTGACTGCTGGTGTGACTCTTTGAGGGCCACACAGTGCATTAAAAAGCACTTTCTGATTATTATAAATGCAACGAGTGGGCCCTACAAAAGAAAGGTATGTCAGAAGGATCAACGCGATGCAGTGTCGCATTGTTAAGGAGGCACAGATAAGGATATTTATTTGGATTATGAGGTTGTGTGGCACACTCAGTGGTAACATGTCCACACCAGTACCATCTACTATTCTTCACTCTCTTGTTTAATTTAAAGTATACATGAATATAACTGCCAATCTATCTGTGTTAAGATAAATTCCCCTCCTTCGAGCGCTCATATTTATGCCATATTTGTCCACTCGTCTATTGATCATACTTTATCAAACATAATTAGTTTACAACATGAACCACACCACAAGTAGGAAAGTGCCAGAGTGCTTCCCATATAAGACCCTGGTTACACGTGGGGATGGACTCAGCTGCAACTTATAGAATCAGACAATATTGGGGTACATACAATCAGACAATATTGGGGTACACCTTATATGGGAAATCTTCAAGCTAAGAAACGGTAGCAAAATGACTAAAATATACCCTAAGATGCTCCCTATAGCATTTACCTGAGTTGAAGGTGCACCCTATATGAGAGATGCGCCTTAAATGCACGGTATATACTAGTAGGTGTGTGCAGGTCAAAAGGAGATATGTCAGCATCCTGCTTAGGACAGCCATACAGATAGGGTACTGGATAGGATATATGGAGCATAGCCCTTGATGAGTCCCATGAAATACATCCATGCACCATAATGTTAACCCTACATGGTGGGTACAATTACCCTCAAGGACAATTTGGCATGATGCACCAATACAATGCTGGCGACCAGATTCGCCAGCATTGTATTGGTGCATCATGCCGACCAAAATTATGGCATCATGCAGACTTCAAATGGTATCTATGCACTGTAGAAACTTAGGCAGTAGAAGTAACATAAGAGGGACGACAAGAGATGCAGTTACAGGGCACTTTTTAAGACAGGTCATGTAATAAGTCGACAGTGCTGTTGTACAACCACACAGTCTAAAAATGTCGTTGAAATAAGGGCAAAATCTTTGTCCCAAAGTTGCCAGAGATCCGTTGTTATTTCACAGAGATTCCTTGTACTATCATACCGCAATACCGCGGCTTCTTGTTTAAACTACATTAGTTCACTGCAATCCAATTACTGTGGTTCACTGTTCAGTTTTATGAGGATCCCTGGTTCACTCAACAATTATTTTTTACAGTGCGGTCAACTTAGATATGTCTCATCTCAGGCAACTCAGGCGTTTGTCTTGTGGACATAACTAAACAACTGGGGCTTTTTAAAAGCATTAGTTGTACACTAATAATTTATAATATTCTACATGACTGTGGGTTTCCCTATAGTTTTTTCATAGTTTTTTGATATTTGATAATCTCACATATTTTTGATAACCTCTTTAAACCCCTCTTTAAAAAATTATGGTCCTCGGCAATTTTGGGACAAACTTTGGCCATCATTTTCACCTAGTTTCCTTGTAACACAGTGCTCTACTGAACTGCTTTCTTGAGCTTCACTTTAAAAATGAAGCTATATCACAACCTATACACAACACAGTGATTCATTGTCTTTTTTTACAGGGATGCCGGTAGATACAACAGTCAATCATTAGAGTGTAGATTGCACAAGTACCGAATATGATAGCAGTTTTGAGCAATGAAAATGATACATTTTCTTTACGAAACCGATCTTATTCAATTAGCATCCTCAAATGTCCTGTTATATAGGCATAGTGTTCCGTACAATGCCCATCCTTATTCCATTATCCGCACTACAATAGTTTAATTGAAAATTGAATAAGGAATCACCATACTCAACTTAAAATGATAAGTCCCTTTTTCTATCAAACATGTGTACTTTGTATAAAAAAAAGCTAGGAAAGGCTAGGGTGACAGTTACTTCAATATCCGCACTGTACAGTTTAATATCGGGAAAGGCGTGACAGGTGTACCATACAGGCTCAGGTTACCTGGAGATGAAACCTACAGATATGAGCATGATATGAGGTCCATACACTATCCACCTTCTTACATAGACATTGTTATACACTCTCATACTGCATAGCTAATTGAGAGAACTGTCACTGGCTGCATATTATTGTTAACGTATTATAGAGTATGATTCTTTTTGTCCTTTTCCTCTATCAAAATAAAAGGGAGAATTTCATGCTGTATAGATACGTTATAAAAACATCTCCCATATTTTCCACAACTTCTAGGCCTGATTTATTGCCCTACGATTTCCCCCATAATTATGATTTTACTTATTTCATCCCACCATAGAGTTAGAAGCTTAAGTCCTGCCCTGTTTTTGATAGTGCTCTTGCTATTTCAGATCACATTAACATAGGGATGAGGGTGAGGGTCTGTAAACATATCCTTTTATAGAGACAATCCCCAAATCTGCCCATTTCCTATGCATATATAAAATAAAGCCACTGGCTGCTTGTACAGAGCAAGTAGTCTTCTCAGACCTAACCCCTTAGGAATGCCACACACTCTAAAGAAAACGTCATCGAAATAATGGCGCAATCCTTCTCCCAAAGTTGCCTTCGTTATTTTCACTTACAAGTACGTTTGTGTACCACCAAACTGCCACCTCAGGCTTCTTGTAAAAACTAAGCTGCTTCACTGCAATACAATTACAGTGGTCCACTGCTCAGTTTTCTAAGGATGCCTTGTAAATCCAACAGTTACTCTTTACAGTGCAGTGTTTGAGATAATGCACAGTCTGCCAATGAATCTCCTTCCCAATGTTGTATTCATGTCATGCATCATACTGACCTTACCCAGTATGATAACACAATGTTGAGAAGGAGAGCCATTATATGCTGCCCTTACAGGGTTAAGACTGAAACATCCTCCTACTATAGGTCAAACTTGTAGCCTCAGGGTATATGAGGGTCTCTGTCCGAGCTTAACAATGCTAGAGCCAACATCCCAACAACTTTCAGCATACAACAGACTACCTGTTCTGGGTCAGTGAGATCGATGTGATATATAAAGTCTTAGGTGCAGTCTTCCCGCATACTCTCTCCCCTTTGAAAGGGGTTAACCACGTTTATTATGCTATTTCTATTCACTCAAAAATCTACAGAAATTCTAAAAGGTTGCCATCAAGTCTATGCCTGTTTATCAGTCTCGATGTACAAAGAGAACAGTGCTCAGGGTAAACGTGATTTTAATCAGGTTATACTTAACTTACAGCTTATAAGAATAAAAGAACGACATGTAAAGGCGAACAGAAACAAGCTGTTTAATATGTTCAAGGCAATTCACAATGATGCGATTACGTCATCTCTGGTTAATTAACATCATCGTAAAATATCGTTTTTTTGTTTTAAAATGTCAAAAAGAAAAATTCTGCAATAGGAAAGGTAATCATTGTAGTTACTGTGAAAAGATGAAAGGTACGAAATGAGAAGCTAAAAACACAAGAAATTACCTTTTTCACTAGCTGATACTGGTGATTAAAAATCCATGGAGGTAACACCAAGGGTGATAACCACTAACAGTGGCAGTGGTACACCCCAATGTATGCGGGGGAACTATAGGAAAATAGATGTGGAAAGTCATTTCAGACTGACAGGCAGAGTGAATGCAATTTCCACTCCATTTCCCCACGGCCCTGTAAAATATAGGTAATGGATGTTTGTATAGTGGCATTGGGATCAGAATTGCACCATGGAAAAAAATCATTAATGTGGGGGAAAAAAAGAAACTAGAAAAGAAATGATGGTTAGAAGGTCAATGTATTGTTTCCGCTACATTTTGTTATTGGGGGTTAGACGGTCATTTACCACTCACTAAAAAAGGTACCGATGGGGTGGATGATAGGGTGATGAAGGCCTGGGGGGTTGTGTGGCTGTTTCCACTCCTTTTTTCTGCTTTCTCTTTTCTTTCATCTGGGGTATTTTGATAAAAGGTCAGTAGCGTAGTCTACTACAATCTAGTAGGGTATTTGATAATAATTACCTCACACTTAACTTATGAACCAGGAAGGAATTTCTTAAGATAGCATGACCAGACCTGGTACACTGCAAAAAATGGTGTTTAGATCCAAACACAATTCTACACATATTCTTGCAACATCTTTTGTAATCATATAAACCTCCTTAATATGTTCAGCCAAGAAATATGCTTAGTTTAAGTGTTTAGATACTTAAGTGTTTAGGTTTAGAAGTTTTATGATGTGAAATTTTATGTTTAGATATCTAAATGATTCTAAGGATGGAAATTTAGGTTCACAAATGAATGCATTAAAAAGAAATTAAGGATTACCCTTTGTTTGTTTGTTTTTCATTTACTTTCTGGGGGGCATTAGCAGGTATTTACAAGTGCAAATTCTCTTAAGAAGTCAACCACAGGTATATATACATATATAACAGCTTGGCAGGGAGGACATTGGTTTATCCTTTGGAAGATACGATGAAATAGGTGTCTACCATGGAACCTGTTGATTAGTTTGCACTAATTATGCTGGTGTAAGGCAAATTTAGTCAATTATTTATGGCTGTTTCTATGCTGAGGACATTCATTGATATACGACCGTGTTTAACATGGGGTTAGGGGGTATTTTGCCACCACAATTGATTGTGGTGTGTGATTGACATACAGTTATCTTAACATATTGATGTTTAAATATAAACACCTACTATTCAATATGTTGTTGTTGTTGTTGTTGTTGTTGTTGAAAAGTTTTTATTGGCCATAACAATCATATACAGAAGATAAGTTTTTCATGATGACCAATGAAGAAGCTAAACATATAGACATGTTTGAACTCTAAACATATAGACATGTTTAGCAAAAATGGTAAGGTGTTTAGAAGAAAAGTATTTAATTCCTGAATTTGAAGTTAATGAGACACCTAACTGACCTATATGTTTAGGTTTTATACATGCCTAGACCTAAACATGTTTAAAATCTAAACACAATTTCTGCAGTGTATGATTGCCCTTCCAATCCCCATATGATAACCACATTAAGCGTGGATGGTAAAGCGCAGTTGTAATGCATTGCCTACGATCACCTGTAGTGGATTTGTGCAGTCGTAACATGTTGAGAAATGTCCTCCAGGTTCCTTATATATCAGCATTTATTTCATATTATGTGTGGGTGGTACCAATCCTTTTTAAAGTTACCTGTTACAGCGTGAATGGACAGCAGGCACTGCTTGCAGTGAGGTAGAAATTTCAATCCCAGTAACGAATCTGATGTGTATTGCACGTGTGCAATTTGCAACTCCACGATTAAAATCGAAAAAAGCTCCTCTGGGCTCATTAATTCTGCATCCGTGTTCATTCAGATACCCCTCCCACATGCCAGAGGCGTAGGAAGCAAATCTTCATTGGGGGGGCCCGGCGAGGGCACCATCGCGACTACCTTGAATTGTAGGCTGATGCGTGATGGTGTCTATATATGCGTATTTAGAATTCATATAGAAAAGTGATTTTTGGTAGATTTTGGATCTGATTTTAGGCTCAGACCCCCATTCTCCCTATGACATCACCATAATAATCTAATTTGAGATTTTTCCATTGTGTTTATGAGTTCTTGGAAAATATTGGGGGGGGGCCAGACATACTCATGCAGGCCCCACCTCCTTCATGATTGGGGGGGCCCAGGCCCCCCTGGCCCCCCTTTTCCTACGCCCCTGCATGCACACAGCTATAAAGCTTATAGAACTCATCTTTACGTTTTTCAAGGGTGGCACAATGTCTTGACGCATTTTATATACCTCCAGGAGGGTGTTGCACCTATAGTAAAAGAAAGAGCTTGCTAAAAGTGCCCTCGTTTCCAGTCCTTTCTTTTCATGTAGCTATAACTTGTCCCTTTTGTTGCTCACAAGTGGTCATTCAAGTACGGTGCTAAGAAAGGGGGATTTGAGTAGGTACCTATAGTTGGGAGAAGTCAGTCAGTAAAATAAACTATAGAGCAAGTGATGTGAGTAGGTACCTGATAGTGCAGCTCTCTGTATTTTAAACAAGGCAGGTGACCTTTCAGGCTAATGTGGTGAGTGCAAGTTAAATGGTGAAGCAGTGCACGACTTGTTTAGAAAAGAGGACACATACTCACAGCTCTTTTTACAATAGCAGCAACACCCTCCTGATCACGGTGATGTATGAATGCACCATTTCTATCCTACTTTGTTGATACATGACGTCCAGTAGGCACAGAACATTGAATTAACGTTAAAATTGAAAACAAAGTTTATTGAGCCTCTCACAATTTACAGAATCATGGTAATTGAAGCACAACTGTAATTATAGTCACACATCTATCAGTTAGTCAAACACAATCATACAATCAAGAAAAAAAAACTACAAATCATATTCATACGGTAAATTAGATACCATATCAAATAGTACACCATATCAATTTCATAAAAATACAAACAATTAAAGACATAACAATGAATCATCATGAAAAATCTATGTAATAATGATAAATAATGATAGACAAAACAGGCCCAGACAAACAAGAACAAAAGTAACACAAGCTAAGGCAGAGAAATGTACAGGATTGTTGAAATTGCGACTCACAACATACACCAAGCACATAAGCTTCAATAAAGGAGGGTTACCATTGTGCAAAACTCTAGACAAAAATATATTATTTTCAATGTGTTGATATTGCTAATTTTTAATGTGTTGTTCCTTTTAGAATGATTCCCTTTCAATTTTGTCAACCATCACCACTTTAAGGTGAAATCAAAAGTTGGCTTATCAATGTGGAAATATTGTTCTCAATTCGAAATTGGTTCAACATTGACTTCTGTCACCATTGAATCAACACTGTTAAGTTCAATGTTGATCCAAATCTGAGATGTCACCTCAGAATCACCTCATAACTATCAGCGTGAAACAACATTGAAACAACATAGAAATACATACGTTGAATCATCACTGATCACTAGATGTTGAATCACAGTTAATTCGATCATGTTGTGTCAACTTTAAAATTCAACATATTCAAATCGTGAATCAGCTGTTGATATGCAAACATTGCAAATGTTGATTCAACGCTGAATCAACGTCAGTGTGCCCACTGGGTGGAGAGTCAACACAAAGCATCAATGCTATATCAATGTAACGGCAACATGAGACCCTTAATGAGTTAGAAGATAGCCAACTAGAAACAGCAATTAGTTAGGTCTTGAATTACTCTCCAACAAGATACATTGTAAGTAGTAGTTATAGTTATCACTCAATCTGTGACCAGTATGAGAGCCTGCCATATGGGACTGACACATCAAATGAAGCCCATACTCCATAGGAATTATTGCATGTGAATATAAGATATTGCAGGTTATCACCTATGCATAATAATAGATAAGGCTTTCATTATACATCAAGTGTTCAACCCTTCACATATTCCTATTGCAATCACAGTATTACTTTAAATAACGATTTAGATCTGTATAGCACGCAAAAGAAGGGTTATATTCTACACATTAAATATCAATATAAACTCAATTTCTTGGCCTGAAGGTCTAGTCACAGTCCTCAATATAGGTCGCAGTGAGATATGGAGACCCCAGAAATGGCCCTAATGCATCCTTACAACAAGTATTAGTAGTGCTGTTACTATGTACACGGTGGGCGATCTGTAAGCTTAACCACGTCTCTTTTCATGTGGTAACCACTTATTGGTCTCATAATACCACCAGGTTCTTATTCTTGGTTGCATCAATGCAGTACTGGTGGTTCTATATTCACCACTACTGCATTGGTGTATCATAACAACCATTTGGGAGAGTATCAATCTGCAGTAGGGTCACACCCATAAGCATGGATGCAGAAGTGGTGACTGCCAGAGCTGCACTAACTTCACTTTAATACAATGGTGCATCGTGCATCAGCACTTTAGAGCCCATAAAGGGTTAATGTAACCTAAAGGGTTAATGTAAGCCTTTCCTCCCCAGTCCTAAGGCTGCAGAGATCAGGATACCTGGTCTCCACCCACCTGTAACAGTCTACACTAAAAAAAAATGTCGTCCAAATAATGGTGCATTCCGCATCCCAAAATTGTAAGAGATCCGTCAATGTTCTCACACAGATTCCTTGTTTATTTATCTACCACCGTACTGCCACCTGGGGCTTCTTGAAAAAAACTACACTGGTTCAGTGTTTTTCAACTAAGGTGGCTCGGTTTTACGAGGATCCCTGGTAGATTCAACAGTTCTTCTTTACAGTGTACCTGACCCTACTCACCCTCTACCCCCCGGTGTGTACAGCTAACAAATGAGGTCCTCAATAAAGCACTCAGCATCACTGCATCCCTATTCAGAGGCCAAGTGACACCAAGTGACACTAGTGTCACAGTGGGAGGTGACAGTGTGACAGTGAAAAGGATCTATGTTGACACTAGATTCTATGGCTATTCACTACATAGAGGGCAATGTTAAAAGGTAGAAGGACATTATCTTGCTGTATGGTTGCAAAGTTGCTTTTTTCTCCCTGTGTATATACTTACCTTTTTCTTCATTTTTTTTTGCAATTTTGTAATACCTGGTGGGAACCTGTGAAACTTTGCTTTATGTAGATTAGATTTAGAGGCAATGATATATCTGCAAGGCAAATGGAATGCTCTTTCCACACCTATTAGATATTTATATATGAAATGGGTAGCTTAATTTGATATACTAGCTCATATAGTTCTGTCCCATTCACGAAGCAGACACTGATAAATAATGGATAGCTGTCATTTTACCATATTCCTGCTTTCCAGACGTGAATATCCCATTAGTTTCTGCACAGGTTATTGTTTTTCTAAAGTGTACTATTTTGGTACACACAAATGACATAAGGAGCGGGTGAACATTCCCTTACCATAATGACGACCTCATACATCTAGGGTAGAGGCACCCATCTCGGACGCTTCTGACCACTTAGGAGGTGGCCATATTTGGTGCTCAAATCTTGTACCTTTAAATATGGTAAATTCTACTTTTATTGTACCAGATGAAACATGATATTTTACTCCCAATATCTATAAAGAGGTTTTGATGAAACCTTCCAATACATATGAATAAATGAGCTGTACATATTTAGTCTCCAAAACTTCAAATTGCACCTCAGGTTGGACAGTTCATGCCAGAGGTGACCCTAGAGTCAGACACTTAATATAATTGTGTCCAGGGTGAGGTGTAATTGGTGTCTGACTGTAGGTGTAATCTAAAGGTCATTTAAGAATAACTCCCATATTGTAAGATGATGGATATATTAAGGTTGTCAAGTCAAATCATTAGCAAAAGTATGTATATTGCCATTGACATGTATAGAAATCTTAGAACCATGAAGGTTAAGACATGACAAATTGAGAAATCAAACCAGGATCTCCATTTACTCACCATTCTTCATCCTCAAAATATAGCAAAACACCCTCGGTTTGCACAGTTGTAAAACCATGTATTGCAGGAGTTTGATATTTTATTCCTCATTTATTAGAGAGTATGATACCTGAATTTCTATCTCTAATTCAAATGATAGCTGAATTCTTCATATCTATTATGTAATACAATGCAAAAGGTGTCCGACTTTAGGTGTCTGTCTGACTCAGGGTGCCTCTACCCTAGGGCTAGACGCCACCAGACCCCTATCATCACTGATCAATACCACCACTAAAATGTGTGAAGTAGGAATTACACCAAGCCTCCATTAACATAGTGGGCCACAATGTGTCCCCAGTTGATATGATAGACTGTTTGCATTAAGCTATATAGGAACTAATAGAGTGCCTGCCTACCATGTCATTCCTATGCTCCTTTTATAGTTATGTAATAATGGGGACAGATAGTATGGTCTCTGAAAAATCGCTAAAACGTATTTGTAAGGTTCACAAGATCTGACAGGTTATTCTTGTATTTATTTTTGTATTATGCATAAAGGTAATGTAATACATTGAGTCTTTACCACTTTGAATGTAAAGGAAAACAAATCATCTTTCTGTATATTATATTTCTACCTTCAGAGGGACTGACAGTAATGCACAATTCAATTTGAGGGAAATACTGACAGGGTCATTGCCATGGGATATGGTGTTACTTTATGAAGTCTATCCTCATAAACATTGGAAAAATCTCATTTCTCAATACCTTTAGTATAGTCTTATTAGGTTGGTTATCAGCAGTATCAGATTACATAACACGAATAATACATCATGACAGTTCACGTCAAATAGTAATAAAGTGCTCCCTGGAGGCCCGACAGGGCACTGGAGGAGAGGTAGGGGGCAGGGCGGGGGAGCGGGGGATGCGTAAGGGTAGGGGTGGGGGCACGGGAGATCGGTGCCCTTAATCCTTCAAGAGCCATAGTATATTATTGGTCAATATTGATTTTTGGTCGTTATGATCCCTAGGGAGTCTAATAATTACCAGTGCTGTTTTCATACATAGACCTGACTTTATGGGGTCGATACACTCCTGGCAGGCTGGCATGATGCAGTGATGCAGTGCACCAGCGCTGCATGGGTGCATCATGCCTACCAAAGAATCTGGATGTATCATGCAACACCTAAAGGGCTTTGATGTGAGAGGTTGCCCTTGTTGCTTCCCCGGTCGTAATGGGGCAAATATTTGCAGAGCCTCACCAGTAGGGGGACTGACAGTAGGACTGTACACTTGTGTCTGGGCCATCACAGGTCAGGGATCCAGTGTAGCACAACTCTAACCTCTATAGACATATACACCCCCCCCCTGTCCCACAGCTACACCCCCTGTACAACCACTAACTGTTTAAATGACAGCTATCTTAAGTTCTACACATAGTAGCTGACCATCCAAACACTATCTGTGTAATAGTGAACACTATCTCTAGTACCCATCCGACCACTATCTGTGTAAATGAACGCTATCTGTAGAAACTTTTCCAAAACATGTTAAGTCACATAAACAATGTTCATACACTTAAAGTAAGGCGTAATCTAATGTGTTTTTGATACTGATATCAGCTGTTTGACACACTGAATTTGATACAGGTAGCGTTATTTTTACACAGATAGCAGTCGGATGGTCAGCCTCTACCTGTAGTCCTGCAGATAGCGGCTCTTTACACAGATAGTGGTTTTACACCCCCTACTCACACTCAGTATGACTTTATGTACATTGGAAATGGGAATAGGATGTGTTGTGGGCACTTGCCCCCCTCCCCCATTGGAGGATAGGTCAGTGGTGGATCCAGGACCCCCCCCCCCCCACTTGTGTAGCCCTTATTTTTTAAGGCCAAAGTTGAGGCATGAAAGGTGTAAAGGCGTAAATGACTTAGATCTTAATAAAAGTAAAAAAAACCTCCTTTTCTATCTATTAAAGTTCGCCCCTGTTAGTTAAGCTGGATAAGATAATGAAAATGCACTTACAGCAATACGGGTCTTCACTTATTGGAAATTTAGTTAACAGTGCGTTGAAGTCCAAAAGCAGAAGAGAAATATGGGCAAATGGTGGAAACAAACAATTGTGATGAGTCTCATGGCTCATGGCTGAGCGAGGATGGGTATACAAGGCTGAAATGAATAGGTTTTGCAGAATGGATCAGAATACTCTTTGCATATCCAGTAACAAATGTTTTGCACATTGCATCACAAAATAGAATGCAGGAATTCAGCATTTGAAAATAGGATATTTTATGGTTCATTATAAAACAAATTACGGATGCACAGACACTATTTGTCACCACAAGTAGTAATTTAAACAGGTGAGCACAGCGCATTTCATCCCTTACATAATACATTGTACAGCAATTTCCTTTTGAAAAATGGATGTGGGATGGGAGCAGTCTGTCAAAATCGCGATTGCAATAGCTCACAAAATCTTGTTTGGTTTGGAGATCCCATATTCATCGCTTATGGTATTCACGTGAATATATTGTCATGATCTATGTACACTCATTTAGACATTATGTAAAATTCCTATCAAAATTTCAGGTTGTAAAATTGATAACTGTTTCTGGCATTTGGTACAATCTATATCTTTATCTATATATCTTTATCTATATCTATTAAATTATTTCCGCCATTGTATCGTGACGTCATGGACCTTCAATGAAGTCACATATGACGTCACACAGTGGTCTTACCGACTACCCCCACATAAGGGCTTTGGAACGTGGACCTGGAGGAATCATACAGACCTTAAACGGAGAGACAGCCTCTACCATGTACGCTGTACATGTGCTCTACACCCACCTGTTGATCCTATAACCACTATCTACCAGCAGCTGGTGTAGATAAAGGGAGATCCCTATGTTATCCTACACCTGAACTCCCAACCCTCCACTATGTACCCTCCAATTACTATATGCATGCTTCATGTAGGGCCATCCCTCTGGGACAGTCTAAGTGAACCTTAGGTCAAATAGCACATCACCCTTCTCCCTATCTTCATCACAAGGGTTACTTGCTACCTGGCCTTGAGGGTGGTGACCTTTAACCTTTAAATATAAGTTAAGCGCCACATGATGCATCGAGGAACATATTTCATGTTGCTTCGATGCAGCAATGGTGAGTCTGCCGGACTGCATTAGAGCATCATGTCACCCTTTAAGTCGACCAATATGTACAATGCATAGATCTATGCGCTTTGCAACCCTTAAAGGGTCAATTAATTTCAGATGCTCTACTGTGCTTTGCCGCCGCTGCTACATCTTTGGATATCATGCTTATCTAGATCAGTAGATTACAACAGAACAGGTGTTGTTATTTTCTGACTATCCAAGCATATTAATGTAAAATTAAATTTTGAAAGCGTCAAATACATAGTGCCTGAAAATAACCATCATGTTGACATCCATGGCACACACTAACCAGAAAAGTCCTGTTTCAAACCAGGCTGCCCCCTGGCGTGTAAACGTAACATCATGCTGCTGACTATCCTCTAGTCAGATTTACTCATGGATCTTAGTCACTTTGACTAAGATCATTTAGTGAGATCCCTCAGTGAAAGTGGCAAAGGTAACTCAGCTTGCCAAAAATTTCTGACAGGTGCCCTGTTTAAGATTGTGCTTGAAGCGCAAAACTGATTGGTGTAGTCAATGTGACAAACCTTGCAGATGTACTAACTAACTAATCATTTGGACGTTTTCACTATTGACGGACTAACTCGGATTACTTTTTTTTCAATATAACAATACGAAGGTGCCATGTACATTGCTGTGCAATGATAAGCGATTATATATATGGCGCATATTCATGCATTAATTTCATTTTCATACTATTTCAAAGGTTGTAAGGGGCACAGGTATGAGATTTAAATGACATTTATCCAAAATGAGTATCGACATGTTCACACATTAAAAAGATTCTTAATCACTTCTTGGACAACTGGTAAAACTGCATCAATCATTAGGAAATCCCATCATAATACTCAAATGTCATGAGGACGGATGGTCTGACGTAATCAGAGTGATTGATTGGATTTTTGTCGGTGACCTTTCAGTTTTTCTTAATATCAACAAGGACTGAGATTTCTTTCCATTCTCTGGCCACTTTCAACAATGTTTTCTTTCTATTTCTTTTTGTATATTTAACTTACATAATCCATCAGATATTAGTAAAATTGTGTTTGAAGTATGTTTTTCATAAAGCCTTACGTCTGGCTGCAATCTCTCAGGGGGCTATTTCTTAAGGCACTACGACTGCATACAAGCACTACGACTTCAGAAACAATAATTTAACGCCAGTGATCATAGGTAAACCCCTATGACTGCTCACTACGATCAGCACTTATGTAAAATCATATAGGAATTGGTAGGGCAGTCGTAGTGCTGCAGGTACTACAGAACCAATACAATTGGGCTGTATTGTCCCTAAATTAGGGGTTCCCAGTACGATTTAAAAGCGAGCAGTCATAGTCTGTTAAGAAATGGCCTCCAGATGTGGTTGCTTAATATTTTGCAACTTGTCAAAAGTAATTTTATTCAAAGCTTCTGAGACATGCCTTAAATGCAGAGTTTACAAAAATCTGTACCATAAGGTGTAGAAATTTATTTTTTCTTTGCCAGTATAGGATAATCACTTTTCAGAGAACCAGACACTAATTCATCATTTTCATTAAAGGAAAACCCATTTCCATTATGATCTTAGGTGAACTAGGCATTGAGCCCGTAGGGGGAGGGGGTTATCACAGAGAGAGATGTGATATGGAGATCCTAGGTGATAAAGATCTATGCAGCTATGGGGCCGTTGTACCTCTCTTGCGATAAACCTAAATATTGACCTCACAATCAATTACTCTCTGTTGGCCTCAAGTCCAGTACAGATTATTGGGATGCATCCCCATCTCATCGGACCATTGAAGTAGCACTGTGCAAGAGAAGCAGCTATAGTACTTAGACGGACAGGGGTAAAAAGCCCAATGGCAATTACTACCTCGCCGCTACACTATTAATAGGATCTACACAAGGGATATAGAGAAGGAAAAGATGGGACAGATTGACATATGAAAAGCCCTTTCTGGTTACTGATTAGAGACAGTGGGGAATGTGACGGATCTCCTGTATATATAATGCGCATTGTAAAGAGAATAGCCATGGGAGAGATAGTAATGATATGGTTTGGAGCAGTGGACCCGTGTATAAGGCACATATCTTATACGTGTGGATGACCTCTGCCAGCCATTTCTCAAACACTACGATCCTACCCCTCTCCCTCCGATTTCAACCACCCCTATGATCCAGTCCAATCGTAGTGATTGACCCTTGGTGCTCATGTATTACCTACGATTGCCTATTCAGGCGCATGCCTTTTCCCTCTGTATCTGTTGTAATCATAGTAATTGACCCTGTACAATGAGGAATTCCCTTCCGATCCTGGCCAGGTCAGTATGATTTCAGGGTGCCCAAAACTTAGTGTCTGAGAAATGACTTCCAGGTATGCCTTACACGATCGGTCTGAGTTGGGGGTGCACCTTATACACGGGGATTCCTGATTTCTCAAATGGAAGATGGTCTCTAGGTAGAATGACCCTAAAAAAGGTCAGAAACGCAAAACCTCACACCCTGGGGGGTGAGGATAGATAGGGTTTTCTTTAATATATACCCCTCATCCTTGTAGAGTGATAGAAGGGGTAGGGGGTTTCGGAGATGGCCACGTGTCTTTGCATTTTTAAAATCCCTTGATGGGAACAGAAGATATGTCATTTCAAAATCTTTTTCTTATCTCCACGAATTCTGGGTGTGCCTTCTACGTGGGATGTGCCTTATACATAAGGTACTGCAGTATTCCACCGAAGGCTTTGGCATTAGAAGTAGTCAGGGGTTGCACTCATTCTTTGCCTGACATGTATCCTTAATAGATTTATAAGGAGGGGTACATACCAATCAATTTGAATCACATTTTCATCCCTTGGACTACACCTCCTAATATTGGTTTAGCCAAACCCTAAGTACAATGATCCCCAGAGGGGAGAGTGAAATGGATGTTATAATGTGTTCCCTTATGCATGTGAATGAGCTGCCACTGGCTTCATGAGATGAATAGGTTCCCTTTCCTCCAGGACTCTAGAGACCTGTAGGAGGCTTATAACAGACTGGGTCACGAGGGGAAGGGAGTACAAGGCAGAAGACGCAAGAACAACAGGGCATGCCATTACCAAATCAAATTACTGTTTCTTGTTTGAGTCAGTACATTTTTGTGTTTCACAAAATGCCCTTCCATCAATACTGATTAGAGATTTTACATTGGAACAGTAATTAAGATTGATTAAAGCATGGCAATTAAGTCACTTAGAAGAGCATATAGAAAACATTTGAAAAGAGCTGGTATCATTTTACTGCAGCTTTTTGTGCCAAATCATTCTATCTGGCTGTAGTAATTTGACAGCAGCTTCAGATATGCCATAGCACCACACTGACAAATTAGCAAGTCCCAAATGACAGGTA
This sequence comes from Acholoe squamosa, assembly GCA_949317995.1. Lineage (NCBI taxonomy): Eukaryota > Metazoa > Annelida > Polychaeta > Phyllodocida > Polynoidae > Acholoe > Acholoe squamosa. The sequence continues at coordinate 16,173,320 of OX439043.1, read as the reverse complement.
GGCCATGATCCTGCTATGCCATACATACCAAATGCATCCTATTCCTGCAATTCTAATAAGTTTTTATCAGTTGGTACAAATCAGGTTGACCAGAGCCTGATGGAATAATGTGTGATGGTCATTTAGGAAGCAAAATGCAGACTCCCTTTTGTTAAGAGTGAGGAGGTTGTTAATGCTTGTACCTACTAGGTGGATCGTATTTCTAATTATCAGAGAACCAGACAACAATGATGGCGGATCAGACAGGTAGTCTGAAGAGCAAATGGCATGGGCCCCCATATAGGCAGTACTGATGAAAAATTACACTTTACTTTAGTTATCTCATGCCATAACACTCTTAATTCTTTACCCCGGTAAAGAAATATGCAATGTTTGATACACCTTTGAAAGTCAAACAGTATGGAGTCCAATTATTCTCAGTATCAAGAGGTAGATATGAATACAAACAAATGTTGTAGCTCAGACATGAATGGAGTGACCTCATAAATGTACATTTAGAGTTGCTAGACATTTAAGCCGTGTTTAGACACATGCATTTTACAACCAAGCTGCATTGTGCCTTTATCTGTTTATATGCCTCATTAGATAGATCAAAGCCTTCTCAGTCTTGTGAGGTGACACCCATAAAGACATAGACAGAGTTCAACGATGATTTGTCTTTTCAGGTTGTTTCTTCACACATGGATGTCAGGCTGTCTCCCAAGAGGCCGCTCCCAAGCCTGACATCCACAAGTGTCACAACTGTACCCTAACTGTACCCTAACCTGTCACTAACCTGTCACTATCCCTAACCCTAACCCTAACAATATCCCTAACCTTAACTCTAACATCCTGCATAAAACTACTTTTATACCCACTGGTATATAATATAGAGAAAACAAATACAATGTGTATATGAAAAAAGGAGGATTTCAGAAATTCCAGGGGGGGGGGGAACTTCTTGACACCAAGGAGAACACACTGAGCTCTATGATGGTATGACTTGAGACACTATCACTCTGTATTCAACAAGGCTGTAATATAGTTGTACAAAATGCCTCTGGCATATCAATAGTTAAATAATTAAAGGGGTGGGTGGATTGAGTAGCGATCCCTGACACTACAAGACAGTGCAGCACAGACCAGAAACAGACACAGTGGTAGGACATAATTCAAAGCCTGGAGTGAGTCCAAGTAGACCCACAACAACAACGCAGACCCTGTTTATTGACACTGATTAGATATGATGGACAACAGAAGTGTGTCTTCTCATTCTCCACAGGAAGGCAGGTAGGCTTTTTAAAATGCACCAGAAAGGCATTTCTCAAGATGGCACAACTAGACTTCTTCAGATGGTAGCGGGATCCCTCACACTAATGTGATTAAAGCCCCAGTGGTCACTAATGATTGCTCTAGTATGGCTGCCCTACCAAACCCTATGTAATTACAATATACCGTTAACTATGTTCCCTGCTAGGAATTTCCTTGCCATCAATTTTTACCCCAGTGATCCCTTACTGTACCCTAACCTGTCACTATCTCTAACCCTAACCCTAACCCTAACAATATCCCTAACCCTAACCAGAAAACATCCTGCATACAATTAATTTTTATACACACTGGTATATAATATAGAGAAAACAAATACAATGTGTATATGAAAAAAGGAGGATTTCAGGAGGGGGGATCCCAGGGGGGAAACCTCCTGACACCAAGGAGAACACACTGAGCTCTATGATGGTACGACTTGAGACACTATCCCTCTGTTTACAATTAGGCTGTAATATAGTTGTACAAGATTATTCTGGCATATCAAGTCACATCTTCAGAAATGCCATCCAGTGGTGCGACACAGGTTCTTCTCCCAGGTTTGAGACTGTTTATCATCAGTTCAATTGGCTCTATTTGTGCATAAATACAAGCTGGGTGTGGCTGGACATATAACTAATCTGAGATACAACGTGGCTTGCCAAGTTTAATTAGAGAAAGCCATGGAGAAGATGTGTGCAGCTAATCATATATTATCACAAATGTGGCATTCAGATTTCCTATATAACACATACTGTTCATACCATGTATCAATCACAAATTGGTATTTGCACTGAACATTAACTCTACAGGTGATCTTGGAGAAGAACAAAACAAATGAGAAGCGTAACAAATGAGAAGCGTATATTATAGAAAATGAGCCTTAAGGGCCAAGAAGCTAACTAATACCACCAACAAAATATTGGGCATAGGAATTTTTACTTGCAAAGGGACTGTTCTTTCAAACCTCAAATAAAATGACCACAAATAAAATGAGTGGGAGTAACTGTCAAGATGCTCCTACATCTATAGGTAGGTTAGCTTCTCATCCACTGAGGCAGCATAACAAAAAAACAATGCAAGCAGAATATGTGGATCAACATGGTAAAAGGTATGGCCGCGCACCCCCTCATGGGAATACCTTTTACCGTGTTGATCCACATATGAGTAGCCTGGAACCTAAGATAATCATGTACTGCGAGATAATAATAATCATCAATCAACAGGTAAACAATATTGGGACTACTCTCAGTCGATGGAACTAAAGGATGTGAATAATAGATGCAATGTATATGCAACACACCCTTCCTCTCTATTTCTTCTCTTTCATCATTGTAAGGAAAGTGACAACTTTTGGGACAAGGATTTCACTGTCATTTTCATGGAAGGTCCTATACCACAGTGCTTTTCAATAGCGCCATCTGGGAATTCAATGTAGTACGTACACTGCTTCGCTGTATTAGGCCTACAACTATGGTGGTTCACTCTTCAGTTTTCTGAGAATGCTTGGGAGATTCAACAGGTATACCATCACCAGTCCATATCAGGATGGCTGCTGTGAATTTGTACCCTTTTCTCCTGCTTGATGAGTATTTATTCGTGATGGGGTAGATATAATTGAAGCACTTCCTTTTCAAATCTAGAGTTTTCTGTCAATGTCCAGTACAAACTATACAGTAACACCTATCATGCATGTTTAGTAAACATCACTTGCTAAATCCACAACACAGTGGTCCCAACAGGTGGTGAGGTAGAAAGTATCACAGTATGTTTTAACACTTCCACATAAATGAGCTTCCACTGGCTAAAGGAGTTAAATAGGTTCTCCCTCCTCCAGGGCCCCAGAGACCTGAAGGAGGCTTAAACAGACTGAGAGTATCAAGAGGGTAGGAGGAGGTGCTGAGAAGTGGACAAGTCACTAATTGAGTTCCTTCTTCCGTTCTTTTGGCATCATTAATCATTTCCTTTACAGAAATTGCTGTTGGGTTATGTCAATATCTTGGCTCGTCAGTAGTGGCTAAAACTTAATACTGGGCTCTGTCTGTCCCTCTCTGTCTGTCCCTCTATTAAATCACATAAAATTGCGTTCGATTTTTATTATAATTTACTGTGTTATCTATTGGCAAAGAGTTCACTAACTTAAACAGGAATTCTGATTTCACTATGCAGAACCTTGTAAAATTAGGTGAAAGGCATTTATAGTTAATGTTTCCACTGCTCCATCTTTACTTTGACTTACCAGCAACCTGTTAACAGCAAATATGTTCAAATATGTAGCCAGTTGCTCAATTGAAATCTTTCATACCTTTATAGGATGGATCCTCTCTGTCGGTTGTGTCAAATAGCATCATGAGCGTACATGCAAGAAATTGAACATAGATCCAGACTTGACTTGACTTGGAAATATATTTAAAAGAGTTTCTTCCCAAGGGACACCAGCGTGCAGACATCGCCTAAATACCAGCAAGACGTCACGCCACTATGATCTTGACATCCACATGGTATAAATTCATATCAAGCTCTGCCAGGCCTATATTTGCCTATCATGAATCACATATGGCGTTTAAACCTTAGATTTTTCCCTTTCCACTTTGTGTTATCTAAGCCTATGCTATACTTTATAGGAGGTCTGTCGAAAAGCAAACATAGCAGTGATATAATTTCCAATCTAACCCATCACAGTGAGCCACATTAAGGAGTGGTCATTATGTTAACAATTAGGGGAGGGCGATGGCTTGAGGGGGGACAAAGGAAATTCAGACCCCTCTTAGTAGGGGGACAAAAAACTTCCCTTTTGAGCAATAAAAGGTGGATGGAAAAATTGTTGGCGCCGACCCCCCTCCTCCACCTGTTGTAAAAAAAGTCCCTTAAATGGCTATCATCCAGGTCAGGCAAACTAGGGTGAATCCATGGAACGTTATGGAGTCATCCCACCCAAAATCATCAGATTTTGAGAAAAATCCCCACCACACCTCTTCAGAATTTAATGACCTTCTATTCACAGCTAGATCTATTCAATTGATAGAGCTGTGCAAAATATCTAATCTCAATAGCATGCGGTTCTACGACCCCCAATATTGGCCTGTAGGACAGCAACTAACAACAAAGTCCATGGAAAACTTCATAATCCCCCCTACAAATTCATATTAAACTTTTTTTGAAGAAATGTTTATTGCAGAAATGTATAGATAGTGCCCTTCATCAAGGTAAAGTTAATGCGTTGAACGAGTGTACCGGTAATAATTGATAATATTAAATTGATAATAATATAACAATAATGTGGATAAATAAGAAGACAGTGGGTTAGGTGAGAATTAACTTTGTCAATATCAATCCTATACATGCCTTTATTTATAAGACAATAAAACACAATATACAATAAATAACAATACAATTACAATATACATATTGTAGGGGAACATGACTATATGAGTCCCCGTACCTGGGTGGCCGACCCGCAGGGGCGGGTCACCAGGTAGTCACATGTCCCCTATCGGTATCACACCAATCCAGGCGTGGGTGGAAGGTAGAGAACGTTGTACGGGGAAGTAGCTCAGTGGTAGAGCAATCGTATGAAGGCTGAGAGGTCCCGGGTTCGACTCCCGGTTTCCCTAAAAACGTTTTCGCCGTCCCCTCCAATGGTAGGGAAACCGAGTGGTCCTGACCCGTGTGAGGGGGGGCTATGGAAATCGGTGCCAGGGTTGGTGTGATACAGCAAGTGCTTCAACCTGCTAGTGCTGGGGTGCCCACAGGCCACTACACCCTGTGTGTGACTCAGTGCTTGTTAATTCGGTGGTCGAAGCTGGTTCGGGGCTGTGTAGGGGAACGTGACTATGTGAGTCCCCGTACCCGGATGGCCGACCCGCAGGGGCGGGTCACCGGGTAGTCACATGTCCCCTATCGGTATCACACTGATCCAGGCGTGGGTGGAAGGTAGAGAACGTTGTATGGGGAAGTAGCTCAGTGGTAGAGCAATCGTATGAAGGCTGAGAGGTCCAGGGTTCGACTCCCGGTTTCCCTAAAAACGTTTTCGCCATCCCCTACAATATAATCACAATAAGAGAATAACAATAAAGTTTAAAATTTCCAGCACCACCCAGCGTGGTGTGTGCCGCTTGAGCATATGAAGCCAATTGACCGTTAGTTCAACTGTTGGGGCTTATATACTGGAGGAAATGTTATGTGTGACATCATAGATATCCATGCACCCTAGTGAAAAAGTAGTACCTTCGTATCACTCATTGATAATATATATATATATATATATATATATATATATATATATACCTAAGAGTAAATATTCCCATAAGTTAATGCGTTGAACGAGTGTACCGGTAATAATTAATAATATTAAATTGATAATAATATTACAATAATGTGGATAAATAAGAAATAAGTGGGTTTGGTGAGAATTGACTTTGTCAATATCAATCCTATACATGCCAACCAACCGCCAAAGACAATGTGAAAATTCCACATTATATCATTACATCCAACGCTAACAAACTGTTCTTTGACTCATGTAAATAATTATATATCACATTAGATTCCCAATTGGCTCGCCTCATAATGTCCTGAACACTCAGCCCTGCATTCTTTAATAAAGTTGCACCACCATGTCTAAGAGAATGAGTTGAAACCCTACTGGATATACCACACTGTAAGGCAATAGCTTTTAACCTGGTATTTACATAGTGATACTGCAATGGTGTGGCATCGATGGAGAAAAGAAACCACCGAATTAACAAGCACATTTTTTGATATACCTCGCTGGACATAAGTCTGAACTATCATCCCTCTTAAGTTACACTACATACGAATCCTTACCAAATTGGTCTGTTTTAGATGAGTTGACTTTAATCTCTATACAATCCATAGAAATCTCAATGTTTCTCCTCAGAAAATTATGAGGTGATTGAACCACATGTCCTACCCTTAATATATAGTCCCATACATAGGTAAGATCAAAGGCATCAAGCCGACTTGACTTGAGATACTGAAAATTCTCTTCATATTGCACGGGCACAGAATAAATAATTGAAAAGATCACTGGATAAAGAAGCCCATTTATGCTGATATTTTCATTTCCACTGTGAATTATTTAACATATTATACATGGCTCTATCCACACAAGCATAAATAACCAATTGCCGGAGGAAGGTATTTATATAGTCAAGAAAAGGGCAAACTAGATCTCTCTTTCTTAATCTGAAATAGATAATACCATTGTAGATACCTGATTTGCAGCATATCATTTATGCATTTGTCGCCCACTGTACACTGTCCTAAAATATCTGTGGTCAATTTAGTTAAATTGACAGGATGTATCAAGGTGATTCTTCTAGTATATATATTGGTTTTAAAAGTACAAATGTATTTACAAGGCAAAGGATATAGGGTAAAGTGAGCATCAAAAGATGCAATGCCAGGTGAGATATATTGGCCCATCCCCAACTCCAACACCCACTTAGCCCCTTTCCCTTTACCCTGCCAATTTAAATCCCTGTTCTCTGGTCCTGCTTCCATTGGGAGCTTCAAAAGCTTACCTGCTCACAGCATTCGGCTTTGATCCTATGTACAGGCCTGACAGGACAGGGAGATTTGGTTTGTCTTATACCAGGATTAGACGGCCAGAACTTTAGAGCCTGGGATTAATTACCGGAGGGGCAAATACTGCAAGAAACAGTGTCTATATCAGGGATGTTTTTGATAATATTTCACACATTTCTGTCATTTGTATTGTATTAAAGATAATACAACATGCTATTTTAAAGATGGCCATTCCGTGATACTCCTGGTTTAAGATGTTATGAAGTAGATACTTCCTGGCATGTAGCCTCTCTTACTGCATGGGCCCTTAGGGCTTGTCAGGATTGGTTGAGTGTAAACTGACTGAAGTTTCTGACTTCAGGTTCTTATTCAAACTGTCTGCATTTGTTTTTGTTCTTTGGATGTGCACTTGTTGACACTATAGGGGATGTATGTTGAAATTAGAGCAGCTGTTGAGAACTTTTGACTTAAGTGGAATTTCATTTATTCATGAAGAATATAGAATCTCTACATGTAGGACGCCTAAGTGACATTATGAGTTCTAGGCTCAAGGCTTCCAAAAATGCTCCATATGGGTTTCCTTAGGTACTTCTATGATATTTCACACATGTCCAAAAACACCTACTGATTAGGAAATAACCTACTTGTATATATTTTGACCTTCACAGAGGTGGCAGATGCCTAAAGTGCTACTGTCCTATATGTAGGATGGTGCTTATCTCTGGATCCGCTGTAGGTAAATTTCTTGTATGGCATAAATGGCCATATTTAAGCCTATTTCTCAGTTTCTGGTACTTTCCCACAGGAATTGCAGTCTCCATGGCAACCAAAAGAACACAAATTTCAAGTCCTACTGTCTTACATGTAGGACAGTAAACACTCATATCCCTAGACATGGTGCAGGGCATTTTTTGGTCATATATTAGTATACTTATCAATTTTCAGCACTCTATGACTTTAGGGTTATCGAGGTTAAGGGTACATTCAGTTTTAGCACCCATATGCCATTATAATATCACTAACATGAGATGGACATTGGAAGTCAGATGCACTAGTGATGTAGTACTATGTTTTGGACGTTTTGACTAAGTTGAGTTAGACCAACCTTTTTTCTGTGTAGCAATACAAAGTACTGAGTACTACTTGTTATTCAACGTTATAACATGGCTGGTCAAAGTCATAATGCATTATCCTTAATGCTACATGCATTGTCTAAAAGGATAATGCACTCCCAGTACAAAAGGTCAACTTCATCTCACCTTTACAGTTGATAGTTTTGTGTTTCTTAGAGGGCTGATGTGTTATTTTTTTTTGTTATAACGAGGCACTTGGTCATCACCGTGGTCATGCTCTAGACTGCATTGAGACATCTCAGGCCCCCACTGCTATGTCCCATGCTTTATCCCCTGAATAAGCAATTATGTATATGTTGCATACCGTGTCGATCCACATATTCATGCATTAATTTCAATTATCACTCTCATACTATTCTCAAGGTTGTACGGGGGGCACAAGTATGAAATTTGAATGAAGTTTATCCAAAATGAGTATTAATGTGTTTATACTTTAAGGATGTGCGTAATCATTTCTCAGTAGACCATTAAGACTGACTCAAACCTTAAGAAATCTGATAATAGTACTCACATTTCATGAGAGCGGATGGCCTGACTAAAGCTGAGAGATTGATTGGATTATTGTCAGTGACCTTTCGAGTTTTTTTAACATTGTGTCTTGGATTACTTTCCATTCTCTTGCAACTGTCAGCAAGGTTCCCTCTCCTTTTTTGTGTATTTGACTTAGGCTACATGTGACCAGGCAAGCAAAAACACCCCTCTGCAGGGATATTCATTATCAAAGTTCATCTCAAGATCTTGAAAATGAGACATCATTGGCTTGAATATTCCTAGTAGTTATGTCAGAACCCCTCCTTGGACATAGGTCCTTATTCAGATCGGAAATTGATGATAAAGGTCTAAATACATTATAAATCATAATAATGTCTAAAAAGAAAATAAATCAGCCTTATCCATAAAAAATACATAACAATATGGTGGAGGGGTGTTCTCCCTTGATGGGTCACACATGTTCCATCGGGTGTTATCAGAATGAAAAAAGATGTTTGAAGTATTTTTATATAAAGACTGTACTTCTGGCAGATTTGTTAGATATGGTTGCTTTATATTTTGTAACTTGTCAAAAGTAATTCGATTCAAACCTTCTGAGACATGCCTTAAATTACAGAGGTTACAAAAAAAGTTGTACCAATAAGATTTCGAAATCAATTTATTTTTGTTCTGCCAATAAAGAAGAATGACTTCTCAGAGGATCAGACAGAGATTCATCATTTTCATAAAAGCATTTCCATTAAGATCTTATGACAAACTAGCCATTGAGGTCCGGGTCAAGGGGTGTTATCACACAGGGGCATGTGATAAAGAGGTCCTAGCTTTAACCCTTTGGGGCTGTTGTATCTGGCTTGCTATACAGAGGTATAGAGGACGAAATGATGGGACAGATTAATGTATGTATAAGACGCTTTCCTCCAAGAGCCTAGGGACCTGTAGTTGGCTTATAACAGACAGACGGCGTGTCACGAGGGGAAGGGGGGGTACAAGGCAGAAGAGGGGACCTGAGGGCGTGTCATTATCAAATCAAATTACTGTTTCTTGTCTGTGCCATTACGTTTGTTCATTTCATAAAATGCCCTTTCATTAATACTGATTAGGAAATTAGTCATTTTACACTGGGACAGTAATTAACAGGGATTCAATTGTTTCGGTGGTTAGCCTATAGCGGCATTTGTCTTCACCCAGTAGAGCAAAGTGTAGAAAACATTTGGAAAAGCTGGTATTCTTTTATTGGAGCTATTTGCACCAAATCATTCCATCTGGCTGTAGTCATTTGCCTTTTAGGCTCATACATGTTTATGTATGTAAAAACCCTAGTCTGTACATCTAGATAGGATTGTGCGTCCACTACATGATATCCTTAACAAGTGAGACACTGCTTTCCGACACCTTAGCTGCAGATATGCCATATCAGCACACTGATAAATAGTTAAGTCCCAAATGACAGGTGGGCCATGATCCAGGTTTGCCATATAACAAAATGCATGCCAGCTATTCCTGCCACTCTAGTTAAGCCTTTATCATTCGGTATAAAGCAGCCTGACCACAGCCTATTGAGATAATGTGTTAAGGCCATTTAGGAAGCAAAATGCAGACTCCCTTTTGTTAAGAACGAGGAGGTTGTTAATGCTCACTTCTATTGTGTTGACAGGTACTCTATAGAGCTAATGGTTGGGCCCCGATATCATATGGGGTATTAATGGATAATCACACTTTCATTTCAATGTTAATTTATCTCATGCCATAATACCCTTACTTTATTTCAAAGTCAAAGGAATATACTATGTTTAATACATTTTTGAAAGTCAATCATTCTCAATATCAGGAGCTACATATCAATGCTGACAAAGTATAAGCTCAGACATAAACGGAGCGACCTCATAGATATGTGTATTTACAGTCTCTAGACAATCAATCCATGTTAGCACACACACATTTTGCAAACAAGTTGCAGTGTGCCTTGATCTCATTAGATAGATCAAAACCTTCTCAGTTTTGTGAAGTGACACCCACAAAGATCTTGATTGAGCTACTCGCCCACTCACGATGCCTGTTTTTAACCGGCTATGAAGTATGAAACTGCTCACCAGTCTCTTTATCATCTGTTTTCATTCTGTAACTGATTGCTGTAAAGGTATATACAAGTAATATCACACAAAACCTTGGCAAACCCTTATTAGGGAGTTTTTATAAATAAGGAGGTCAGTGGCATAGGGAAAGGCGGAGGGACAGGGGGGCCTGGGCCTGGGCTTAGTCCCCCAATAATAGGAATGTCCCCTATGTAAGCCTGTGTAAAAGTAAAGTCCCCCCCCCCAACTGAATGTGTGACATATATTTTGGAATAAATTTTGAGGGGGCGGGTGGATTGAATAGCAATCCCTGACACCCCAAGACATTGCAGCACAGACCAGAAACAGACCCAGTGGTGTGACACAATTAAAAGCCTGGAGTAAGTCCAGGTAGACCCACAACAACAAAGCAGGACCGATTTATTGACACTGATTAGATATGATGGACAGCAGAAGTGTGTCTCCTCATTCTTAACATGTAGGTAGGCTTTTTCAAATGCACCAGGACAATATTTCTCAAGCTGGCAGGACTAGACCTCTTTAAACTGTAATGGGATCCCTCACTGTAATGCCATTACAACCCTCTTGAGTAGTGAACAAGTAATCAATGGATAATTCATGACAAGTGTGTGTTAGCAAAGGATAATTATCCTTTGCTAATACACACAAGTCATGAATTATCCATTGACTACTTATTTTATTCCACGATACCAATAGATAATCAATAAAATATCAAGAAATTCAAGTTGAAAACAAAAATTGTTCACCCTCCCCGGGACTCGAAGCCAGCCATAGTGGGTTGGCATTCTAACCAACAGACCACCAGTACACACACCTTGTTGCCCGGCAGCGTACAGCTACAGCGCCCGTCTCGGCTTGGCTTGCTTTGAATGCATCTCGCGGTTATAGTAGCGGACACACAGTGAAAAAAAGAATGCATCTAGCGGTTATGGCACACGGCAAAAAAAAGATGCGCCCGGACTGGGACTCGATCCGCTTACCTTTGACGGCTGAGCGTAGTGCTCTAACCACTAGACCATCACGCCTCACCCCTCAGCAGTCGTCTCGGCTTGTTTATGTTTGAATGCGTCCCGCGGTTATGGTAGCGGACAGCCTGCAGTCGTCGCCTCCCCAGGCTCTGTATCATATCAAGACCTGGTTCTAGCCAGCCACTACCCGTCAGTCCCTGTGGCGCAATGCATAGGGAGTTGGACTAGGGATCTGAGACTGCAGGTTTGAGCCCTGCCCTGGCCATGAAATTTTGGGGGTTTTAACATGTAACATATGACATGCAGGGACATGTAAGGTGTGCAGGTTATCCATGGATAACGGCACCGGGTGCCTGTTATCCTTGGATAACCGCACACCTTACAAAGGTCATGATGCAGGCATCATGGTGTGCAATATCGACAGGTATGTGCATGGGAAAAGGGAGTTGGACTAGGGATCTGAGACTGCAGGTTTGAGCCCTGCCCTGGCCATGAAATTCTGTGGGTTTTAACATGTAACATATGACATGCAGGGACATGTAAGGTGTGCAGGTTATCCATGGATAACGGCATCGGGTGCCTGTTATCCTTGGATAACCGCACACCTTACAAAAGTCATGATGCAGGCATCATGGTGTGCAATATCGACAGGTATGTGCATGGGAAAAGCACGCAGAATCCCAGAAATCGTGGAATAATGGTCACTAATGTTTGCTATGGTATGACTGAAGTACCAAACCCCATGTAATTACTACATAAGTGCTTATTGTACAGAGCACCTGCAAAGCATTACCTACACTCATCCACTCTAACTTCAAGGGTTTCAAATCATAGTGGCTGTCCCTAGTTGTACAATCTTAAGAAATGTTTTGCAGAGGCAGATTTCAAATAACATTTCACTCAGGTAGGCATTTCTTAAAATTGATATGACAAGACACAGCACTACAACTCAAGTAACCTCAGTCATATAGAGGAATCTACCTAATTGATAATACTGTCCAAATGGGGGATGAGAAAAACACACTGAGCTCTATGATGGTACAAATGGAGACATGACGATCACTCTGTACAATTAGGATGTAATGTAGTTGCAGAGAAGTCTGGCATGACTTGAAAGTCGCATCTTGAGAAATGCTTCCCAGAGGTGCGACACTGGTTCTTCTCCCAGGTTCTTATGTGAGACTGGTTATCGTCAGTTCAATTGGCTCTGTTTGTGTGTGAATATAAGCTGGATGTCACTGGAAAAATAACTAATCTGAGTGACAAAGTGGTTTGCCAAGTCTAATAGGAGGTTGCCATAGAGAAGATATGTGCTGCTAATAGAATATTACTACAAATGTAGCATTAGGAGTTCCTATACTATGCACATATTGTTCATACCATGTATTAATCATAAATTGGTGTTTGCTGTGAAAATATTAACTCCTTGGGTGATCTTGAAGACGAACATATGAAATTAGAAAAGGATATTGTAGCCAATGAGTCTTGTGGGCCAAGAAGCTTGTACTATTGCAAATGGGCTCTTCTCTCAAACCTCAGATAAAATGACCACACATAAAGTAAGTGAGAGTGAGCTGTTAAGGTGCCGCTATGTCTCATTGGTAGACTAGCCTCTCAATCCACTCAGGCAGCATGACAAGGAACTATACAAACATAATATGCACTGCCAGATGATTAATATCATCAATCAACAGGAAAACAATACTTAGATTGGAACAGGGGGATGTGTTCAATCAACGAAATTAAAGGATATGAGTGGTAGATGTAATTCATATGCCAGACAGCCTCCCTCTCTACTTTGTCTATTCCCTCAATGTGATTATCGATCGATTCTTCATTTTGCAGCTTAATATCACACATGATGGGGGTAATGTGTAAAGGAGACAGGTAGAATGGATTCGATTTATTTCCTAAGATGTCCCTTCATTGATTGGCTTTTACTCAAAGTGGTTGTCTCAATGAAACAATGGGGGATAATGATTGTGACATCTCATCTATTCACGTTTCCATGGAGATATATTTAGTGTCTTTGATATGATTTAGCTGTTCAGCCAAACTTTCTGAATTTTCTTTGATTCTGTTGATGTGAACTTGTTAACACTATAAGGAATGTATGCTGAGATCATTTGACTTATCCTGAACTTTTATAATTAATTATCTTCTCAGGACATGCAGTTTTAGCACCTATATATGTCATCATCAAATGAGTTGACTATACGTCTTTCTGCAAATTGTATCACACAGAAATCGCATGAAGTTATTTTCCTATAGGTTGCCAGAGGGTGTTTCAGAGAAGACTGGCTTAATTTTTACCTCTACACATTATTCAACATCCAATTTATCACAAGCGAATTCTCAGTACCATAATACGTCATGCATGCTGATCCATTCACTGAAATTAGTTTGGGAACAGACCTTTGGGGGGATATATGAAACGCCTTTTCAGAATGTTGTTAACTGATTTAAATTGACACTAGTGGCTTCACCACTAGAGTTTGAAGCAATAGGATCCTTCAGTGCGGCCCCCTATTGTCTTACACTAGAACCGTTTATCTTAGTGACGCTTATCTTAGCGACGCTTATCTCAGCAATGATATCATAGCAACAGCAAACAATTCTACACTCTCCCAGCAGATACTCTCGGAGGGTTGAGTTTTGGTTTTCTCTGGATCTAATGATCAGATCTTAATATATGACCTATCAAATTAAAGACCTTGGAGTGTACGACCTAGATCCACAATTGTCGAGAAATTTTCTTTTTAAACAACATCAGGGGGAGCTCCGATGTTTTTGAGACAAGAACCAAGATGGTGGAAATTGCAGTTCCAATGATGGATTTTGAGGTTATAAAATGTTGCCAAAGTATAGATCAAATAACATCTCAATACTGAGATATACAAACCAAATAGTAAAGTATTTGATAATATTTTTGCTAGGATTTCTGAATAACAGGTCAAGTTAGCTGGCATTTTCCTACCTGCTTCACAGCCTAAAAATTTTGCTTCATCTGGTACCCCAAGGGTACTGTGGGCTGAAGCAGTCAAAATTCTGAACTTTATAACCAGCGATCTAGTTACCCATTTTTATATATAGTGTAAAAATGACAAACTGTTGTCATCTCATCTCATTTATCTGACATAACTTTTGACAGTCTCTGTGATTTATAATTTATGTGATTCAGGTGAAAGAGGAGAATCTGAGAAGGGTGTATAACCATGAGTAATTGATGGAGCAGCTCACTACTGATTCTATACAGCACTTTACCTTAGAGTAGCATTCAGAGTACCGCACACCTCGAACACCATACTCTCCCATTACTTATCAATTCTTACCCCCACCTGGCTTGATGGATCGGTGCATAACTCTCCCCCCTCACTGTCTGTCTCTGTCTGTCTCTGAAAGTGATATTTGGTATGTACTGTCGCCTATTATACTTTTAATTAGGCTATTTTAGAAGTTAAAATTTATAAGAAGGCCACTACCATTTGAGTTTTGTCCACTCGGATACTAAAACGCACAGGCTGATATAGGCTGAGGTGCTTGTGGTTCAGGTAAAAGATTCGGTTGATTAATGTGCATTTATGAAAATTAATACATATAGAAAATGCAAATCCACCAAAATGTCAAACCTGCTTCAGTACTCAACCGGGCCCACCCCAACAAAACACTCCAAAATAATCTGACCAGCTTTGTACAAAGACCAATACTGCACACTTATCACCATTACTAAGTGTTTTAGTTGTACACCATTAGTACATTTTGCTGTTGGTCCTTGGTATTTCTTACAGTGGGGAGGGAATCTCCTACAACATTCATCCTATATAGTTGGCTTCATCATGGATGGACTTCAGTGGGCTGATCATAGTGGTAATTCCATATGCTGAGTGACTCATCTCAATCTGGTTCTCATGTCAGTGAACTGATGCAGTTTGAAACTTAATGCAGTGAGTCTGAGTACACAAATATGGCAGAGCCCAGTCATAAATAGAAACAATTGAATCATGATGGACCACAGTAATCTACTTACCGTTTCTCCAAGTGCAGGTGCACTGTAAAGAAATGTCTCTGTAATAACAGTAAAATGCTTGCCCCAACATTGCCAGAGATTCGTCATTATTTTCATGGAGATTCCTTTTACCACCGTACTGCCATCTGGGGCTTCATTGTAGAAACCACACTGCTTCACTGCAATATGTATGGTGCTTCACTGTTCAGTTTTGTTAGGATCCCTGGTAAATTCAAGAGTTACTTTTTCAGAGCATGGGCTTTTTTTAAGTGCACCAGAAGCAAATTACATTTCACTTGGAGGTGCCACACAGGCTCATCACCCATCATTGAGAGTATTTATCTTCAGTTTTGATAGGATGTGGGGATACCTCTGCCACTGTTTGTGTGCAAATATGAGCTGAATGCGGCTAATAGGACAACTAATCTTACTAACAAAGTGGACTGGTAATTGGATTTTGGTTGAGCTGTTCACTGCTAATAGAACACATGATTCCACCTGGAAGGCATTCCTCAACAGGTTAAAACCGACTACGGTCACTACGACTTGAAACCCTCAGAAATATTTAGTGACCACTAGATGCGGGACTGTAATTATAGAGTGAAGGATTCCATAATGATTTGAATGATACTAATTGCACTATCTAGAGAAATGCCTTCCAGATAGTGATAGTAGAGTGGGAAAGCTCTTCAACTTGTTATAGTCCAATGGGGTTTCACTTCGTTTACCTAACCTTAAAAAGTACATTGATATAATTGGTTTTGGTTCTTTACATATCTACTAAGGCATCAGCTGGGTACCAACGTTCATAACGCTTCTTTATCAGAGCTATTTCAAGTGGTTAAATTCATAAGTGTTCCCATAGTAAGACGAAGGCCTGGCCCGAACAATAATCCCAGGATTTGGAAAGAAAGGGGGTGCACTATCTCTTTTTGAGCAAAATTTAAGGTCTGACATAAGGAGATGAAAAGGACAGGGCGCTCGCCCCCAAGCCCCCATCTAAATCTGCCACTGGTTTCCCAATAGTGCTATTTAGCATTGTTGATTTACTGACCTGCAGCTCCTTATCAATGTATATTATGAATTCCTGCAAAAAAATGAGTCATGGATTCTTTCTCTCATTGTAATGACAGTAAAGATTCACCTTCAAAAGAGTGTTGAAACGAAGAGACCTATATACATATATGTGCAAACCGGTACAAATTCAGCCAAAGGAAGGGCTACAATACATGATCTTCTCAGATGAAAACATTTTTTTTTAAAGTTTCTTTCTTTTTATAACAAAATTAATGGAAGCACATTTGAATGCATTTC
This sequence comes from Acholoe squamosa, assembly GCA_949317995.1. NCBI lineage: Eukaryota > Metazoa > Annelida > Polychaeta > Phyllodocida > Polynoidae > Acholoe > Acholoe squamosa. Next base: position 16,156,477 of record OX439043.1, on the reverse strand, counting down.
CATGCACACAAGAAACAGAACCCGAAATAATGCTTGTATGGTTAAAAACCTGATCAAAACTGGGTAGTTGCTTGAATCTTTGCTGGTGTTTTCAGTTTCACTGTTAGGATGCAGCTTTCATTTCTTTCTGTGAGACCATTTCATTTGTCAGACCTGGCTGAGATGCTTGGCTTTTAATGAAGCTTTCCCTTTCTGTTTTTACTTCTGTTGTAATCTAAATACAGTGATTACCCTTTATTTATAATTCTTAATGCTACCAGAATTAGGAGGTCAACTGAATGTCCAGAGACGTGGATTGGATTTTCAATTTACAAGAGGAACCACCGTTAACTAGGATATCCATGCAATATCTTGATGGTATTAAACCACTTAAATCAGGACTTCTTTCTGTGTAGGGTATTCAATATTGTTGCCACTACTCTTTAAATCGAGTTCAGAAAATATACAGTGCAATATCAAAATCGTCAGTGTCCAATGATTCTGCAGTTTGTACATTTTTGATTTCTGTATGTATACAATTAATGCAGGTCACCCTTTCTGAGCTGCAAAGTCAAGGCCTGTACAGCTGGGCATTTCTCAACATATGGCACGACTGCAAACAGCAACTGTGATTTCGAACCCTAAAAGTCAGTGATGGTGATCACAATGCCCTATGATTGCTCTGTACAATTATCACTAATACAAATGCAGGTGCAACAATGAGTGACTACTAGATGCTGGGCAGTAATGGCACTAGAGTGAGGGATCACACCATGATTTGAAGGGGTCTAGTCCTACCATCTTGAGGAATGCCTTCCAGGTCATGTATTGCACACCTTTGATATAGAGTACATAGGCAGGGATAGGCAGTGACAGGGGGAGACATAGGGATGACAACATACAGTTTATTAGTAACATAGAGGAACTGCTTCAGGGTCTGGGACTGGAAGACTGACATGTAGGAACAGACTGGAATAGGCCCCTACATGCACTTGAAAGACACCACCAGACATGGCTAAAAGAAAACAATAAATTCATTTGCGTATGGACAATACATATGGTGCATACATGTATGGATGGATGATCTTGTCCCCTTCCCCACTATTTCTCTCCTGATCTTAGGCACCCTATAGTGTCTCAATATTTTGCAATAATGTTTTGGTTTTAATCGGATTACGCTTATTCCCACAACCTCCTCAAAAAGTGGTGTACAATTGGTTACTGGAAGATGTGATAATCTATGATAAACAAACCATGCTAAATAAAAAGAAAGTTCCTAGAGTTTCAAAAGTCAGCATATCATAACTGCACGATGTTATAAGAATGAGCTGTGCTGATGGATTATAGTCCTTCCGTGAAGTACGGACCAGTTGGGGCACTCCCCAGATAAAATAATGGTACAGCCCCTATCTGTCTACACATCCAATTACCAAACTGTTGGACCTCAGTACCCGAAATCATGTAATGGAAACAGCTAAATTCCCATTTCCCCAGTATGATTATCCCTTGCTCTCTATGATTAGCATTAGGAGCCTATATGAACCTACTGGGAATCTAACCTATACATAGACTCGACCGTTCTCCATTAGCTCTTTAAAGACTGCAGTGTGCATTTATGCATCATGACTATCTGTCACCGTGATGTGTGAATGCAGCCCTAGGGCTGGTTCCAAAATCACTGATGAAGATATAGGCCTCATAGACCTAATATAGTCAATATTATGTCATCAGGAATGTTGAAATAAGCCCCAGGTTTGTAAATAAACAGCCGAGAATGACTGAGTATACTCGAATGAGACTATAACAGGTCAAGTAGTTAACCAGTGCTTCATGCGAGTATCATCTCAACCTTATGGGACTGATACACTTGTGAAGGGTTGGTATTGTAGGGGCACGGTTTAGTAGTAGCCTCTATGGCTTACGGGTTGACTAGGTTCCGAGCGGAGAGGCCTTTCAGGTTGAAGACCTGGTACGCCTGGCGGGTGGTGGCAGCACCGCCCTCTGGGCTGCTAGGGTTAAACACGAGAGGTGGCCACCCAACCCCTGTGGCTATATAATAGTCGGGTCGGAACCTAGGAATAAAATCCTCCCGGATTCTATAGGAATAACATCAGAACTTACTGACTCTGAAGCCTTACCTGGTAGTCATAAATCAGAGCTATCCGAACGACCTCTTACCCATCCGGAATACCCTTAGCTCCCTGTACTTTAGGATATTGAATAAAACTTGTTGCCTTCTGAACCAGATATCCTTGTATTTGTGATACTTTCGGAACCATCTACGGTCATACATTACACTGGGAATGAATTTCTTGGCGTTCTTAGGGAATCTCAGTGCGGAGATTGATCCATCTTCTTCTTCATATTCCACCACCTCGAATTTGGGTTCACCCTCCGAGACGGCAGCTGCTGCAGTAGGAATTACTGGTTTCAGATCAGGTAGCACCATGCTGGCAGTTTCCTGAGGGACAAATCCAGAAAGAAAAGTCTTCTTCTTATTCAAATTAGCTATGGCATTGCATAGCGTCTTCATAGTCGCACCTGGACCCCATGCCCGATAGGCACAGTCCTGGTGATCTTTCTCCTGCAATCCTCGTACAAAGTGTGAGATTAGCTCATCACTTACATAGTCGTCATCCATTACTAGATTAGGCCTCGCCTTTCATAATAATATCTGAAGTTCCAATCCATAAACCTGAACTGACTCGCCCGGCTTCTGGATTCTCTTCCTATATTGTGTCATTGGATCTTCAGACACTATACTTCCGAGATAGGAACTACAAATCTCAACTAGTTGAGTGTACATTCCCCTATTCCTATACTGTTCTCTCCAGTGATCCACAGCGATCCTACCCGGACCCTTTTTCAGACATCTTACCAGTATAGGTAAGGATTCATCTTAGCCATCTACTTCACGGTCATCCGTGAAATCAGAAAACCAATCTCTCCATGGTTCTGACCCATCAAAAGGCTTAGTCTCAATCTGATTCTTTTTAGCTGAACTCTCCCTACTCTTCAACCTGGTACATTGTTCCAGACTCCAATCTTACATATTCTGATCCTTACTTTTCTTACCATCCCCACCAGATCTATACGATACCGGACCACCGGATCCCGAATGGTTGTTATTCGGACTGTTCCAGAAAGCAAATCCATACCCTGTATTCATACCAGGTTGGAATCCTATACCCCCAGGAGGCTGAGCGCCGGTATGGTGGGTCCCACTATCACAAGGGGTATCGTTATTGTTCTGATCGGTATTAGGTGGGTCACAAATCTGATTATCTACCCTATAGGTCCGACTGTTCGGAATGGACTGACTGCTGTCCTCCAGTTTATCGGATATGTCATCTAACCCCCCAGCGCCCCCTGGAGAGGTGTGGTCTAAGTGACTAGAGGATGGAGCCTGCCCCCTGGTGTCGATATACTGGTATTCACCATCAGTGGTGAAGGTGGCATCCTTCTGGCCCACACTTAACCAAACATTCTTATCATTGACGGAAACGTATCTGGCTCCTATGACATTCCGGGTGGCCTGACTATGATCATATCCTTTATTCAGAATGGGTTTCGGACTAGAGGTGACCGCTGTCCCTTTTTCCCCATCATCCCGTGGGATACAACTGATATCGGGCTCCTCCAATGCTTCCTCATTCTCATCCGCCTCCTCGAGGTCTGGTTCTTCCTCACCAGAATCCTTGGACCTCTCCTGCAGGATTCTTAATTTTGTAATTTCGTATATAAGGTCATCTCTCTCCTGATACAACTCTCGATTGTTATCCTGAATGTCAGTGATTAATCAATCGTTCTCCTGAATATGTTGCTGTTGTTTTTCTATAGTCTTCTTATTCTTTTCATAAATCTCATGTTGGGCTTCGACTTGCTTTTTCAAGTCGGCAAGGCGCGTGTTAGCTATATCTAGCCCCATTCGGTAGTGTCCTAAGGTCTCATCTTGCTCTGAAGTCTTAGTTTCCAGGATGGAGGTTACTAAACTCAGCTGCATCCTGACTTCCTCAACATTTTTCTTGTACATTCCATACTCGGCTTTCTTACCCTGAATCCTAGCCTCGATCTCCCGGAGTCGAGTACGGTGAGCATCCACCTCTTGTTCTAAGGTTTCAGTGGTGCGTTCCAGCAATCCCTTATTCTTATTCAGATCTCTGATCTCATCCAGGAGCTCTTCAATCTCTCTTTCTAGCTCCTTTATCTTATTTTGTTTCCGCTCACCCTCTTTTTTCTGATATTCCAGCAGTTCCTCATTCCAAGATGGATCCCTATACTCCTGATAGGCTATGCCCGGGGCTTCATGGCTTCCCGGGAACTCGCCTTCCGGATACTGATTCTCTTCTTGTTCAGACAGGGCTGCGCGCTTCTTAAAACCGAATCCTGGTCACGGCACCAGTGTAATGTATGACCGCCGATGGTTCGGAAAGTATCACGAATACAAGGATATCCGGTTCAGAAGTTTTATTCAATATCCTAAAGTACAGGGAGCTAAGGGTATTCCGGATGGGGAAGATGAGGATAGCTACGACTAACAGGTAAGGCTTCGGAGTCAGTAAGTTCTGATGTTATTCCTATAGAATCCAGGAGGATTCTATTCCTAGGTTCCGACCCGACTATTATATAGCCACAGGGGTTGGGTGGCAACCTCTCGTGTTTAACCTAAGCGGCCCGGAGGGCGGTGCTGCCACCACCCGCCAGGTGTACCAGGTTTTCAACCCGAAAGGCCGCTCCGCTCGGGACCTAGTCAACCCGTAAGCCATAGACGCTACTACTAAACTGTGCCCCTACAGTATGATACACTTATGAAGTGCACATAGATATTTCAGCCATGCATTAGTGCACCATGATGGCAAAGGAGCACGAGGAGCCTGAAGGTATCTTGTGCTTGAACCTCTGAATACAGTCATTGTGCAGTGTAATAACTATTATATCTACCAAGGATTCTGTTGTTATTTGTTTTCACAGCTTAATGATGGAGAAGGACACCATATCATATTTCGCATGGTTATTCCTGGAGAAGACCTTTGTCAGGGTTTATACACATCGGCAATTAAACCTCTTCTGGCCAGTGAATATTTTGAAACACACTCTGATCAATACCCACTTGTCATTACCCAAGTGTTCTGTCTCGTGCCACATGAATCCCAATAACGTGTGCAACACTCTCTCAGTTATGTCAGCTTAAGTACCATATGAAAAACCATAATGTGGTTGAAGCCCAGGGGGAGGGGTGAGGTAAAAAGTATCTGACAATACCTTTACACTTCCATGTGAATGAGCTGCCACTGGCTGCAGGAGATAAATAGGTTCTCCTTCCCCCAGGACCCTAGAGACCTGTTGGAGGCGTATAACAGACTGCCAGTGCCACCGGGGGGATGCAGAAGCTTGGGTGGTGGGGCATGTACCTGCTTCAGTCCTCCTTATTTCCTCGGCACTGTTTCAATTAGTTGTTGAAATCAATCCCCCTTTCGAAAATAGAGGTCTTAAATGTTCCTTTAGATTCCAGGGAAAGTTAATCTCCTGAAATTGTTTAGGATTTTTGAAGAGCACAGAAGTTTGTGTGGGAGTGACCTGCATGGGTCATTGCATCAAGTCTAAAAACTACAACCCTCAGGCCTGCCTTCCCCGTTTACAATTCAATGCTATAAACCACGGTATAAATTTACCTTAATATCATAATACACATCATATACGGTGCAACATGTATATGCAAGGATCCATAGAATAGAACTAGATTACTCATAATCAAACCCAGGTCTGCCTTCTAGCTTTCTCTCAAGTTGGGGATGTGTATTATACACAGGGTGTGCCTTATACATGAGATATTACTGAAGTGCACATCAGAAGGCCAGCATATTGCTAATACTATAGTATAATCAGAAAGCCTAAAAAAAACACTCTCAATGCTGCCATCCATGCAGGCCTTGTGTGTAAGGCCAAGTAGTGTTTAACATCTATTGTGATGAAGTGGTAAAGACTGGCATCTCTGGAGCTTAATTCAAAAGGCTCTGCCATCGCTACCTATGAGATGTTAGTGATTTTCCTCCCATATTCTATACTGCTATGGTAGGGTAGGCCTGCCTTCCTTTCCGATAGCCAGCTACATTTTAGTGAGCGATGTTAGCCTCAGCCCTCCTTTCACTATTCCAAGCAGCTAACAACTGTGCAGAGTGGTAACAGGTCCACAGAGAAATAAATAGCAGTGGAAGATAAAAAATAGCAGAGGAAAAACTCGTTCTCTCAAGAGTGGCTACACTGGGGTTCTGCTAATTATATATACCCTGTCAGGTGCACTTGACCCTGAAAGGGGGATGAAGAAAGATGTTAATGTGCATGTAAGTTTAGGTCTATTCCCACCTATATGTACAGGAGAAAAATAAATCTACCAGGACTTACCATGAAATTATAGCTTGTATTTTAGAAGTACAGTCCCCCCCCTACACCAACTAACAGAGAGAAGGGAAGCATGAGGTTACTATGCCCTTAACTCATGAGTAGACTCAAGAGCTCTCAAGCAGTCTGAGAAAATGCATTCACCACCTTGTCTCCTGAAAGTGATGCACAACTGAGGGCGAAATCTGACATGGCGCCTATTATTTTTTATATCTGTCCTAGGACCTCCATATCTTGCATATACATAACTAAGGTCCATGGGGTCAAGGTTCCATAATTTGTTTTTTTCTTAAATATGGCCATGGTTGCTTTGGTAATCAATTGAAGTTGCATGTCAGTTTTTCGCCCATCATGTCAGTTTTTCACCCTGAGCACTTCTGATGGGTTTACAGGTAGTAAAAGTAATGTCAGGATGGCAGAAATTCACCATAGGGTAATGTACTAGTGAGTAAAGTAAATGTATAAAAAATCTAGAATCAAAGTTCAGAGGTGGAGAAGAGAGAGACACTTTTCTTTCGCCCATCATGTCAGTTCTTTGCCCTGAACACTTCTGGTGGGTTTTACAGGTAGTAAGAGCAAGGTTAGGATGGTAGAAATTCACCATAGGGTGATGTACTAATGAGCAAAGTAAATGTAAAGATAATGTAGAATCAAATCTCAGAGTTAGGTAAGAGAGAAACATTTTTCTCATTGTGTCAGTTTTTTGCCCAGCATGTCAGTTTTTCACCCAGCATGTCAGGTTGTCGCCAAGCATGTCAGTTTTTTGCCTAAAGGGTCCCAAAGACAAACTTAAGTGAAAAGAAATATGCATGAAACAAATATTTAAGAATAAATATGAGGCTGGGAGAAGGGAGTGGTGTAGCCATTTCATTAGGACATATGGGCTAGAGTTAAATATGTGTTCCCTTCAAATAAAAAGAAAACAGCCATTCATGTCAGTTATTTGCCCCTGGGTCAGTTTTTCACCTATTTGTTATAAAAGTGACATTAAATGCACTTTAAAATAGTCTAAAATATTGTTTCTTTACCTGTTGATAAGGGGTAATAGCCATAACCTTATGTACATATAATATTGCCTTTAACTATTTATTTCCTATGAAAATAGAGAAAGGACTAAATACTATGTCAGTTTTTCACCTAAGGAGTCTGTCAGATTTCGCCATTCATTTCTGCACCACTTTGGGGAGACAATGTGTCAAGTGCCCTTAACTCATGAGCAGCCTCAAGAGCCCCCAAGGACTATCCGCAGGTGCATTCACTTTTGTGACGAGGAATGTCCCCCCACCCAGGTACACTTGCACACGGGGGGAAACCAGTATCATTTCTCAGTATAAAATAAGGGGTGGTGTTAGTACTAAAGTGGAATAGTGATGGACTGCATAGTACTTCCTATAAGTTACTGGCCTAACACCACCAGCTATTTTATTGTAGTAAGACTAGGTCTTATGTGATGGTAACAGACATGCCTATGCTAACATCTCATAGGTAGCGACGGCAGAGCCTTTTGAATTAACCTCCTGGTGTCAATATTCACATTATGGTTTCCTGAGTTCAAAAGACCGAGCTCTCAATGCCAGCTATACAGGCAACAAGGTGCTCAGTAGAACTAATGGCTGGGCACGCATGGCGTATAGACTTCCATTTTTGTTCACTTTCATTTTCTGGATAAACCAAGCCATTTTCTCCAAGCTTCACACACAGGTGTTGACTTATATCTTGATCTAATCATACACATCATAGGCTATAGTGCCAGTCTGCATTCATTATTGCTAACTTCTAATAAACCTCACTTCTATTGTGTATGAGAAAAGGAGTGTAGGAAGACGGTATAGAATTAAGTCTCTGCCTGTACATACTCTCTTCGATTAATATTTCCACTTAATGTCTTTACTATAGACCGGACATCAATTTTCATTTTTGTTGTAGCTTCGGTTTGCCTTTTTATGTGGATCTAGTTCCATATAATTTCTATCAGTTGCCCTCGCGGATACTAAAACTTTCAATCCTTTTGAAGAAGGTCTAGATAACAGAAGGTCTCTCTCATTTTACCTGTGACAGACTATGGATACATGCTTTCCTTACATATACAATGTATACATATCTAGGAAATTCTTTAGTAGCCCACCTACCCGAGAGTTAGAAGTCATCTAAATGTTGCTCTAAATGCAAAAATAAGAGATATATCTGAAATGAATCACATTTCCCTTTCCTGCAAATCCAAAGCCTAGCCATTCCTCTCTACTCTGTATCCTTTTAAAGACCCACTTTCCTTCCCTCCTCTCTTTGGGAGCTCATCACATGAAGATGCTCATACCACTGCAAATGCCTTCATCCTCTAGATTAGCTTTATAGGACCAACGTCTTAGGCAGACTGTACATTACAGCCCAGATATTACCCCAATTGAGTACATTAATTTTAGAATGATGCATGCTTCTGTCAGTGCAATGAAAGGTGGAGAGATATTTCAATATGGTTTGGTGTGGAAATCTAACTACAATCCATATCATAGAATTGTATGGTAAAACATAGAACACTTGAAGAACAGCTCCAGATTTTACTTTTCCAAATCCTTAATTGATAGGCTGAGTGATAGGTTATTTCCTAGACACATTGATGACTAGGGCTTTGATCGAGGGAAAATACAAAAGATTTAGATATGCATAAGTAACATGTATGGTATGAACAGTTCTATATCACCAAACTGCAGATGGTACTATCAGTGATTTATGTGGGGTGCTCAACACAACACAACCAGATATTGGGAGAATGGTGAAGTTTCCAACAATATCTTTCAATGTTATACCTCACCACACCAATATACAGATTAAGCAGGATTATTTAGTGGCCAATGAGATAATCCCAACTATTCACTGCGGCCCTCTCGGGGGCCAATTGGTACCCATCTGATAGGTCTTATCAGTAAAACTGTCCACGCCCATGGAACAACCAGCTACCTCAGAATACATCAGATGCTGTTTCCCCATGGCTCCCATGAATGCCTGTAATCCTGCCTCAAGCACTAACCCCTCCACACTCAATTGTCTAGTCCTTGTAATAAATCACGGGTTGTGTTTCTCAATCATTCATCAATCATAGGCATAAAGTGAGGCTATAGTATGGAAAAGGGGCATGATAGCCTCCTCCAAAATTATCACCTTTTTAATTTTAAAATTCTTGATTGGACATAAAAACATCTAGTACTCTATTAATATTTTGCTCAAATATTTCCCTCCTCCAGCATCTTTCTCTCTTTGCCTGTCCCGTCTGTAGAAATTATAACCATTCATCTCGTAGTCAAAATCTAAATCTAGCTCTGTCAGCCAAGTCTCAGAAAATAGTAGCACATCGATATTTTGATTGAATAATTCAATTTCTAATGTAGAGATCTTATTTCTTATACTTTGCACATTCATGTGCATAATACATTGTCCTGTTCCCCTGATTAAATTATAATTCAGACCTGTTTTTGTAATATTTGGTATTCCCTTTTTCGGTATGAATGTACTTTACAAAAATTGACATTCATTGTAACCCATGCACACTTTACAATATTCATTAAAGCAATAGGTAGTGAGCCTTTGCACTTATGGAGGCTCATACCAACTTGGTAGGGCGTAATGGCAATTGAGTGAGGGGGGGATATGAAGCTCCATATTACTCAACATTCTTTACCCACATTTAATACAGTACATAGTGACAACTAGTGGGTTTTGTAGCGAACATGTTTTAAACTCAACATTTTTTTTGGTCCACTAGTGTCATAGGGTAATTACATAACTATATACAATTTACATTCGACAATGGCATCATTATGCTATTCAATTGGTAAGTCATCAAAGTAAGTTTGTGGTGTTAGTGTTCATTTTATGACTTTGGGTCTTTGGCCTTTTCGCTTCTGTTTTTTTTTGTTTTTGTTCTATGGGTGTAGTCTCATCAACATCACTATTCTTCTCCATTTCATCAATTACACCCTACTTACAAGCAGGAGGATAAGTAATTCAATTGAATTTGATTTTTTTGGCAACATTGGCAAACATTGAAGCACTCCCAAACTACCAGTAGTACAGCCTGTCTATGTGTACATCCAATTACCACACTGCTAGACCCCCATATCCTGAAATCATGTAATGAAAACAGTGCCCATTTCCCCTTGCTTTCTAACATTAGCAGCCTATATGGACCTACTGGGAATTTAACCTAGGTACATAGATGAGAGCATCCCCCATTAGTTCTCTAAGAGCTGCAGACTGCATCAATGCATCAAGACCATTTGTCACCATGATTGTGCATAAATGCAGCCTTGGGGCTGGTTTAACTATCCCTCACGACAACATAGGCCTCCTACCCACTCTCTTGTCATCAGGATTGTTGAAGTAAGCCCTAAGTTGGCAATCAACCATGCTAGATTAAAGTATTATTTCGACCTTATGGGACTGATACACACTTGAAGGGTTGGTACGATACACTTATGAAGTGCATATAGATATTTCAGCCATGCATTTGTGCACCATGACGACAAAGAAGCATGAACCTGAAGATAGCTTGTGCTTGAACCTCTGAATACAGTCATTGTGCACTCTAAAAAATAACTGTTGAATCTACCATGGACCCCCTGTAAAACTGAACAGTGAAACACCATAATTGTTTAGCAAAGAACAGTGTAGATTATAATGAAGCCCCAGGAGCCAGTAGGACGGAACATTTTTGTACATAGAATTTCTGAAAATACTGACAGATCTCTGGCACTTTTTGGATGAGGATTCTGTTGTTATTTCAACGACATTTTTTTAGAGTGTGTTTAATCATGGAGATGGACACAACATCATATTTCTCATGGAGAAGACCCTTTGTCAGGGTTCATGAGCATTGGTCATTAAATCTCTTTTGGTCAGTGAATATTTTGAAACGAACTCTGATACACACTTCAAATGTCCTGTCCTGTGCCCCATAACTTGTGCAACACTCTCTATAGTATGTGAGCTTAAGTACATTTATGCGGTTGAAGTCCAGAGGGAGGGGTGAGGTAGAAAGTATCTAACAATACCTTTACACTTCCATGTGAATGAGCTGCCACTGGCTGCAGGAGATAAAAAGGTTCTCCTTCCCCCAGACCTGTAGTAGGCTTATAACAGACTGGATGTTCTGTCAGGGGATGCAGAGGCTTAGGTTAGGGGCATGTAATTGCTTCAGTCCTCCTTATTGCCCTGGTAGTTGTTTGTTTAAACCAATCCTCCTTTAGAAAATAGATTTATGATGATTAGATAGAAAGGAAATTCTTTAAGAGCCCACCAAGCAGAAGGCAAGAAGCCATCTAGATATTACCATCAATGCCAGAATCAGACATATATTATCTCACTTCCCTCTCCTGCAAATCCAAAGTGTATACCCATTCCTTGCTGCTCTTTATCCTTTCAAAGACCTGCTCTCCTCCCTTTGAGAGTTCCTCGCATCAAGATGCTCATACCACTGCAAATGCCTTCATCTTCCAGGTTAGCTTTATAGGACCGACATCCTAAATAGGCTGTATATTAGGGCCTAGAGATTACTGATTGATCAGAATGACACTTGCTTCATTCAGCGTGTTGAAAAGTGGAGAGCCATTTCCAGATGGTTGGGTCTGGAAATCTATCTTTAATCCATTTATCTGATGATTGTAAAAGAAAGAACACATGAAGAACAACTCCAATCACTTTTTTTTAATTTTCCAAATCCTGATAGGCAGAGTATTAGGTTATTTCCTAGACACATTGATGACTAGGACTTTGATTGAAATTTTGTTTTAAAGTGTCGTAAGACATGCATTACTAACATGTATGGCATGATAAGTTCAATATCCAGGCCTTGTGACAAGGTTAGGAAACCAAACCTCAGATGACACCATCAGTGATTTATGTGGTAGATCAACAGAGGAACTGTCATGAGTCGAAAAGCTCGAAAGAACACAACTAGAGATTTGTGTGAATGATGAAACTTCCAGCAGTAAATCCCAAAATTATACCTCTCCATACACATCTACATTGAATGTTGTTTCCCCTCGGCTTCCATGCATGCTTGTAATCCTGCCTCCAGCACTAAACCCTCAACTCAACTGTCTAATCCTTGTAATAAATCAAGGGTTGCGTTTCCCTAGATTATGGTAATTCATCAATCACAGGCATAAAGTGATGCTATAGTATGGAAAAGGGGTATGGTGTCTTCCTCCAGAATCATTGCCTTAGTCTTTGTAGCATGTCCCTGTAATATCTTTAACAATAGGCTATAGATAAGTGTACATCGATATATATCAAAGTGGGTAGACTTGTCATGTAGAGAACCGATAATAACATCCATATGTGACAGCTGTCAGAAATGCTGGTCTCCTATAATGTTTGTTTTTGTAGTTGCTGCACACTGGCTCAATGAGATAGGCCTAAATGTAAAGATCCTTGTAAAGATCCTGATTTGTAGACAGAATTGGACCTTTTCAATATAGACAACTACATTAGACTCCTGGCATTGGAATACTGACTGCATATTCTTACAAGAATGTAAATCATGTTGAATGTGTTTCTGCTCAGGCTGTACTGCTCAAATGGGCTTTCCTTTTCCCTAATGTTCAAAGTAATTGGTCCATTGATGTAAATTCAATGAACTGGTATCTGAGGGCTACAGTGTTCACTGTTTTTACGATTATTGGTGTATAGGAACCAATGAGCATGTATATCTGAATTAACTTCATGTCTGGACTTTCTAAGCACTCACTGCATGGCCACAGCATTAGTCAAAGCTGGTGCACAACTCCTAAAGCTGCATACTGTATGCATTCTAGAGTCAGACATCTCATAAGCAACTCCTTTGTTCAGGAAAGTCCACCTGTATTATTTAAGTTCTCGATATGTAAACTTTACTATTATCATTTAGATTGAAAATTGGTTATTCAAATCCATGGGGGATCTAAGTAAGTAAACCTTTTAATTCCAACTTTCAGACAGAAGAAGCTTAGGCAGTAGTCATCAAATGTCTGCAGTTAGGTTCATGATTGATCCTCTAGCAGCTGGATACCATATCAAGAGAATCTGTTTTGTCATTTAAATATTTGATTAAGCCAGATAGATTTGTTCAGAAAGGGGCACAGGTGTTGAGACTTTCCCTCTAGGTAATATTTTATATATTCACGGGGAGGAAACTAATCTGAAAATTATTACACTCACATCAAACAGATTATTAGTATTCCAGGCAACAGTAACACCTGGTACCTGTCCTCTTGGAAATGGAGTTGCATTCATCAGTTTTTTTTTATATGCACAGTCATTTGCCAAAGCCATTTCAGTTCCCTCTGTAAACAGCTTTTGGTGTAGATTTGCCTTTAGGTTGACCGGTGAGAAAACACATCACAGAGTAGACTAGTGTTAGTTTTGGCCACAGGATGTTAAATCAATGCTGACAACTTCTTGATATGTGTTGACAAATCACCGTTCCAAAAAAGGAGTTTGAAGCAAATGATTTAAAAAAATCACATCTGCCTCCACTATATTAAAATCACTGAGTTCATCATTTCATAGGATAATATGCATATGGGGCATCACTCAGTACATGTTTCCCTGAGTCCCATATATATGGCCTTACAATACAGCTGTGAGATTCCCTTTGGAATGCTCTCTTCTCTCAGTGGTGACATCTGGTTGTGATGCCTGAGGAGGCGAGGGGCATCGAAAAGTCAGGTTACTATGTCATGGCGACGTGGCAGGCAGTCTGTTTTATTCAACAAAATAGGCCTGAGAAAAACACACCGGTAACTGAGTTGTTTTCAAGAGCAAACATGCATGTGTGACACACTATTCATTTGGACCAGTATAAAGTGGTGGCAACATCGCTCTAAGTGTGTGTCTTCATTGGTTGTTTTCATATCAAATTTCATAAAGCCCGACAGTGACGCTGTTGGGGAATTCAGTATAACAGGTGTTTTTAGCACCTTGTTGTTAGCGACCCATGCTGAACTGGTTATGCAAGGAAATGTTCCAATTCTATGGACATAATGTTCTGTGGACCTACTTGCCATAATTTTGCCATAGCGTTCCATGTGGTGATGGGTTTGTAACCATCCCCAATTTTACAATATTTAACCTCATCAAAGTACTTGAAAATATCTATTCCAGCAAAAAAACAATCATAACAAAACAACTTATGAATAAGGGAGGTGGTGCTAATCTACATGATCACGAGAATATATTCTCCTCGCACCCTTAGCTAGGACATGCCCTGCAAATGAATATTGTCCCCTAATTACACAATGAATGCTGGCACGACGCTATTCTACTCAAAGCAATTTACCTGGAGGGTGTTGCTCCTATAGTAAATAGAGCTGTCAGTATGTGCTCTCTTTTCGAAACAGGTCATGCTCTGCTTCACCATTCAACTTACACTCACCACATTAGTCTGAAAAGTCACCTGCCTTGTTTAAAACAGAGAGCTGCACTATGAGGTACCTACTCATGTCACACACTCTATAGTATACTATCCTGACTGACTTCTCCCAACTAGGTACCTACTCAAAATCTCTTTTTTTTAGCACCATACTTGAATGACCACTTGTGAGCAACACAAGAGAAAAGTTATAACTACGTAAAAAAAAAAAGTACTGGAAACGAGGCCCTTGTTAGCCAGTGCTACTTTTTACAATATGAGCAACACTCTCCAGGGCCCTCCTTTCAGTGTGTCTATAGTCTAGGAGGTAGGAGCATGTATGTAGTCACTGATGATGTCCCTGTAGGCTAAAATGATCTATTATATCCATACAGGGAAGAGGCGCAATGTCAGAATCATGTTATATTAGGCTCTGATGGAGTTCTATGTAAGAGAATACATAATGGGAGCTATAGAACTGTCAAGTGTACCATCAGCTCTAAGTTTTGCATTACATATTGACTACATTTAGTGGTCAGCTCTCCCGACACAAACTGCATATTAAAGAATTACTGGTAGCATGGGATCAAAACCAAGGAAATGATGTGTGTAGTGAATATTGACAGGGCTAATAAACCCTTGGGGGAAGTGATACATCTAAGTGTGGTGGTTGAGAGCTTAATGTAGTAACTACAGTTAGCAGCATTGATACACTTCGCATTCACCATCAGTTCTCAATAGAACAGGTACAATTTACCGTTAGGCCCAGTGGTGGTTGATGGCAAGGTGGAGGGTAAGGACTCTTCAGTCTTTGTGCTTATCCCATAGTTTACCATCACTTCATGAGCTTCTCAGATACAAGATAATGCATTAACAACAGGCATTCATTTGCAAGTTGATACCATAAGTGTCTTTAAGGAACTCTTAAGATGTCTTTTTATAATTAGGTTAGAAGTAAGACAGCCATATAGGGACACACCTGGTAACACAATATTCTATAAACCTAACATCTCATCACCCATCTAGATATTAGGGGATGGTCTCCTGTTAACAACAGGGGGGTTGGTAAAATATAGAAATCAGGTAACCATCAGAAAGCACATCAACTCATCTACTGTAACGCAGCCATGAAGAGTACAGACGAAAAGGGAATATCCATGTCTTGGCCTCTAAGCCTCAAAAACCTGGCAATGACAGCCAATCAAGATTGCAATGCTAGAGAATGAATTAATTACACCATTCCGATAGGTAATATCTATGGCGAGAAAACTACATTATACTGTTAAATGAATACATGACATGTGTCATTGCCCGCATACATCCTCCCGGTTGATAAAATGTGGAGACGAATCCCAGAAAGGGAGAAGGGAAGATGAGGTATAGAAGGAAGAGAGTGGCTAGGGAAATGAGAAATAGTCTTCTTTAGAGATGGATAGGGATGCCCGAACATAATAGAATTGATGTCTAGGGACTCATGGATTATAGATTTTTATTTTAGGTTTCTTTTCTATGACTATGGAATACCATTTCCATAATCATAGTATATATGAACTAGACATTTTCCGTCTACATTGATTAGATAGACATGCCTGAAAGTCATTCCACTCTCTACTCAGAGATATTCTCATGACTTCAGAAATTCAATTTCTTGTGTCAGCAAGACGTGATGCTCTATTGTCTTGTCAGCTGGAAAATTAGATCCATAACTATTGAAGCTCCCTATATAAGAATATAAGGAAGGACATGGCCACATAACTACAGCTGTGCAGTGCCCCACCGATGGACGGGTGCTCGTTGTTGCCCTATTAACCTGTAAGAAAGACATAATCGGAAAAGTGTGGTGTTATTTTAAATGTCTGACCACAGGATTGGTATCTGAGTTACCCACACAGATTCACACAATTTTACTCAATCTGGATATAACTCAAAATGTAATTTCAAAAGATATCCAGAATAAAGACATAAGGCAGTTTATGGATACCAGATGCGGACATGAAAAGAGAAAATCCCAGGGAATCAGCCACCTCTGTCCAGACTCAATTGGCTTGTGTCTGCAATTTATCCTGCCACAGACCTGGTGGCTGTTGCTAAACCCTTGGAAGTCCCTTCTGTCAGAGGTGTACTTCCAAAAAAGGATTGCACTCATCTTTGGTAGTCTCTTCTCTATTGAATTGCCAAATGGCACTTCCCAACAGAAGTGGTCCGAGAGTGGTTACTAACAACCCCTCAACTGGAAGTTGCTTCCTACACTCTTTCACATAAGTATATAGTTGTGCGCAGTCTGGAAAGCACTCAGGTGTGACCACTTTTCGCAACACAGTTTGATTTGTGGAAAAGTGACTACTTCTGGACTACAGTGTTGAAAGTGATTCTGAGTGATTAAGTAGAGGAGGAAAGTGGGAAGTGAGGTACCTACCCTGGAAAGCAACAATTCAATCTTTTCGCAACAGCCTCCCGACCTCCAAACCCTTTCTTCTTGGCCAACGTGAATGTTCGTGATCCATTGTGTTCCTCTGCATTAGCGTTATAGGACCAGCTGCTTTAGACCTAGTCAGCTCTGGTCACACCTCAACCTGGTCATTGCCAATTTAGTTCTTCTGAATTGGTAGATCGATGGCTGCCTCTTAAGGTGCACTGAGATTTTGTGGATTTCTGTTATGAGGTATGCTTGGTAATGTGATATTGTCTCAACTTGTGCTCAGTATCAGTATGATATGGGCAGCTATCAAGATCATAAAAGGTTAGTGTGACAGTGGTTGATAGCGAGACATTCAGGCTGATTCAAAAACGGCAAGCAGTAAATGAGATATCTCTATCTTTATACAGCCACGGCATCGGTAACGATTGTCAAGCCCAAGGTAAGAGCTGCATTGAATCCACCGGCTCATGCACTTGGCAAAACACGTTTTTTCAATGTTTGCAAACGTTTTTATTTGTTTTGAGTAAAAACGTTTTTTTACAAAACATTATTTTGACGTTGACAAAACGTTTCAAACCGTTTCAACCAATTTTCAATCAAAAAAAATATTTGCTTTTTCAACCAATTATCAACCAAATAAAAACGTTTTATTTATGTTTCTTTTATGTTACTTCAGGTTTTTTAGTTTTTTTTTAAACTTGAAATAGAAACGTTTTTATGAAAGCGTCAAAATAATGTTGTTTTTTTTTGAGTACATGTAAAAACGTTATTTTGACATTGAAAAAAAAAACGTTTTGCAAACTTAGGAACAAAAAAAAACTTCTGCCAAGTGGAAAGACTATGAGTGCTCTGTTTGAAAAATGAGAAATCATTAAACTTATGCCACTGTACTTTGGTTTACAATTGATCATTTCTTTCCTAATCCCCTATAAATACATCTAATCACACTTCCCAACTTACTGCCGCTTACTAATCTGTCACTTTATAATCCAAGGAATAAATCAGGGTTGAAGTGTGATTCATTAACAGTGCCCTTAGCCCTAATGTGAGATCATAGTGAGAGAAAAGACTATTATGTTGGTAAAGATCCTGTCTTGTAGGAAACCCATTTCAATATCATTGTGTGACAGCTGTCAGAAACTATTGTCATCCTTTTTAGTACCTAAGGGACATATACTTGAACAGATTCCATTTCTGTTTAGAGTATACTAGTCCCATGAAGCTATCTTTTTATGAAGCTCACACCTGCAATTCTGCTACTAGGCATTACCCCTGAATAACGATTGAAATGTGTGAAAATAGAATACAGAAGCTGAGGCTCTAGAGCCAGAAATCGTATAAACATGTGAACTCAAACATGTGTTTCATTTTTAGCTGCTAGCCCTGAGTGACTTTTAAGTTCGAGCTGCTTATGTATATAAAGCCAAGGGTGGATAGGCTTAAACGTTTAATGCTACTCGAGACAAAAGGATGGAAGATGGCTTCAGATAGCCGCTACTGTCTAAACTATTATTCATCATTGATTAGTTGAAATGTGTCTCAGCAAATGCATCTCCTAGAATAAATCCATTTGACTAGAAACTCAGAAACTCAGAAACGCCGAAAATGAATTTGGTAGTAACCCAAACAATAGAAAACGTCACAAAATGTTTCACAGAAAACCTGCCGCCACCAGAAACTCGTCAATACCAAAGGACCCTTTTAGGGTGGTCAATTCTTCATGAAGACCCTAACTTGTTATACTGACAGGCAAAGTTGTCATACTAGCAATACAAACTCATTATACTGACAGCTTCGGTCGTCAGGATGATGACCTAAAGTCGTCATTTTGACCACCCAAAGCTGTAGATTTAGGTATTGTCAACCTGAGGATCTAAAGTCGTCACCACTGACTAGTTTCGGACATCCCAGGTCTTCAGTGTTCGGAATATTTCCCTGTATGACCCCTTATCGTGGTCAAATCACGTGTCATGTTGAGTGGGAATGCCATTGGCCATTATCTATTTCTGCTATGCATCACTTACATTATCTGTGGTTGATATAGCTGTACAGCTAGTAAGTTCCTTAATACAGTTCAAAGATTCAGGATTTTCCATTATGCTTATTTTCCAGTTGGAATTTTGCCCAATGAGGTCATTTCTTAATTTGGGGGATGGTGTATGCATCGCAGGATGTTGAGAAATAACCTCCTGACCTCTTTCTCCTCCCACAGAGACCTGTGTAGAACTACAGTGAGCTGTAAGAACTAAGATTCTCTTCACACACTCCCTTCCCCCAGTGGTGGCATCTGGTGGTGACATGTGAGGTGGCTAGTAGAGGTGGAGGGTCATGGTTATATATCCATGAGGCTGTGGCACATAAGCTAAAGAGAGCACTACGCTGGTACCTTCACATGTTAAAAAGTCACCATTCAACTTGTACTCACAACATTAGACTAAAAAGCCACTCGCCTTGTTTAAAAATTGTGTTTATTGTACAAGCAGGTATCTTACTGTCTAATTATCTTTTAAGTGTTCTTGTTTTGAGTATAGCTATCACCTTCATCAAAAGGTAGTTGTACCTGACTGGCATGAGCACTTCTGTGCAACATGAAAAATAAATCAGGACTGAAAAGAAAGTGGTGGCTGCAGGTGAGGTACTTCTTACGCTTTTTCCTTATGTGCAGCATACTCCAGGCGACGTAGCAGGCAGTCTATTATATCTAGTATGGTGACTGCCAAGGTTCTGTCAGTATAGCAATTGAGGGTGTAATACTGTCTATCTAGTCCTTCAGTATTAAATAGTATAGGTAAAATTGGCTTTGAGTAACAATGTGTGATATCCCCTGAGTCCATTGTCCATATGATAGGTCAGGCATTATCACAATCATTTTAGAGGATAATTAATACCCTTACCCCATTGAAAGATGGTACATACCTGGCGTACTATTTACTCACCTGGAGTAGAATACAAACCCATGTGAGATCCCTCTATTCTATAGTCAAACAGGAACCCACCTGTATGGGCATTAGAAAAGCCATTCAAATGGTCTTGCTCCTACCAAGTATCACAATTTTAGTTACATGGTCCATGGTTATACCTCAAGAAGAAAATCTGAAAACCATCACAGACCTCTCATAAGAAACGCTTCCCTTCAGGGAAGTGCACAGAGGGCAATCGCTTGCACTCTATGAACTAGAGGATGGCAGAAAGACGTGTTAGATTATCGCTCTGAGTGAAATGTTGATACTGCTGTTTGTACATATTCCCTTGTACAACCACTTACCCGTTAGGAACTGGAGGGGGTAGAACGACCTGCAGCTGCAAGGTAATCTGAGATCTGCTCAGATTGATATGTTGATACTGATGTCTGTACATATCTTTAGGGGGTCATATACACCTGATTCATACTAGCATGATATTATATTCTCCAAATCCCTTGTACCTGAGAACTACTTTGACCTTCACATAACAATTATTATTAAGGCAGAAATACATATATTATCTAACCCTGTGGAGTTCTGTCTAATCAATCTCAAAGTTGCCAACCTCATTTCTCCTATCTACACCTCGTACGCTTGGCCCGTAAATCTCACGGCAAAGACATTTTATTCTCCTCTCCTCACCATGGTTGGTTGTGAGGGAAAGCTGCTTAGAACATTGTAAGGTCAAGCTGGCTAGAACATTGACTTAATCCCCTGGATTAACTCAACATCCCTGGATTAAGTCAACAAGGCCTTTAACATTAACCATCGGGTATACTGGGCTTGGCTGATCAATCTACAGGGCCCTTGGCATTAGGTATTTAGATCTAGTGGAATTGTCTGTTGTCTCCCTCTTTCGGTTCACTGGCAGTTCCTATGGTAAAATATGCAACACGGCATTGACCAGTTTTTTAACCTGTAAATACTTTCCACCATCGCAAAGACCGATGGTCTACTGTGTGATATTGCATACAACTAGATGGCATTTCCATGAATGCTGAGCCAAATGAGTAGTGAACTTAAATTCAAAATTTTGAATCACCAGTCCCATTTAATTTAAAAATGGACTTGATCGGGACCAAAATCAGGCCTTACAATATGGTATGTAACCATGGCTCATAGGTAAATATCTTAATGATTTCTTTGGAAAGAGAACAAAGATCATGTGAGGCTCGACTACGCGATTTTTGCAGAGAATCACAGTCATTCTCAGAAAATGGGACACAAAAACAGACTAAAGAGTGATATTTGTTATTATTGCAAGGTAGAAATTGTATGTTGAGGGAGCCATTTGTTTATCTGGGAATGTGATTGTGTGTGATCTCAGGTGTGCTTGTGTTGTCAAAAAGATGTTTTTGTTTACTAAATCTAGCTGATGTTATGTACATATTGCAGACTTTCACATTGGGCAGTCTCTACAATTCCAAATCAGACAGGTTTGATTTTTACAGGACTGCAGTGTTGTTGTTTTTTTACATCATACTGTGTTTTTGTTGATACAGGAGAAGAGAGTAACCAACCCCTACCTGAGCAGTGTGACATCTCAGTCACAGGTTTGATGTAAATGTAAACAGAACTACAGGTAAACACATTCCCTGTGGTCACACTGACCCCTCAAATCTCATGTTTACAATTTTGAATCTCATGTTTACAATTTAGGACTGTCAACAGCCTATACCTTAGACACTGTCTGAGAATCATTTTGTTAGAATGTTCCAAAAAATTGCGTAGCGGAGCCTCCACTATTATTAAGTACTTCAATCTTGAACTCCCGAGTAGGCTTGTGGCATGGTTCTTTGGATATTTTAGAACAATGCTTCACCTTCATTTTCACTTAGATTCCTTATAACACAGTGCTTTACTGTACTATCTTGGTGCTTCATTTCACTTAGATTCCTTATAACACAGTGCTTTACTGTACTATCTTGGGGCTTCATTTACTTAGATTCCTTGTAACACAGTGCTTTACTGTACTATCTTGGTGCTTCATTTCACTTAGATTCCTTATAACACAGTGCTTTACTGTACTATCTTGGTGCTTCATTTCACTTAGATTCCTTGTAACACAGTGCTTAACTGTACTATCTTGGGGCTTCATTTACTTAGATTCCTTGTAACACAGTGCTTTACAGTACTATCTTGGTGCTTCATTTCACTTAGATTCCTTGTAACACAGTGCTTTACTGTACTATCTTGGGGCTTCATTTACTTAGATTCCTTGTAACACAGTGCTTTACAGTACTATCTTGGTGCTTCATTTCACTTAGATTCCTTGTAACACAGTGCTTTACTGTACTATCTTGGGGCTTCATTTACTTAGATTCCTTGTAACACAGTGTTTTACTGTACTATCTTGGGGCTTCATTCACTTAGATTCCTTATAACACAGTGCTTTACTGTACTATCTTGGTGCTTCATTTCACTTAGATTCCTTGTAACACAGTGCTTTACTGTACTATCTTGGCGCTTCATTTCACTTAGATTCCTTGTAACACAGTGCTTTACAGTACTATCTTGGGGCTTCATTTACTTAGATTCCTTGTAACACAGTGTTTTACTGTACTATCTTGGCGCTTCATTTCACTTAGATTCCTTGTAACACAGTGTTTTACTGTACTATCTTGGTGTTTCATTTCACTTAGATTCCTTGTAACACAGTGTTTTACTGTACTATCTTGGGGCTTCATTTCACTTAGAATCCTTGTAACACAGTGTTTTACTGTACTATCTTGGCGCTTCATTTTCACTTAGATTCCTTATAACACAGTGCTTTACTGTACTATCTTGGGGCTTCATTTCACTTAGATTCCTTGTAACACAGTGTTTTACTGTACTATCTTGGTGCTTCATTTCACTTAGATTCCTTATAACACAGTGCTTTACTGTACTATCTTGGTGCTTCATTTCACTTAGATTCCTTATAACACAGTGCTTTACTGTACTATCTTGGTGCTTCATTTCACTTAGATTCCTTATAACACAGTGCTTTACTGTACTATCTTGGTGCTTCATTTCACTTAGATTCCTTGTAACACAGTGCTTTACTGTACTATCTTGGGGCTTCATTTACTTAGATTCCTTGTAACACAGTGCTTTACAGTACTATCTTGGTGCTTCATTTCACTTAGATTCCTTGTAACACAGTGCTTTACTGTACTATCTTGGGGCTTCATTTACTTAGATTCCTTGTAACACAGTGCTTTACAGTACTATCTTGGTGCTTCATTTCACTTAGATTCCTTGTAACACAGTGCTTTACTGTACTATCTTGGGGCTTCATTTACTTAGATTCCTTGTAACACAGTGCTTTACAGTACTATCTTGGTGCTTCATTTCACTTAGATTCCTTGTAACACAGTGCTTTACTGTACTATCTTGGGGCTTCATTTCACTTAGATTCCTTGTAACACAGTGTTTTACTGTACTATCTTGGGGCTTCATTTCACTTAGAATCCTTGTAACACAGTGTTTTACTGTACTATCTTGGTGCTTCATTTCACTTAGATTCCTTGTAACACAGTGCTTTACTGTACTATCTTGGGGCTTCATTTCACTTAGAATCCTTGTAACGCAGTGTTTTACTGTATTATCTAGTGGCTTCATTTTAGAAGGTTAATAGCCAGAAATAGGCTACTATGATTCACCACCCAATGTATGGTTTTACAGGAAAATCTGGAAAATTCAACAGTTATTTCCTAGATTTGAGAAGTGGGACCACTTCCCAAGGCAAAGTTGCATTAACATTGCATCAGCTGATCAGTGGTCCCACAGCTCAACCCCGACACACAGGAAGTGATTTGTGTTCTACCATAATTTTAGCTCCTATTCAGCTACAAAAATGGAAAATTTAACACTATTTCTATGCAAATTGTTGAGTTAAGTACTGGACGGGTGGTCTGGCAGATCACCAGCCCAGCTTCAATGGGATCACCTTGCTCAGCTCCGGCTGATGATATACGAACGAGGGCTTCGTTCGTATAGTGGCACTATACGCACAAGGAAAAGGAGGTCACAGGTCAAGCTGGCAATGGGGTGGTTACAGTAGAGCACAAGGAAAAGGTAGTCACAGGACTAAATATTTATAGGGTGGTCACAGGACAGCACGAGGAAAAGGTGGTCAAAGGACAAGCTGAGGGTGTCTATGTCCTGTGACCACCACTCCTTGTGTGTCCTGTAAACACCCCTCCTTTTGTGTCCTGTAACCATCTCCTCCGTGTGTGTCCTGTAACCATCCCTCCCTTTGTGTCTTGTAACCACCCCTCATTGTGTGTCCTGTTCCACTCCGTGTATGTCCTGTAACCACCCACCCCCCATTTGTCCTGTGACCACTCTTCTTTATGTTGTCTTGTGACCTCCTTTTCCTCGTGCGTATATCGCTGGGCCCCAGCTCCATATAGTAGTATGGTAGAACCAGCTGTCTACGATGGACGCTTTGTCTACATATGGTTCTGAAGAGCCAAAATGCAAATCGCCTGGTATCCTTCTAGCTTCACCCTATCCCTAACTAACATTATTATAGAACAAAACTAGAAGGATGGATTATGGGTTGAAATGTAATTGGCCTGAGTCTAATCCTCCCAGATTAGGCCTCCAAAGCCGTGGCTGGATCAATAGACTTAATGTTCCAATTCAATTGACAGAGAACCTAAAATTGGCTTCAGTAGTCAGCTAATAGCTGTAGTCAGGTCCATGATTAATAGACTAAAAGAGGTCTTGTGGAAACGATTGTCATGAATGCAATGTCAGTCATTAAACAACCAGCTGAATGTGCACTGGGTAACACACTACGACTACTCTGTATGAGCAGCACTTAAGGCAGTAATTAAATAGGGTTTGGTAGGGCAGTCGTACCAGTGCAATTATTAGCGACCACTAGATGCAGGGTTGTAATGGTATTTAACTGAGGGATCTCACTATGACTTGAAGGGGGTCTAGTCGTACCATCTTGAGAAATGCCTTCCAGAGAATACTGTCATGCCTTATTTATAAGCGGTCTTTTTTTATGGTAAGATGACACATACAAGCAAATCCCGCAGTAATAGACAGAATCGGCTTCCATGCAGAGACAACAGAGCTTTGTCAGTGGTAAAAGGGAGATATGCGCACTAAACATTTGCGTGACACATGCATGATTTGGACCAATGAGCAGTGATGTTAGTATAGGGAAAGGACATTCTGAGATGGGCATTTTCATTAGTTGTTTCCACATCATCATCCCTCAGGTCCATATTCTGTCCATGGATTGAGCTATTGTGGATGTTAGGAAGGGTGGGGGAGCACTATGTCATAAATGACCAAGATACCAATGGCCTGTTCCTTGATTGTTCTAGTTCTAGCAAATGCCTGAAACATTGGCTAAAATGCATTCCCTCCTAATACATCTGCCATTGGTTTGAATCAACTAACTAAACATCACCAGTGATCACTCTGTAATTTGGTGGGAGATGTGTATGATAAATGAGGGAATAATGTAAAAGTGAAAATAAAAATATGAAGGAAATACCCCCTCATCCTGCGAGCAATTTAAGTCAACTGCTAATGCTGACTTAATTATGGCAATTACTCTGTCACTACAAATCAATGAAAACCACAGAATGACAGAACGGGAGGCTTTTTAGTGGTTCGGCATGGGGAATACATAACAATTGACAGCATCTCAAAGTCACAATGATAAAGAGTGAGAACTGTTTGAACCCATTAGGAAGCACCAAGGATGTGCTACATTAAGCTAATAGATGATGCATATCGGGGCCCTAGGGCTGTATATGCTGTATATACCTGAGCCGCGGAGCGGCGAGGGTATATACAGCATATACAGCCCGTGGGGCCCCGATATGCATCACCTAATAGGTTTATACCACCATTTCCTCCATTTTGTATCAATTTCTTACCTGATTTCCACAGAATACAGCCAGGAGAAGATATTTTGTAAGTGCAAGCGATACGGCCCGTGTCCGCTCTGCGCGAAGCCATTGTTTTTGTTCTGGCCAGGAGAGGTACCGCCGTGTTTACACTCACTTTTCGTATGGAATCCAGCCATGACATGTTATAATATTAAAATCCCAAGAAGTATTTGATCCATAGACGAGGAATGCGTGCTAATTTTCTCCATTTTCTTCAATATAAATAAGAATCCATTGATTTTCCCAAAGTACGCGAGTCGCGGTCTGGCCATTCCCACCCGCCTCCTTGTCCGGCGAAAGTGTGTCAGTGGCCCGGATGTAGATATAGGTCAACTGCTCGTCGTACAAGAAAGACGCCGAAACAATGGCTTCGCGCAGAGCGGCCACGGGAAAATCAATGGATTCTTATTTATATCGAAGAAAATGGAGACAATTAGCACGCATTCCTCGTCTATGGATCGAAAACTTCTTGGGATTTCGATATTATAACATGAAAAGGTTGGATTCAAGACGAAAACTGAATGGAAAAGTACCACTAGGACCTCAGGTTAGAATTTATTTATTTTCGCAATGTGTTTCATCACCGTTCAGTGTGGCGCTATGGCTAAGGCCTTCGCCTACCACCACTGCGGCCGGGGTTCGATCCTCGTACGAGTTGGGACGATTTTTCACATTGAAACAATGGCGAGGCTAAATTTCTATGTCCGCCCGCGTCTCCAAAAATATTCTAAGTCCAACGTGACCCCGAAAAAGTATATACCAAAAATTTCAAAAAAGCACATGGGTGGTATATGCAGAATAATGCACGGCTAAACTGCATATAAACCCACCGGAAGTTCCGAAATCGTGGTATAAGCCACAGTGGTCATTCCTTCTGTCATTTTCTAGGACATGAGCTGTCAATAGATATTGCCCGCCTGATATAGCAATGAATACAGTCACCACATTCTGCACAATGCAATTGACCCAGGCCTTCCCTCCTTCCTCCCCGTCTCTATTGTCCGGGAAATAGTGGGTTTTATGCTGGGGCTAATGATGTCCATTTATACCAAATTGATGTATAGACATGTAGGGAAGGAGGCTAAAATGTCAGAACAACATTACATTGACGGGAGATGACTATGGCCATAGTCAGGGCATATTGTGGGGGTGTAGTGGACGTTTTATTGATTTCCAATACAAGAGATGCACAGATATATTCATGATGATGCCAGCTGATGATGCAATGAATATAGGGGTGGCATGGCAATGGCTCTGTGCAGATGGATCCGAGTACTAGTGATACACAGCCAATGATGGCTTCTCTCAAATCAGTGAAGTGAGAATCTGTGCTACTAATTAGAATAGAAGGGTACCTACCTGCTTATAACATTAAAATAATTGCATTGACAGTACGATTTTAGGGGACCTTCCCACACCCAATTTCAGAAATGCAATCCCGTTCAATTCGTATGTATGACAACATGGGATAACAAATTGTAATGCATTAACACTTTAAGGGTAATATAGTGTTCTTTCATTCAAAAGCAGTAATACTGTACTGTATTATATAAATGTGGGTTTTGTCACTGATTTTGTAGTTTAATCAGGCTACGAAAATGGATTTTTTTTGGGTAATTCCTAGTAAAGAATATTAGTTAAAGAGTGGGTGCTTTATTATATGTGTTCTCATTATGGCGAATACAGTATGCACAATGCATACATGGCCAAACCCTGGGGTGCACGCACTTTTCACGCATCACTCTGACACTGTAAGATTGGTACACTCCTGGAGGCATGATGCACCAATGCATCACAGGTGAGTTCTTCACCAGGGCCATTTTGTTACATCCTCATGTTGAAGCAATATCGACTTTGAGGAATTATAAGGTCCTTATAAGTCAATAATGCCCATGTGCCATATATTAATATCCACCATCTAGGTACATGTGATGGAACTATATACTACCAGGTATATTTATATAATTAATGTGTTATGCGAAGGTACTACTTTTCCACCAGGGCGCATTGATATCTATGACGTCACCATAACAGTTCCTCCAGTATATAAGCCCCAACAGTTGAACTAACGGTCAATTGGCTTCATATGCTCAAGCGGCACACACCACGCTGGGTGGTGCTGGAAAATTTTAAGCTTTAATTGTTATTATTGTTTTATATTGTTTTTATATGTGATATTTATTGCCTTATAAATTATAGTATTTGTATTATACTGTGATATTGTGATATTTATTGTCTTATAAATTAAGGCATTTATAGGGCTGATATTGACAAAGTCAGTTCTCACTTAACCCATTGTCTTCTCCTTATTCCACATTTATTAATATGTATTATTATCAACGTTTAAATACTATTTATTATATTACAGGTACACTCGATCATACATTTACTTATAATTACACTAATATTGAGTGATCTCCCCCTACTATTTATAACATAATGTAATGGCCGGAAAGAATGCACGTGAAACAAAGTGGGTATTGATCTTATGTCGATGATGCGAGCTTGTTGAGGAGAATGAGTTGTTATCAGCCATGCAGTAGAATGGTATTTCATTGCTGGTACTCAGAGCCTTATCAGCAATGCACATAAATGCATGGGGTGGGTGCACACAACGATCCTACAAATAGTCCAGTGTTTGATCATGAATATTGACAAAGCATCATCTCTTTGTCATACTAGAGCTGTTTCCGATTTAGGGATAGAGCAGCCATTAGCTTTTTTTTTACAATGACAAAGTCCCATGAATATAATATGCGGACAAGGAGTGAAAAGGACAAAGGCAAATTGCAAATTAGCAATTAGATAAACAAAAATGTAATATGTTATGGGACCAGTAGCCTGAACTCTATAATAAAAAAGCTGTTCTACCAGAGATCCCTCTAAAACTGAATAATGAACCAACATTTTTGCATTGCAGTGTAGTTTCTACAATGAAGCAGTACAGTGTGAAAATAAAGATAGACTTCTGGCAGCTTTGGGACAAGGATATCTGAATCAAACTATCCAGTTTGCTTCTGAAGGAATGCCTCCCGATATTTTGCATGTTTTGTTGTTGGATAGAGGTCTGCATGTATGGTCAGAAATCTAAAGGAGCCCTCATTTCTACAACTGGATGCTGCACATATATCACATAAATGTTGTTATAGGCCGCAGACTGGTGTAATGTTCTCCCCTTCGATTGATACTTACCCGCCAACAAAATAGACAGAAACTGCAGTCCATGGGCATGGACTGGTTACCATGCAGGTTTAGTCTGTGTAGGTGTTATCCATATGCTATAGAAGGGTAGGAACTAAAGGGAACAGTGCTGCCCTCTGTTGCTTTTATTTGCTATACACAAACCTTGATTACGGAGGTGAGGGGTTACCTTGGCAAAGTCACCACTCACCTCCATAATCAAGGTCTGTACATAGCAAATAAAGCACCAGAGGGCAGCACTGTTCCCTTTAGTTTCTCACCCTTCTGTCATGGTAGAGTTTGGCATGATCAAGTTGTCATATGAGAAATATCATAAGACTAGTGGTATATAGTGTAATTATCTCAAGGCTCTTATAAATAGTGTTATTTCCAGTTGTCACTGGTTTATTCAGCTTTAGGCAACATGTAAGAAATATCAATCATACAGTAGTTAGTATGTAGGTAATTTGTACATACAGTAAACATACAGTAATTTATAAAGTATAATGTTCAGTTCCACTCCACCTGTGAGGTATTAATAATACAGTGTCCAGCATACTTCTAGGTGGGTTCCCACACCTAGCTCCTGACCTGCTGCTTAGAGGAATAATGTAATAATGGATAACTTTACCCTCTGGTGGAAGTCTTGAAGAAGATAGCCTCTGGCCACTAATGGTAGGAAACCAATGCCTGTCTAGCATAGTTTCACCATAGTGCAGTGGTATAGCAGGTAGCAGGAGATGACTGGAGATGTTACCTCTAGAGCGGTTCTTGGTGATGTGTCTTCCTGGAGGTGCAGACAGGCTATTTGTAGCAAATCTTGGAAAAGCACCTCCAGACTGACTGGAGCCAGCAGCATCTGCCTAACTCTACAATTGTTTGAGGGGACTCTTTCAAGTGTCACAGGGGGACAAAGGACCCCCATGGACGCCGCTATGGCCCCCATTGTCTTGGTCGGTTCTGCATCTTCAGACCCTCATAACTCGGTCGTTTATGCTTGTATAACCGCCATTTTGGGCATGCGCGGAGCTGAATGTGCCAAGATTATAATGCCCGCTGGATAGGCGCGTAACTCCCGCCGGTTTGTCTGTAGCTCACTCGGAGGTCGATTCAGTCTCCATGGCGTAACTTCCTTAATACTGGGAGTTCCGCCTTGATCTTGGGCTCATTCTGACCGTCTAATTATGGGCTTTCCATAGATATTTTGATATTTGACCTAGGTCGTTCAGGAGCGACGCTAGAGCGACCGGAAGGTTATGGCGTCGTGCTTATGTAACCCATTGTTCAGTCCTTAGAGTGCTCAGACACTCATGACGGCGTCAGCGGTGCTCAGGCACCCGTGACGGCCGGTTGCATTCACTTACAAGTTATTAATTTGTGCATTGAACCATGAGGTCGCACACTGAGACCCTCATTTTTATTATATTGTGCAGTGAACCATTAGGTCGGACCCTTTGATGTCAGAGAGAGTGTTTGTAACTGACCTGGCTGGTGTGCAGTGGGGCATGAACGCTCTTATACAAAGTTTGAGCGCTCTTATAGCTCTTAGAACCAACCTATGTATTAATCTCATAGATATTCTTTGATTAATACAAAATATGTTACAATTTATGGAATAATAAAATGGTATATGATAGAATACTCCCTCTCCCCCGAAAGAATGCGAAACTCCGTCATTTCGCCGAGGGAATGTACAATTTATACAATTTTTACCTTATTTTGGAGTTATATACTGTTTTGTAAGAGGATTTGAAGTAATGGGGAGTGCTTCAAATGCAATTTTTGTGGTAGAGCTTTGTCAGTATAAACAATTTTCTCCTGGGTATAAGTACATTCCCGAGTTTCTATATCTTACCATATTTGAGCTTATTTGCTCATGTGACATCAATTTTGGGTACAATTTCCCATTTTTATGTACAACATTCAATTTGGCAAATAGTGTGCAATTTTGGCATTCAATGTTCAATTTAGCGTGCAAATTGAACATAAATGACAATTTTAGTGTGCAAATTTACAATTTAGCGTGTAATTGCGTTCAATTGACAATTTCAGTATGCAAATATATAATTTTTGCGTACATTTGGCAATTTAAGTGTGCAAATATATAATTTTTGCGTATATTTGGCAATTTTAGTGTGCAAATATATAATTTCAGTGTGCAAATTGGGTACAAGCGTACAATCTGGTGTGCAAACATACAATTTTAGTGTGCAAATTGGGTACGAGCGTACAATCTGGTGTGCAAACATACAATTTTAGTGTGCAAATTGGGTACAAGCGTACAATCTGGTGTGCAAATATACAATTTTAGTGTGCAAATTGGGTACGAGCGTACAATCTGGTGTGCAAACCTACAATTTTAGTGTGCAAATTGGGTACAAACGTACAGTCTAGATTACACTATTCAATATATGGGATTTGAGACAAATTTTTCCGAGGGCCGGAAAAACAAAGTACTTCATGTACAATAGGCTTGTTTGTCTCTGAGTTACTCATTGATTTTGCTATATGGGTGTATTAATTGGCAATTTCGGCAGTGGGCCGCTGCTTAATTGACTTTTCCCCTAGCCTCTTGAGTATGTGTCCCTGAAAGAGATTTATTTGGTGAGTATCTTAAGTAAACATGTTTTATGTCAACCATTTTCTCAACAAAAGTTTTTTTTTTTTCATTCATTTTTTCCAACAATTTTCTTGGATACCTAAAGTGTGTTACTTTAAGTAAACCTTGGCATAGTATACAAGTGCTAGTGGGTACAAAAACTGTCTTAGTTATCTACCTGCATTCATGTATATTAATGTTAGATTTGTACAATTTTACAATTTGTAATTTGCAATTTCGCAATTTTGCGCGTATATGCGCGCATTAATCATCGATTTTGTGAGAATACCATAGATTTTCATATTATACATCAACAAGTGGCTGTGTATATAATAATTTTTTTTTTTTTTTTCTAATACTTTGATAATTTCATTGACAGTGGAGGTGTGTCAGGAGTGAGATGTGAGTCTCCTCCCTGGTGTGCTCATGCAGTGGTGGCACTTGAGGTGTTAGGTGCCAGATTTTGGCATGTGTCTTGTGGCAGTGCCTAGCTTGGTGTCAGTGGACAGTTCAGGGTGGGGGGGGGTGTGTGTGTCCATTTAAGGAGTGTGTGGCTGGTATTGGAGCATCAGTTCCTCTCTGGAAGTCACTGCTGTAGTACCATGGCCCACCTACAAGCTCTCTTTGCTCTGCCTGTCCCCCAGGTGATGGAGGTGGGGAGTCCAGCTAGGGCCCTGGTTGAGTCTAACCAGACCATCCATTATGGGTACATAGTGAGTAATTTCAAAGAGATCATTGAGCATGGTGATGTGATGGTCTGTAATTACTCCTGCCATTATTTCCTGGGCTCAGCCTTGCGTCGGGGGGCCACTGTGGCCCTTCTGACTAGGGCCTTGGGCAGTATGGGTTTCTGGCCCATGGATTATAACCTAGGGCCGCGGGAGCGAGTGCTATGGGATTATTTGTTGGCGGCATCCCTCCTCGATCTTGCGGCATCCGGGAATCCATCCACGGCTGCCGAGTATGGACTGGGGATGCTGGAGGCCCGGCTCGCTGAGTGGGAGCAGGATCACGGCCATATGTATGGCTCGGACTCGGCCCCGGACTCTCCCATTGATGTTGAACCCGAGGATCTGTGGTAGGATCCCGACTGACTGAAACCTAGGGTGTAAAAACCCGCCATCCCAAAGGCCCTTTTCAGGGCCGGCAAATTGTCCGAAAAGTTCTGAATACTGTCTCTGATGTGTTGTCTCCTGGTGGTGGACTGGGGGCAGCCTAGGCTGTGGGCAGTCTAGGCTGTTTCCACAGTCACCGGGGAGGGCTGGTGGTTTAGAAAATTAGCAATAGTCTGCATGTTTGACCTTGCGGTCTCCTCCTGTTGTTCGTCAATAATTATATCTGTTGTATTTTCCAGTGCTGTCATGGTCACCGGGCTGGTGCCACAATCATTCTGGAGAAGCATGGAGTAGTACAGTCCTTTGTTTCTAAGGGCTGGTATAGTGCTGAACCTAGTGCGCCAAGGTAGGTGTATCACCTGAGGGAGGTGATAAGCAAATTCTCCTCTCTGTGTTGTTATAACTGCTGGTCCATTCCAGGTAAATATAGCCTTAGGTAGTGGGAAGGTTTTAACCACTATATCCTTATAGGTAGGGGCAGCTGCTGATTTAATCTCATCAAATTCATGTGGTATTGGCCTCAAGGGTAGCGCGAAGTTTGAGTCTCCACAATATATTTTAAAATATATTGTGGGGTTTGTGCGCTTGGCCACATTTTTCTTGCCACAGTGTGTCTGTGCAAATTTCTTAAGGTATTTCATTATTCTGTAGGCTGAGTAGATGGTCAGGGTGAATAATATAGCAATTATCAGGGTGTGGGTTTCCTGAATTGTGAGGAAAGGGATGTGGGTTTCCTCTGTAGGGGTTAGTTTGGTAGGATTCTCCTCTGGGAGCAATTTGTGTAGGGGCAGCTCGGTGACTAGTCTGAATGCTTTGGCTGTAGGCAGGTAGGCTACAGTCCCTCCTAGTCTGTATAATTTGAGTAGTATGTATACTATAAAAATGTGAGCTGATATCCCTAGGATGAGTGCTAAGCTTTGGAAGATTGGATGCTCTGTAACTCGACGTAGGTATGATTCCTCGTAGCGCGTTTCCATTTCCTTATTAAGGTTGGAGGCATCTTTTAATACTGTTTTGGCAAAGGGCTCTAAATTTAGTTGAGTAATATCATCCATGATTGGATTTTCCTGTAGTTTTTCTAAGGTTCTAGAAAGGTTCACTACTGGGAAATTTGGAAGATTCTCTCTTTCATCTGGTTTGGTTTCAGAAATTTTGTTAAGTGCTGCCATGAATGGTAAATTAATTGTCTTGAGAATGTAATGAAATGATAAGGTTGAGTTACAGGGCAACCTTGTGTTTGGAAGAGAAAATTCTCCTACACTGATCGTGCACCCACAGGGTACACCAATGATTGAGTAGGACTGGGCCTTCCGAGTTTCAGACGTTTTACCATGGCAGTTGATAAAGTAATGGGGTTCATTAGTAGTGACCAGATACTCATCTTCAGAAATGGAAATAGCATGGGTGGTAGGTGCTTGCAGTGGTGAAACTGTAAACTTGCAATGTTCCTTAATCTGTTGAGCCTGGTTAGTAAAAATGGCTACAGGGCATGTAGGCCTGTGTTTATAGATTCTACCATTTACATCTCTGCATACCTTTACTGTAGTACCTTCACATGCCTGCATATCTGCTGAGTCCAATTCGATAAATAATGATTCATCGTAAGATACTGCTAGAAACTCAGTTGTGGTTTGTAGTTTGGTGACTCCTCTGGTGGGGGTCTCCTGTGTGTCTATAGGCATGGGTGATGTAATCATTTGGTACAGTTTGAAGGTTGAGGTGGTAGATTGAATTATAATGTCCAGATGAATATATATATGGTGAGCTGAGTAAGTGTATGAGGTCAGCTTCTGTGAATAATAGAAATCTAAGTCATTAATTGCGACTTGTGCTCCAGGGTGTGTAATCCTAAGTTCGTTATTAATGTCAATTAGGTATCTAGCAAGGTCTGAGGGTGGCACTATATCAGGGGTTAGGATCCCTGATGATAGCATCCTCAGGGCTGCATTTGTCCTTTGCAGTGATTGAACTGTATTCATTCTTGCTGCTATGATAATTAATGCATCATTTAATACTTGCATTTTTTCCCTTTGAGTTTTCTCGTGCCTTGAATATGAGTCAAGTGACCTGGACATGTTAGAGGCCCACAGGTTGACGGTGTCACCTATGGTGTTGATTGTGCTGTCCAGTACCTTCTTATCTTGGATGTATGCTTTAACAAACTTATCTTGTCTGTCTGTGATCTTTTCAATGAGATTAGCTGCTTCCTGATCCTGTTTAGCAAATTTTCTTAGTATTTCATCTATGTTCTTGAGCTGTCCCATTACTTGGTTTACATCTTCTACTGTGGCTAGACCTAGCACACCGCGAAACAGGGGTGCTAGAAAACCCAGTATGGCCTCTCTTTTGGCCTTGTCCAATGTGTTTATGGGGTTGGATAAGAACAATTTGATGGAGGCTAGTGTTTCATTTATCTCCTTGTCTGCAATTTCCAGCAAGGTGTCTAGCTCCTTAGCTTGTTGGATAATTTGGCCAGAGGTATGATCTTGTAGAGTAGGAGTGGTCAAATGGAGTATTCTATCCCTTATGGATCCTTGGGTAACGGGTGCCCGAGGTATCTTGTAGGGGATAGCTAACAATAGTGTTGTGGTTGTATGTCCATTGACCAATGGTTGAGGGCTAGGTTTGAATACTACTCCTATGTTTTGTCTCACCACAGGTGTATAACCTGCAGTAAGTGGTTCAATAGTATATAGTAACAGCATAGTTAGCAGTATGGGTGAAACTCTCAGTGTCCCCATGGTGCTTGTGTAAAGCAAGTTTGCTGTTTTAAAGTCTTGTCAAATTTGTAGTGATTTGGTGCTGGTAAAGTCTAAGTGTATGGTGTAACACTTTTAAATGAAGTGGTTCAAACTGTACCTTTGCAAGATTGAGCTGTCTTGGCAATATGTCCGGTGAGTCTATAGAGATTGACCAGTAAATGGTAAGGTCAGGTTGAAGGTGAAGTAGGTGTGTTCTTTATCCTAGTGCAGTCTCTCCTAATGGAGAAGTGGGCTGGCTAATTCCCAAGTGGGGTCCTGTAGACTTGTGTTCCAGACTGCAGCTGGATGAAGACTGATGGTGGGCTATGGTCCACAGTGCTTCTTATGTAGCCTACCCTACCCACATCCATTGTGGGCCTGGTATTGTTTCTCTGGAGTCAAGGCCTTGATCTCCAGTGTCTGCAACTGTGGGGGTCTATTGTGTACTCTGTGTACTGGTAATTAGCTCCTCCTGTCATCCAGGACAGCCATTCATGACCGTCTAGACAGTTGTCTGAGTGTAGCTTATAAGGTCAATTGATCTCTATAGACTGCTGTGTTGGCATAGCGCGCTCTTTCATGTGGGGATTAGGCTTTAGACACTCCATTGTGTTACCCTTACTCTTCTTAGACTTCATGTCTGCTTTACTTGGGGGGTCCCAGTCTTTGACCCTTTCAGAGGCAATAACCTACTGATATATTTACAAATTTGATTGGCTTTATATACATAGTAATTCATTATCAGTCACACATGTCTTATGTGTGGATGAAGAGAATTTGTAATACATTTTGAAAATCTTATGATTTTGGTATCTCAATCTTGTTTCTAATTTCTTGAAACTGCACCACACCTAGATGTCTTTCTTAGTATGTGGTGTGCAGGCCTAGGCTTGATAGGGCCTATGCCTGTGGTTTCTCTTGTAAGGGTGATATCATTTTTGTTCCTTACAATTTTGCTGTAGTATTTGGCCTCATGTGGAATAAGCCTGTGTGCAAATTCATTGTTTCTGACAGCCATAACCTTTTTCAGTCTGTCTATGTGCACTGGTCTGGCCACCAATAGATTGGTGTCCAAGTTTTGAGTTTGGCACTTGTCAAACTAGGTCTATCTACTACAACATATGGTCCCATAAAAGGGGTTGAAGTTTCTTACACTCTGTATTGGTCAGGATTCTTGGTATGTTTAGGTACACCATGTCGGTGACCTTGATTTCCTGTGGTGTAAGTTTCTTATCATATCTATCCTTTCTTTCCTTTTGTAGCTTGGCGACCCTTTCTATAGCTTTCCTCCTAGAGGTATCTTGATTTGTTATCATGTTAGCTACATGGTCTGCTACTGTGGATATGTCTTCCTGTATTCCCAGCCCTAAGTCCATTGGGGTGGCTGGGTTTCTTCCATGGAGTAGGAAGAAAGGGGTGAATCCTGTGGTTTGGGATTCGGTGTTGTTTAATGCAAAGGTTATGGGTTCAATAAATGAATCCCAATTGTTTTGGTGCTTTGAGCAGAATGCTCTGAGTGCTGTGCCTATGCTAGCATTGAATCTCTCTACAAGCCCATTTGATTGTGGCCTGTATGGTGAGGAGAATTTATGTTTGATCTTGAGGTGTTTAGTTAACTTTGTGAACTTTGCACCTGTATAACATGTTCCATTGTCTGTTTGAAGAGTGGCTGGTGTTCCATGATGACAAATTATATTCTTGTAGAACTCTGCTGCTGTTGTTTCAGCTTTTAAGTCAGTCGTAGCCCAAGCTGTTGCATATCTGGTAGCATAATCTATGCAGACTTGTATATGTTTGTTTCCCCTGGCAGTTGTGGGAAGTGGTCCCACCGCGTCTAGGTTTAGGAACTTCATTGGTGAAGTCATGTACTCTCTCACTGTCATTGGTGTTTTGTGTGAGTGTACTTGCCTTTTTGCTGTGAGGCATGTGTGGCAGGTGGAAACATATTTTGTTGTGTCTGCTAGCATAGACTTCCAATATACCCTAGGTCGGAGTGCTGACAGCATCCTACTTGAACCAAGATGGCCGCCAGTAGGTGAGTCATGGAAATACTGTAGTGTACTTGTTACCCATTGCTGTGGTATAACAATTTGAAGTGGTACAGTATTGGTTTTTCTCCAATTTATGGGGCATATATGGACTAATGTACCATTTACCAAGGTGTATGTCTGGCCTTGGTTGATGATTTTATTTCCTTGTGCTTTTGGTGCAGGCAAGGTCCCATCCTCAAGATACTGTATGAGGGGCAATAGGTCCTTGTCTTTCCTTTGTTCCAAGCCAAGGTTTGTACCTGAGATGGATGTGTCGGGAATCTGATCCAGTAGTTGATTTATATCTAGCACATGTTGTTTTATTCTGTCTCTTTCTTTTTCTTTTTCATCGACTATTGGCCTATCTTGTGCTTTTTGTTGGGGTGTGTCACTCTTGTTTTGGTGTGTAGGCTCCTTTGGAGGGCCTATTCTCGCCTTGATGGGAGTGGCAACCTTTTTCTTTAAAGGCACAATTTGCTTTTTGTCATTCTTCTTTGTCTCAGAGTTCTTTGACTTAGTAGATGCAGTGTCTTTTGTGACATTTTTCCTGGCAGGTGGGGTTTTGGTAGGTTTGTTTCCTGTGACCTTTTTCTCATTTAGAATAGTTTGTGATTGTGTGGGGGGTTTTGGTGTGCCCTCCTGAATCATTTCTCTAGTCTTTGAGCGTGTGGTCAGAGGACACAAATGGTTTGATGTTTCCTCTCCCTGCATTGGTTCAAAGAATCTGACTGATTTAGAAGTTGCTTGAGTAATAGCATATATTGTGTCTTCTGGATCTTCATCATCTGAGTCAGGTGGGGTGAAGGGTGGCTCCTTAGGAGTTGCCTTCACTATCTGATTGAGTGATGAGAATTCAATAGGCTCGAAGTCATTATCTGGAAAGAGTTGTGAGTATTCTCTCTCACAGTGGCAAAACACATAATGTGTAGATTGCTTCAAGATACCCCTAATGGGTGTCTCTGGCCTTTCAATGGTGTTGGGTGGATCATCCCTTTTGAATGGTACTTTCTTTGTTACTTTTGCAAACTTGGTTCTACTGGCTGCTCTAACTCTCCTTGGTGGGGGTGGAGGGTTAGTCATGGGTCCAGAATCTGGGTATTCTCTTCTAGACATAGCATCTGGTGGTGTGTTATCATCACCTTTCACGTGTTGGATGGTGAATGAAAATTGTTGTATGTCTAGAGCCCATCTGGCCCATCTATGTGTGAGTCCTGTATTGGTTAGTAGCGGGATTAGGGCTGCATGGTCTGTGTATAGTTGGAAGTGTCTGGTCTCTAGATAGTGTCTGAAGTGTAATACTCCATACACTACTCCCAGTAGTTCTCTCTCTGTGGTATTGTAATTTCTCTCATGTTTGGAGAGGGTTCTACCTGCAAAGGCTACTGGTCTGAGCACTCCTTCATTATCTCTCTGTGAGAGTACAGCTCCTAAACTCACATTGGAAGCATCAGTTGCCAAACTGAACTCTTTCTCATAGTTTGGATATCTGAGAAGAGCATTGGTACAGAGGGCATGCTTTAATGTTTTGAAAGCATTATCTGCCTCTTCTGTCCAGACAAATGCTTTGAGATGTGTCTGTAGATCATACAATGGTCTAGCAATTTGGGCATAACCTTTGATAAACTTTTTGAAGTATTGGCATAGGCCTGTGAAGGATCGGACATTTTTGACTGATTTTGGTGTTGGGAAGGTTTTGATTGATTCCACCTTTGTGGGAGATGGTTGCAGTCCCATGGGTGTGACTCTCATTCCCAAGAAGTCTATTCTGTCTATGAAGTATTCACATTTTGATTTCTTCAGTTTGAGTTTACCAACTCTTAGGCTGTTGAACACATCTTCCAGGTCATGGAAGTGTTGTTCGATTGATGGTGATAATACCAATATGTCATCTAGGTATGGTAGGGCACATTTGTACTTGAGTTTGTTCAGAATTAATGTGACTAGATGGCAGAATCCCGCCGGTGCCGTCGCTAAACCCATCGGCATCCTTTCATAGACATATTTTTTGTCATTTGCTATGAATGCGGTTTTATGCTGATCCTCCTGTCTGATAGGAATTTGAAAAAATCCCTGTTGGGCATCTAGCTTACTGAATACTCTTGGTCTGAGTGACCCTATCATGTCTAGAGTGTCATCGGCCCGGGGTGTAGATAAGGCTTGATTTATCGTGTTCTGGTTCAAATAACGAAAATCTGTGACGAGCCGATGGCCTCCCGATGATTTTTGTACTAAAAAGGATCTGGAGGCCCAGGGGCCCTCGGCACATTCTCTCAGAATGCCCTGTTGTACTAGCCTTTCACACTCTTCCCCTATTGCGGCCTGTTTTTCTGGTGTTTGTCTATATGGTAGGAAATGACATGGTACTGCCTCAGGTTTTACATGTATTGAGTGTGTATACAGGTGTGTGGCACCAATGTCTCCATCTTTTCCTACGAATACATCATCATACTTGGTCAGCAGTGATTTTAATCTATCATGCTGATCTTTGGATGTGAGCACAGATTTTGGTGGAACATTCTCTTCCAATTCTGGCTCGAGGTCATGTGCCTCACTATGTATAGCAGCTATTTCAGAGAGTCTGATTGAGTTGGGTTCAGGGTCAGCATATGTGGACTCACAGTCTGAGTCTGTGTCACTGCATTGAGTTACATCCTCAGGCCGTATGGCTGAGATGGATTGATCAGTGTGTGTGGTAGTGTCTGACACCTGTTGGGGTTTTTCTAAATCAGATTCCTTGACTTCCTGAAATAGAGCTATGATGGCACCCTTTTTGATTTTATGTGGGCGCCTGCTGGTGTTGAGTAACACTAGGGGATGTTTGTTATTTTCCCTGGGGGTTACTGCTGCCCTTTGAACTAGATATGGGGCATTGTTATTTCTTTGGAGGTTATCTACTACTCCAGTTTTGCCTTGCAGTGATTGAGTAGATGTTACTTTACCCAATACTGCAAGTTCAGAGAATGGAGGGATGGTAAAATCCCTCACTGCCCTAATGGGTTTGAGAATTTGTTCAGGATCAACATTAAATTCAATTTGAGATTTTGTAGTGCTTAAGAAATCTGTGCCGAGTACAACGGGCTGTGTGAGGTTGGGAATTACAGCAAATTGGTATTGGAATCTGACACCTTGGATTCTAAAGTTCAGCATAGCTGAATGTCTGACATGACACACCGATCCATCTGCCAAATGGATGTTAATTTTAGATTTCCTCAGTTGGATATGGAATCTCTTTTGGAGATCCATGAGGAATGATTGCCTGACACAGGTGATAGTAGCACCTGTATCAACCAAACATTGTACATCTGAAACATCATATAGATTTGCATTGATACAGCCATTTTGAAGAAGTACAATAGAAAGCTTGGTACTCTCACCTGTATCCTTTGATGCTGAATCTGGTGGGGTGATGTGTATCACTGATGGACGTCTCTGTCTGTTAGATGGTAGATTGGCACTAGCAATTGTCTCTGGTTGGATCTTTGTTAATCCTGATTGATTGTTTGTATTTGGGGTGTCACAGTGCACTGGCCCATCGGCACTGTGACATCCTAGTTTTCCTGGTTCTGTGGGGTGGTTGAGATGCTTGCCACCAGGAGCTTAGAGATTTGATCCATCACATGAGGTGGTATTTGGGGGTTACTTTGTTGGTTCCCCTGGTAACCTCTTGTGTCAGGTTTGTAATCCTCCTGGCGTGGGTTGGAACCCTGGTTATATTGACCAGAGTTGCTGTATTGACCGGAGTTGTTGGATCTCTGGTTGTTGTAGGCGCCATTGTTGTTGTAGGATCCACTGTTGTAGTTCCTATGTGGACTCTGGCCCCTACTGTTGGATCCTTGACTATAGGATCCAGAGTTGTTTGAACCCTGGCTGTTGTTGTAGGATCCAGAGTTGTTGTAGGATCCAGAGTTGTAGTTCTTATGTGGACTCTGGCTCCTACTGTTGGATCCTTGATTATTATAGGATCTGCCATTACTTGGGGTTCTGTCTCTCCTATCACTGTATGAAGAGTTACCATTGTTGGAGTTGGAAGAGCTGTTGTCTTTCCTACTGTTGTGACCCCCCCGGTTGTTGTTGTTGCCCCCTCTACCTCTACCTCTATTGGATTGGTAGTTGGGGTCATAGTTATTTCCTCTATATCTACCGGTAGGGTCTCTTGATGCAACCTTAGCTTCCTGTTGCCTTACATGGGCACTAGACATTAGGTTAACATCTTCATCTGCACTAGTGCTGATTTCCTGGACCTTTTTCTTAGTAGGCTGTGGGTTGGTTTCTGCATCCCTTACCTTCCTAGATCTCTCTTGGGTCTCAACCTCTAGGGCTAGGTCTAGGGCTTGGTCAAAAGAGTCTATTTTCTTGTTCTCAAGAGCTACAGAGATCCAGGGCCTCATGCCTTGGGTAAATGCCTTGCTTAGGGTTTCATCGCTCTGGCGTTGGGCATTACACACTTTCCTGAGATGGCATGCATAGTCTAGAACAGGTTCATCTATCTTTTGTGCACGGAGTGCAGTCCTTGAGATTATATTGTCTCGAGTAGCAAAATACTCTTTTAATTTATTCACTACATTGGTCCATGTCAACATATCAGGTGTGGCACTTTCCCTGAAGGATTCAAACCAAGCTAGTGCTTGTCCTTCGAGGTACTTGGGTAAATATGTTACCATGGTGTCACTGTCTGTCACTTTGTACTTATCCTTTAGATATTCTGGGAATTTGTGATCAATGAATAATGCTGTTGACATGAGTGGTGATGGGTGTGAAAAGGCTTTGGGTTTTGT
The DNA here is from genome assembly GCA_949317995.1 of Acholoe squamosa. Classification (NCBI taxonomy): domain Eukaryota; kingdom Metazoa; phylum Annelida; class Polychaeta; order Phyllodocida; family Polynoidae; genus Acholoe; species Acholoe squamosa. The sequence continues at coordinate 16,113,991 of OX439043.1, read as the reverse complement.
TACCTCATGTATCCTGATCTTTCTGTCGTCCTGCTGTTTATTGTCTATGAGCTTGGTCATGTTGGACACCATGGAGATTATGATGTCATCTTTGGATCCAGAGGCAGATGGTGTGACAACAGGTGTGATGGCAGGTGTGGGAGGTTGTGGGGTCTGGGATGATACCATCTTCATGAGATCTGCTATCTGTTGTTGTTGTCTCTCTAGGGACTTCCGCTGATCTTCCATGGCCTTCTGTTGAGCATCTATTGCTGCATTCCTCTCCGCCAGTTGTTGGTTGAGGATCCTCTCCCTTTCCTCCTGCTGGGACTTGTTGGTCTCTAGGGCAGTAACTGCATCTTGGATGGCCTTCTCATAGGCCCTTATCTTCTCAGCTGTCTGATTAGGTTGGGGGCCTTCATCGGTGTCCATGATGGAGGGTGTGGGGGAGGTGTCTCTGGAGGAGTGGCTGTCAAAGGCTGGAGCTGGGGTGGAGGATCTAGATGAGGGTGTGGATCCACCCCCTGAGGCAGATCCTTCTTCCCCTGAGGTAGATAGCGTGAGTTGGGCGTCCTTTAGAGATCCCTGGGAAATGTTGGATCCCTGAGAACTGGTTGTTCCCTGAGTAGACAGGGTGGGTGGTGTGGGGTCTACTGAGTGTGGGTCTGTTGTATTGGAGGCTGGTTTGCCTCCTGTGGGCCTCCTAGATCTTGGTGGGAGGGAGACCTCTTCAACAGGCCCCTGACTACGTAAGGTCTTTGTGTGTTGTTCTGCCAGCTTGACTGATAAGGCCTTGATGTGTGTGGTGGACCTCACTGACGTGTGGGAGACCTCACTGACGTGTGGGAGACCTCACTGACGTTTTGGGAGACCTCACTGATATATGAGAGATCTTACTGTTGTGTGAGAGATCTCATTGATGTGTGGGAGATCTCACTGATGTGTGGGAGATCTCATTGATGTGTGGGAGATCTCACTGATGTGTGGGAGATCTCACTGGTATGTGGGAGATCTCACTGGTATGTGGGAGATCTCACTGGTGACCTTGGTGGGTATGGTGTCAAGGTCAAGGTCACTGGGTGGGTGGAGTGGGTCTAACTGTGTGTATGCGGTACCAGCTTTAATTTACTGTGTGCATGATTGTTCCCAGTTGCGGTACCAGCTTTAACTTACTGTGTGCATGATTGTTTTTAGTTGTGTTACCAGCTTTAAATTTTATGAGCCTGTGAGGGATGGGATCTTAGTAGGATGTTCTCCACCACTTTGTCATGGTAGAGTTTGGCATGATCAAGTTGTCATATGAGAAATATCATAAGACTAGTGGTATATAGTGTAATTATCTCAAGGCTCTTATAAATAGTGTTATTTCCAGTTGTCACTGGTTTATTCAGCTTTAGGCAACATGTAAGAAATATCAATCATACAGTAGTTAGTATGTAGGTAATTTGTACATACAGTAAACATACAGTAATTTATAAAGTATAATGTTCAGTTCCACTCCACCTGTGAGGTATTAATAATACAGTGTCCAGCATACTTCTAGGTGGGTTCCCACACCTAGCTCCTGACCTGCTGCTTAGAGGAATAATGTAATAATGGATAACTTTACCCTCTGGTGGAAGTCTTGAAGAAGATAGCCTCTGGCCACTAATGGTAGGAAACCAATGCCTGTCTAGCATAGTTTCACCATAGTGCAGTGGTATAGCAGGTAGCAGGAGATGACTGGAGATGTTACCTCTAGAGCGGTTCTTGGTGATGTGTCTTCCTGGAGGTGCAGACAGGCTATTTGTAGCAAATCTTGGAAAAGCACCTCCAGACTGACTGGAGCCAGCAGCATCTGCCTAACTCTACAATTGTTTGAGGGGACTCTTTCAAGTGTCACAGGGGGACAAAGGACCCCCATGGACGCCGCTATGGCCCCCATTGTCTTGGTCGGTTCTGCATCTTCAGACCCTCATAACTCGGTCGTTTATGCTTGTATAACCGCCATTTTGGGCATGCGCGGAGCTGAATGTGCCAAAATTATAATGCCCGCTGGATAGGCGCGTAACTCCCGCCGGTTTGTCTGTAGCTCACTCGGAGGTCGATTCAGTCTCCATGGCGTAACTTCCTTAATACTGGGAGTTCCGCCTTGATCTTGGGCTCATTCTGACCGTCTAATTATGGGCTTTCCATAGATATTTTGATATTTGACCTAGGTTGCTCAGGAGCGACGCTAGAGCGACCGGAAGGTTATGGCGTCGTGCTTATGTAACCCATTGTTCAGTCCTTAGAGTGCTCAGACACTCATGACGGCGTCAGCGGTGCTCAGGCACCCGTGACGGCCGGTTGCATTCACTTACAAGTTATTAATTTGTGCATTGAACCATGAGGTCGCACACTGAGACCCTCATTTTTATTATATTGTGCAGTGAACCATTAGGTCGGACCCTTTGATGTCAGAGAGAGTGTTTGTAACTGACCTGGCTGGTGTGCAGTGGGGCATGAACGCTCTTATACAAAGTTTGAGCGCTCTTATAGCTCTTAGAACCAACCTATGTATTAATCTCATAGATATTCTTTGATTAATACAAAATATGTTACAATTTATGGAATAATAAAATGGTATATGATACTTCTATTTCATATGGATAACACCTACACAGACTAAACCCGGTAACCAGTCCATGCCCGTGCTGCAGTCCATGGCTCCTCACCTCCTCTTTTGTCACCTTTAACTTCAGCTCAGTGTGTAACAAACCCCATCTGCTAAACCCTGTAAAGCCCCTTTTATATTAATGCATTGATCATGCCCATTTGTCTTTATAATGCATAAGTGCCTTTTACCTCGCCAGGGCTAAATCTAATATTATTCCGACCCTACATATGGGGTTACAAGTACCCTAGGGGGTCAGCATGAAGCCAACATACTCTCCAGCCCTTCATTGGTGTACCAAGTTGGCCAATGGGCCCCCTGCATTAGCAGTCCTTAAAGGGTTAAGAATAGCTCTCAGTCCAGGATCTAATCCTCTCTAACTGCTGAAACCGATGTCAATGAGCTGCTCAGTAAGTCTTATTGCTTTCATTGGGGGGGGGGGGGGAGGTGGGTGGAGGTGTGGGCATCAGCCACTGCTCACAAGTGACTTCTGTCCCGAGCGGCTCCATCATGGGTTACCATGGAGGGTGTTGCTCCTACAGTAAAACGAAGATGATTTAATGCATCATGCCCATAAATGCAGTATTGGCAAGTAGGTTGCCGGGGCAACATTAAAGCATCATGCCGAACCTGAGGGGGTTAATAGCTTCTCCGAGGTTTGGCATGCTGACCAATGGCTATGGTGCACTCCTGCACCAGGTGCTCTTATATCAGATACCATGCCCGATAATTGTCATGATGCATGAATGCAGCCCTGCTGCTTGCCAGATCTGCATTCATGCATCATTCAATGGTGACAATGATACATTCGCATGTATACGCATTATGCAGACTTTAAAGAATTATACCTCTTACAGGTTGACAGAGAGGGCAGCTCTGATTAATCTTCTCCTGTTGGCTCCATCTCCCTTAGGATGTGCTGTTCTTATAACATCAGTAAAGGACATCGCCCTCGGCTCTAAGTGTGATAACATGTCACCCTGAGTGATGTGGGCACAGGGAAATGGATAAGCCATTCAATATTCTCAACTCTTTTATGCACCACATGAGTGTTGTTTTATCTAAAGTTGTCAAAATATCAAGAGCTTAGTCTTTGTTTATGTATGATACAAATGAGGATAGACCGCTTCAATCTAAGAAATTTTAGAACATTAGAAATGTGACTCAATTTGGCACATCACCATACAGTATACTTTTGAGAAAATGTCAATTGTGCCAATGGTAACACATCTCCTTCCATGCCCTTGTCTTTCCAGGTGGTGTTCGTGCTGACAAGGGAGCATTACAGCAATGGGACAGTACCAGACAGCACCTTGTACAGGTAAGTCAAGATGTCACTATAATTATATCCTGGAAGGCGTTTCCCAAATTGGTATGACTGAACACAGCTATTATGATTTGAAACCCAAAAGGTTAGAGGGGGTAATGCACTATGAATGCTCTGTATAATCGGCACTTAATGCAGTATACTTATGGTTTGGCAGGGCAGCCATACCAATGCTTGCAATCATAAGTGACTAGTAGATGCAGGAGGCCATTTCTTAACAACCTACGACTACACACTCCAAAATCCCCGTACCAAAATCCCCATAGGAATAGCATTGCCATTTTGTAGTCGTATAGGCTGTGAGCAATCGTAGTACCTTAAGAAATGGCCTCCAGAACTGTAATGGCAGTAGACTGAGAGATCCTACTACGACTTGAAGGGGTCTAGTCTTACCATCTTGAGAAATGCCTTCCAGGTGACTTCCCATTTAAAATACATTCAGTAATTGAGTAGCCCTATGGGGAGTTGTCCATTATCGAAATGGAGTCTGGCCATAAGGTGGTGTCTCATATTTACATGGGGGTATACTCAGGATGCTGAACATTTTGTCAACATGTTGTGGTGTGATATCTACATGTACAGGTACAGCTTGATAATACAGATAGCAGCAAGATGTGCAAAACATGGAACGATAAATATACTCATTACATGTATATAAAGTGGCACACATATAATCCTGTCTAGAGAATAGTCTTCACACTGAAAATGTTAAATCTAGATTGAAAAAAGAAAAGCATTTCCCAAATCGATTTAATCATTCAGGACGACTGGGTATACCAGCCGTCAGATACAGAGGACTTAATGATCCTCTAGTCCACTTCAGATCACACACTACCTCCCTTATCAGCTCAGTCAGGGTCTTTCTTATCTCAAAGCCCCACGAGGTACTGGACACCAGCTCCTTTATAGGAATAAGAACAGGGCGACTTTTAATCCAGTAAAGTGAGATAGCCCTCCCTCCTACCTCTGTTGATCTTCCTATGACTTTGATGCCGATCACAAAGCAGAGTCTGTAGTGCCTTCCTTAACACATTGAGGACTGCAAAATGGGTTCGTCTAGTCTTTTGTTGATCTGATGGATGAATGCAGCACAGGAACCTAACTGGTCAGGTCTGTATTATGTCTACTCTGTATGGGGATGTTACACTCCTGGACGGACGGCATGATGCACCAATGCAGTGCTGGCCAGAAGTCTCGCCAGCACTGCATTGGTGCATCATCTCGACCTAGTACATGAACCTGGAGGCATCATGCAGCCACTAAATAGTTAAGGAGCAACTCACAAAGATGAGGGAGCATCTCAATGTGGCTACATCTAACAGTGGCTCTCCATTAACGTCATTTGCTACTCATTGATGGTGGATCTGGTGGTGTGATTAGTAATAGTTTGTCCTTGATGAAAAGAACATGAATATGTATACAAAGTAGATTGATAGATCTCTGTATTGATTGATTAGTTCTTGGTGCTGGAAATCCACATGCTGAGTTCGACATTGGATAGCATACTGAACAGATGTATAATCATCACCAACATTTTGAGCAATACTGTGTCCATGGCAGATAGTGTTTACATGTTATAGGTCAAACTAGAATTTTACATAATATTCAATTGTATTAACATCACAGTTTACGTCATGGCCACCATGAACGATAATAATAGGGCAGTTATAACCATTACATGTGCAACCATTAATGGAGGGCAGTCTCATTGCTTTATATCAGATGGTCTTCTGAAATAATGATAGCGACATTGTACATTAAAGTATGATGCGGCATACAATATTAACAAAAATCAAAGGTTTTGTGAACCGGCTTTCAGTGAAACCTCAAGTGGGAGAAGACTTCATGGACTTGATATTTATAAAACTATGGGAATTGAGAAAAAGGATATCCTTGAATACTCCACAGAGATGAAATACAATCTAAAGCAAGGTTGTCAAGGGAAGGGGAGATTTCTGTTTTCTCCATAGAAATATCAGATACCGGGTACCGCCCCTGCTTCTCTTAAGGCAGGCCATACACAGGCACAAAAGGAGCTTTGGAGGCATTTCATTGCGGGGATCTCCTGAAGGAACATAACATTTTCAGTGGGCAGTATTTACCTGCTTTTGTCAGGCATTCAGTTTTCCGGTCCCAAGATTCTATGCCTCAAGGGGAAACCAAGACACTCACAGGAGATGACACATGCTCCCTCGGGGAATGGAAATTTGGTCATTTTTTATGAACCATTTCTTGAGTGGAATCAACACATGATTTGTGTCCCATTGGCACATTCTTCATTTGGCGTGACACAAGTCTACCAATGATTGTCGAGAAAACATCCCTTTCTTTTAACACATATGGGAATACATAGCAAGATAAAAGACAGGCAATTGAAGAGTTATTATGATGATCTCTATAAAAGAACATTCGTATGTACAGTGTGTGGATATCAGTCCACATGCCATAGTACATGTCTGTCATCTGTCGTGTATGTCTATGTAATTATCAGATGATATACTGACAGTGCTTGGCAGGGAAACCATACAATTTATTCTGGAGAATCACTTCACAAAATCCTCCTGATAAAGCACTCCAATTATAAATATAGATAATGAGGAAGCTCTATACTCATCACTGTGTGGTTAAGCTTAAGTAGATACAAGTGTTGGGAAGATAACAAGTGCAGAAATATGGGGTTGTCATGTAGTTTGAGTCAATGTTTGTTTCACAAAAGTGATGATATGATTGGACTTAATTATTGCTCACCAATTTGAACACCCAGGAGTATGCATGATTAAAGGCATTGTTTGTTTTCCACCAAGCTCCTACCGTGCATTACCCCCACCCCTGCAAAATTGCGCTGTGTACTGGCATAGATGATTAATTGACATAAAATTTTATTATAAATATAAAGACTTACAGAGGAGTTAATATTTCATGCAATGGCCATCTCTCATTTTGAACTGCTGCATGGGCCTTTTTCTAATTACAAGCTTTTTTGGCATAATCTGCCTCATAAATGTCACATCTTTTACCTTTAATATATGCATCTAGCGTTGACATGTATAAAAGCAGAAAATATCATAATTTGTTCTGTACCCTGAGCTACAAGCACAATTCTATATGAATGCTAGTGATGCATTAGTGCACCAGCTGAATAATGTGGACTGTATCATATGTATCATTCATGATTATCATGATGCATGGATGTAGTATTTATAGGTACTTACCAGAATTGCATTCACTCTCCATGACAAGGTAAAAAAATAGTATGTGCGTCCAGTGACAGAGATCAAAGTCCTAGGACCGTTAGATCGAATGTTTCCTTTTTCTGATTTTGTACAGAAATATGTGGGCAGATATATTAGATTCTTTAACTATACGATAAAATGGAAACTTTGTTAAGCCCAAACCAGAGAATATAGTTTATCAAAATGCTCTATCTCTGTTGAACCACTGAGCTGAGCTTCTCTTTCAATACAATTCTATTCATCCCATGTCTGACATGCTCTGGCTGTGGGGTCTCTTTGGCAAAGATGAGCAAGGACAATTGGTAGCTCCTCCTGAGTGGTCCCATCTGTCAAGGTCAGCTTTTCCAGCCTTTTGATTGGTCAGGACTATATCTATTGGGCATTGGGCAAAGAACAGAGGTGAGCCTCCCAAATATAGTTAGAACCAAAACCTATAGACTGGTAGAAAATAATGGTAGCTTAGATAGACAGAGTTGTTTGTAGTGTAGGTAGACATTTTTGTGGTAGAATTTTGTCTTAGAAAGTCTATACCATTAAATTAGGCTTTGCCTTCTACATTATACTATGTGATGACTGGAAATTAAGGCACCCTAAAGGTCTGCAATGAAAGGGGATTGGTGATTCTACAGTTGTATATGTCATTTGAGATTATTTAAGTGAATATGCATATAATGACTATGGACTATGTCTTTTTATATAGGTGCTGGTAAGAGAACCCACTTAGAATTAGTACTGGTGTCCTGTCACTATATTGCATGAAGGGGGTGGTTCGGCAAGCTACTTCCTCCCATTTCCGAAGTAGACTGCCTGACATGTTGCCATCTTCTCAATCACTAACACCAGAACATGATTGTGCTTCACTTTTTAAAGGGGACAGACAGCATGCTGGCAACATGTTAAAGAACTGCTGATTGAAAACTATTTGAAATTTTCATTTTTTTTTTTTACCGATTTTCTATTAAGTATTGTGAATTGTGATCCTGAATCACCATCTTTTGATGAAACTAATAGTATTCATTTGACTCTCTCAAACATCATGAACAGATTGGTAAATACTGGCACTTTATGTTTTTTTATTGTCTAGCATCGAGGGTCAGTCAGTATAATTATAGCTATTGATACATTTCATATAGGCACATGTCACTAGGAGTTTTGTAATACAATCACAGGACTTCAGTATCCCTTTTATATATTGTAAAATAATCAAATCTGATCCATCCAATCTCTTTACTGGAATTGGCTTTCTGTGTTTACAACTTAGTCATGTGTTATAAATCTGCACAGCCTATGCTCATTGACCGCATGATATTTTTCACAATCAAAGTATTTATATTTTCCAGGAAATATTTACAATTTAATTGTAAATATTTATATTTTCAAATAAAGGCTCCTTATCAATTTATGGCCTTCAGCTTTGAATGATAAATAAAATCAACAGTGAAAAATGGATAGAATAATGCCATCCCCCACTGGGGGATGGCATTATTCTATCCCCCAATCTTGGCAGTTCATATCGTTGGCATCTTTGAGGTTTCCTGTCTGCAAGTGTCACTATCAATCATTGCATTTGCAAGTCATATGATTATGTCTCAGTTCCATGGACAGATCAATATAACTTAAACACCAGATATGTCTAATCAGCAGAAACGCTAAAAGCAGCAGATAAGAATGAGCTGTCTTGTCAGGCCAGCCAGCAACAACCCGATGGGTGTAGAGGATATATCTCCAAGTCACATGTTAGGTCAAATTCTTGGCAAAGCCATGCATCTATGACAAGAAAGCATAGATTGCGTAAGAGGCAGAACAGTTCTGCTTACCCCTGTCATGCTAGCTGGCATCTCTGTGTCGCCCTGTGTCTAACATTTTATATTGGTCTCATTAACACAGGTACTAGCTGACCTGTGAATCCATGTGTGAAAGACCGGAACTGGATTGTAATTCACAATGTTTATGGGAGTGAAAATCTAATTAGATAGTGACTATTGTAATTCTTGCTAAGTTCTATTCTCGTTTGAGGCTAGATATGCATGCCTAAGAATTATCACTTCAAATTCTCCTTTAACCTTAGCTGAATGGTGAATGCTAAAATGCCAAATTCAATATTTTCCCTTACCTTGCAGAAAACTTGCCAAACAAAATGTTTTCCAAAGTCTTGCAAACCACATCCTTAAAATCAGAATGCTTGCTCGCAAATTCACTCACTTCACCTAAAATTCAATAATGTTCCTCAAACTTTCTGAATTAGCTTCTAGGTAGGAGGACTGCTTGCAGTACCTCTGAGTGAATGCTGGATCTACTCCCACCCCCCTTTACATATCCACCCATGTCCGTACTTGAAGGTGTGATAGAGATACCGTTATTTATTACAAGAATATCAATTTTGATAACATCTAGAATATCACTTTTTTTTTATTTAGCTTTCCAGCATCCTTATAATTACTTCATGTAGCCTAAAGGTACTTTTAATACCTGAGTGAGGGAGCTGTGAATATGGTAGATACCCCAAGCCGGTTCTATGGGTATTTATAGGAGCATCTTGGGATTGTGATTCTAAAAGTGCAGGATGACTCAGTCTGGGGGATGAGTAGCTCAGTCCCTCTCTGGTTAGATCCAGTCTAATCTGGAGTAGGAGGAGGGAGCTGCTCTCAGGAGTAAGTCACCTGGGCAGGTGAAGCTAAAAATAGTGTGTGATATCATGTCTTCCAGTGGGGATCCACACTGGCGTTGCCCACTGGAGGAGGACAGGGGTGAGTAAGTCGCTCACCCTGTCAGGTTAAAAATAGGCTAGGGGTGTGAGTAGGCTTGTAGGCACAGCTCTTGATAAACCCAGTGGTGAAATAGTAAGCATATACAGAAAAATTGTAATACTGTCAACGAGTCCATAAATGATGAATGAGGATGAATACAGATGAATCAGGGATCCAGTTTGATATCCACTTTATTCATTAAAGTCCACGAGGTATATAGATTGTGATGCAGTATATCGTGCCCAACAGTGTCCAAGCCTAGCCTTGAGCTGGGAGCTCTTTATCCCACGTGAGTGTGTGAGGGATGAAGTATGAATGTAGAAAGATGAGTGAGCTGCTCCACTAGGAGGTATTTATAGTAGGGAACTGCTCACTCAGTTCATCCTAAAAATAGTATCAGGTGAGCTTAATATAGTAACTGGGGACCTCCAGTGCGCAAGTGCAGGTGGATCCAAACATAGCACTGGGGGTCACAGAGTTCAGTATGATTCTAAATATAGCTGCTAGGAATTCCTGGTATGCTTGTGAGCTGCTCATGATTAATGGGCATGTCCTCCAGCAGGAGGAGTGGGTCTAAATATAGCTACTAGGAATTCATGGTATGCTGTGAGCTGCTCATGATAAATGCGTGTGTCCTCCAGTAGGAGGACTGGGTCTAAACATAGCTGCTAGGAATTCCTGGCAAGCAGTGAGCTGCTCGTGACTAATGGGCGTATCTTTGTCCCTTTGGCCACTGTAGGAAGCATGTAAGGAGAAAGCCTCTAAGCAACTAACCCTTAATAATGCAGTAATTATTCTCATACCAGAAGCACCTCCATTGTATATGGAACTTAGGGACAATGAAACAGATGAAACAGCACACAGTAATACATTAATCATAGTGTTGTTTTGGTCTTGGTTAGGATAGCCCACTTAGATGATAGATAAATATCTTTTTACTACACTGTATGAGAGATCGGCCCATCCCATTTCCTAAGCTGTTTCCATCCCTCTTTACCATTAAACTAAAACTGTGATTATTCTACACTTTTTGAAGGAAAACAGGCAATCCTCCTTGAATGCTGGTTACATGTTAAAGGACCATTCATTGAAAACCATTTGCAATAGCATTTCTTGTCCACCAAATTTCTGTTCAAACTATTTTTAATTCTCCTTCTGAATCATTTCTTTTCTTGGGGCTAGAATGGGATTCATTTGAATTCCCTAATGTCAGGAACAGATTGATACTGACAATTTACAAAGTTCTTTTTCGTCCATGGAGGGTATTTCCAATTTCATCTCACAGTGGTTAAGTGACCAAATGCATGTATCATATTTCCTGTCATCTCAATGAATTTGACTTTCATTGTTACAGGGCTATATCCTTAGCCAGGAGAAAAAACAGGACTCCCAACTAAACACTAACCTTAAATGGAACTGACTTGATTGCACCTGTTATTGTGATCAATATTTTCTAATCCTTTCATGGCTAAACCTAACTGGGAAGGTTTATGTTGATTAAAGGAGCTTTTAATTTGATTTATACATAGAACCTATGTTATTCTATTTGTTCCCAAGAGGCCTAAGATAAAGCTTCCCAAATGACCAGACACAGTGATTAAGCATTGTACCTCATTATTTTTCTATGTAATCCTCAGTCTTAGATGATTGATATATGAGATACAGGTAGCCGAGGGCAATGGCTGATGATATGCACTGGTTAAATGGGAGCAAACTGATGTACAGTTTAGTTTGGGGAAGGGTTTTTTAATGGAGATCATTTAGGGTTTTAACCTTACAGAGAGCTCAATTGATTGCACCTGTTATTGTGATCAACATTTTCCAGATCCTTTCGTGACTAATTCTAGATGAAAAGAACATGAATATGTATACAAAGTAGATTGATAGATCTCTGTATTGATTGATTGGTTGTGGGTGCTGGAAATCCACATGCTGAGTTCAACATTGGATAGTATAGTAAACAGATGCATAATCATCACCAACATTTTGAGCAATACTGTTTCCATGGCAGATAGTGTTTACATGTTATAGGTCAAACTAGAATTTTACATAATATTCAATTGTATTAACATCACAGTTTACGTCATGGCCACCATGAACGATAATAATAGGGCAGTTATAACCATTACATGTGCAACCATTAATGGAGGGCAGTCTCATTGCTTTATATCAGATGGTCTTCTTTGATAATGATAGTGACATTGTACATTAAAGTATGATGCGGCAATGAAGGGTTTTCAATATTAACAAAAATCAAAGGTTTTGTGCACTGGCTTTCAATGAAACCTCAAGTGGGAGAAGACTTCATGGACTTGATCTTCATATAACTATGGGAATTGAGAAAAAGAATGTCCTTGAATACTCCACAGAGATGAATTGCAATCTGAAGCAAGGATGTCAAAGGAAGGGGAGGTTTCCGTTTTTTTTTCATAGAAATATCAGATACCGGGTATTACCCCTGATCTCTTAGGGCAGGCCATACACACACACAAAAGGAGCTTTGGATGCATTTCATTGCGGGGATCTCCTGAAGGAAGGTAACATTTTTAGTGGGCAGTATTTACCTGCTTTTGTCAGGCATTCAGTTTTCCGGTCCCAAGATTCTATGCCTCAAGGGGAAACCAAGACACTCACAGGAGATGACACATGCTCCCTCGAGGAATGGAAAGTTGCTCATTTTTTATGAACTATTTCTTTAGTGGAATCAACACATGATTTGTGTCCCATTAGCACATTCTTCATTTGGCATGACACAAGTCTACCAATGATTGTCAAGAAAACTTCTTCTTATAACACATATGGGAATACATAGCAAGATAAAAGACAGGCAATTGAAGAGTTATTATGATGATCTCTATAGAAGAACATTCATATGTACAGTGTGTGGATATCAGTTCACATGCCATAGTACATGTCTGTCATCTGTGTTGTATGTCCATGTAATTATCAGATGATATACTGACAGTGCTTGGCAGGGAAACCATACAATTTATTCTGGAGAATCACTTCACAAAATCCTCCTGATAAAGCACTCTAATTATAAATATAGATAATGAGGAAGCTCTTTACTCATCACTGTGTGGTTGAGGTTAAGTAGATACAAGTGTTGGGAAGATAACAAGTGCAGAAATATGGGGTTGTCATGTAATTTGAGTCAACGTTTGTTTCACAAAAGTGATGATAAGATTGGACTTAATTATTGCTCACTAATTTGCACACCCAGGAGTATGCATGATTAAAGGGTACTTTTATATTTATGGGTACTCACCAGAATTGAATTCACTCTCCATGACAAGGTAAAAAAATTGTATGTGTGTCCAGTGACAGAGATCAAAGTCCTAGGGCCGTTAGGTCAGATGCTTTCTTTTTCTGATTTTGTACAGAATTGTATTGGCAGACATATTCGATTCTTTAACTATACGATAAAATGGAAATTTTGTTAAGCCCAAACCAGAGAATATAGTTCGTAGAGACTCTCTATCTCTGTTGAACCACTGCGCTGAGTTCTCTTTCAATACCACTCTATTCATCCCATGTCTGACATGCTCTCGTGGTGGGGTCTCTTTGGCAAAGATGACCAAGGACAATTGGTAGCTCCTCCTAAGTGGTCCCATCTGTCAAGGTCAGCTTTTCCGGCCTTTTGATTGGTCAGGACCATATCTGTTGGGCATTGGGCAAAGAACAGAGGTGAGCCTCCCAAATATAGTTAGAACCAAAACCTATAGTCAAACTGCTAGAAAATAATGGTAGCTTAGATAGACAGACTTGTTTGTAGTGTAGGTAGACATTTTTGCAGTAGCACTTTGTCTAAGAAAGTCTATACCATTAAATTAGCATTAGCTTTCTACATTATACTACTGTGATGACTGGAAATTAAGGAACCCTAAAGGTCTGCAATGAAAGGGGATTGATGAATCCATTCTACAGTTGTATATGTCATTTGAGATAATTTAAGTGAATATGCATACAATGACTATGGACTATGTCTTTTTATATAGGTGCTGGTAAGAGAACCCACTTAGATTTAGTACCGATGTCCTGTCACTATATTGCATGAAGAGGGGTGGTTCGGCAAGCTACTTCCTCCCATTTCCGAAGTAGACTGCCTGACATGTTGCCATCTTCTCAACCACTAACACCAAAACATGATGGTGCTTCACTTTTCAAAGGGGACAGACAGAATGATGGCAACATGTTAAAGGACTGCTGATTAAAAAACTATTTGAAATTTTCATTTCTTTTTTTACCGATTTTCTATCAAGTATTTTGAATTGTGATCCTGAATCACCATTTCTTGATGAAAATAATAGTATTCATTTGACTCTCCCAAACATCATGAACAGATTGGTAAATACTGGCACTTTATGTTTTTCTTATTGTCCAGCATCAAGGGTCAGTCAGTATAATTATAGCTATTGATACATTTCATATAGGTACATGTCACCAGGATTTTTGTAATACATTCACGGGACTTCAGTATCCAATTTATATATTGTAAAATAATCAAATCTGATCCAACCAATCTCTTTACTGGAATTGGCTTTCTGTGTTTACAACTTAGTCATCTGTTACAAATCTGCATAGCCTATGCTCATTGACCGCATGATATTTTTCACAATGAAAGTATTTATATTTTCCAGGAAATATTTATAATTTAATTGTAAATATTTATATTTTCAAAGCAAGACTCCTTAACAATTTATGGCCTTGAGCTTTGAATGATATATAAAATCAACAGTGAAAAACGGATAGAATAATGCCATTCCCCACTGGCTTAATAACTCTGCTACAACAGCCAAATCTTGGCAGTTCATATCGTTGGCATCTTTGAGGTTTCCTGTCTGCAAGTGTCACAACCAATTACTGCATTTGCAAGTCATATGATTATGTCTCAGTTCCATCCAAGGAGTCTGTTCTCTAAGATTGTCATGGACAGATTAATATAACTTAAACACCAGATATGTCTAATCAGCAGAAACGCTAAAAGCAGCAGATAAGAATGAGATGTCTTGTCAGGCCAGCCAGCAACAACCAGATGGGTGTGGAGGATATATCTCCAAGTCACATGTTAGGTCAAATTCTTGGCAAAGCCATGCATCTATGACAAGAAAGCATGGATTGCATGAGAGGCAGAACAGTTCTGCTTACCCCTGTCATGCTAGCTGGCATCTCTGTGTGGCCCTGTGTCTAACCTTTTATATTGGTTTCATTAACACAGGTACTAGCTGACCTGTGAATCCATGTGTGAAAGATTGGAACTGGATTGTAATTCACAATGTTTATGAGAGTGAAAATCTATTTAGATAGTGACTATTGTAATTTTTGCTAAGTTCTACTCTCGTTTGAGGCTAGATATGCATGCCTAAGTATTATCACTTCAAATTCTCCTTTAACCTTAGCTGAATGGTGAATGCTAAAATGCCAAATTCAATATTTTCCCTTACCTTGTAGAAAACTTGCCAAATGTTTTCCAAAGTCTTGCAAGCATTTAAAAATTTAGAATTGCACCACATCCTTAAAATCAGAATGCTTGCTTGCAAATTCATTCACTTCACCTAAAATTCAATAATGTTCCTCAAACTTTCTGAATTAGCTTCTAGGTAGGAGGACTGCTTGCAGAACCTCTGTGTGAATGCTGGATCTACTCCCAGCCCCCTTTTTATATCCACCCATGTCCGTACTTGAAGGTATGATAGAGATACCCTTATTTCCCTATACATAAAAATGGGTTACTAGACCGCTGGTTACTTTTGCATGATTACTGACTGCTTTTGCTTGGAGTACTCATGAGGTACCAGATGAAGCAAAATATTTAGGCTGTGAACCCATTAGGAAAGTGTGAGCTAACTTGACCTGTAATTTACAAATCAAAACAAAATTATTTTCATAAATTAGTATACAATTACCTAGTTGACAGGACTAATGTTTTTCTATTCAGGTGTTATGTAACCTGCACTTTAGCAGAACAATTTATAGCCTTGAAAAATCAACAAGCCAAGGTGTCACGGGTGCCATTTTGGTACTCAATTCAAAGAAATCGGCACCTGTCCTGATTTTATTTATCTGTGAAACTATGTAAAAATGTAGTCTGGGCCATATGTACCAATACATTTAATTTGATAGGTCATACATCAAATCTGACAGGTAGTTCCACAGAAACTACTGAAAATCTAGCCTCAGAGAGAATCTGCTGGGAGAGTGTAAAATTGTTTGAGGTTGCTATGTTACTCAGTGTTGCTAAGATAAGCGCTGCTATGATAAACGGTTCTACTGTATAACACCAGGGGGCTGCAGTGAAGGGGGCTTTGGGTTGTTAGGGAAGTCAGGGTAGGTAATGAGGGGGGTAGAACGGCTCACCCCTGACTCAGACGAAACTCAGTCTACGCCCTAAATTTATGTTTAACATGTTACAATTGAAACGATTACCTCCCTAATTCAAGCTGCACTTAATTGACATGGTGCCCCATCATTATATATTCCAATAGCAACTTTGTCCCTAGGACCCCCGTAGAAAACCTGTAAGGAGAAGGCCTCTAAGCATCTAGCCCTTAATAATGCAGTAATTATTCTCATACCAGAAGCACAGATGAAACAGCACACAGTAATACATTAATCATAGTGTTATTTTGGTCTTGGTTAGGATAGCCCACTTAGATGATAGATAAATATCACTACACTGTATGAGAGATCGGCCCCTCCCATTTCCTAAATGACTGCACTAAGCTGTTGCCATCCCTCTTTATCATTAAACTAAAACTGCTATTATTCTACACTTTTTGAAGGAGAATAGGCAATCCTCCTTGAATGCTGGTTACATGTTAACCCATTAAGGGCTGGCTATGAGAGTATTTTAGAAGGCTAGGGGACTGAATTTTGAGCAGTACATTTACCAGGGGGCGGGAGGGTGCAAGGTATAATACACTGTCCATGACTTTGATATCATTTTCAACCATTTCACAATGTCTCTATCACTGTAAAATTCTCAGATTCGAATTCCTCAGCCCCAAATTAGGTATCAAACATCATCATACCAAAAATAGCAATACACTTAAGTCTATCTCAAATTTCCAAACATGGCTGCCACATAATATATCTATGTCGATTATACTCAACATCAGCCCCCACATGGTGTTGAAAATACTCAACATCCGCCCCTACATGGATGTTGAGTATTCTCAACATCAGGCCTTAATGGGTTAAAGGACCATTCATTGAAAACCATTTGCAATTGCATTTCTTGTAAACCATTTTTCTGTTCAACCTATTTTTAATTGTCCTCCTGAACCATAAATTTCTTTTCTTTAGGCTAAAATGGAATTCGCCTGAGTTTCCTAAATGTCAGGAACAGATTGATACTGCCAATTTACAAAGTTATTTTCCTTCCTTGAAGGGTAATTCCAATTTCATCTCAGAGTGGTTAAGTAATGTATGTATCATATTTCTTGTAATCTCAATGAATTTGACTCTCGTTGTCACAGGGCCTTATCCTTAAACAGGAGAAAAAATAGGAATCCCAACTAAACACTAACCCCAAACAGAACTGACTTGATTGCACCTGTTATTGTCACGATGGCCTTGGCCATTCGTGACGGTTTACTTCAGTATAGCCATCGCTAAAAAAATAGCCCATATTCGGAATTGCCACCAGTCTGCCAGCCTTGGCTATTCATTTTTTTTGTCCTTGCTCCTAAAACCTATGAACCCTAGTGTATTGGCTATTAGCAGTAGACCCATAATCTTTTAAATAGGCCTTGTACAAGTCTAATCCTCATGTTGTGACACCACTGGGAGTATAGCAGTAATGTGTTAGGCTCTACCTGTTCCTCATGGTCATGTTACAGACTGTGTGGTAGCAGCAGCATTGCTTTTGCACAAATGCTTCAAAATGACTTAATTTTGAAAAATGAACCTACAAAATGACTTTATTTTGAAAAAAATGAACCTAGTGATGTGTTGGACAAGCCATCTTGAAGATAATTTTGTATGGTAAGATTATTTCATTCATCTGTTTTTGTCAAAAGTTTGCTACATTCAGGATCCCTTCTACTCCTATCCTGGCCAGGCTGGACTCCGCCAGTGGGCACTCAACTCTTGCCCTCCCACCATCACAACACCCCTCCCTACACTGTAAAATAAGTGTGTTGAACTTACACTGTCTAGCTTCTCAACATTACCACGACCCCCCTACACTGTAAAAATATTTGTGTTGAACTTACACTGTCCAGCTTGTTCACACTGTCACAACCCCCCTCCCTACACTGTAAAAAAATGTGTGTTGAACTTACACTGTCTAGCTGCTAAACACTAGCACAACCCCCCTACACTGTAAAAAGATTTGTGTTGAACTTACACTGTCCAGCTTGTTCACACTGTCACAACCCCCCTCCCTACACTGTAAAAAATGTGTGTTGAACTTACACTGTCTAGCTTCTAAACACTAGCACAACCCCCCTACACTGTAAAAAGATTTGTGTTGAACTTACACTGTCCAGCTTGTTCACACTGTCACAACCCCCCTCTCTACACTGTAAAAAATGTGTGTTGAACTTACACTGTCTAACTTCTCATCACCACTACGACCCTCATCCATACACTGTAAAAAATGTGTGTTGAACTTACACTGTCTAGCTTCTCACCACCATGACCCTCCTCCCTACACTGTAAAAAAATGTGTGTTGAACTTACATTGTTGATTTATTTTATTCATAATTGATGCACATTTAAACCTTTATGGATGGCATGATGCATTGATGCACACTTAACCTTTTATGGATGGCATGATGCATTGATGCACACTTAACCCTTTATGGATGGCATGATGCATTGATGCACACTGAAACCTTTATGGATGACATGATGCATTGATGCACACTTAACCCTTTATGGATGACATGATGCATTGGTGCACACTTAACCCTTTAGGGATGTATTGATGCACACTTAACCCTTTATAGATTGCATGGTGAATTGATGGCACACTTAGCCCTTTATGGATGGCATGATACATTGATGCACACTTAACCCTTTATGGATGGCATGATGCATTGATGCACACTGAAACCTTTATGGATGACATGATACATTGGTGCACACTTAACGCTTTATGGATAGCCTGATGCATTGATGCACACTTAACCCTTTATAGATTACATGATGCATTGATGCACACTTAACCCTTTAGGGATAGCATGATGCATACTTAAACCTTTATGGATAGCATGATGCAATGATGCACACTTAACATTTTATGGATGGTATGATGCATTGATGCACACTTAACCCTTTATTGATGGCATGATGCATTGATGCACACTTAACCCTTTATGGATGGCATGATACATTGATGCACACTTAGACCTTCATGGATAGCCTGATGCATTGATGCACACTTAACCCTTATAGATAGCATGATGCATTGTTGCACACTTAACCCTTTAGGGATGTATTGATGCACACTGAACCCTTTATAGATTGCATGATGCATTGATGCACACTTAACCCTTTATGGATGGCATGATGCATTGATGCACACTTAACCCTTTATGGATGGCATGATGCATTGATGCACACTTAACCCTTTATGGATGGCATGATGCATTGATGTGCACTAAACCCTTTATGGATAGCCTGATGCATTGATGCACACTTAAACCTTTATGGATGACATGATGCATTGGTGCACACTTAACCCTTTAGGGATGTATTGGTGCACACTTAACCCTTTATAGATTGCATGGTGAATTGATGGCACACTTAACCCTTTATGGATAGCCTGATGCATTGATGCACACTTAAACCTTTATGGATGACATGATGCATTGGTGCACACTTAACCCTTTAGGGATGTTTTGGTGCACACTTAACCCTTTATAGATTGCATGGTGAATTGATGGCACACTTAACCCTTTATGGATGGAATGATGCATTGATGCATACTTAAACCTTTATGGATAGCATGATGCAATGATGCACACTTAACATTTTATGGATGGCATGATACATTGATGCACACTTAGCTTTTTATGGATGGCATGATGCATTGATGCACACTTAACCCTTTATGGATGGCATGATGCATTGATGCACACTGAAACCTTTATGGATGACATGACACATTTGTGCACACTTAGACCTTTATGGATAGCCTGATGCATTGATGCACACTTAACCCTTTATGGATGACATGATGCATTGGTGCACATTTAACCCTTTATGGATGGCATGATACATTGATGCACACTTAACCCTTTATGGATGGCATGATGCATTGATGCACACTGAAACTTTTATGGATAGCCTGATACATTGATGCACACTTAACCCTTTAAAGATAGCATGATGCATTGATGCACACTTAACCCTTTAGGGATAGCATGATGCATTGATGCATTCTTAAACCTTTATGGATAGCATGATGCAATGATGCACACTTAACCTTCTAGGGATGGCATGATGCATTGATGCTCACTTAAACATTCATGGATGGCATGATGCATTGATGCACAGTTCACCCTTTATGGGTGACCTGCTACAATTCCCGTTGTAATAAATATTTTCTAAATCCTTTCATGGCTAAACCTAACTTGGAAAGTTCATGTAGACTGATTGAGCTTTTAATTTGATTTACATATAAAACCTTTGTTATTCTTTTTTGTCCAAAGAGGCCTAAGATAAAGCATCCCAAATGACCAGACACAGGGATAATGCATTGTACTTAATTGGTTTTCTATGTAATCCTCAGTCTTAGATGATTGATATATGAGATACAGGTGGCCCAGGGCAATGGCTGATGATATGCACTGATTAAATGGGAGCAACCTGATGTACCATTTAGTTTGGGGAAGGGTTTTTAATGGAGATCAGTTAGGGTTTTAACCTTACACAGAGCTGCACCTGTTATTGTGATCAACATTTTCCAGATCCTTTCATGGCTAATTCTAGCTTAGGAAGATTATGTTGTATGGAAGATTTTCTTTATACATAGGACCATACGACATTATACTCATCCCAAGGAGGATATATAGCATGCCAAATCTAAGCATGCTAAGTTCTAGATCATTGACATATAAGATACCAGTGGCCCTGGAGCAATGGCTGATGACATGCACTGATTAGAATGGAGCAAGCTGATACACTGTTTATTTGGAGGGATTTATAGGAAATAATTTTTGGTGTAACAGCTTTAATGTTTCAGACCTTCTTCATTGTTCTTCCTTTTCTTGTGAATCTCTCCTAATGCTCCCCCATCCTTACACAGTGATTTGAAAATCAATTAATTAGTATAGACGTTATGTCAGTTTGAATTACATGCCTTGTAGATTTGTTGACAATTATTTTAAAAGATATGCAGTATAGTATAGAGATGACTTTGAGGCAACCACCTACACTGAAAAAAGTCTAACAAAGTGACATGTATACCCATGTCAACTTGATTTGACAGAGAGCACACGTCATTGGGACATGTGCACATATGTCACCATGACAACTGTAGCACACAGTAATCCTCATATGCCTTAAAATGCCACGTCATCTGTAAATTGACTAGGGTCATGGCCATGTCGAAGGCACTTGACATGTGATGATTTGACATACATAATTGTTCTAGGATATTCCACTAGATGGGGCAAACAACCATTTTGGTACCAGGATTAATTACTACCAAGAGGTACTACCAACACTTGAGACATTTGATGTATCTGTGTCACTTTGTTTTCATGAAGAATAGATCACTAAGGTCTGTAAATACTATCAATGAATGGTAATGAATTCTATTTCATTGTTAAATTTGCATTTGTTATTGAATATCAAAATAGACACCCACAATCCTGAATTCTTCAACTGGAGAGGTTAGACACCTTGTGTGTGGATCAGTGAAAATAACAAAAGATTGCATGCTAACCCACAGTCTATTATCTCAGTATCTTCATTACAATGGAGACAGATGGCAGTGCCATGCACCTCCATGCCCTTGTCTTATGGACTGCATAGAGGTCCTCAGTCAAGTAGAAGTTCTGTAGAGAGGAAAAAGTGCCTTAGTGTTGTAGGGCTTTGGGGCTATGATATCCCCTGCCTTCTATTATAGGCCTGCCTTGATTGAACCATTAGTACATAGCTATTGACTGCTCTTGACCCTTACATAATTGTCTCACAGTATTACCTAACACTCAGGTGAATGGATCAGAAATATGTGACGTGTCTTCATTACACATGTCAAGTGGAGTTGACGAACCAAATATGAGAGCATCAACCTCATTTGACATGCCTTCATACATGTCATGTGGGAGACAAATTGAGACCTATGCAGTGTGTGTCAAAGCAATCAGTGTTCTTCTCTCTGTGTACCCAGTGAACACCATACCGAAACACCACGTAGTTTCCAGGTATATCTACCGGCAAGTTCTTTTCATAGTAAATTGAATAACATAATTCATTTCAGCATTAATGTAACATCAATTTGTGTAGATAATGACACCAGGACTAGGCAAAACTGCAAGAATCGTGCTGGGAATGTAGAAATATGTAATGACATCAATTCTGACATTTACATATCTAGAACACATGTAAACCTTAATGTTTGAACCTTCACATACCAAGCAAATCTACATAGTTTGCACCAGATTTTGAGTAGATCTACCTCTGGGCAACCTGCATCTACGAATGTGTGTTTACTGAGTAGTAACTCTTGTCCTGGGCAGTCAATTGCACACCTTATTAAGCCAATGGTCCTTGGACCTATTGGCTTTTATGACAGAGGGTATGGGTCTGAGCTCAAAAATCACCAGATCCTGTATTCAAGGAAACCCTTGCTCAGAGTAGGAACAGGGGGTGGATTATTTCCAGTCTGAAGAGTCTATAGCCTAGAGTCTGTATTACCCTAACATTTTGAAGTGTCAAATCAGGGCATAGAAAGCACAGTGTCATATTTGGTAATACCCTGTGGGCGTCACATTCACATGACCATTAAATGCCCCTTACCTATGACGGAAAGACTGTACTGGCTCTTCAAGAATGTTTATGACACAATAGCCCCACCCCCAACAAACAGAACACCAGGTAATTACCCTGTGTTTACCTGTCTCTGACCTCTACAACACCCCTCCATACACACACACACACATAAAAGCATAGAGGCCAAAGACCACCTCAGTATGCAGTCAGCCTTGACCACTGTGACTCCCCTCCCCCATCCCTCCAATGCCACCACATGCACCAGCCAGTGGACAGCCTGTCTACCACCGCACCTACCCCCCCCCACTCCATCCCACCCCCAGCAGCCAGCGGACGGCCCTTAGACTTAGGCCCCTGTCGGTTCACCCCTCCCCATCCCACTCCACTCACTCTCCTACCACCAGCCACAGGCTCCCCACACTCAGCCACCACCACCTAGCTATATTCATTGTATTCATAAATCATGTCAGAGACCATTGGCCTCACAACTCCATTGTATAATCCTGTGGCATTGCCCCCTCATTTTCTGTTGCTGTGCAAATGGCATGTCAGCTATGCCGGAAAACGCCTGTTCACTTCAATATATTATCTTGTTACTGCACTTTGATGTAGCCGGTCTCTGAAAGGTGTTGCTAAGAGGCAGCATAAATGGTTAGTTCCTCTGTCTCTGGGACATTTATTCTTCTTAGAGAAAGCCATTCTTTGTAGGACCCACTGCTTTGCTGCAGACCAGGTTTTAGAATGGAAACTTCACTCACTTGAAGAAAACCCTGTCTTTGATACCAAGTCACAAAGGGAAATCATTAAATGTAGGTCGTGCCATATCCATAAATGTTGCAAAGGTTTTCACATCATAGGAACAATGGTATTAGGTGTAATGATATGTTCCAAATAATATTATATTGAGTGACCCTTTGACCCGGCCAACGGGACCTCTGTCAAGCACTCCTATATAGGATCTGAGTGGGGATTTATTGCACATCAAAAAGCTAAGTTGATCTGATTGATACTAGCTAGCAGATGACATATTACTAGGGAATGTGCTGCAATAGTGAATATTTAACTCATGTTGGCACACTATGGTTGCATTTAGTAAATTACAGCATATCATTATTGCTTATTTGCTATGTTACAACACACAACTCATAATGCATTGAACTTCGAGACTCTTGTCTTCTATCTGAAGCAAGTCTTACAACCAAATGATTATTCCAACATGGTGTGCACTTGATATATTTTTACTATGCCTTCCCAGGTAACAAGAAACGTTAAGTGAACGTTGATTAACGTTCACTGATGGTTAGTTGGACTAACATTTGTTGAAAAACATTGTTTCAACGTTGATTTCATGGATGTTGGTTCAGCAGATAACGTTTTCTCAGATAACCTTTGATGAATGTTGATCAAAGTTGAGAATGAGGACTCAAAACAACATTGATTTAACTGGTTTAAAAAACATTGGTTGAATGTATTCTGTGGTTTCAGAATGACTCACTAGATGGCATGAAATATGATATGACTGGGCTAGATGATGCATACAGGTATCTGTCTGATGTAAATCATAATGATAATGATGTAGTAGTTGTGTCAACCTAATTATCAAGATCCAATGTCTAGATATATCTTAGTGACAAAATATCCAAAAATGAATGAAAATGTTCCCTACATTAGGGTCCATGGTATGGTACACACCTTTATTGAAACATTTGGAATTTGTATAAGCAATTCCTGTTGTGTCTTCTCTTATCAATCAATGCACTGCTCCTCTATCATATGAGGTACATAGTCCCATTGCAAAATGTGACTCATGTAGTATTGCAGCCTCAAGAGGTGAGGGGAAATGAATCGTATTCCATGAAATATATCAGAAAAGTAAAAATAAAGTAAATATCCTATGCTAATACACAGGCATGGTAGGGATCAATATTAGATTGGTTTAGGGTAAATCCAAAATCATTTTAATGCATATTTCAATGAGAATTCTTGTGTTAAATCAACGTTTTTTCAACATTTATTCAATGTTGGTTTGAGTTCACGAAATGGAGTTAAGCTGAACCATCTTTCAACGTATTTTCTACTAGGAAATCACGTTAATTCAACGTTGAAATAACCTCATTTTGTTACCTGGGTTGTCTTTTGCATGTGCACACTGAAACTTTTTCAAAGTGCAAGGAGCCCAAAGTCTACTTTGACCACAAAATAAGGTGCTTTAATACCAGATTGGCCTAGTCAGCAGGAATACTGGCATCAGCATAGAAAAAGGGTTTATGTTGGCAGGCAGTGCATGTGGTGGGAATATATCTGTGGCTTGCATGTTAGATCAGGTTCTTGGCAGAGCCATGCATTAATTCCATGACATGAACAGAAGGATTGCATGAGACTTACACCTGTCATCTGTGTGTCCTCTGGAAACGTACCTTACACTGATTGGTATTGGTCTCAATGACACAGGTACCAGCAAACCTGTGAATTCATACATAAAATAGTGGTACTAGTAATGCTAGCACCACTGAATGAATGAAATAATGCTGGATGTGCTCATTCAAACCTCTTTACATATGTAAACATGCCACAGCATACGTAGGAATATAGGTCCTCTTTGTAGCTATGGTATTATTTTCTGTAGCTTTCCATCATCCTTATAATCATTGTATGTTACTTAATTGGGTGATTCAAACATGTGCGAAGGATATATACATATGAAGTAAGAACAATCTGAAGCACCCCATTAGGGAGACCTTTAGAAATCCTTCTCCTATGGTCTAGATTAAGTAAAAGTCATATCTGTTATGACTAGAACAACTCTCTTAGTTTTATATTTAGAATAAAGTCTTCTTAACAGGTTGGTGTTTCCTCTGGAGGAAAATCCAATAGTGATTACAAAAACAACTCTTCAGTAATGTATTTTCTACTGGCTTCCTATGAATTCCCACCCAGCAGTTGAACAAAAACACCTTCATCATGTCCACACAAGATGTAATTTGGTTGTTAAACTTGTGGATTGCCTTGACAGCTATCTGGCCGTAAGCATATTTTTTTGATGCTCTAGTATTTGTTTTGTGTCAGTGCCATTGACTGAAATGTATCTTTCATGTCAAGAACACTCAGTATTTAGGGACATGACATTGTCCATGCATGTGTGAGTGGTTGTTTTAGTATTTCACATCTATTGTTAGCATTGATTCAGAGCAGAGGTATTATGTCATCAGGGACATACACAGTCTATTTGCTTACAAGGGCACATTACTTACAATGCATCATTTAGTATCACACTTGTAAGTCTACTACTGAGTGTTGGGAAAACGATCTCTTCTCAACACACATTGGAACACAAAGAAATGACAAAAAGCAAGGTAATCAAGGAGTTGATGATATCTAGAGAAGAAAGCTCATGTACAGTGCATCTTATGACTTCCCATACTGTAGTACTAGTGTTCCATTTCTCATGTAATTCCCTGTATATCAGATGATATACTGGCAGTGCTTGGCAGGGAGACCATGCAATCTGATTTGGAGAATCACCTCCTCATAAAGCACTATATATAGATATAGATAATTAGGAACCTCTATACTCATAACTGCATGGTTATGACCATGTAACTTTACAACTGTTGGGCTGATAACAAAGGCAGAAATATGGGGTTGTTATGTCATTTGAGTCCATGTTTGTTTCACTCTAAAAGTGATATATGATATGATAGGACTCATAATATAGCGCTCATTAAATTGCATGCCCATGAGATACTTGATTAAAGGTATTTGCACTTACCTCCTCCCCTGCCTGCCAAATTGTGCTGGGAAGTGTTATTGTAAATGTAAAAAGGATAATTTGGTTTATCTCACGATTCAGGCCCAAAAGCGTGCTTTTTTGGTTATAACCCCGTCCGTCATCGGGGTATAACCGCACTCTGAGACTTCATTTATTTTTCTAAGACCATCTTGGTTAGAACCTGAGCATGTTAATAAATTGGAGAAGGATACAAAGTCACCCTCGCCATACATTTCATGTGCATTGGATGCTATGTAAAATCATTGGATTCTCATTTATTTATAAGAAAATGGAGACAAAATGTAGACAAACACCAACTAGAGATCGTATAGTTGGCGGTGCTAGAAGTACAGGACTTGACATGCTTGGATTCTACCCGAAAAGTGTTTGGAAAGACGAGGGTATGACGGGTGGAGTAAAAACAATGGCTATGGTGGCTTGGCAAACCGTGCGGATCGCATGCACTTAGAAAATGTCTTCTCTTGGATTAATTCTGGGGTTATAAGCTAAGAAATTCATACATAATGGATGAATAAGTGCAGGTTAATTCAAAAGATCCTGGGATTTCTACCCCTGTGATCTTATAGTGTAGGCACATATCATAAGACCTGGCCAGTCTACCCTATCTAATGCAGTGGTTGCAGGCCTGTCAGGAAATAGCAAGTCCTGAGATCACTTCACTATTCCTTTTCCAGCGCTAAGATCACTGCAATCTTAGTGAAAGAATTAGTGGTTTAACCTGAGTACAAGAGCACTTACAGGTAACACTCCTGATCGAAAGAGTGAATAGCCTGCTGCATACATATAAAGGGGAGGGAGGATGTTTGCTGAGTGTCCTTGAGGGTTACTCATGCGTTAAGTGCACTGTAAGGTAATTCTTCCCTTCTCTCTCTTTGTCCTGGGGGGGGGGGGGCACAATGCTTCTAATAGGTAATATAAGCATAAATCATACATTCATGGGAATAACTCTTGAATACTGTACGGGGTCAACTGCACCCTTTGCTCTTTTGTTAGCCCATATGGGGACGGGGAACGATGGTATAAACACTGTTGTGAAGAAGAGTGACTCCACAGCTATTCCTTTATTTTGGGACTCTTACCCCTGTGCCCAGTCAGTACTTCTTGGAATAGTGTAGGAGGGTTGAGGCTAAGATCAATGTGATCTTAGTGCTGGCTAGGAAAAGTAAAAGCAGTCTAATCTTAAGATCGCTTAATAGGATAAGGTGGAATAATTCCTAAGATAGCTGCGGTTGCGATCCCAGGATCTTTTGAACTAACCTCCAGGACTCTTCCTGTTTTTACCAATGAACATGACGAAATGCATAGGAAAGTGGATGTTGAGGACAGTTAGAGTACAGATATAGGTAGCAGTCTAAATCTAGCATAAGCTACTTATTTTACACAAGATGTCTCCCCATTTATCTTTATTCTCATCACCTAGTGTTGACATGTATAAAGGCAGGAAATATCACTTTTACTGTACTCTGAGTTACAAGGGCAATTCAATATGAACGCATAAACTCAATAGCCTTGGCAGAACTGACAAGTTGGTTCTGACTGCTAAGGAGGAAGCAGGGTCAGCCTCTTAAGAAAGAACATATTTACACTTCATGCACTGCATCGATCACAATTCATTTCCATTTGCCATTATATTTCCCTGACACGAACATCATCAGTGCTGCATTGGTGCATCAAGCCACACGTTTGGGAGTGTATCATTAGCGATTTGCCATTATGATGCATAGATGCAGCTAATAACGTACTGACCAGGGTGGCCTTTATACCCTATGGCGGACCAAAGTATTAAGCTGAGTTCCCTTTTCAATACCCTATTCATGACGTTATGTCTAGTATGTCCTGGCCTTGGACCCCTCTGACAAAGACACCCTGTCTAGGCAAGGACAATAGATAGCTCCTTCTTAATGATCCCCTTAGCCAAGTTTCTCCTGACCCTCTCATTGGCCAGGGATTAGATGTCCGTTGGGCATTGGTCTGAGAGGAATAGAAAGCCACCTCAGTAGATTCGTCATTTGTTTTTTTGGAGGACGTGAAGGTGCATCAAGATAGTCGAATCTACATACGGTTTCTGTAAACTTTATAAACTGATGCCTTTATGCAGTGTTTTCATTTTAAGAAGCAAACCTACATCAGGCGCATGGTAAGTATTACAATTACACAAGTATTACTGATAGTATGTGAGATATATACTGCAGCAGCCATATCCACACGTTTGAATAATGTACATTATTTTATTAGTATCAATTCTCAAAGTATAGTACAGATTTCTTGAGGGTATCTTGTATACCAAAGAAGACTAGTGATCCTGTGAATTTAGATCTCCCATTTTGAAGATCAGATTTAATTCTGCTGTCCTATTTTCAACAATGTATAACATTATTATATTGATTAGATAGACCTGTCTAGAATAAATATTTTCCAGGCTTGCCGGCCACGCAGGCCTATTGGAATGTATACCTTGAGAAAGCTGTTGGCCTGCACCCACAATTACATGCAGTTAGTTCGGCCCCCTCTCTGCGGTAAATATCTTGCCATGGATTAGCCAGAATAAGCAAGACTGCCAATGCTTGTCATTTGGGATGTCTAGGTACTTGTTTGTTATCTGCCATGTAATTCTGTGTCTTATCAGATGATGCACTGACAGTGGTTTGTGAGGAAACCATACAATCTATTCTACAGGAACACTACACAGGGATCCCCTGATATAGACCTCTCCTTATTTAGCGTTTAATCAACGTTATGATAGAGCACGCGTGGGTCTATGGTTCAATATTCCACGACCGCGTAGCGGGAGTGGAATATTGAACCATAGACCCACAAGTGCTCTATCATAGCTTGATTAAAGCGTTTATCGAACATATTTCTCCATTTTGTATCAATTTCTTACCTTATAACCCAAGATTTAATCCAGGAGAAGACATTTTGAAAATGCATGCGATCCGCACAGTTTGCCAATCCACCGTAGCCATTGATTTTACTCCACCCGTCATACCCTCGTCTTTCCAACTATTTTTCGGGTAGAATCCAAGCATGTCAAGTCCTGTACTTCTAGCAGCGCCAAATATACGATCTCTAGTTGGTGTTCGCATACATTTTGTCTCCATTTTCTTCAAAATAAATAAGAATCCATTGATTTTCCATAACGATCCAACGCACACGGCCAGGTACACGGCCATTGCGTCTTGTTGACAAAGCGGGTAGGTGCCCGGATGTAAAAACTAGGTCAGCCATGCGTCGAGCAAGGAATGGCCGGATGGGGCGGGTCCCGACTCGTATCGATGTGGAAAATCAATGGAATCTTATTTATTTCGAACAAAATGGAGAAATTAGGCATGGCATGTTCATATAGGATATCTAAGGATGGTTCTCTGTTAATAACTCCACCAGGCTCCATTGAAATCTATGCTAACGAGGTCTGCAAACATCAGGTATGTCGGACAACTTTTTCAAATTCTTGATGTAGATTCATTTCTACCACCGGTCGGCTTGGTATAGTGGACAGCGAGCTCGCCTCCTGCCCCAGCGGCCGGGGATCGATTCCCCGTTGAACCATAAACGGTTTTAACTGGAAACTTATGGAGGAGTTGACTTTGTATATTCCTCAATTTATTAACATGTCCGGATTGAAACCAGCAGCTTCTTGAAGACGAAGAAAAGGTCTCAGAGTGCGTTATGGCTGGATAAGGAACTGGGGTTATGAGCAAAAAAGCACAGTTGAGGCCCAGATAGTTAGATAATGATATTGATTGTGAGGAAGCACTATGTATACTCATTACTTTGAGGACATGCCTGCTTAGGTTCATCTGTGTTGAGGTTGATAGTAAGGCCACAAAATTGAGGTTGTAAAATAATTTGTGACAGTGGATGTTTGAATTGCTAATAGGATTTATATATGCTCTGACCGCTGGAAATTAAACAAGACTCTTATTAAATCCCATGAAAATGCATGTATATACATAGTTGAGGGGGATGGGAAAGGCACCCTAAAATCCTGCAATATAAGTGTTGGTGAATTTACATTGGAAGATCTAGGCGTACATTCATTCTTTCTTCAGTTGCATATGCATTTGAAAGTAAGTAGGTGAATATGCATACAGATACTATGGAATAAGTCTTTTCATTTAGGTACTGGTTAGGAGAGCACACTTAAATTTTGTGAAAATGCCCTCTCACTATATTGTATGAAGGTGGGGCGGGGGGGCTACTCTCTCAGATTTCCGGAGTGAGCTGCCTGACACCTGGCCATCTTCTCAACCACCAACACCAAAAAAATAATTGTGGTTCACTTTTAAAAGGGGAAAAAACCTTCTTCTTGGAATACTGGTAACATGTTAAAGGACTGCTGATTGAAAACCTTTTGAAATTCTCATTTCTTTTACATGGATTTTCTATTTAGGGTATTGTGAATCATCATACTGAATTGATCACCTTTTCTTGATAAATATGATATGATTCATTTGACTGTTAAATACATAATGAATATTAGATTGAACAATATTGACAATTTACAGGTATCTCTCTACCATTGGAAAGCGGGACTTATTTCAGTATAACTGATGATTGGAATATTGAAATGATAAATTCGTATACAATTCCCATGTACCAATGGCCCTTACCATGCACTCAATTTTATCATTAGCAGATTACATACATGTCATTTGGGTTCTCATATTTCTTGCAGCTTCTCTACAATAACAGTGCTTCAGTATCTAATCCCTCTTGATACAATGTGATATAATCTAATCTGATCCATCCAATTGCATTCCTGGAATTAGCTTTCTGTGTTTGCTACTAGGTCATCTTTTGCAAATATGCACAGTTCATGCTCATTACACACATAATGTTGTCCATAATGCAAAAAAAATTTTAAGGAAATATTTTTACTTTTTCCTTATCAATTTATTGCCTTGTCTTATGAACAAGAAATCAAGAAATACAAGAAATCAACAGTGAAATTCTGAGGGAATTACACCAAACACTGGTTGTTTAATAGCTGTTCTACAACACCCAAATGTGGGGAATTAATATAGCTGGTAGCTTTGAGGTTTCATGTCTGCAAATTCAGCAAGTATCACCTGATTAGTTCAGCATGCTGTCACTTCTCAATATCCTTGTCCCTTGTCTGCATGTGCTGCACATATTACGATGATAACGTTCAGCCAAGAATTCCAAGCTCTAAGATTGTCCTGCACAGATTAATCTAACTTAAACACTAGATCTGTCTAGTATAGTCAGTAGAAATGCCTAAGTTAGAAAATAAAAAGACTCCATCTTGTCAGGTCAGACAACCACTGGAGGCTGGGTATGCAGCTTGCATGTTATGTCAGGTCCTTGGCAGGGCCATGCATCTATGAGAAGGACGCACAGGTTGTATGAGCGGCTTAACAGGTTTACTTCCCCCTGTCTACTCCCCCCTATCTAGCATCTGTTTACCTGGCTGTGTATTACCCTATATTGATTGGGATCAACACAGATACCTGTGAAGTAATGTGTAAAATACTAGAATTGGATGGTAATTCAGAATCTAAAAGTGAGTGAAAATGTATAAAGAGAGAGAAGATTTCCAAGTTTAACTCTAAAGACTAGACCTGGTATGCCTAAGAATACTCCCTTCAAATTCTCTCTTCATTTTAGAATACCGCCACAGGTATCCCAAATTCACCATTTTGTTGTACCTTGTAGAAAACTTGCCAAACAAAATCTTTCCTCAAAATTCTAGTTTCGGGATCATATTTTTTAAATAATTGCACAACATCATTAAAATCAGAATGCTTGCCTGTAAATTCACTCACTTCACCTAAATATCAAAAGTGTTGGATGTACCCCCAATCCACTTTACATATCCAGCCATGTTTTGCTTAATGGTGTGATTGATTGAAAGATTATCAATTTAATTACAGCTAGAACATCATTTGTCTGTTTCTTCCCAGCATCCTTTTGATCACATTATATAACCTAAAGGTACTTGTAAAACCTGGCTGACGGAGATGTGGATATGGTAGTCAATTTGTGTTTGACTTCCAGGCAAACCAAAGGATAATAACAATTACATCAATCAGGATACCTTTTGCAAAAGGTCAAATCATTATACCCTGTCAGGGAGGCACTTCCTAACATACTACGACTACACCCTTCAGGTCGTACCAGAATACCTACACAGAGAAAAGAACACTGATCGCTTTGAGGCATACTGCACAGGTCACAATTTGTCTCCCACATGACATGTATGAAGGCATGTCAAATGAGGTTGACCCTCTCATATTTGGTTCTATGTACCAATGGTTCAATCACGGGAGGCCTATAATAGAAGGCAGGGGATATCATAGTCCCACAGGCCTGCAACACTAAGGCACTTTTTCCTATCTACAGAACTCCTACTTGACTGAGGACCTCTATGCAGTCCATAAGACAAGGGCATGGAGGTGCATGGCAATGCCATATGTCTCCCTGTACTGTAGATACTGAGATTATAGATTGTGGGTTAGAATACAGTCCTTTTGTATTTTCACTGACCCACACATAAGGTGTCTAACCACTCCAGTTGGAGTATTCAGGATGGTGGGTGTCTATTTTGATATTCAATAACAAATGCAGATTTAACAATGAAATAGAATTCACTACCATTCATTGATAGTATTTACAGACCTTAGTGATCTATTCTTCATGAAACAAAATGACACAGATACATCAAATGTCTCAAGTGTTGGTAGTACTTCTTGGTAGTGATTAGTCCTGGTACCAAAATGGTTGTTTGCTCCATCTAGTGGAATATCCTAGAACAATTATGTATGTCAAACCATCACATGTCAAGTGCCTTTGACATGGCCGTGACCCTAGTCAACTCACAGATGACATGGCATTTTAAGGCATGTCAAATCATATGAGGATTACTGTGTGCTACAGTTGTCATGGTGACATATGTGCACATGTCCCAATGACGTGTGCTCTCTGTGTCAAATCAAGTTGACATGGGTATACATGTCATTTTGTCAGGAAGACTTTTTTCAGTGTATAGGCCTAGCAGTGAGATTTCAATTGCGATGGTTGTTCCGTAAGGAATGACCTCTAGACAAGTGTCTTAACTGCAGGTAAGCTAAGCTATGATTAACACGTTACAATTAAAGAAGGAAGAGAGGATCACACCAACATAAAGTGTTGAGCCCTCTCTATTTCGAGCTACATTTAGTCAACCTCGTGCTCCATCTTTATGTTTTTTAATTATGTTTTGTTCCTAAGACCCGTGTAGAACACCTGTAAATAAAAAGACTGTTGCATCTTTCTATTTATAATACAGTAATTGCTCTCAGACCAGAGACACCTTGTATAAGGAACCTAAGGACAATGAAACAGAATAGGGAACCACATAGATCAAGTTTTATTTTGGTCATTGTTAGGATAGCTCACTTAGATGAAATATAAGTATCCTCTCACTACATCGTTTGAGGGACATCGGCCCCCTTCTTCTTACAAAATGACTGGCCCAACTTGTTGCCATCCACTTGGCAATTAAATAGAAAAGTAAGTGATTGCTCTGCACTTTTTGAAGGAGAACAGGCAGTCCCCCCTGAATGGTGGTTACATGTTAAAGGACAATTAATTGAAAACTATTTGCAATTGCATTTCTTTTCCAATAATTTTCCATTCAGACTATTTTTAATTGTCCTCCTGAATCATTTCTTTTCTTGGGGCTAAAATGGAATTCGCCTGAGTTTCCCAAATGTCAGGAACAGATTGATACTGCCAATTTACAAAAGTTATTTTCCTTCCATGAAGGGTATTTCCAATTTCATCTTACAGTGATTGAGTAACCAAATGCATGCATAATTTTTCCTCTAATCTCTATGAATTTTACTCTACTCTAAATGCTTTAATGCTTCTGACCTTCTCCAGTGTCCTTTTAGTTTCTTTTGGATCTCCCCAAATGCTCCTCCATCCCCACACAGTGATTTTGAAAAATTCAATTCATTAGAATAGTTGCCATTTTTAATTCTCAACAATGGAAATTATTGCAAAATGCCCTGTAGATTTATTTTAAAAGATATGCAGTGGGCCTATAGTATAGATCTGGCCATTAGGCAACCACCTACTAACTTTTGTCCTGTTGCTAAGAGACAACATAAATAGTTAATTCATCTGTCTCTGGGACATTTATTCTTCTGAGGGAAAGCCATCCTTTGTAGGACACACTGCTTTGCTGCAGACCAGATTTTAGAAAGGAAACTTCACTTAAACCCTGTCTTTGATGCCAAGCCACAAAGGGAAATCATTAAATGCAGGTTGTGTCATGTTTATAAATGGTTATTATATTTATTTTAGCTCTTCATGAAGGTTCTCACATCATAGGAATAAGGGTATTAAGTGTAATGATATTCCAAATAATGGATTGAAGTTGAAATTAGTGCCAGGTGTTGAGTTGTCTATTGACCCAGCCAGCTGGGCCTCTGGCAGGCATTGCTCTATAGAATCTGAATGGCCCCAAAAGTTATTTCAAAGTAGCGATGATTTAACCTTATTGTTAAAAAAAGCCATCGGGGGCCTTCGTGTAGCTTAAAGGGCCGTAACATAAGTTGATCTCATTGATAACAGCTATCAGACATCAGGTTACTGGGGAATGTGTTGCAGTGCTGAATATTTAACTCATATTGGCTCATAGGAATTACAGTATATTATGATTGCTTAACCGCTGTGCTACAACACCCAAATCATAATGCATCGAGCTTGGTGATTCTTGTCTTCTATCTGAAGCAAATTTCTCAACCAATTGATTAGTTCAATATCCTGTAATTTGGTAATAAATTACTGCACATCATCTATTGTACATGTGCAGTCTCATAGGATTTACAGTATATTATGATTGCTTAACCGCTGTGCTACAACACCCAAATCATAATGCATCGAGCTTGGTGATTCTTGTCTTCTATCTGAAGCAAATTTTTCAACCAATTGATTAGTTCAATATCCTGTAATTTGGTAATAAATTACTGCACATCATCTATTGTACATGTGCAGTGCACCTTTGAATATGAAAAATACTGGATCAGGTACAGGTACTGCTGTCATAACAGAATAAATAATGATCGTGTGGGATCACTCCTACCTCTTTACATATCTAAACATGTCATAGCATAAGGGTGTAGAAGCGGTACCTATTTTGTTAATCAATAGATTTTGATTGTAGCTAGAGTATTATTTCTCAATAGCTTTCCATCATCCTTTTGCTTGTTGAATGTTACCTAATTGGGCTATTCAAACCTGTGCAAAGGAGATCTTGGCCTTAGTATGACCCCCAGTGTGTTGGCCATTGCTTGATATGGTACCTGGTGATATAAGCACTGATACGAATGAGCATGATGGGTAGCCGTTATTACATAATGTACCAAAATAGTTCTGCCATAAACAGAGTAATTATCTATACTTATGAAGGAAGAACCTGCCACTCCTGCCTAAGGGCCCGATTCGGGAGACTTCGAATCATCCACATTTGCTCTATATTACATTAGTTTTGTTATGACTAATACAACTCTCTCAATCTTATGTTTAATAATAAAGTTTTTGTAACAGGGTGTGTTTCCTCTGGAGGGAAATCTAATGGAGATGAGAAAGAAACTCTTTGGTAATGTATTTTCTACTGGCTTTTTATGAATTCCTACCCAGCAGGCCAAATGTTGAAAACAATCAAGGAATTCAAAGTGACAGGAGACAATTCAGAATTTTAAGGTGAACAAAAGCTTTCCCCTAGAGGAACTTCATGTCCACACAAGATGTAATCTGGTTATAAAGACCTTTCTGATGTGCTAGGATTTGTTTTCTTTCAGTGCTATTGACTAAAATGTCTCTTTCATGTCAGGTGAACTCAGTATTTAGGGACATCACATCTTCCATTCATGTGAGAGTGGTTGTTTTAGCAATTCAGTGTCACACTTATTGTTAGCATTGATTTAGAGCAGAGGTTAACAGGCATGCAAGGTTTCTTCTATTTATTTGCAAAGAGAAACACAGCTCTTCAACAATGAAAATGCGGCATCTAGGATAATGGACTTTGGCCAGCCATGTTATAAAACAAGACAATCATTACCAGCTGCAGTTACTTCATCCCCTGTTAACTCCAATTGCACATTGTTCCTATGATAGGCCATCAAAAGTAGCTTAATAAAGCATGGTATTTTTCTTGCTCTCATAAAAAAGGAGCCCATGAATGCTCAGGTTATAAGAACTGCCACCTGGCACAGCCATCGCAATTACAAAACTGTTAAGAAATCTAAACCTTCTTCTATTTAACTACAGAAAATATTTACTGTTGTTAGTAAAAGCTTGCGTCCCATATCCGAACCACATACAGTAAGTTTCTCATATTTCCCATAGAATTTATTAACCAATGTGTACAGAGACACAAATGAAAAATGATTTTTCAATGAATCTAAAATGGCATATTATTCAGATGTTCTATACAGAGTGCTCAGGGAGGCTCCAATGCCCATTAACAGTTACATCAAGTTTATTCCTGTCAGGCTGCACTTTAGTGCAACACACGGACCCATATTAAGGTGGACGGAAATCCCCTTGATACATTAGTGTTTAGTTCAAATCCTTGAATCTTTACCCCCTTGTCCCCCATTACACTAAAGACTTTGATTACTTTCACATTCTTTTGAGGAGAAATCTAAAGCAGTTAAATTGTCAATAGAGCACAGTCTATCCATTATCCTTTTGTTAAACATCCCAGCTTGCTTTTAAGTGCAGGTATGGACACAGAGACATCATCCTAATAAATAGAGATGATCAATCCAGAGAAGTAGGAGGCTGACCCGGTGTTCCCACCACCTGTAGTTTGTTCAGGAGGCCATTCCTTGATACACTGCGATCGCACACAGCCCTACAACTTGAAATCTCAAAGCTATCCCTGTGGGAATTATGCCACGACTTGGAGGGTGCAGTCGTAGTGTGTTAAGAAATGGCCACCTGTTTCTTTTTTCAGTTTGAGCCCCTTTGTAATTGAAGGTTACCTCCAACACTGCACCATGTGACGTTGTAGTGACCTTACCCAGCAAATTGTCGTGAGTCCTCGTCAACCTGTGTGAAGTGGCTCACCCATGTCGCTAGATGGAACACGACGTCGTTATAGCACAAGATCACCAGGAATAGCAATTACTATGCCATGTGGGTTTAACACACTGTGGCGAAAGATGACGGAATGAGTTATCACTCAAAAAGGAGTCACCATTGATGTCCAATCATGGCGACAGATGACGACAATTTGCTGGGTACTTTATATGATAACAACACTCCATTGATATAACACTACCGGTACAGTGCTGATTGGCTCCTCCCCCATGCAGTTTTTTTTGTCCACACTCCTCGTCAGGTCAACTTTTAGATGCTTGATCCAGTAAATTTAGGGACATTTATGTCAATCAAACATGACATAAGTGAACTCCCTGGCATACTTTTTCATTGATTCACCCTGTCCCTCCACGAGAGTGAAACCAAAGTGCAATCAATGAAAGTGTATCCTATAGTTTCTGATAGCAAAGGCGTCAGGAGAACATTTTCCAATATGGGAAATGGGGACAACCGAATAATAGTATCTCACAAGGCACTTTCCACAATCTTCCAGGACAACGTAAAATGAACTTGTCTTGATATGGCATGAAACAGAATTTTTAAATGCTAATATAATACCTCAAGCTGACACCTTTTATCTGTGCATGCAGCTGTCCAGTTACTGCTGAATGCAGCTGCCAAAATACTGCCTCGTGCAGTAATCTAAACTGTGAGGGGAGCACAACCTCAGCCAGAAAGACACAATACATAATGGGAACATGTACAAAAAGCTTTGACACCAGTGACAGACCAGCTGCCAGCAGGGTTAGCCTACCGCTTAAAGGTTGACATGATGACTTGAAGCCCAGGTAGATGTGTCGCCAAAATGCACTAAGGCAGTCCAAGTGAGTGGCCCAGTAGTACTGATTTGTTGCACTGTGAAAACAAAAGTTAAAAAAAAATGATGATGGTTCACTGTTCAGGATTATATCAAAGTAAACTAACTCATCATGGTTGCATTGAGCCATACTGCTGGCAAAAGGGCATTATTCATTCACACAGTATGTGGCCGTGAAAGCTTTAGGCTTTAAGCTGCTCTGTCAGAACTACTCTATAGTCTGCCCCCACGGTCTCCTTGTTAGAGATGCCCTGTCTGTGTGAGGACAATGAGTAGCTCCATGCATGTGCTACCCTTGGTCAAGGTCACCCCTCTTGACCCTCTGAGTGGTTAGGCAGTGGATGTCTAAGCAGTAGGAATGAGAACAAAGGTGGTGAGCATTGTCCACTGTAAGTAACTGTGATTTGTCCAAATCTAGAACCTTAGACACTTTCACAGTTTGTCAAGGCACATACATGGAAACCCTTGGGTTTGTACATGGCATTTGATGTACCATATTAGTCTGTATAAGTGCCTGGGTACTCTTAGATTTCAAGTGGGTGGCACCACCAGCAGTAATTCAAGACCAGCTCTATTCAAGACTTCAACTAGAGTGCATTTTAAAATTTGAATATCCCTGTACCCTGGCGCTTATTCAAGACCCGCGCACATTCAAAGACCCAGAACTTATACATTCGAATAATGCGGGGGGCGGCAGTGAAATGAGTTACCAACTTTCAGGAGTCTATATCGAAATTTATTCTTTAGGATTCCTTTTTGGATTCCATTGGTAAGTATTTTTCCCCTCACAGTTTTCCCATTCAGGCTATTGTTTAATTCATTTTTTAGCCAGTGTTTCCTCTCAGTTCTAATAGGAGCGATTTGGGTTTCTCAAATGCCATGGACAAGTTGGTTCCAGCAATCAGCAGCCTTTTGTTATGGAAGCATTAATGATTAAAGATGATGGACACTCAGGAGATATGGACAATAGCATTTGAAAGGTCCTCTTTCTGCAATTTCACCTTAAGAAGATTTTCCATTTGCCTAACTTTGAATAAAACGTAAAAAGTCTGCTGATTCTCTTAAATTCATTTTATGGGTTAAAATGTAAGGCTTTGCTCCCTGCACCAAAACCTAGGTTTTGTAATGAAAGTACTCAATCAAAAGTACTTGATTGGCCAACTTAAACTATGCTTATGTGAATTGAGCTTGTCACAACCAACTCTTTGCACACAGTATTCCAGTTGATATTCAATCAAATTCTTTTTTGTGACAGGTAAAGAGTCCTAGTCGTAACAACAAAAACAACACAACCAGTTTGTCTTAGCTCCTATCAGGTAATTACTGTTAATGTTATCAGATAATAATAGTGGTGACAGATGAAATGATTGTAGCCTTGGATCTTCTTATGTCTTCTGATACAACACTACTTCGCACATCTCTCCTAATGAACAGCTCACTCGGGATACCAACTAGAATGAGATGGAAACTAAATAGTGATATACGGAGCCCCTAATAGGACATACTAAAAAGATTTTTTCATGCAAAATATATACCTAGGGGTACAGGAACACTCCTGTGGAAACAGGAACATTCCAGCGGAAACAGGAACATACTAAAACAATTTTTTCATGCAAAATATAATCCTGCATATACAGGAGAATTCTTTGGACACAGTAGCATTCTTAAATTTTGAGAGTTTAAAACATGTAAAAAAATTTTTTTTTCTCAGTAACAACTATTCTTGTGGGTAGAGAAATATTTTTGCGGGTACAGAAAATATTCCTGCAGGTACAGAAACTATTTTTGCGGGTACAGAAACATTCATGTTCGGGCTTAAGGAGTTTATTATCATTCAGTTTCCACAAGAACAGTTCAGTATCCGCAAGAATTGTTCAGTATCCGCAAGAATTGTTCAGTATCCGCAAGAATTGTTCAGTATCCACAAGAATTGGTCAGTTTCCGCAAGTATATTTTTTTCTGTTGAAGAATGTCCCTGTACCCACAAGAATATCCCTGTACCCGCAAGAACTGTTTAGTATCTGCAAGAATTGTTGAGTACCCGCAAGAATTGTTTCTGTACCCACAAGAATTGTTCAGTACTCGCAAGAATTATTTCTGTACCCGCAAGAATTGTTCAGTACCCGCAAGAATTATTTCTGTACCCGCAAGAATTGTTCAGTACCGACAAGAATTATTTCTGTACCCGCAAGAATTGTTCAGTACCCGCAAGAATTGTTTCGGTACCCGCAAGAATTGTTCAGTACCTGCAAGAATTGTTTCTGTACCCGCAAGAATTGTTCAGTACCCGCAAGAATTGTTTCTGTACCCGCAAGAATTGTTCAGTACTCGCAAGAATTATTTCTGTACCCGCAAGAATTGTTCAGTACCTGCAAGAATATTTTTTCTGGTGAAAAAAATTATTTTTGGTGTGTCCTATTAGGGGCTCCGTAGTGATAAGCAGGTAGAGCAGCCTAATAATTCATGCTAGCTGTGTGCATGGTGTTGATAGCAAGCCTAGGGATGCTGAACTACAGAATAATCTGATAACAGGCGTTTATGTTATTGAAA
The DNA here is from genome assembly GCA_949317995.1 of Acholoe squamosa. Lineage (NCBI taxonomy): Eukaryota > Metazoa > Annelida > Polychaeta > Phyllodocida > Polynoidae > Acholoe > Acholoe squamosa. The sequence continues at coordinate 16,072,847 of OX439043.1, read as the reverse complement.
AATCAATTCATTCATGGGTTGTGTAAGGCCCACTCTCCAACCCCCGAGAAGGCCCCTGAGCCAGCCGATACGTCTACAGTAGGGGCTTCCATTAACTAACTAAGACCCATACCCCACCTTTGGAGGCTATGGCAAAGGTCTGTAGTCCCCTCTACCAACAGTGGTAGCATGGTCATGCTCTTGGCTGATAGGGCAGCCATATTGGGTGGTGGAAATTGGCCGTAACTAAAAGTGGCCAGGTAATAGAGGGTAATCTACTTTTTACCCCAAACTGAATTATCAGAGTCTTGTAACCAAAACTCTATAAGTGCATATCTATCAATGGTCCTGCTGCAAGGTGTTACATTTTTGTGGAATGTAATATACCTTCATACCCTGACATAGTCTTCAGCATCCGTTTGTCTATGTGTTTGCACATTGGGTTGGACTGTTGGTCCCCTGGAAGCTAATTCACCAAGTTTGGTGAAGACACACAGCCTAACCCCAAGAGTTGCTATGTGTCACATGTATACAACTTTCAACACAACGTGCAGAATGTTCCTTTTTAAGTACTCAGCACCTAAAATGTATTGCTGCCGAGAGACAGATTGAATATTTAATGTTTTTGTCCCCTGTGCACTGTTGTAAAAGAGAACTGCCCTTTGTAAAGATGCACTACCTCTTAACGCCTGAATCCGGGGCATGAGGTGTCCATGGTGGTCACTAGTGATAGTAGCATCATCAGGATGCTGTGAATTATTTTCATGAATAATGTATAGGCTTTTTGATTAAGCCTGCTTGCCATGTCAAAGAATATATATATATATATATATATATATATATATATATATATATATATATATATATATATATATATATTCAGTCATAAGTCAGATTGAAATTCTAGGTTGCCTTCAATTGCGTTTCAACATGTTGCGAACCATAATAATTATACCAATTGGAAATTTTGCCACATCCCTGAGCTTTCGTGCTTACCTGAATCGTGCTGGGAACAATAGCTAGAATCCTGAATCCTCTGGCTCTAGTCCTTTAGAGACTCATTTGAAAGGTCAGGGCAGAGTGAGTCCAACCACTAGCCTTATTCTAGATTTGTATGGGAAGACCAATCCATCTCAGGGACATGCAGAAACATGATCACCAAAATAGCCTCAACCCCTTTTTAACATGTGCTGTACGAGCGTGACAAGACAAATACAGAGTATTTTGGTGTTGCACTTATCGAAACTTCATTAAAAATTAGATGTTATGGAGTCTCTATTGCCTTAAAAAGATCATATATGGCAAGTCTGAGTGTGACGGTTTCTGACCAGTTTCTGACTGTTTCTAGCCGGTTTCTTGCCGGGCAAATAGCAGAATTCCATGAGAAATTGACAGAAAAAAAACTATTCCTGCACACGTTTTAAGTAAAAATAAATATCAAATATCCTTAATTAGGCCCCAAGGGTTTTCCTGTATTTGATCAAATCAAACTACAGCTAAATATAGCTGCTGGTCAGAAACCGGTCAGAAACAGGTTTCCTACATGCATCACTTCCCAGCAAATTGTTGTGAGTCCTCGTCAACCTGTGTGAAGTGGCTCACACATGTCACTAGATGGAACACGACGTCGTTATAGCACAAGATCAGCAGGAATAGCAATTGCTATGCGACGTGAGTCTAACACGCAGTGGCGAAAGATGACAGAATGAGTTATCACTCAAAAAGGAGTCACCATTGATGACCAATCATTGCAACAGATGACGACAATTGGCTGGGTTATATCCGTAAAAGAAAATAACTGCATCATTAGACATAGCTTAAAAGTGGATGTCACGATAGCCACTTTGATAAATAAGCTGGTGTAAGATTCTTTTTAATCTGTTTCTAAACCTTATTGAGATGATATACGCATTAGGTGTATAGGAATGGGACAACCATGAATAATGTATCTATAGGTATGTGAGTAGGTAGCAGTAATACTTACCGATAATGTTAAGATCAGCACATCTATAAGCTATTAACCGTTCCTATGCAGGTTTTCAATTAGGTAAAATTACCAGCCTGTCATGATAAAAACCATTCAAACATGGGAACTTCAGTGTATTACAAAACAATGAAAATTACTTCATATATTCCAGGACATCATTCTATGGGGTATTATAACACCTCTATTTCAATAATGTTAGGGTTTAAGACCAATACACTACATGCGAAAGTGAGAAAAACATGCTGACAGGTGGTCAACTCTAGGTATGTGATCGTCTTTAGGTTAATCTACCCTACAGCATTTATATACAGAGCATTTCAGTGTGCAAACCATGTTTGTTGAGGGATCAGTAGATCAGACAGACTGGCAGCTCAATCCTCCTACCTTGATAATCAAATCTGTTATTTTCATTGATCTGATTATGTCTCCCCTTGACATCACTGTTGACAGCATATAAAAGTAAGTTTGTTACTTTGCGTTAGTGATCCACGCTGTAAATAGCTTGCTTGTAAAATCCACTCATGTTGTTGTGCTGTGTAAAAAAAAAATATGCATACACAGTGCAGATCCAAAGATCAGATAAAGAAGTGACATTTACTGTAATGCTATGGCAAGATCATACTTTCTTCTATCATAATGATACAATTCCTGCTGCTCGAAAATGCTTTGAACAGATTCACCATTTCGATTTTACTGGTGTGTGTATATTAAGCTATTCAAACCCACACTCGTGGACTGTTGCCCTTTTTCATTGTTTTTGATATGCTGCTGGAAGTGCTAAAATGCTCCAAGCAAATAGAATGCCAGCTCATGAAGTCATCTGGATTTTAAAAGGAACTGAGCCTTCTTCAATTTTAAACACAAAAAAATAGCTGGCTGCCTTCAGGAGAGGATTCCCCCCATGTTACAAGTGCTCTTACTATGCTCATTACACTTTGACTAAAGAAGTTGTGGAGTTGTTCATTTGCAGAGAAGTAGGGGATCTGATTTTCTGGAATTTCTTAAATGCAATATCATTCAGACATTTTATAAAGCATACTGGATTACTGCTGTGTTGGCTCCTTGGAGAATGTCAATATCAAGTGTAATCCTATCCAGCTCCGTCCTCTAGTAGTAAATGTGATTATCCGTTTATGGAAATGTATGGACAAAACCCTTTGGATTATAGGCCTATAAGGAGAAACTTATTGTATGGAAATACAATGTATTCGGAATAGCACCGGGCCCTTTTCACAATTATTATTTCTTTTTCTCATTATTTCTTTTTCGGGGGGGGGGGAATAATGCATCACAATCACATTTCATTGTCATTAAAGGTGGCCGTTTTAATTGCATCTACTCTTCAGTATGTTCTCGGACTGTTAAAACCCCGATGGTATTAGAGAATCCATTAAACATAACCACAAACACAAGCTTGCATCCCGGTGGTTTGTGACAAACCCTACTGACTTGAAGAACCTTTTCTGAGTCCCATAAGTCAGTAATGAGAGACAGAAGTGAGAGGTGCTTCAAAGGTTAATGACTTCCTTGACATCTTGTGGATGCTTAAATTTGAACTGACTGTCACACACTTTTTTGAGACAAGTGTAGGTTTGCAAGACACATCAAAATTGCAATACCTATTTGAAAGCAACATTGTAATTGCAAGAATGAAATCCTTTAAGGGTTTCAAACACTTCCAAGTTCATGTGTTGATCGGTGAGTGCACTCGCCAGCAGTACTTATGTATTGCGCCTACCCGCAGCCTGTATTAGCCCTCTATTAGGATTGGCATGATGCAGGAATGCAGCACTAATCACAAGGCTTTCTTTGTGCATCAAGCAACAAATGGCCAGAATACATGATTCATGCACTGTGTAGTACTTGACAGTTTAACTATTGTTTTGTTTTTTGTATTATGGCAAAAAAAATGATGTCAAATAATGACAACACTAAGTGTACTTTCCAAATGATACCTTTTATCTAACAGTACAGTTGCTGCTGTCATGTTACTTTCTTCTTTGTGCATGGAACCATCCAGCTAATTCTGAATGCAACTGCCGAGGTAAAGCTGCAGCTGGAGCTTACACGGGAGCACAGCCTCAGACAGGAAACCGTGTTACACAATAGGAACATGCAGAGAAAGCCCTGCAGCTGACAGCAGTTGTCAGCAGGGTTAGCGTCTTAAGAGAAAAGACCACCCTATTTTCATGACAATCTTATTTGGTAGATTGTGTATAGGATAAAAAGTTTGTAGTAATTTTGTGGGACATCTGCTGTCATAAGGGCAGGGAGCAGGCCTTTATGATGCAGTGTAGGAGGGCATTTCACAACATAGTAGGATTGTAAGTATCGCATGCAGCCACTACAATCTGAAACTTTCAAATTAGAGTGGGAGATCATAGGTAAGGCACCATGACTACTCTGTACGAACAGCACCTAATATATCAATTGCATAGGGTTTGGTAGGGCAGTTGTAACAGTGCAACCATTAGTGACAATTAGATGTAGGGCAGTAATGGTATTAGAATGAGGGATCTGACTATGATGTGAAGTGTGGCAGTCGTAGAATGTTGAGAAAAGCCCTCCAGATAATGCCACCTGCCATACAAGAGGGAATCCAGTGCTAAATAAAAGTGACACAGCTGTACCAAGCCGCCGTCTACAAAATAACAAAAACATAAGTCCATTCCTTACCTTCTGAAGCAGGAATCTTTTTGAATGTAAAAAAATGTAAAGGGACACAGAACTAAAATCATTTCCAAATTCAGTTTTGTCCTACCAATTTTCAGGATAATTCTCATTGTCTCTCTGAATTAAGGTTTTCTTGTTATTTCTAATTGGAGTGATTTGAGTTTCTCAAATGTCATAAACAAAGAGGTTTCAACAATAAGCATTGTTCTGTCTAAAGCGTTTCAATGTAAGAGGATCGAGAGAAAAAATCAAACATCGCAGATGGTTTTACGTCATCATCAAGCAGCTAACATCAGATTCAGATTTTAGGAAGTGCACTTTACAAGACAATAATTGTCTTAGTGCCTAAGGAACATTCAACCACCTGCAGGGCATTTCAAAATAATGTCTATAGCTATCAGTTTAAAATGCCCTCCAGAGCTTATGCATAATAGGCATTTATCTAAAATCCAGTATTTGATTAAATTTGAGGTTTTTTTTTTTTTTTTTTTTTTCTTTTACATGTCGTCTGCACTGGCAGTTGAAGAAAAGATTTCTTAACATATTTTTTCAACTGAACTCGACTGTTCCTGATTTTCACATTGGGGTCAACAGGGTAGGCTCTAAAATGTAGCTCACAAATGCTTTGAGGGCATAGTCCCCAAATGCCTCCCGATCATTATCAGGGAATAATCCTTGTAAGGAAATGGGGAAAGCGGTGAAATGACATTGGTTGTGGCCTGAAACAGTGTGATATAAACTGACAAAATGATTTACAGTACTCGCTTGACAAAAGACAAGATTGATAACAAACCTATGGTTGTTGAACATGTTAATGATTTGATTACGGTTGGTGTTGATGCCTCTGGAAAAGCTATTGTAAAAAAACATACCTTGCACATCTCAATTGGAAACAAGAAAAACACCTTTCTCTTCAGAACCTGTTAGATTGATTAGAATCCTCTTGTTAGTTCAAAATATATTTTCAGCATTTTCCTAGCACCATTGCTTTTGTCCTAGCTTGAGGCAGTACTGCCTTACTCCATAGATAAATTACTAGCTAACCCTTAGAACCTTAGCCCTTCCCCTCTAGAGCTCCGCCATCCCCCTCCAGCTCTTGGAGACAGAGGTGGTCTTGTAAATAATAGAATTCAATATTCAGTTTCATGCACCGAATCATGGGCCTACAAAAAAGTTTATTCAAAGAAATGATCTGTTGGTGATTTTTGTGAAAAAATTTGAGACAACGTAATTCTAACAATATATCCATTGTTACTCTATTTGCATACATATCAAGACAACCCCTGACATGATGATGATTCCTGTTATCACCATATACAAACTATCAATTAGCATGATATTTCTTAACATACTACGACTGCCACCCTAAAATCGTACCAAAATCGCCATAGGGATAGCACTGGATTTGTAGTTGTAGTGCTGCGTGCGATTATAGTACCTTGAGAAATGGCCTCCAGAGCCAATACAGCTGGTGATACTGATAGAGCGATCTCTTACATAGCAGACACTCTACATCCTAGGTATCAACTATAGGAAGCCCTTCACGATAACGACTCATTCACACATAGATAGCTCTCTGGTGTCACAGTACATTATAGCCAAAGGCATGGTGCCACACATTACCAGGAGGGCACTGCAAAACATGCCACAACGGGAACCCCTTAATTCTTAGTGGATGGTACAAATGCAGCTAAAATCAGTAACTATCAAATTTTGATAGCAGCATACATTAGTGGTCACAAATTCCTGCACTGTCACAATGGCCCTTCACAAGTCTGTGATGACACAGAAGCCGATCTTAGAGATCAGTCTTAGGCTATTATGTACAATCATCCTGTATCATGGTTTGGAGGGTTTTGCTTGAGTTGTAATAGTGTATTGTGCAATAACCTCCAACCTTATACAAGACCATGCCACTAATTTACCTACAAGTCGAGGTCTATGTATTGTGTATGTTGCAGGCGGTTTATCCATTAATTAATGGTGAAATGTTTACAGAAAAAGGAAGATTCTATGAAATCAAATGCTCACTTTGCTTCATTGTAAGTATAATGGTGTGCACTCTATACAGATAGAAAGCTTCTTATCTCTACTGGTATAGTAGTTGGGGAGCCATACGTATGTCGAAGACTGCTGGTGTTGAAAGCAACAAAAGATACCAGAGCTGGATCAGCACTATCAAACTACCAGATGCAAGTGTCATATCTTGTGCTGCTCTCCACACCAGCACTTTTGGAAATGATGACATTTGGGCGGTCTGCCTCCCCAAGTACTTGCATCTACAGGTTTGACTTCCTAATGGTGTGTCAGGTGCATGAGAGAACACACTCTCAACATAGTGTCTTCGGAGTGCATTTTAAAGTATTCAGTCATTGAAAGGTGTTGCCTGTGACCAGAATATCCTTTCCCCCAGTGTATTGTTCTGACAGAGGCTGCCCTTTTTAAAGTGTACTGACTTAGGGAGTGGTCATTATTTATCAACAGGGGGGGTGGTGGGTTATTGCGCGGAAGCGCGGAAATTTTTTACGCCCCCCCCTCGACGGCAGTCAAAATTTTCTGCGCCCCCCGTGATGGAGGCGCAGAGAGTTTTCGCGCCCCTCTTTGATCTATAGTAGCGCGTGGGCTTTTTTGCTAAAAAGAGGGTGAATTTTTTTAGGCCCCCCCTCAAGAGGGGTCAACATTTTTTTAGCCCCCCCCTTGGGAGGGGTCTAAAAATTTTACGCCCCCCCCTCAAACCCCCCCCCCCGTTGATAAATAATGACCACTCCCTTACTGTGCCCATGGTCTTAAGGGCACAGTTGTCCTGATTATAAAGTGCTGTATGTAAGCTATTTCCCTTGATGCCTCATGAGCTACCGGAGCTAACTATTAATGTCCAATATGTGAAGGACCTCAAACCTGAATAGATCTCATCAACATCTGTTATGTATACACTGCAAAAAATGGTGTTTAGATCCTAAACACAATTCTAAACATATTCTTGCAACGTTTTTGTAATCACATTAATTTCCTACACATGTTTAGCCAAACAATGTGCTTAGCTCAAGTTTTTAGAAATGTAGGTGTTTAGGTTTTAACTTTGTGTTTAGATATCTATGAATTTTTGTGTTTAGATGTTTATGAATTTTTGTGTTTAGATGTCTAAATCCTTTGATGGAGAGTTAGGGTGTGCAGACATGTATACATTAAAAAAAAAAAGTCTTTTGTTTGTTTTCTCATTTACTAGGGGGGGGGGGTATTTACATGTCAAAGTCCCAAAGATGTCAGTCACACATATTTACATGTGCATGTATGCACACACTGCATCAGAATGAGAGACTTGAGAAAGTACAACAGCTTGGCAGGAAGGAAATCTCTTTGTCATATCCAGAATAACATGAAATAGGTGTCAGTCATTGAGCTTATTGATTATTTCATGCTAATGATGGTGGTGTAAGGTGAATCTAGTCAACTTTCTATTGCCCTTTCTATTCTCATGACATTTTATGAATAGAAACTATAATAAACATGGGGTTTGGGTACATTTGTCACAAAAATTGATTATAATTGTGTAAAGATAGTCCATTCAAAGGTAGTGCTGCTACCTGGTGTGGATTCAACATTCAAGTATCTAAACATAATGATGTTTAAATCGAAACACCTATTATTCAACTGTTTAAACTGTAAACATCTAAACATGTTTAGCAAAAATGTTTATGTAGTTAGAATAAAAGTGTTCATTTCCTAGATGTGTAGTCGATGAGACACCTAACTGACCTATATGTTTAGGTTTTAAACATGTTTAGACCTAAACATGTTTAAAATCTTAACACCTTTTTTGCAGTGTATATTTGATATGTTTTGTTTTGTAGGTCTTTTTTTATATTGATGCTTCAAGACTAGATGCATTTCCCTGGTATGTCAGAGACTGATAAAATAATGAAAAGGCTTAGCCATGACAAACCATGTGCTCAGTAGTTAATGGACCTTCATCCATAACCATCAACATCAATTAATAACACTCTACAGCTACTAATGTATGAGGATATGGACATCACGTTATTTCTCCCCTGCCTGCAAACTCTGTTAGATGAACAGATATAAGGAAATGTCATATCATATGAAGGATACACTATGAGCTGTAAGAAATGCCCAGGTTTGCTCAGGAGTAAAGGGTAATATGAATGGATAAGGGAAACCTTCGTTGTCAAATAGTGTAGCTGTAGGGGGTAGGCTATATCTACAGGCTGCATGTTGGACCTGGAGCTTAATTCAAAAGATCCTGGGATCCCAACCCCAGCGATCTTAGTGTAGGCACATATAATAAGACCTGGCTGGTCTACCCTATGTAATGCAGTGGTTGCAGGCCTGTCCAGAATAGCTAGTTCTGGGATCACTTCACTATTCCATTTCCACCACTAAGATCACTGCAATCTTAGTGAAAGAAATGCATAGTGGTTTCACCTGAGTATAAGAGCACATACAGGGAACACTTCTGATAGAAAGAGTGAATAGCCTGCTGCATACATAAAGAGGGGAGGGAGGACGTTTGCTGAGTGTCCTTGAGACCTCTTAGGGCTACTCATGCGTTAAGTGCACTGTAAGGTAATTCTTCCCTTCTCTCTCTTTGTCCTGGGGGGAGGGCACAATGCTTCTAATAGGCAAGCATAAATCATACATTCATGGGAACAACTCTTGAATACTGTACGGGGGTCAACTGCACCCTGTGCTCTATTGTTAGCCCATATGGGAACAGGGAACGATGGTATAAGCACTCTTGTGAAGAAGAGTGACTCCACAGCTATTCCTTTATTTTGGGACTCTTACCCCTGTGCCTAGTCAGTTCTTCTTGGAATAGTGTAGGAGGGCTGAGGCTAAGATCGATGCGATCTTAGTGCTGGCTAGGATATGTGAACCCAGTCAACTCTTAAGATCACTTAATAGGATAAGGCTGATTTATTCCTAAGATTGCTGGGGTCGTGATCCCAGGATGTTTTAAATTAAGCTCCTGGTTCTGCAGAACGTAATGCAGCCGAAGTATGGACGGATTGCATGAGCGGTGTCTACTCAACCCTGTCATGCTAGCAAGCAGCTGTGTGTTTCTCTGTTTCAAACCTTATACTGGCATTAGCTGCCTTTGAAGGTGAAACCAATTAGCCAGGGTAGGGCCATCTGTAAAGGGAAATACATGGACCATTGGCATCCATGCCAATGTTGGTGTCTACCTCTGGTATAATTTCTTATGATTAGGCCTAAAAAAAGGTTTGTTTCTAGTTACCCGACCGACCCTAGCAAAAGAGGGTCTGAGAATTTTTGGTAATTTTTCAATAATTTTGTTGTAACTTTCGTGATTTTTTTTTATCTATTTTTCTTGAAGATCATCTCTGTGTGTACAGTTGAGGGCTTAGATATATATATCTTTTGCATATTTTTCACTTGTCTCATAAGTATTTCATATCATATTATAATTTCAAAGAATCTGACATATCTGCCCCTAAAATTTCTATACAAAATCAAAAAAAAAATTTAAAAAAAAAATTCGACCTACCGACCCTAGGTCTTGGAGGTATGTAACTGGAAACACAGGATATTTTTTTGGCCTTAGAAGAACTCTTATGGTATCATTATATGCATAGATTTGTCCTCTTTTCCTTACAATCCATCAACCTGATAATCTTGCACCCACCATCCCTACCGGCCAGAAAGTGCTGGAAAATAGATATTTGTAATTTTTGGATATTATCTACAGGACACTGGGAGGTCACTTATGAGCATTCTTTATCTAGAGAGAAAATGACTATACCAATTTTGATTTCCTCCTATTGGCAATTGAAATGTTATTCTTGTTACATTTTGTTTACAGCAAAAGATATGCAGGAACTTCGTTGGGGAATTAGTCCGCTGCTATCATACAATTGATTACTGGGGGGAATTTCACAATTATCTATATTCACATTATCATATTATAAACACCCCCTACACAATGTAACCGGTGGGAGCAGAACACCGAATCATTAGGGTTAAATCTACATTCATCAACAAACTGTCAAATTTGATTTAATGTTCTGAAGAGTGACACTGTAACACCTTTTGTTTCAAGCGGAAAATTTCTGCTATGCACAGTTGTTGCCTTTTGATGCTTTTCTACCCAGAGTAAAAGGAGGAAAATATTCTAAAGATTAGAAATGACAACAGCCAATGACAATACAGAATAAAAGGTTCACAAATTGTTTCCCCAAGACACATCTAAGAATTTCCAAGGGCTGTGGAATAAAACAAAAGGTATAATTGGTTTATAAAGAAGGCATTCTCTTGCTTTTCTCATTATTTCTACAAACAACAGCACTGATCAATAGCATGGTTTTGCTAAGTTTTGAATTCATCTTGCACAGATTCAGGAGAGGTATTTGGCTGAATTGTCCCCTTTCTGTCAACCCATCTCAGTCTTTAGAGACATGAATGGCATCTGTGGTATGTTTAATTATGGCAACCATTATTTCATTGATTTAGAACAGAAGGTGATTACTGAAGGAGGTAACAAGTGTATTTGGTGTAATGACAGTAAGACACCTGAATCAGTGAGAAGGGTGTATCACATTGAAGTGTATTGACATTCTTCAATAAATATTTCAGATTCACAATTTCTTTACAAAGGAAAACCATGTAGGCATTATAGTAGTCAACTGCTCCAATATCATTTAGCCTATGATAGCACTACTAAATTTAGCCTAAATGTTGACCTGCCCAAGGGAGGAATCCAAAAGAGGCAAACGAACGGTCATAGATTTATGTCCAACATGTGCATTAGCTCAAATATGTCAAAGATTAACATCAGGATGAGGGTACACAGTATCCTTAAATTGAATTCACTTTAAAGTTCCCGTGCAAGAAGCCAATTTCTGATTTTCTTATAATTATAAGGTTCCCTTTAGTTGATCATTGGTTCTGGCACTGGTGGCGAATATCCCAGGCATTATGACCCTGATGTGGCTGATATTATACAGCTTCTTGATTCCCCTGGTGCTCCTTTGCTCCAAATAGTGTAACTCTAACCATCCCAGATTCTGGTAATTGTACACCCACGTTGAGCTTTCAGAAATCTGTTGAGCCTTCTCTGATGGTAATCACTGTAACTTGAGCGTCCTTTCTGAAAAGTGAATCACCTGAGCTGAGTTGTTTCCAAATTTCGTTCCAAATTTCGGTGAATTAAAGGTTTAAGAGGTAATATCATCTGATGGCATCTGTTTTAGGCACACAAAGAGCTGTACGAATTTTGATTCTTAAATATGGCAGTCTTGAGTCTAACAGGATACACTACCTATAGCTATTTCATCTTTGCTTAGTATTTCCTCAGATACTGTTAGTACCATTAAAGCAGAGGCAGTCTATCAATATAGGCCCTCTAATCAACAAGGTCTTTGAAAATGTCATGTTGAGTTTATACATTCAAGGGATCAGATATACAAGCTAAGTTTGAAAGTCAGAGGGAGGTCATGGGAAGGGATTAGGAGACCAGTTGATAGTAATATGTGCCAATGTAATGGAAGGCTTGGGCCACCTGGAGGGTATCTCAAAAAGATTTGGAATTGATCCTGTCGGAGGTGATAATTCCAAAATTGAACTCACTGACCTTCTGGAGTGGATTCCCTCTTGTATTGTAAAGAGGGAGTCAGTTATAGGAGTGGTATAGGAGGGGTCCAGTCTCTTATTTTGCAACTCGACCTATTTCCGTGCAGTTCACTTGTAGCAGAGGTCAAGCAGGGAAGGCTGTTCTTAGGGTGGGAAATGTAGGAGAACTGCAGGATCAAATAGTTACGGTGAGAACTGGTTTCCCAATCTTTTTGAGATACCCTCCAGGGATGATGAGGAGGAGGATAATTATGGGAAGCTGTATCTAGGGTTTCCTGGAAGCACCTTAATTTGGTGATCAGGTTACAGCACCCCATCCTCAACCCACACATCCCACCCCACATCCTCTGTGTCCCCCAGGCTTGTATCAGTCAACTGACTCTCAGATACTACATATTGGTGAATTGTAGCAGCCATAGAAATACAGCCTCCAGTTGGACACCAGCCACAGACTTGTCTCCAGTTCTTTCAACATGCTTCACCCTTTGGTGTGGCTGCCAAACTACCAACTCGTTATCTTCTTACTTCAATGATTGAAATCCATACCATTCCTGGAATGTCAGGTAGTTGAGTAGAGAGGTACCTAGCCCACACTATCAATACACTGCTGATTGATTTGTAATGTCTCTACCATCTACACGATATACAAGTATGTATAGTAATTCAGGGCGCCACCACACAGCAGTGGCATGGCCTGAGGTATAATTTTTTCAATTACTTTCATGAATCCACCTTTCAAAGTCTAAAAAATATCTCTAGGTTATTGTTCCTGGATCAACTTGATGCACTGCATTTGTCAACAGCATGATGGGTATATATCTATTAGCTTGTGCCCTTAAATAACCCAGGTGAATAACATAATTATATAAGATGGCTGGAAAGAGGCAAGACACTAGATATATATTTGGCCTTAATGGTTAAGTGGCAGGCTCGCACCCTTTATTAACAACATGAATTACACTTAACAAAACACAAACATACTGGTGTAGAGTCTGGGTGCTGGAGGTGAGGAGTAACTGAAACACACAGGTTGTTCAGGTAGAGACACACCTGGGTGGGCAGCACAGGTGGGTTCTTGAGATATAGGGGTGTAACCGGTACCTCACCAATACACATATAATACATTATATTTACCATATAGGTGTGTATTATGCCTACTTTTTGGTTGTCTTAGTTTCATAGGGTTCTCATGATGCTCAAATACAGACCTATCATCAAGGAATTCATTGCACAACCAAATAATAACTGGTCAGAATTTATGATTCATTCACTATGTGACAGCTTTTATCTACGTCCACTGCCTAAAATATACCTTTTTGACATGAAACACTTTATATCTTGATTTTCACATTTGAGGCTGTCATGTTATAAATGTACTTTCCTAGTGCATAGGGCTCTCCAGTTACTGTTTAAGGCAACTGCCAAGTTAAAGCCAACTGTTGTTACCTGAGCTCAGACAGGAGCATTTATAATTCCATACAAAAATACACAAATCACAATTAAAACATGCGCAGAATGCGATGACAGCTATTGCCAGCAGGCCAGCCTCTTAGAAACCATAACACCAATACCAGTCTGCATAATACCTCAAATTTCATGCAGATTGTGTGTCACTAGGTATCTATGACAGACTGTCTGAACATTGTTCAGAATATATATCTCTCCACCTAAGTTGAGCTGCTCTTCCATCTCCCACCTATATAAGTGGGACATAGTTTGACATGATGACTGCTACTAGAGGCATATAGACTGTCCACCAGAGTAATTACAGCCATGGAAGAATTGACTTTATTTCATGTTAAGAATGACAGTTCCTATAGTAAAGCATAGGCACCGCCATTCCCCAGCAGGGCATGAAGAAACTAGATCCCATTCTTCATGGCTCCATTCTCTTCTGTACTGCCATCAAAATAGCCTCAAACCCATTCTCAAAAAGCTATATAAGAGGGTTGTTTTAATGAGCTAGCATGAAATAGATGCTCTGGTTGCTCTTCTGGGGTTGTTACTGTTCGAAACCTTCAAGACCTTTGGCCTTGTTGTGAAGAGCAACAACCTCGCGCATGAAGAAAGTGGATGTGTTGACACTTTACTGTGCAACTCTTTCTATGAGTGTGATCCCTCACAAAGCAGACATCTTCCAAGCAATTATTCATTTACAGATAGAAATCCTTCTAATTTACATAACACTTCCTGGTCCAAGCTTGATGCTGCTAACTACCAGGAAAACTTTCTTAAGGCAGGGTCGTTCAGATCTTTGTCTATATATATATATATATATATATATATATATATATATATATATATATATATATATATATATGCAAACAGAATATCCATTTACGATTAAGAGGAAATATGAAATGTGTTGCTGAGGTTGTGTACACCCTTACTCGGGAGCTGAGGTGTCGTCCCCAGTTCCAGATTAAATTTCTGCCTTGCTAAGATGTACGTTTAATGACAAACAATCTGTACAGCTAGAAATCTTTTTTGAAAAGGTTTTATTGGGTCTAAAGTTAAATACCAGAATTCGGTCTGGCCGTTCTGCCATCTAGGCCCACATTTCAGCCTCCTATGTTGACAATTGGTACAGCGGCGAGTAATAATATTATCTTCAGTGGACCATAAAGCAGAGAAAATAGCTTCTAACAATCATATTCACACATGATAGATCAGAAAAATCAGAAAAGTTCAAGACTCCAGGCACTCACATTATAGTATTGGTGAAACCACTCAGTGGTCTTGGGGAAGGGGAGGGGAGTGGCGGGTGAGGGATAAAGGGGGATTGAAAATGTGGAAGGAGTTTAGTATTTTGTCATAGTGTGATATTTTACATCCTGAAGTATAAAAAATCTTCTGTACTCTGAAATAGTATCTCCTTGTATCTGAAGGTGTGGCTCTGAAACTGGGCGTTTGATGTATGCCAGAGCACACTCTCTGAACAAATTCTTCTGAGTGCATTTTGAAGTGTACAGCAGCTAAAAGCTGTCGCTAATATATAGCTAATGTCTCCAGTGTATTGTTCTAAAGGAGACTTCCCTTTGTAAAGTTCACTGCTCAACTATGCCCACAGTCTTAGGGGTGATCCTTTTGGCTTTTACACCTTTGAAAATAATACTTAGTTGGGAAAAACACTTCACCTATTTGCCATACCCTCTGTCTTGTACTGCCTTGATTACAAAGTGTCATGCATACCTTAATTGTTTTCCCTGTATAAAACCTAATTTGTCAACTATTCCAACTAGGTTCAGAGTCACATATCCAAATATGTGCAGTAGTATTTGTAAAGCATAATTTCTGAAATTCATGGTGTTAGGTCCTCTTGAAATTGAACTGGTCCTGCAAAATTGAAATCAGCAAAACTAAATGTTAAGCAGAGGGCTGCACTTCACTAAAAGCTGCACCATTACAACATAATGTGCCCACCTTAATACTGAGTGGTTCATTGCCCCTCATCCATAAGCTATCACACCAATTAGTAACACTATGCAGCTGCTTCTATATGAGAACATTGTCATCATTGTCTGATTGCTCTATTAGTGATTAGAACAAAATGTGAGGAAAGATTATGTGTATAGGGTAGAGGCACCCGTTTCGGACACTCCTGACCACACAGGAGGTGGCCATATTTGGTGCTCCAATCTTGTACCTTTAAATGGGGTGAATTCTACTTTCCATTG
Source organism: Acholoe squamosa (assembly GCA_949317995.1). Lineage (NCBI taxonomy): Eukaryota > Metazoa > Annelida > Polychaeta > Phyllodocida > Polynoidae > Acholoe > Acholoe squamosa. Next base: position 16,056,923 of record OX439043.1, on the reverse strand, counting down.
CACCAGTTGATTTATGAAACTTTACCCCCAAGATCCATGTAGAAGTTTTTATGAATCTCTCCAATACCAATGAATAAATATGCTTTACATAATTAATACCCAAAACATCAAATTGCACTAAAGTAAGACAGCTCATGCCAGAGGTGACCCTAGAGTCAGACACTATGTTATCTAACTGATTATAGACACAATGGGTCATGGTATCTGAAAAATGCTATAATAGGCATATAGCATATAACAATAAGGAATCCAAGCTAATACAATACTCCTCTCCAGCACACTCTCAGATGTTTAATTTTGCATACATGTAACAGGTCAGTCTACAGGCCCAGATGAGCATGACTTCTATGGGCAGATGGGGGAGTGGTTAGATTTATGTGTTAGATAGTAGGTAAACCAAACACAGATTGATTATCCCTGTTTGGGAGTAAAGGTATATCATGATGAATTCTGTTTGTAATAAAATGTCCATTGTAAAAGTATTGAAATGATATAATTGTGTCCAGGTGGGGTGTAATTGGTGCGTGACTGTATGTGTAATCTGAAGGTCCTTGTAGAATAACTCCCATATTGTAACATGAGGGATGTATTCAGGTTTGCCAAGTCAAATTATTAGCAAAAACGTTTATATTGCCATTGACATGTTTAGAAGTCCTATAACCATGAAGGTTAAGACATGACAAATTGATAAATCAAACCAGGATCTCCATTCACTCACCATTCTTTATCCACAGAATATAACAAAAACACCTAGTGTTTGCATGGTTGTAAAACCATGTACTGCAGGAGTTTACATTCTATTCCTCATTTTCTTGTAGAGTAGGATACCTGAGTTTTCATGTCTAATTCAAATGATAGCTGAATTATTTATATCTATAATGTAATTCAATGCAAAACGTGTCCGACTTTAGATGTCTGTCCGACTCAGGGTGCCTCTACCCTAAATGATACATATGAAGTCTTGTAAGAGCAGCTCTGGTTTGCTTAGGAGGACGGACTCTATGTTGATAGCTCAGGTAGCTGTAGGGTGTTTATCTACAGGTTGCATGTTGGACTCGGTTCCGCAGAGCCTAATGCAGTCATTAGAAGTTTGGATGGACTGCATGAGAGCTGGAGCAGGTCTCCTTAACCCTGTCATGCTACCTAGCAGCTGTGTGTCCCTCTGTCGTTTGAGGCTCCTTCCGGTTGCCACCAGTTGCTTGTATTGAGATAGTAATATGATGCACAAAATCATTATTTTTGCATCTAGATATGCACACCATTGTGTATATCTTATGTATGTGCTGGTAATTTTAAGGACTCTTTCTACTGTTAATATTAAAAGGATAGATTCTTTTTTAGGTATCAGGAAGTGCTAGATTACTGTACTTTGTAATGTCAGGATATCACCTGCAGGCAACTGGGAATTCAATTGTAGATAATGAGCACTCTTTCCTTTGGGAGTACAATGACTATACACCAGGTCTGATTTCCCCTCCAGTAATTAAATGGTTTTCCTTTTCTTTAGCCTTGGGAAAGGATATGTAGGAACATCATACATGAACATGTAGTCTCCTACTGCCCTGCAACTACCTAGTTGGGAGGGAATTTCACATTGAGAATGGTTTATAATGATGCTTTTTCACATCATTATAAACCATCCTTCACACAAATTACCTGATGGCCACGAAACATTGAATCAACATTAATTAATTATGGTTGATTAATGCTAATCAAACAGCTGTCACTGTTGATTCAGTGTTCTGTTCTCTCTAGGTAATACCCATAATAAAAGAAAAGATGCAAATGGAGTTATCTACATTCTAATTTCATTGCAGAAGGTCAGGTTACTAGCTGGAAACTGACATATATATATATATATATATATATATATATATATATATATATATATATATATATATATATATATATATATATATATATGCCTGATAGAAATTAGCTGCTAGTCAAAAAGACTGTCAAGTATTTTGTTATGGTGTTCAAAACACTCATACAAAGCAAATGTGAAAAGAAGATATCAAGTCTGACATTGTCATTTTTGGGCACTGATCTTGCATTTTCCTCCCCAGAAGGTGAAAGGAGGAAAATAAAGCACTGATTAGAAAAGCAAAGGACAATACAGATTTAAAATTTACAAATTGTTTCCCCAAGACACATCCAGCAATTTTCAAGGACTAAAACAAAGAAAGTATTCATAATCTGTTGCCTTTCTACCCATTTCAACAGACAGTCATCAGAACAATAGCCATGCTTTTGCCATCTTTTGATTTCATGTTGCACCCATTCAGATTGGTATTGGCAAGGAAAATCTCCATTTTCTGTCAACCCATCTCATTTAGAAATTCCACATGCCTCTCCCTGTGTGGTATGGGCAGTTTTCCGTTTGTGGCACCCATTGTTTGTATCGGTTTATAGGGGGACCGACATTAATGATTGTGACTGGCCAGTAAACTGGCACCTGAATTAAGGCAAAGGATGTATCATAAAGGCTGTTATTGAAATGTATGGAAGTTCCTATACAATGTTCCTTTCCTGATGCATCATATGTTATGTTAGTATAAGGTTATTTGGATTTACACCTTTCCAATTATTTAGAAATTCATGTAAGGATTGCATCAATCCTCATTACAACAGAAGATGTAATTAATAATTGATTGGTAAACCATTACTAAATTATCATAGAGTATGTTATAACTAAGTACCGAATTTAACCTCAGTATTATGTAATTCATTGATGCTCATGTAAAGAAGTTAGGAACTAATTGCTCTTTATATGACTTAGGTAGTCATTATTCGAACTTCAGAGTAAAGAATGCATCAATTGTGCTACACTGGAGCAGGAGCAGCCTAACCTTATTTGCAAACTGTAGCAATTTTTTTAAAGTGACAAATCGGAAATGTCATATGTGAAGTGCCACCTCAGTATTTCCTCAGGATCTGCTGGTGCCATTAATCAGAGGGACTATCCCAATAAGCCCTCTTATCATCAACGACTTAGGAAGAAGTCATGGTTTTTCAGCTTAAACAATGAAGGTATTATATACATGGGCCAGACGGAGGTAGTGGGAAGGGATTGGGAGACCAGTTGATAGAAATGGGTGCCGATGTAATGGAAGGATTTGGCCATCAGGGATTAAAGAAGGATGGGGATTAGACTCATGATGGGAAGGGTCTTCTATGAATTCTATAGAAACTCCTCAAGGGAAAAGACCACAAATTTTCATGATGGCTACTAGTGAAATGATAGGACTCAAAAGGTCCTATTAGCACATCTATTAGTGTAGGGGTAGGTAGCAGACATGTCTATTGCGTATAAATTACGTCACAATAAATTATGTCACAATAGGCCAAATGCATCAGATGCTGCATTCTTTTCTTAAATACATTTCTAATTCCATAAGCACTGTGTATAACATCATTTTATCATGTAGAATAAGTCGGTGGGACCATTCAGTGCTAATAATCAAAAAGAAATCGCTGTCAAAAGACACCTATCTGCATTGCACAATTCACAGATGAATGTGTTGGTGCCCAGGCACATGTCCACCACACACTGAAGTGATAGGAAAGAGGAGAAATAGACCCTTTTAACCAAGCTCGGGAAGCCCTGCCATTTCCTATGCACCTTTACATGAAATAGACTTTTTTTCATCCTGATAGTTCATTCTTGTGCAGCATCCTTGTCATGTAAGAGTATTTGAAACCAAACGAAGTCACACTGATGATGGTTGTCAGAATGCTAACTACACCTTGGCTGCATCTTAATGCTCTCACTTCACTGATTGAAAGCTCTATGATTACTGATATTTTAGCAGGTAGATAAGCAGGGGCCTTGCAGCATTATTACAAACTGGTTAACAAGTTTTCTGCGAGGTGTTGTATTGTCTTTACCAGATGTATCAAAATGTATCAACATGTGTAGTGGTCCAGGATGCCTCCACCAAGCAGTGACATTGTTTGAACCATAAAGCCCCTCCCCCCAAACACAAATACCTAGGTCTATTGATATCTTAAATTATCTCCTTGCATGTTATAATATCTATTTGGAGTTTCAAGCAAGGCTAACATGGGTATTGTTGGTCCATCTCTGCCTGATTATGACGAGCTAGAATTCATTACCCAGCTTATTCCACATCTTTTAGAGAGCAGGCCAATCAAGCTAATAGATACAAAGAATGTACGACAATTAATGGTGGCAGTTTGTGTGACAGGTTGGTATAGCAGGTATAACATGTGTATGCCAAATGACAAATTGGATACTACTGCTTAAAGTTGATAGGTAAAGGCAGGTTGTATCAACTCAGAACCTCATGATCATGATCCTTTATCGCTTGATGTCATCTTTATTCACATATGGAGTATTTCTCTCTTCCATTCAGTGCCAATAGATGTGTATGGGTCCTCAGTAATCCCAACACGAGAACCTTTTATATTTCTATCAGTTTACATTTCACTTAAACACTGTTGAATATAGTGTCAACGGTTGTAGCTTATTTATATTGCATGAAATATATGGTACATATTGGACCACATCTAGTGCATGGTATGCATGACATGACAGGTATAGCCTTGTGACATGATATGAGGGACATGTTGAGGGGAATAGATATCAAGTCTGTCATACTAAAACACTGTCAAGTGAACATGATCTGAGATCATAGGGCAGAGGCATTTATTTTCCTCTGTTCAGTGTCAAATAATGACATCATCTTCCCTTTAAATTCTTACTCATGGAATACTTATAAATTACACGTACATGCCACGATAAGGGTTTGAATTAGTTATTAGTTTTCTTTAGTCATTTGCACTAGACTTATGACACAACTTATTTATGTAATTAGTCACTGACCTTACTCTGATCCCGACAAGCTCTCATCTCTCCATATCTTCTAAGGGTTAATAAATTGCATGTAGAAGACCCCATTTTAAATCATGTATAGAATAAAGAATATCTGTAGACACTATCCTTATCTGTCAGAAATGGATCAGGATATCATTAGCAGATAACTGGAAAGTCAATTAGAGATAATGAGCAGATACAATTACTGTGCTCTTTGTCAGATTTGCCCCCTACAGTTATCATTAGATTAAAATGTTTTGATTCACTGGCCTCAGGGAGGATAAGGAGGATGGTAATCCTCTTGTGGCATGGAAATGCACAAATGGGTGAGACTTTCACAATGAAGTATAATCATCTGAGTAGTACTTCACAATGACGCAACTAAATCTGCATTATTGTGAAACACTACTCAGGAGGTCAAAGTACAACTATCAGACCGAGCTTTATGACTGCAGGTGTCTGTGCTATCTCTATGGGATATTTGGTATGCGTAGAAGGCTACAGTTGTGACATGTACTGGAAAGGGGGCCCTGCACTAAGGGCCCCTGCAATAAGGGCCCTTTTCGCAGATTGTGTCACAGTTGTAAAGTATAAAGAAATGACCCCCAAAAACTACAATCAATGAAAGTGCCTCATACTAAAGCAATGTGTGTAAAATGTTGTTTATATTCTAGCCATATGGTAGGAAATCAGAAAGCACGTACACTCATGTGTAGGTGGCCTGAAGATATTTTTTTGTTTGTCTATACACCATTGGGTCTCTTTTAATGCTGTTCAAAGAAGGCAATTGCAGAAAGAAAATTTGTTTTTTTTTCCTGTGTACCAATCTTGCCTTTTCATGCATCCCCCAGAAATTGAAAAGAGGAAAAAGATGTAGAATTTGATGCGACAGCAGCCAAGACAATCACAATTGTTTTGTATAGCACCTGGAGAGGAAGGACAATGGAACAAAAGACAAAAGTATGATCTGTTTGGAAAGACAGCTTCCACTTGCCGTTCCCTTTATTTATCAAATGATGACAGCCATTAGAACAGGAACCATGCTTCAGGAGTGTTATTGACAAAAATATGGATTTCTGGTATATTCTCCGTATTTAGAGACTTCACATTACTCATCCATGTGTTGCATGGTCAGTTCTTTTGTGCAACCACTGTTTGTGTTAATTCAAATCAGAGGGTAAATGGTACGATAGTCTGTTACGTTTTTATTCAGTCTTTAATAAAGGCATTGGTGAAGTACAATTACACTTTTGTCCTACCTCCTCCATAAATGGTAGAGCTGCCTTATGCTGTCTCCTTTTCCTTAAAAGGGTTAAATCTTTTCTTTCTCATTAAGAGCTGTCTAATTTATACCATCCCCTGTCCCCATGTTGATAGAATAATTATCAGTCCTTTCACCCATAAACTGTTAATCATTTGAAATCTAATACCCTCAAGACTGCCATGCAACAGACCCAGCAAAGTGTTCTACAGCTTCTCAATTCCCTTGGTGCCCCTTTATTCTTTATGAGAGCTCCAACTGTGCCAGCTTTGGGTCACTCCACTCTCACTAATGTTCACATTTTAGGTGATGAATCAGTCTCAATGATGGCTGTCAGTAAAAGTCAATTGACAGTGAGCTATAATTACCTTTGTAGATATTCACTCTCAATGGGCATGGATCCCTTAATCAAGAACTAGTCTTTCAACAATGATCAACAACCTTTCAATGTATGGGCCTTTTGAATACAAGCTATTTAACTCTTTGACTCTAAGGCAGGACCTTTTTTCAACAATAGAGCAAGTTTGTTTTTACAGCTTTACCAAAAGTATCATATGAGATTCCACATCAGTACTTTTTAAGTCACTCCTAGGGGTACTAAATCAGACAGTCTCTCCCTATAAGCTCTCTAAGCAACAGCATCTTTGAAAGAAGTCTCAGCTTTTAGTGGGAAGGTATTCGAGACACAAGCCAAGTAAAAGCAAGAGGGAGGTAATGGGAAAGTGTTTAGACGACTAGTTAATGGAAATGTGTGCCATATATTGGAAGGAGTGGGCCATCAGTGATTGGGGTATGAGAATGGAAGTGATGATTGGATACTGCATCTATTGACTTAGGAGAAGCACCATAGGTGATCATCTGCTATCACTTCCCACCTCATATCTCCCGGCGTTATCCCCTGTATACTCAAGGCTTGCCTCGGCCTGTTGACAGTCAAATACTATCGTTTGGTGGATACTTACAGTAGCATGTTCTGCCCAAAATAGAAATAATCAATATATCAATGCAAAGGTCATATCAATGGAAAGATATCATGCAGAACTGCATTATACAAAACATAATGAACATCCATTGTGATACAAGGGAGTTATGGAGCTTTCTGTCAGCTTTTTGGTGTGTTCAGTTTCTGTCATTTGCACTGTACTACTAGTGGCAGGTGTGTGGGTGCCCAGCAAACAGGCAGACCAGTAGGCTGTTGCTCCTATTGTAAAAAGAGCTGTGAGTATATGCCCTCTTTTCTAAACAAGTCATGCACTGCTTCACCTAAGTACTTGCACTCACCACATTAGTCTGAAAAGTCAACTGCCTTGTTTAAAATAGATAGAGCTGCACTACCAGGTACCTACTCATGTCACACGCTCTATAGTTTATTTATAGTTTATAGTTCTGACTGACTTCTCCCAACTAGGCACCTACTCAAATCCCCCTTTTTGAGCACCGTACTTGAATGACCACTTGTGAGCAACAAAAGGGACAAGTTATAGCTACATGAAAAGAAAGGACTGGAAACAAGGGCATTTTTAGCCAGCTCTTCCTTTTACTATAGGAGCAACAGCCTCCTGGTCCACTCACCACTCACTGCAGGTACTGCCCCAGGCCTGGGTGTACAAAGTACTGCAAGGGTGGTCCAATACACAGTATTATAAGCTACAGATCATATCTATGAGACAACATGAGATAATACTTAGGGGAAATCCATGAATTGGGTTGATATTATGTTAGAGGTACATCCTGTGTTAGTTCTGGCTTGTATTACTGGTGAGTTCATTTCTGACAAGTCACCAAAGTTGGGTAACATTAGCACTCTCCTACACCATGTGTTCATGGAGAACTTCAAATATATTGATATGAGGTGAAAGCCCATCATTTCTCTGTCAGCCCATGTAATACCAGGCACATACAATGAGATAAGATGCCTATTTCACCTAGGATGCACCCCATGTCTCTATATTGCACTAATGCATAGAGCACACACCACAGGGACTTTCACCTGCATCAAAAAGTAAATGGGATAATTATTGAAGTACAGATTTATATTGAAGAATAAATTTCAAAATTCCTGAATGAGAGATATCATATTTTTCCAATAAGGTATAACACATACTGGTTATTACAAGATAACCGGCTATACAGCGTTACAGCAGAACCCCGTCTTTAACACTGTGACATATAGGAGGCCGGGAATTGGCCCAACCACTGAACATGCTACTAACAGCTGGATGATATAGAAAGGACAGCTTGCAGTTGGGAAGATCATGTGTATGAATGATATGTACCATGTCTTGGAGCAGCAGCTCTGAAAATGTGTGTGTTGTATGTCAGAACACACACTTTGAACAAAGTCTTGTGAATGCATTTTGAAGTATAAAGCAGCTAAAAGGTGTTGCCTAAGACCAGAATAAATGCCCACAGTCTTAGGGGTGATTCTTTTGGCTATTACTCCTTTGAAAATAATACTTAGTTTAGAAAATATTTACCCATGTGTCATACCCTCTGTCTTGTAATGCCTTAAAGTTTCATTCATAACTAAGCTGTTTTCCCTGTAAAAAATCCTAATTTTTCAACTATTCCATCTAGGTCCAAAGTCACATATCCAGGAATGTGCAGGAGTATTTTTAAAACTATAATTTAATTCAATTTACCTGTAGGATAATTATATGTTCCTCTGGCATAAGATATTTCTCAAATTCATGGTATTTGGACCTCTCAGAATTGACCTGGTCCTGCAAAATTGAAATCAGCAAAACCACATGTTCTACAGGGGGCTGCACTTGTCTAAAGGCTTCACCATGACAACATAATGTGCTCGCGATAAAACTGAGTGGTTCATGGCCATTTATCCATAAACTATCAACATCAATCAGTAACACTATGCAGCTGATTCCATGATGAGAACATTGTCATCATGTTCAAATTTTCGCTGATTGCTCTATTAGTGATTAGATAAACTACAGTGAGGAAAGATCATGTCTATAAATAATACATATCATGTCTTGTAGGAGCAGCTGTGGTTTGCTAAGGGGGAAGGGATCTGTGTTGACAGCTCAGGTAGCTGTAGGGGGTATATCTACAGGTTGCATATTGGACTAGGTTCTGTAGAGCATAATGCAGTCATTAGAAGGATGGATGGACTGCATGTGAGCTGGAGCAGGTCTCCTTAACCCTTTCATGCTACCCAGCATCTGTGTGTCCCTCTATGTCTAGCCTTATACTGCATGGTATTAGCCTTTTAAGCACCTTGGGGTTCCTACCAGTTGCATGAGAGAACCAGGACCATCGATATGATGCACAAGATCATTATTTCTGCTTCTAAAGTGTACACCTGTGTACATATCGTATGTATCTTCTGGTAATTATAAGAGCTCTTACTGATGTTATTGAAAGGATACATTCTCTTTTTATTCTACATCATTCTGATAATTCTGCAGACATTATCCCTAAAATACTGCATTTTTTAATGTCAGGATATCACCTGCAGGCAACAGGGAATTCCGTTGTAGATAATGAGCAATCTTTCTTTGGGGAGTACAATTATTATATACCATGTCTGATTGGAAGGATATGGAACACCATATATGAAGACACAGTCTCCTGCTGACATGCAACTACCTAGCTTGGAGGGTATTTCACAATGATGCTAATAATTCATATCAGTATAAACCATTTTTCATACAAAGTACCCAGTGAGTAGAATACATTGAAAGTATCTATATTCAAGTTTTATTGCAGAAGATAGGGCTATTGCAGGCCCGTAATTAGCCCTCCTCGTGGGGTGGTTTGATTTTGGATTAGGTGGAACTCAATCAGTTCAAAGGTGGAACCTTGTGCGAATTTCATGTAAAATTACAAACATTTACCTGATTTGAATACAAATTTGTAATGGTAATAGGTCATTTGAGTCAAAGGTTAAGGTTAACTCTCTAAAATCCTTAATAATTTTCCGATTCATAAGCCGTAAAAACTGACATGTAGCTTATTAACTGCACTGCTCTGCTGGCTGAACCTTTCTGGACCATCAGGGGCCTGGGGGGGGTTCGTTCGAACCGACGAACCCCCCCTAGTTACAGGCCTGTATTGGCTGAAAACTGACACAGATGTCTGATAGACATGCCTTTTTATGTTTCCTCTCCAGAAGGTGAAAGGAGGAAAATAATCCAATGATTAGAAATGAGAGCAGCCGAGGACAATTCAGAATTAAAACAGTAAAATTGTTTCTCTAAGACACATCTAGGAATTCTCAAGGACTAAAAGAAAAAGGTATTCATAATCTGTTTATAAAGGAGGTTTTCATTTGTATTTCTACCCATTTTAACAACCAATGACAGCCATCAGAACAATAACCATGATTCTGCCATTTTTTTATTTCATCTTGCACTCATTCAGGAGTGGCAAGGAAAATGTCCCTTTTCTGTCAACCCATCTCAGTATTTCAAGGCTTCACATGCCTGTCCATGTGTGGTATGGACATTTTTGTCTGTGGCATCCATTGTTTCTATTGATTTTAGTGGAATAGTCAATGATCATTGTCAGGGGCCAGTACCAAAGAGTCTTTAGTGAAATGACAGTAGTGAATTAAGGTAAAGTATGCATAATAGAGGCTATTACCGGGTATTGAGGTTTCTTGACATTCTTCAATAGTAGTATCATATTTCCTGCCTGCTGCATTATACTGTTGCCTTGTTAACCTTACCCCTCTTTTGCTATCTGAAAAACGGAAAGTAAGAGTGGTATTGAAATGTGAACATACTTGGGTCAGGTGATTTGGATTTACAATCACTTCTCAAAGGATTAAGAAATCCATGTAAGCATTGCATCAATCCTCATTACATCACAGAAGCTGTAATTGATTGCTGATTGGTAATTAATTGCAAAAATATCATGTAGTACGTGATAGCTATATAAGTACTTAATTTAAGCTATTGAGTTATTCAGTTTGGGGAATTTAAAAAGACGGGCACTAAAGGGCAGCCACATTTTTCAAGGCAGGGAGGCTAGATGAAAAAACTCGTATTCCTAGATCAAATATTATTGTGCAACAAGCCAATTTCTGATGCTAATGTAAAATACTTCATTGTTCATTGTTGCAAGCACCGAGGGTCAATATCCTAAAAGCTTATGTCTCCCAGGGTTATGCCCCTGGCAAAGGGGGGACTCCCTTTGAAGGTTAGGGCAAAATGTGGTACAGCTTCTTGATTCCCTCGGTGCTCCTTTATTACTTCATTACAGTGTGACTATGTGGCCACTCCATACCCAAAGCAGGCTTTCAGATATCCTTTGGCTCTTCTCTGATGACCATCACAGCAAGCTCACTGCCTTTCTCAAAGGTTTGTCACATAAAATATTTCATTGTTTTGCTGACTTGGCATGATATCAATAACACAGAACATTGATGACCTTAATAGAATGTTTAACAGTTGGTTCCGAATGGTGGCATATTTGAAGCAGATCACCAACATCAGCTAGTGCACACAAAGTAATCTGAAATTGAAAAAGGTGCAAGAAAGATGTTTCTGAGATGTGGCCATGTTGATTAGTCTAACAGAACACACTAAATGTAGCATTTCATTTGAACAGTACTAAGACTTAGAAAGTCAGCAGTTGAACTTAACTGTGAGAAATGCATTAAAATGAAACATATTCAGCTGTGCTGCATCAGGGTAGGAGCAGCTCATCTTTATTTCAAAACTGTAGCATATTTCTGAAAGTGACAAATTAGAAATCTCATATGAAAAGTACCACCTTAGTATTTCCTCAACATTTGCTGGTACCATTAATCAAAGGGGCTATCCCAATAAACCCTCTTATCATTGACGACTTAGGAAAAAGTTGTTTTTCAGATTATACAGTGAAGGTATTGGAGACATGAGCTAGAAGGAGGTAGTGGGGAGGGATTGAGAGACCAATTGATAGAAATGGCTGTGAATGTAATAGATGGATCGAGCCATCTGGGGTTGAAGAAGGATGATGATGAGACTCATGGTGGAAAGGTCCTTCTAGGAATTCTAGAGAAGTCCTTTAAAGGAAAAGATCACAAACTTCCATGATGGCTTCTAGTGAAGACTTAATAGACCAAATGCATAATATGTTGCATTGTGTGAGCATTGAGGCTATAGGGAAATGTTTGTAATTCTCTAAGCAATGTGTATAGCATCAACTTATCACATAGAATAGGTCAATGGGACCAACAGCAGCGTACATCTTTTCACAGACAGTACTGTGCAGTCACCATTGGGGTGGATTTGGTATAATGTGGCATCATAGATTGCATAAGAGAAGCCTGCAGCCTCCTCGTACAACAAGCAATGTGCATATATGCCTGTCATATTGTGGAAAATACAGCCTCCAGTTGGGAACCAGCCACAGACTTCTTTCATAAAATGCTTCACCCTTTGGTGTGCCTGCCAAGCCAGGCACTGAATAATTACCTCTGTGTTTTCTTCTGCTGCTAGGGAATCATCATGCTGTGACAGCATGTGTTGATCTCTGAAGTAGAAAACAGAGTTCATCTGAGTTCATCAATTAATCCAAACTGCACATAGTATACATCTATATTACTAAGATTTGAAGGTTAAGTTGGTTGGCAGTCTTTTAACGTTCCACTGTGCCATTTCCTGCGAGTGAGTTAGTGAGTGAGTGAGTGAGTAAGTGAGTAATAGATATTGAATGCCATTTCCACAGCTAAGGTCATATTCATGGCAGGAAAACTACATTACACAATTCATAGATATCTCTGAATATGCCAGTGCCAAGGCATATGTGCAGCTGACACACTGAGGGGATAGGAAGGAGGAGACCCTCTACATTAAACATAGTACATGAAATAGATTTTAGCCCTCCTCACCTATGTGCAACGCTCAATGTCGTGATAAAGACCATTTGAAATCAAAAGAAGTCACACTGATGATAGTTGTCAGACTACTAACTACACCTCAGCTGCATAGTGATCCTCTTACTTCAATGAACAAAAATTGTATCATTCCTGACATTTTAGCAGGTAGACAAGCAAGGGCAGTCCAGTAATATCATACTAGGTTATTTGTTGTCTCCAAGCTTTTGTATTGTCTTTAAAGGATGTATTGAATTTTAGATAATTCAGAACCCCACCACAAAGCAGTGGCATTGTTTGAATTATAAAGCTTTTCATTGTGCGAATAGCCGCCCCCCCCCCTAAACAGAAATACCTGCAGATTAATGTGAATCATTTTACATTTCATTTGACACATATAATATAAACAGTTCTGAGCCGAGGCTGACAAGTAACCCTAAACTTTGAAGATACCCTGTACTCAAAAGTGTCAAGATGCACACACTCATCTACAGCTTAAGAAGTATACCCAGGGCCATTTCTTGCCCTGCTTCCCTGTGATCACTGGACTCTGACCACCCTCTACTGGTGTGCAGTCAAGCAGAACATCAGTTGATATTACTGTGTGGGTGTTACGTAGGTGTGAATCTAACCCTCCTCCACCTATACTTACCTAATTTACTCTTAGGGAAGCTACATTTAATCATGTTTTATGTCAGAAAATTGCTAATTTCTTGATAAGGAAGGTTCATATCTTATACATTTTAGTATTTTCTTGTTCAAAATGCTCTAAGCTTTTACCTGGGCTTAGTGTTTTCTTTAGGAAATTTAACACCAAAATTGGAAATAGGTTTTAGTGGTACCTACAGGTACATTTTGTAGTTATTTGGTGACAAAATCAATGATTTTCTTCACATATATATTGTAATTCTTCATGCTGAGTCTGTTCCTGGGTAGATAAATGTTACTCTTTTATGTAGTGCTATCACCAAAATAATAAAAGTAACAGAACATGGTGAAAATACACTTTTAGTTTCTCTTTGATATAGTACTTAGATCTGTCCATTCAGGGCTAGAAATGGCCACGGCCATACACCTATCGCTGGAGCCATATAGAGTGCAGTCTCCAACCTGATAAATAGTTGTAGTTGATTTGTATTGCATGAATTATATAGCATAATTATATTGGACCACATCTTGTTTCATAGCATACATTAATTGACAGTCATAGCCTTGTGGTAAGATATGATGGATATGTTGAAGGAAATAAGTAGCAAGTCTGTCATATTAGAACACTCTCAGGTGAACATGATCTTTGTTTGTTGTTATCTAGCTAGAGGGATTAACAAAAGGGTAAGGTTGCCTTACGGTTCTAACCTTTTAGCCTCTCTGCTAATCATGCCCCGTCTACTGAAGGACATTGGGTAGCTGCTTTGAAACATGGTCCCCTTTGACATCAGGATTAGCTTTACCTGTCTGGTTGAATTTGGAGTAGATTTCTGTGTTATGAAGGGATGAGACGGAGGTCATGTATGTTGAAGATGCAATGTATGAAGGTCCATCAACACCAATAGGGAATTCACCAATAGGAAATTTGGTGTAATAAGTGAAACTGTAGAGTTATTTCTACAGAAGGTAATACAATTATGACATCAACTTTCCTTTATATACTTATTGTTATTGAAGGCAGCTTATAAGTAATTACATACACATGCCATGATAAAGGTTAGTTTCTTTTAGGCAATTACATTAATGATACAATTCATTTGTGTTTTTAGTCTTTTTACCTTTTTCTGATCATGACCAGCTGCCCTTTACCAGAAATTACTCATTAAGGCCCATGGTTTGAAAGTAATTACCGCAGATTAATGTGAAACATATTTCATCAGGATCAGGATATCATCAGTAGATAAGTGGAAAGTCAATTAGAGATAATGAGCAGATACAATAACTGTACTCCTGGTCAGATTTACTCCCTACAGTTATCATAAGATTAAAATGTTTTGATTCAATGGTCTGAGGGAGGATAAGGAGGAGGTTCATATCAAGAAGTAGTCCTCTTGTGGCATGGGAAGGGAGGCCATTTCTTAAAGTTAACTATCACACCCAGCCCTATGACTGCAGATGCCTGTGCTATCTCTATGGGATTTTCGGTATGACGAGAAGGCTGCAGTCTTAGAGTATAAAGAAATGACCCCAGAACTACAATCAATGATATGATAGTCTGTCATGTCTTTAATGAAAACACTGGTGAAGGACCATTGCACTTTTCTCATATGTCCTCCATGGGTGCTAAAGCTGCCTTATGCTGTCTTCTTTTACTTAAAGGGGTAAGATCTTTCCAAGAGGGGTCTAAAGTCCACCAGCCCCCACCCCCTAGTTGATGAAATAAATAACAGTCTCTAAATAATGACCATCACCTATAAAAGTGTTAATCATTTGAAATCTAATACCTTCAAGACTGTCGTGCAATGGGCCAAGTTTGTTGTGCTCATATAAAGCATTTGTAATTGCCCATTTGTGTTGGCAATGATGACCAATATCCCAAGGCCCTATGGCCCTTGTGCAGAGGGTATCTCCTTAAAAGGTCAAGGCAAAGTGTTCTACAACTTCTTAAATTCCCTTTGGACCCCTTTGCTCTTTACAAGAGCTCCAATTGTCCCAGATTTGGGCCACCCCACCCTCCCCAATGTTTAGATTTTTAGGTGATTAATTAGTCTTTACAGATGGCTGTCCGTGAATTTAATTCCTTTTTTTGTGAAGTTCACCACACAAGATTCAGGGGTTCTGATACTTGACATGACATCAGTAGAACAAAAGAAATGTATAAAGGTTGATAATGTGTTTTTAGCAGATATCCAAGAGCGAGCGATGCACACACAGAATTTTAAGATTAGACTGTAAATGATGACAGATAATTGTGGCCATGACAGTGAGTATTACCAGTGTAGATATACCCTCTCAGTGTGAATAGATCCTTGAATTAATATTAAAAACTAGTTTGTCAACAGTGGCCAACAACTTCTCAATGTATGGTCCTTTAGAGTACAAGTTCTTTGACTCCAATGCATGACCTCCTCTTATTCAAACAAATAGAGCAAGTTTGTTTCTAAAGCTTTACAAGAAATCTCATGTAAGGTGTTCCACATCAGTATTTTCTCAGTCACTTCTGGTACTACTAAATCAGACAGTCTCTCCCCATAAGCCCTCTAAGCAACAACATCTTAGAAAGAAGTCTCAGCTTATAGCAGGAAGATATTAGAGACAGGAGCCAAGTGAGAGCAAGAGGGAGGTAATTGGAAAGGGATTAGGAGACCAGTTAATGGAAATGTATGCCAATGTAATGGAAGAAGTGGGCCATCCGGGATTGGAGGATTGAGGATGGGGGTGATTATTGGATGCTGCATCTATTGACTTCCGGCAAGCACCATAAGAGATCAGCTAAGAAGCAGCCTCCACCACCACATCCCACCTCTTATTTCCCAGTCTTATTTCCTGTGTACTGAAGGCTTGCCTCAGCTTGTTGGTAGTCAAATACTATGTCTTGGCGGATACTAGCAGCTGGCCAATATAGAAAGGACAGCCTGCAGTGGAACCAAACAAAGACCTTTCTCTGGTAGCTTGGGGACCTATACACCTATTGATATGGCTGCCGAGCCAAGTACTAAGTAATCTGTGTATTTTATACTGTTAGTGCTCACCATAATACTGAGTGGTTCATGGCCCTTCGTCCATAAACTATCATATCAGTAATAATTTGTATCTGCATCTAAATGAGAATATTGACATCAAGTCTGCTAATTGCTCAGTGATTAGATAAACAAATGTGAAGAAAGACCATGTGTTTGGATGATACATTATATCTTGTAGGAGCAGCTCTGGTTCTCTCACGAGGAAGGAACCTGTGCTAACAGCTCAGGTAGCTGTGGGGGGAAATCTACATGTTGCATGTTGGTCTAGGTTATGAGTGTATGGCTGTCATTAGAAGTACGGATGGACTGCATGAGAGCTGGAGCAGGTCTCCTTAACCCTGGTATGCTACCTATATAGTAGCTGTGTGTCCATCTATATCTAAACTTATACTGGTATTAGCATTTTAAGCACCTTGCTGTTGCCACCATTTGCATGTATTGAGAGAACCAGTATTAGCAATAATATGATGTACAGAATCATCATCTCTGCATCTAGAAATGTATAGCTGGGTAAATCATAAATGTATATTATATTCTGGCAATCATAAGAACTCTTACTAATGTTATTGAAAGGATAGATCCTTTTTATTCTAAATCATTCTGATAATTCTGCGGACACCATCCCTAGACACCCCAAGACATTGAATCAGCATTAACTATGGTTGATTAATACCAATCAAACAGCTGTCGCTGTTGATTCAGTGTTCTGTACCCCCTGGGTAATACCCCGTAATGAAGAAAGACACAAGTGGAATTATCTCCCTTCAATTTGAGACTCATGGTGGGAAGTTCCTTCTAGGAATTCTATAGAAGCTCCTTGAAGGAAAAAAAAACACAAACTTTCATGATGGCTTCTAGTAAATAAAAGGACCCTCGCATATTCTTCTCAAGTACAAATGACATTTTAATGCTTAGACATGCTGCCAATATGTAATTGGGTTGCCTGGTAAGGGGGTGGGCTCCCAATTGCCATAGTTGTTTGATAATAGAACTCTGTAAATGAACCAGCTTTAAGAACTCCACTTAAAGAGCTCAACCACCTGTATAACCGTACAACCTTACTACATCTACTACCAGATGGAGAAAGAAGGAAATCAGAGGTGGTCACCCCAGAGTTATTGGTTGTTTTGACACAGACTGACCCACATTGGGGTGTATTTGGTATATTGTGGCATCATGGACTACATCAGGGAAGCCTGCAGCCTCCTCTTGTAGCAAGTGATGTCTCTCAGAATATCACTAATATAACAACTACCAAAAGAAGCCATCACAAAAATACCCAGGTGGCACATAACATTGAATCAATGTATTAAATATGTTGATCATGGTTGATGAATGTTGATCCAATGTTCTGTGCCCACTGGGTATGTCTTTTCTTTTAGTTGATCTAGTGGGTGATGCCTTCCAAACACACCTCTGTCCTCCTGTGTCCTCTAGGCCTGTCTCAGTCCACTTACACTGAAATACTCCATGGTGATGGATTGTTGCTCCTCCATGACAGCCTCTGGTTTTGAACCAGCCACAGGCTCGTCTCTAGTTCTTTGATAAAATGCTCCCCCCTTTGGTGTGACTGCCAAGCCAGGCACTGAATAATTACTGTGTGTTTTATTCTGTGGTTAGATAATCACCATGCTGGGTCAGTATGTATTGGTCTTTAAGTAGATGATTCTTCTGGGTTCATTTATTCAAGCAGTACATAGCATGCATCTATAGATATGGCTAAACTTTGGAACATATAATTATGTACATGAATAGGCAAATTTACATAATACTGAACAGAAAGTTAATGTGGCTGGCAGTCTTTGAAAACACTGAACATTCATGAAATGTAGTACATAAAATAGACTTTGTCCAACCTAATAGCTCATCCATGTGCAGCTCCCAATGTGGCCATGTGATAAAGATTATTTGAAACTGAACAAGTCATACTGATGATGGTTGTCAGACTACACCTCGGCTGTATCATAATCCTCTTACTTCAGTGATTGAATTCTACATTATCCCTGACATGTTAGTAGGTAGATAATATCCCCCCCCCGAGTGGGTATGGATGGCACTGGTGGTTGGACTCAGTGCTGCCACCTCCTGTGGCAGGGTCATAGGTTTGTTTAAGCCATACAAGTTAGTTGGAGAGCTGCAGCTGACCAGAATTCTTTTTTTCTATGTTTATAAGTTATTATTCAGCCTGTGTTTGTTGTGTTCAGGTCAACAATAAATCCGTCCAACCTTTGTCACTTGTCTTCTGTCTAATGACTCATATGATAACGCAACATTTATTGAATTATAAAGTTTTCTATTGTGCAAAGCACACTCCCCCCCCCCCCGGAACTAAAATAACTTGGTCTATAGATCTTTACCCTCAATAATTTCCTAAACCATTTATAGGATGTTATAATATCTATCGAGTGATACAAGCACGGCTAAAATATAGTGTTGGCCCAGCTCTGCATGGTCATGATGAGCTACAATTCATTAACCAGCTTATACTCAACATCTTAAAAGCTGGCCAATCAAACTAATAGTGTCTGTTGCCAATTAATGCTGACAGTAGGTGTGGCAGGTCACTAGCAGATAGTACATGTATATGCCAAATGTCAGATTGGATCAAGGTCATTTTTTTAGGTATGAAGTTTTCCTCTCTTCTAATCAGTACCAGTTGATGTGTATGGGTCCTCAATAATTCCAAAAGACAAACCTTTTATAATGCTGTCATTTGACATTTCATTGGGACACTATTAAACATGATGTAAATGATTGTAGCTGATTTAGATTGCATGAAATTATACCATATCTTGTTGTATGCCATGCATGACATGACAGTTATACCCAGTGGCACGTTATCTACATGGAGAGTTTAACAAAAGGGTAAGGTATTATGATGACTTAGAACTGAGTGAAGCCTATATGTATTCATAAGTAAAGGCTTCCCTCCAATGCACATGCATTATGTGTGTCTCATGACTCTCCTCATGTCACATACTACCTTTAAGTTAATGTCCATCATGGATTAAATGGTCAGCACAAAATATCATTGTGTAAAACTGAACAAGAGATAGGAAAACACAGATCCATATCATTGCAGTTGTCTGTCCAGTGTTGAGCAGGCATGACATTTTAAAGTAAGTCTAACCTGAGCTGCTCTTCCAGCATTACTCTCAAAGTCACACCTTGCCTTCCTGTTTCTGACTTTTTAGTCTCTCTGTGCCTTGTCTGCTGAAGGATGATGGGAAGCTGCTTTGAAACACGGTCCCCTTTGACCGGTTGACATGAGGATCAGTTGCTTTACCCTTCTGGTTGAATTGGGAGTAGATGTCTGTGTTATGGAGGGATGAGACAGAGGCCATGTATGTTGAAGATTCAATATATGAAGGTCTATCAATAATAATAGGGAATTGGTGTAATTGGTGAAACTTAACTGAGTTATTTTTACAGAAGGTAATACAAATTATGACACCATCTTTCCTTTATATACTCATTGTTATGAAAGGCAACTTATAAATAATTACATATAATGCCATGATAAGGGTTGGAATTAGTTTCTTATAGGCATTTACACAAATGACACAATTCATTTGTGTTTTAGTTATTGACCTTTTTTCTGATCATGACCAGCTTCCCTTCACCAAAAGATTCCCCATCAAGGTCCACGGTTTGAAAGTAATTACCAAAGATTAATGTGAATGATATTTTTTCATTTTTCCACACCAGGATCAGGATATTATCAGCAGATAAGTGGAAAGTCAATTAGAGATAATGAGCAGATACAATTACTGTGCTCCTTCAGATTTGCTGCCTACAGTTATCATAAAAGTAAAAGGTTTTTATTCAACGGCCTTGGGGAGAATAAAGAGAAGTTTGTTAAAACCAAGAAGTAGTCCTCTTGTGTTATGGAAATGCACAAATGAGTGAAACTTTGACAATAAAGCATGTCATCATCTGGATAGTATTTCTCTATGATGCAAATAAATCCAACAGATCTGCATTATTGTGAAATACTATTCAGGAGCATCAGGAGGTCATTTCTTAAAGTACAACTATCACATCTAGCTACTTACCTAGCCCTGCGACTGCAGATGCATGTGCTATCTCTAAGCATTTTTTTGATAAACTAAGAATAGTGCAATCTCAGTGTATAGAAAAATGACATCCGGAACTACAATCAATAAAAGTACCTCATGATAAAGCAATGTGTGTAAAAACTTTTGTATTTTAGCAATATTGTAGGAGATCATAAACTGTTAGTAACAGTTATGTGGAGCTGGAATGTAGACATCTTTGATTGTGGATGTATTATTAAGGGGTTTTTTTTCTATTGTTAAATAAGGGAAATGTAGAAAGGAAATTTGTCATTGAAGATATTCCGGCATGATCTTAGTTTAGGTCGCTGATACTAGCGACCAGGTTTGGCTACCAGAATTGTGGCTTATTCCATATCAGAAAATCGCGACCACTTTTTAGCGACCAGTATTTTCTGTGTTTAGCAACCTAAACGGAGATATGGCTGACATTTCTTCCCAGTGGGCATAAATCCTTGAATAAATATCAAGAACAAGTGTTTCAACAGTGATCAACAACTTCTCAGTACATGTATGGCCTTTTAGAATATTAGATACTCAACGCAGAACCAGCCTCCTTTAATTCAAGTAATAGAGTAAATTTGTTTTTAAAGCTTTAAAAGATATCTCATATGAAATGTTCCAGATTAATAATTCCTCAGTCACTGCTTGACCTACTAAATGAGAAAGTCTCTCACAATAAGGCCTCTAAGCAACAACATCTTAGCAAGAAGTCTCAGCTTATAGTGTGAAGGTATTAGAGACACGAGCCAAGTGAGAGCCGTATGGGAGCTAATGGGAAAGGGATTAGCAGACCAGTTAATAAGAATGTGTGCCAATGTAATGTAAGAAGTGGGATATCAGGGATTGGAGGATGGGGATGAGAGTGATTATTAGATGCTGCATCTAATGGCTTCCTGGAAGCACCATAACTGATCAGGTAAGAAGCAGACTCCACCGGAACCCACCTCTTATCTCCTGGGCTTATCTCCTGTGTACTCAAAGCTTGCCTCCAACTGTTGACAGTCAAATACTATGCCTTGGTGGATACAAGCAGCTGGCCAATATAGAAAGGAGACCCTGCAGTTGGTAACCAAACAAAGACCTTTCTCTGGTAGCTTGGGGACCTATATACCTATTGATATGGCTGCCGAGCCAAGTACTAAGTAATCTGTGTATTTTATACTGTTAGTGCTCACCATAATACTGAGTGGTTCATTGCCCTTCATCCATAAACTATCATATCAGTAATAATTTGTATCTGCATCTATTTGGGAATATTGACATCATGTTTAACATTCTGCTAATTGCTCAGTGATTAGATAAACAAATGTGAAGAAAGACCATGTGTTTGGATGACCTCTTTCTCTGGTAGCTTGGGGACCTATACACCTATTGATGTGGCTGCTGAGCCAAGCACCAAATAGTCTGTGTATTTCATACTGAATGTCTCTTGTCCATTTGTCCATGACTGGAGTCAGAATGTTTTGTCCATTTAGTAGATAAAGAGAGAGAGACCAACAGACATGTGGACACACAGATTGACAGGTGAGTAGATTGATGGACAGACTCACCAATGGGTAGATAGACGGATTGAATATTTTATGACTAATTACATGTAACAGAATAAGAAACTTTCTCTCATACCATTTGTGGTGATGTGTCACATAAACTAATCTCTAATGATAAGATATTGGAGCTACAGTGAGTCTATGAGGCCCATGTTATTGCCCATGCTGTCAAGATAATCCCCATTAATCAGTGGATAAGATATTGATTTGATAACATTATCATCCTAAGAATTTTCAACAGTCAAAAGTAAAATTTAACTTCACAATATAAATTACCACTCTCCCAGAAATATACTGTGATTTATCCAGTAGTGACTATCAATTTTCACTAACATTTCTGTACGTGAAAGAAGGAATGTGTGCCATTCAAATTTGAGAACATGGTGAGATATCTATTATGTATGATGGATAATAAGATTGCCAAAGTATGCAGTTGAGTCAATAGACAGCAATACAGAGGTTGAGAAGCTAAAGGAAATGCCGTGCACAAGGGGCACATCCATTCAATAGCCCTGACAGCACCGACTGGCTAAAAACTAGAATGCATACCTTCATAACCCATTCCATCCCAGTGTTCCGTAATTGCTCTATTAGTGATCAGATGAACAAATGTAAAGAAAGATTATGTGTTTGGATGATACACTATGTTTTGTAGCAGCAGCTCTGATTTGCTAAGGAGGCAGGCTCTGTGTTGACAGCTCAGTTGGGTAGCTGAAGGGGATATACCTACACCTTGCATGTTGGGCTAGGTTCTGCACAACATAATGCAGTCATTAGAAATGTTGACAGACTGCATGAGAGCCGGAGCAGGTCTCGTTAACCCTGTCATGCTACCTAGCAGCTGTATGTCCCTCTATGTCTAGGCTTATACTGGTATTAGTCTTTTATGCACCTTGGGGTTGCCATCAGGTGCATGTATTTAGAGAAGCATGATTAGAAATATGATGCACAAAATCAGCATTTCTGCATCTAGAAGTGTACATTTGGGTGAATCTAACATGTATCATCTGGCAACCATGAGAACTCTTACTAATGTTATTGAAAGGGTAGATTCTTTTTTTTCATTCTACATCATTCTGATCAATAATTCTGCATAAATTATCGCTACTGTCCATGAAGTGTTGAAATACTGTATTTTGTAATGTCAGGATATCACCTGCAGGCAACTGGAAAGTAAATTGGAGGTAATGAGCATTCTTTCCTTGGGGCGTACAATTACTATACCATAAACGATTCCCCTCCAGTGATTAAAATGGTCCTCCTTTTCATCAACTCAGGAAGTGACACATAGGAGCTTCATAGGTGACTTGGACAGGGAAATAGGGGGTTTATTTTCATCTGCTAAGAACCTCAGAAAAAAACAATTGAAATTGGTGAGAAGAAAAATGTACCTCCTGCTTACATTTTTGCTTAAAAGTCAGAAAGTTGTGGTCCAATCAATACAACCATAGCTGTTTTGGAAAGCCCAGCCAGTCTAGTTCCAGAATAGATTGAAATCCCCAATATGATTCTTTTTGACCCATTGGCCCCTATTTCGCTGCTTGAGTCACATATATATGAAGAAGTAGTCTCCTGCTGAAATGCAAATACCTAGCTTGGAAGGAATTTCACAATGATGCTTATTCACATCATTATAAACCATCCTTCAAACAAAGTACCCAATGGTGTTGAATCAACATTAAAGTGGCATAGTCCGATTTTTTTCATTTTTCAAATTGTATTCAAATGTGTTTTACACAATGTAATAACACCATATTTAGGGGTTTGTGGACAATTTATTGTTGCCTTTAGCTCATACACACTTAAAAAGGGGGTCCCATGGACCTTGCAATGGGCATTTTACAGTGTATTTCCAATGGATGGAGTTTTGGCGTGCACGCCAAAAGTAGGAAATGGGGTATCAGTCTGAGAATTCTTTCAAATATGAGCTTGATTATGAGGAAGGAGAGCCACTAAAGTAGTCACCATAGGATGTATGATCTATGTGAACATCCTGGTTCATTTAGGAGAAGATTGATTTTTTGGCTCCAACCATCGGACTATGCCACTTTAACTATGGTTGATTAATGTAAAACAAGCAGATGTTGCTGTTGATTCAATGTTCTATTCCCACTGGGTAATACTCCATAATAAACAAAACAAACAGATGGAATCATCTACATTCTAGTTTTATTGCAGAAGATCAGGTTACTGACTGAAAACTGGCAAAGATGCCCGATAAACATTTCTCTGCTAGTCAGTGACACTGTCAAGCCTTTTGTAAAGGTGTTCCAATCTCCCATACAAATGTGAAAAGAAGGGAGGCATTGTCATTGCCTTTTTATGTTTTCCTCCCCAGATGGTGAAAGGAGGAAAATAATCCACTGATTAGTAATGACAGCAGCCAAGGGCAATGCAGAATTTAAAGTTCAGAATTTGCTTCCCAAAGACATATCTAGGAATTCCCAAGGACTAAAACAAAAAGAAAGTTCATAATCTGTTTATAAAGGTTTTTTTTTTTATTTGCCTTTCTACCCATTTTAACAACCAATGACAGCTATCAGAACAAGAACTAATGTTTGCACTTTTGATTTCATCTTGCCCTCAGTCAGGAGTGATATTGACCTGGAAAGCCCCCTTTTTCTGTCAACCCATCTTAGTATTTAGAGATTACACATGCCTCTCTGTGAATGAAACAGAAGCTGTGATTAATTGTTGATTGGTAAACCATTGCTAAATTATTATAAAGTATGTAATAGCTAAGACCAAATTTAATCTCAGTATTGAGTTATTCATTGATACTCATATAAAATCTTTCTAATAGTTTGTGTATTTTATACTGTTGCTAGAAAATAGGGATGCTGGTTCAGGCTATGTTGGTCTTTTATCAGATCAATGAATGTCTCTTGTCCATTTGTCCATGACTGGAGTCAGAATCTTTTGTCCATTTAGTAGATAAAGAGAGAGAGACCAACAGACATATGGACACACAGATTGACAGGTGAGTAGATTGATAGACAGACTCACTAATAGGTGGATAGATGGATGACATATTTGATGACTAATTACATGTAGCAGAATGAGAAACTTTCTCTCATACCATTTGTGGTGATGTGTCACATAAACCAATCTCTAATGATAACATATTAGGGCTAAAGTGAGTCTATGAGGCCCATGTTATGATCAATGCTGTTAAAATAATCTCCATTTATCAGTGGATAAGATATTGATTTGGTAACATCATCATCCTAAGAATTTTCAACAGCTGAGAGTAAAATTTAACTTCACAATATAAATTACCACTCTCCCAGCAATACATTGTGATTTATGCAGTAGTGACTATCAATCTTTGCTATCATTTCTGTATGTTTAAAAATGAATTCACGGGAGGCAGCCAGGGTAATTCAGATATCGATAGTACAACTGGGGAGCTTGCTCAGCTACTAATTTTAAGCTGGTTCTCAATCATATAGTGCTGGCTGATCAAGCTTATAAATGGGATGTGTGTATGTTGGCAAATCAATAGCGATGGTACCTTTATAGGAGTCTAGCGAGAAAGCAACGTCAGGAGTTAGATTACATCCCATAGCTTAAACTGGGTGGTCATTATGTCATGTATCAGGATTGTTAAAACAAGCTGGTAAGGTTCACTACTAATGATAGAATAGGGAGATATAAGGTATTTTCATACATGCAACCAACTATTAGGCATCGCTTTGAAAATCAGCAGCCATGTTCCAGTATCATTTCTCTTATGAAATCGGAAGTGTGTCACTCCCATTTCAAAACGTGGTGAGATATTCGTTATGTATGATGGATAATAAGATAGTAGAGCACAGCAAGGTCAACATCACAGTCCAAAGGCCAATAGTGCTGCTACAATGATCATTTAGTGTGAACAGCAGGATAGACATTTTCCATATTGCAAATCTCTATATACTCAGTGTTCAGTATTACTTAGATGTAAGAATCATCGATCATAAAGATAAAGGCATGGCTCTAGAAAAGGTCATCAAGCTGATTAAAAAAAGAAATCTGAGAACGCCAATCATCATCGGTTGCCAAAGTATGCAATGGAGTGAATAGACAGCAATACAGAGGTTGAGAAGCACAAGAAATTCAGTGCAAAAGGGGCATGTCAATTCATTAGCCCTGACAGCACCTGCTGGCCAAAGGCTAGAAGGCACAGGTTCTTACAGCTGACATGCTCTTTTAGCACTACTCTGCACATCTGCAATGTACAGTTTTTGGCTTTTCCCTGCAACACAGTGTCTATCTGAGCAAAGATAATGAAAAGCTACATTTAAGTATACCCCCTGGACCTAGAGATCAGCTGCGATGACCTTCTGGGTGGATAGTGAGTGGATGTCGGTGAGATGAGAAAAAGATTAGCTGTGCTTGATGTTGTATCCTAAAACTTCACATATGGGGCTTGAATTGATTTTGGGACCCTTTTGGCTTGTTTTGATATCCTTGATGACAACATAGTAGCTATATTGGGTCTATAAGGTCTATGATGTCACCAGGGATATTGAAACAATCCCTTGTTATATTGCTATAGTGAGAGTGAGTAATAGATGTTTAACGCCATTTCGACAGCTAAAGTAATATTCATGGCGAGAACTACATTACACAATTTCACAGAGGAATTTGTCAGTGCCCGCGTATATGTGCACCACACACATCCTGAGAGGATAGGAAAGATGAGAAGTAGACCCTTTTAAGTGGGCTAGGGAAGCCCGTATATATTGCTATAATAAAGTATCGTAAACTATAAGCTGCACCTGAAGTTCTGCTACATTCCATGAACCACAGATGGGGACCATTCTTGCATATATCGTACCATGCCCTATATGTGAGGTACTATGATAATACATGGAAATCAAAGGGATACTATCATATCTCCATAGGAAGGAATTATTGATGCAGCATGCCTCTCCACTAAGGATGTCAAATCGTCAATGAATTTTCAAATTATATTGAAATAAGCCTCTTAGCAAAATACAATCATCACTATCAATCCAATGTGTTTCATTATAATTGCTTCCCTGAAGTTTATAAAACAAACAGTTATTACAAAATGAACACATTTCTAAACCAATATGCTGTTGCATTCAAGTAATTAACCTTTTTTCCTTTTCTCTGTTATATGGGAACTTCTCGTTGTCAAGTTTTACATGCTGGCCTTCTGAACGTAATTCTCAAAAAGGGTTAATTTTGTCATTTCTTCGTGTTCACATCTGATAATAATGAGTGGATGACATGTAGCTGCCACATTTCCGCATAATATTGAATTAATGGATAGGGTCTCATATAGGCTTGGTAGAGAGGTCCTCAACCTGGCAATTACTACAAACCGATAGATTGAGAGTTGTATAACTAGTCTATTTGTGCAATATATGAATGCACCCTCATTTGCACTTAGAGAGCTTTCTGATTGGCACAGGATGGCATTTCTTAAGTCACACTGATTTCACATAATCCTCACGCCTGTGCTAAGCCTTTGGGATTTTGGTAGAATTATAGAGAGTGCAGTCATAGCATATTGTGAAATTACTTCCAGGAATTCAGACTATGATGTTGCTTCCTGGCAACGCTGTCTGAACCAAGGATGCTTCTTGATCTGTATATATCAAACTATGTAACTACACGTGTGCATCTCATATGGAACCTTTGTGAACCACTGTAAAACAATGTTCAGGAATTCAACACCAGTGTTTAGAACTTAAGCATTTGGTTTATCACTTTCTAGTCTGACGTTTCCAACCTGCATATGGTGTGATTTCGTAGAAAAAGAAAACCGTCAGATAAACTCCTTGCGATAGGACAAAAATGAAATAAGGTGGAAACTTGTGCTCCCTTGATTTTTTGAATGAGAGAAGACACTCTTTGAATACGACCTGCATTTCAAAGGACCCAGAGTTTGAAGACTATTTATTCACAGATTTCTTATGGAGATTACTGTGGAAATAACCCTGAGAATCTGTCTGCCTGTGCAAATGACCGGTATAGCGATCTGTTCTAGCCAGTAGATGAGAGAGGCCTGCATTATTACTTCAGGAAGCCACTGCAGCTTGCATGTTGGGTCAGCAGAGTCATGCAGTCTCAGAAAGTAAGGGGTAATTATGTGAGAGCTTGACAGAGGTCTCATTAACCCTGTCATGCTACCTGGCAGCCAGGTGTGGCAGCTGTGTGAACCTGTGTCTAATCTTATACTGCTATGTTTGCCTTTCTAGACACAGGTATACTAAATAGAAGTGCACTGAATATCCTTTTTTCTCTTAGTTAGATATGGTTGGATATGAAAAAGACATTGTTATTTATAATTTTCATTGGGCAGCCCCACTGTTCTCTATTGATTGTACTCCCTGTGCCAGGGAATGTTGGATCACCACTGGCAGCACGGTGTAATTTAGTCATCACTCATGTTAGTTGGAGATGAATGTTTGCCGTGCTACATAAGAAAGGAAATATCATCACTTTGGTCGATTAGATACTGGTCTTTGTGCATTGGCAGATATCATGGGCATTGCACAAAAATTTTAATGAGGGTCTTGCATGCCTACAGGACAATGTTAAAGAGATCTTAAATGAACCAGCCTATGATGAATGCACAATGCCGAGCTATGGTTCTGACCAAATTAAATAAAATACAAAATGCAAAAGCATTATTCTGCCATGCATATATGGAGGCCTCCTCAGTATCCTTCATGGATTTAAACTCCTGCCTCGATAAAAAAAAAAATAAATAAATCATGGTAGAATTTAGTTTAAACAGGATCCGATATAGACGTTTTTGACAGCTGATGCAATCTAATAACATCCAATATCAGAAGATGGCGCCCATATATCGGTTATAATGTGAAGTTTGATTTTTTACTGTAAATGTAGCCATGAACATCGCTAATTCTCTGACATTCTAGAGCAACCCATCAACCATAAGGTTTGATTTGGGATTTGCTTTCCTTATCGGTTAAAATTAGATTTTGTCCTTTCCTTAATTCTATTGTCAGTCTTGATGAACCAATGTTTATTCCTTATACTTTCGCCTTATGATTGAATACCATTACCATTCATGATTACTTTACACAACACATACTACCACTGTCCAATTTGCATGTGAAAAGTAATATGTAATCAATTACACCAATCCAGAGACCAATGTCATAAAGTACTTATCAGATCCCAATATTGAGAGAGGCTCTAGGTCATCATTTCATTTGGCACTGTCACAGCCATTAGATAAATGCACTCCACCAACGAATCTAGTTACAAAGTCCTCATGATCTACCTTGGCCTGTAGAATGCCTTTTTTGGAGTATGCACGATGGAAGCATTGATAGAAAGGGAGAGTATAGCGCCATCAGGCAGGTAGCACTAGCAGCTAGGGATTCAGTGTTAGATTAAAGAAGTGTGCAGTGAATGGATGGCAAAAATGGATGGCAAGAATTGGTAAATAGAGACAGGGTTTCCTTGAGGCATCTAACACTCCACTGATCACCTTAAATTGCATCCTGCTTCAGTACATTGTACCTGTTAGTGTTGCTAGCAGTGGCTTGTATCAGCTGAATACTATAGAAATGACAGTTTTTGACTGGGGAATGGGCACGATGCAGCCTCATATCTAAGGCTTGCGTCTTCCTTTAATGGAACTGTCAGCAAATGTACTCTCAGTTGTGTACACTGTTGCCTGTAGGAATGTGGATGATATCCTGGACTGTTGGGGACTAGAATCAGAATGGTCCACTTTTCCTTTACCTTAAGTTGGGGAGGGTGACTAGAATGGCAGTATGTGTGTCAAAATGGCTAAAATAATGCTGGTTCTGATTACTCAAACGGTATGATTTGAATTGCTGAGCAGCAAGAGTTCTATAGTTCTGTTCAGCCTGTCGGAGTGTATGGTTAATCAATCTGCCATGCCCCTGCCAGTGAGGTGATGCTTAAAATGATTTTAAAGGCTCAGGTAGCAAAGCAGCTACCTTCCATGCCTGATAAAGTCGATTCCGTTTTTTTTTCAAATTAAGTATTAGCTAAAAAGAATCTTTATATTATATTGCTGCAAACATATACCTGTTCATCGTTGATAATATTATTTTACAATTCAAAATCTACATCTTGAAGGTATTTCCTAATAATGCTGATTAACATCAAGAAATTCCTTGCGGATAAGAGATAACATTGAAGATATGATTTATTCTTCCAATGTTGTCATACATCTGTATTCTGGACATTGTGTCATATTCTGAATCGACAAGCAGTTTGTAGAAGAATGAGAATAGTGAGATGAAATATATACCAGTGTGTCCCTCATACCTCTCATGGACCATTAGGGTAGTGTATATGGTCAAAGGAACAGGTAGATGCAAACACTATTCCCTCTTATTAAGATTACTGCTACATCAGCAGAAACTGGTCACAACAGGGAGTGTATCTGAATGAGTGATTGCTTGGAATGAATGGTATATCCTGAGTGTCACCTTATCACATGTTAATCTACAGCTTTGAGTTCATTTTCATTTTCTGAAGGCCAATCAGAAGGTAATTAACCAGCAGCTCAGGTCACTCAGTAACTATATTTTAGTATTGTTTGATATAGGAGTTGCAGGAGGGGTTAGTCTCACTTCTGACATTTCTGCTGTGCATGCATTGCTATGTGGTTCTTAGGTCACCTCTGACAGTGGAATGATAAGTTCTCCATGGTATACTACATACGAAGGAAAACATCACCAATGTGGTCGATTAAATACAATTTTAATTCGCCTTTGTGCATTGGCAGATATCATGGTTATCATAAAGAAAACTTCAATGAGAGTCTTGCATGTCTCTAGCACACCATTTACAAGACTCAAAATGAATTAGTCAATGCTGAGTGCACAATGCTAAGCAATTTTTCCGTCAAAGGGAAATGAAATCCAAAATGAAATAGCATTTATCAGTTGAAGGTTTTATCCTCTATTCAAGCTGTATGATATAAAATTATTTGCCTAAATATGAAAGGATCATGTAGAATTGCCATTTGGCCAATTGAAGGAATGAAAAATGAAGAATTGACATTAACCAAATATATATATATATATATATATATATATATATATATATATATATATATATATATATGGACAGTTTGATTTATCTTTCATCTGAGTAATCTTACTATCCACTCAGCATTTACCTGTTTTGGCCCTTTGTTGAGAGATAAAGAGCTAATTTGATTTTCGGATAAGATTCATATATCAGTTAAGGTTATAATCCTTCTTCTATTATCCTAAATACATGCCATGCCGGCCTGTTGATTTTTTTTCTAGGTAGAGACCACGTTTTATAGTGTATAATAGTGTGTCATCTACAGCAGTTACACAGTGATTTGGTTGTCCTGGTAGCCCAGGTGTGCTCTATCCCCGAGGGAGAGGCAATGCAGAATGTTGCAAAGGTCAACCCAAGGATATAAATAGAATAAAGGTAAAAAGGCCATGTAAACCCATGTAGATAGGCCACTTAATGAACTAGGTCTATCGCACCTGATGCTATTTGTTTCAGCTTAACCAGTCTTCCCTCGAGATGCTGTAACAGTTCTTGGTGTGCTGGTGTAAACAGCACTGTTAACCGCATTTTCTGCGTCTTACATGGTGATACCGAAAAATAGAGACATTCAGAAAACTTGAATGTTGACCACAGAAGTTCTTTTCAGTAAATCAATTAATCTGTGTATTACCAGATATAAATCCTTTTCAGCAGTTTTATACATAGTTCCTCTCTTGGTTTCTAGAGATTATGTACCAAGGTCCATATCAGCACTCATATAATCTACCTTAATGTGCCCACTGTTTAGCAATGCTGTCCAATATCCTGACTCTTTTGGCACAGGTGTTGGAGACTGCTTGGAAAGGTCATGCAAAGGGTTCTGCCACTTCTCTATTCCCCTGGTGGGCCTTTGTTCTCCATGAGACTGTCGCTTGAGCTTTGCCAGATACAAGCCACTTCACAGGGCACAGAACTTCTTATAGGCATCCTCTGATAATCATTGCAACTGGATGAATCCCTCCTCCAAAGGTTCATCAGATAAGGGCATATGGAGGATCAGATTATGCCTTCTTTCAATAAAATGCCATACCGTCATGTTCAAGCGCCCTGGAGGTCTTTGATTTGGTCGCCTCATTTCCCCATTACGTGCACTCATTCGGACTCTATTATCAGTTCTTAAGAAATACTTCATGAACCTCAGCACTTATTTGAGACAAGTACTCTTTCAAATACCTGCACTTAAACACGACGATACAGTAATTATCTACCTGTAAGCATTTTGACACCTAATGCCATCCGATATTATCCAGTGTCAGAATGAAATGGTCGCTATCAGAATGTATAGGTTGAATTGTGTTGTTAAAGATAGGCACCATCTTTTATCCACGAAACCCAAGCCATTTATCTAGCTGAAATAGAATGCCTATTATATTCTAAAGAAGCCAGTCATATCTTGAATATCAATTATGATTTGCCTTGTCTATCAGTTATTATTTGATTTTCTCCCTTCCCCTGACTCAGTGTATCAGTTTTAGGAACCCTCGGCACTGCCAGAGCCATTAAATTAGAGGCACTCTGGTTATCAACTCCTCACGATTAAACTCAGCCTGTAGAAGATCTTTAGTGTCAGGTACGATGGAGATGGAATGGAGTAGTGAAAGAATAACAGACAGGTAGCCAGTGGGGATGGGGAGGTAGATTAAAGAAATCAGTAGTGAATGAATGGGAAAGGTGTGCTATTGGTAAATAGAGACAAGGATGGGGTTGATGGAGTGAGGCAGTTTCTATGGTTTCTTGGCGGCATCCTAAGTGATCAGGTAATAGCCTGCCCCACCACACCCACTCCCCACCCCACATTTCCTCCAGACACCCTCTCCGGTACATTGTTAATCTAATAATGCTTGGTGGTATCTTGTAGTAGATGGATACTGTTATTAACAGAAGCCTTTGATTAGGAACTAGGCAACAGACTCATATCTAAGCCTCTAGCGGTATGCCTTTAGTAAAGCTGTCAAATTGAGTGTCAATTAACATATGTATTATCAGTTGTGTCCAAATATCCTACTGTATTTAGTAATGTGGGTCATCTCTTAGACTGTGGATATGTAGGTAGTAATAGAATAGGGTTGCCATTGAAAGGTAGCCTGTAGGGGAAGGTGACTCAACATACAACATATGTCAAATGACTAAACAAAGTTGGTGGCATTTATGATGGGTAACTTAAGCAGTATTGTAAGCAGTCTACAGACATAGGAGTTTCATAATACTGATAAGTCTTTGTAAGTGTACAGTTAGCCAATCTGTTCTTCCCTTGAGAGGCAGGTGATTCTCGGTGAGATTTAAAAGGCTCGAGTGTCAAGATGGTTATATATTTTGGAAGCCTGATCCTAATAAATGTTTTTTTTTTTTTTTTTTTAAATCAAATATCAATAAGGCAGTATTAAGTCAAATGTTGACATGTAGCAATAGTTGAAAATACCATTCTGCAATTCCGTGACTACAGAAGGCACTGCTATATCTAGCTCTAGGCCTAACTATATGGGATGAAGGACATATCCTTAGTGTCACCTTATAACATGTTTCATGACTTTTTTTGGTTAAGAACTACTAATGACGGGTTTAACAATTTCTGAAGGTCAATCGAAGGACCATTAACCTCCAGCTCAGACAGTAGTAATTATAGTATGGTACCAGATGGCAGGCAATGTGGGATTTGAGGCAAGCCATGATGGATGAGGAATTGGCAGGAGGGAGGAAGGGTGGGACCTGTCATCAGAAAATCCATCCCTAATTTCGTCCATATCTGATCATGCACATGTTATTGGGCAGAACAGTCGTAGCAGTCTAATCCCTAATATAGTTTTATATATTATAGATAATGGCAAATGGTGATTTCTTGATGATTTAAGAACTATGTTGTCGCCAGTGTTGTTTAACTAAGTCCCTGATTACCCGTCTCACATCTATGGATGCGGCCTGAAAAACAATGCTGTTGGCTAAGTCACCCCTGACTCGACCATTAGGCATGTTGGTTTATCTTAAGTTTACCACCCATCTTTTATAGGTTATTTTCACAATTTACGCGTAATGGTTGGGGCATGCGTTAGTAATTTTGGGGAATGCGTTAGTAAGTTTATGTTACCTGCAGGAAGACGTTTAGGGTGGTTGACATAACGTGTCAACACGCCTAGTGGTCGAGTCATGGGCGACTTACCCAGGTATTAGTAGAAGCCTACGTCATTACCTCTGGCACTAACTGAGCACATGGATCAACACGGAAAAAGGTACTCCTGTGCGGGTGTACCTTTTACCATGTTGATCCACAATATCTGCAGTTTGCATGTTGGGTTCTGCAGAGATACATACAGCATACGTGTATGACGCTCTGGTGAATTGCCTGAAAGCTGGCAGAGGTCTCATTAACCTTGTCATGCCACATGGCAGCTGTTTCTATTTATTTGTCTTATATTATATTACATTACTTTCTAGAGACTAATCCAAGCTTATCTGGGCTCTCTTGTTTGAAAGTATGTTATCAGCCACGGCAAACACAAAATGACATCTTATTCAGCTGATTAGTGTGATGTTTTGCTTTTAATGTACATGAGGCTTTTCTGCAAATTAACGTTTTGGTAGACAATTATGGATGGATGGGTATAAAAGCTAACAATAATTTATCCTAATCTATCAGCATAAGGTCCCACTGTGCCCAAATTGATATGTCCTTTCAATTTGATACCTAGCTTTAATCTTAGGTTTTTATGGGCATACCTGCAGATCCCGAATATCATTTGTAGTCGACAACGTGTTAATTTGTGAACTTCAAAATGAGAAAAAACGTTTATGTGTCAGCGGCTAAGAGCAATGCAGAATCAAGAGATGACAATGTATCCTTTTCCCGGACATATTGAACAGGTATTCACCTTTACGTCTGTGGATAGGCCAATGAACAACGGTAATGAGGTATAGGTGAAAAGTCCCCATTGACAGATGAACGGACATCACCATCGGAACCTGAAGCACGTGTATTTCATCTTTTGAAATGTCGTTCCCGTTTTCAGGGTACCTTATGTTCACATCAATTGAAAACACCATTATTGATTGTGATCACAAACAGGGAGACTTTATCCATTTAGGGAAACGATGCACAAGGAGCCTCCCCAACTCCAGCTCTTTAACTTGTTCTGGTCTTTTATCAAATTATCATTTAAAAGATTATAATGTCTGTAGACCTTTGGCATATTTGGAGGCAAGAGTTTGTAAATTTGCTAATGCCTGTGGTTGGAGAATGATTGGCTAGATCACAAAAAAAAGTGAAGGGCCATTTAGACAGCAGTATCGGGCCATAATTGTCGAGCATTAGCTCATGACACAACAGAGGTCACATGCCTTTGGTAGATCTAGCCACTGCTTGATTGAGTGAGGAGCTAGATAGGTGTGAGGAATATTCTGTATTCTGAGTAAGATAAGTCCTGTTATACATAAGCATTAAGCTTGTGTGATAAAGCAAACTAAAAGGTAGCTATGCATTTAGCTCTGTATTTACCAGCCCTATTCCAAGGGGGTTGTAAACTTGAAATGAGCAAGGATATAAATTCGAAGACTGCTATATCCAAACCATGGGCTGCCATATTTATGCCATAATGCGTTTATACCACCTTTTCCTCCATAATAACATTAATTTCCTACCTGATATCCCCAGAATATAGGCACAAGAATACATTTTGTAAGTGTCACCGATCCTCCCTGCTTTGCTCTGCGAGAAGATATTGTTATTTTTCCTTGCCGGGAGCGGTACCGCTGTGTTTACACACACTTTTTGTCTTGATTCCAAGCTTGTCATGTTATAATATTAAAATACCAAAAGTATTCGATCCATAGATGATGAAGGCATGCACAATGTCTCCAATATGTACACAATAAAGAAGAATCCATTGATTTTTCCATCATAAGCAGGTCACGCACGGCGATTCTCTGCATCTTCTTGCTTTGTCTTGTGACCTTGCGAGGCGGGGGGAATGGTGGACCACGACTCGCTTACGATGGAAAAATCAATAGATTCTTCTTTATTGTCAATATTATGGACTCATTTGGCACGGAGGGATCATCTAGGCTATCTGAGGATGTATATATTTTAATAACTCGACATGACAACGTTGGATTCAATACGAAACATGGGTGTAACACAGCAGTACTGCTACCGTGTAGGTCCTACAGGCTTCTTATATATACTAATATTGGAGTTCATCACCTTTCAGTCTGGCGCAATGGCTAACGCCCTCGCCAACCAGCACTGTAGCCGGGGTTCAATACCCCTACAAGTCTGGACAGTTTTCACATTGAAACATGGAGGTTTTGTGAATTGGGTCAGGTCTGAGAGGAGGTTTTGTGAAACAGGTCAAGTGTAGCAGGAGGTTTTATGAATTAGGTCATTTTTGAGGAGCAGATGAAATTCTTGAGAAAATGATGTCCCATATGGGATTCATACCTGTGCATCAGAGAGTGCTGGGATCCTGAGTCTCATGTGCTAACCGTTACACTATGAGTCCTCAGCTGATACTGTGAGTATAGAACATCTACTGAATGGTGATATGCTACTACTATGACTGAGTAATTAATTATAGATAAACAGGGCACTTCTAAAGTTTGACCAGTCAATGTAGTGTAGTGGTTAAGGCTTGGGACTAGAAATCTAGACCACACAGGTTCAAACCCCTGGTGAGATTTTATTTTTATTATCAGTTGGCCACTGTCATTTTTTGCAACAAATTCTAAAATAATATAATATAATGAATATCCCCTGAATGCTAACAAAGGGGCTTCAGGGAGCCTTTTTCAGAGACTTTATATGTGTATGTTAAAAACATTTTCCCCCATGCAGTCTTGCACCCACATTTTGTGATTCAAAGTCAAACATGCTAACCATTATACTATTGAGACTTCTGGTGGTTGTAGCCTGGAACACCATATATTTATCATAGCTTTGTATCGCAGCCAGGGTAGTAGATTCAAATCCTCTTCTAGACCTCTACTGTTTATGTCAAAATATGCATATATTCATGGTCTTACTGTCATATAAACTTCTGTGGATGGAGTATAAGTTGGAGGAGGTTTTCCAATACATATCATGCACATAGATCCATAGCAAGTGATATATTGGGATCTCAATTACAGGAATGCTAATATGGGCCATAATTACTTCCCAGCCAGCATGTCCACATGGGCCCCTGATGGGAACCCACTGGGCTGACAGGTGAGACCCAGATGGGCTCACCCTAAAAGTAAGTATCTTGGCTGAGCCCACCTGGGCCCCACCTGGCAGAAATTTACCAGCTTATACCCAGATGTGGACCCATGAGGATGTGCTGGCTAGGTTAGCAGTTATCTAACAATGCCCATTTTGGCATTCGTGTGTTATGTACTGTAATAGCTAATGTATAAGGCACGTCTTAATCAGAGTATTGATCCCTGGTGTGCCCTATCTAGAGCAGCAGCCAAAGTTAGAGATGCTTCATATAGGTGAGCATATCATACATTAGATAAGTACTAAACTCATCCAAAGTCCCAGGTGCACCCGATTGGATCACTTTTTTAAAAGTTCATGGTGCACCTCATACATGGGCACATCTTATATATAGGGTATTGCGATATTTCCACGTGCCTGCTGTCTGGCAATATAGGCAATATCCTGAATCTTATGTGACAGGTGCTGCAGCACTCTTTGAAAGGTCAAGGCAAAGTGTTCTGCCTCTTCTCTATTCCCTTGGTGTGCCTTTGTTCTTTATGAGTCTTCACTTTCATCTTTCCCAGATTTAAGCCACTCCATGGGGCTCAGACCATCTTATAGAGTATCAGCGTGTCCTCTGATAACCATCACAGTTGGCGTAATCTCTCTGAAAGTTCCTCACATGAGATCATTTGGAGCTTTTGACAAGTAATATGGCTTCATTCATCGAGAATATCTGCCACTTCATTAAGCTGTTTGATAGTTGATGTCATCTGATTCCATAAAATGTCAGGTGATGGCCAACACCAGAATTGTGAATAATTGACAGCTGTACTATGGAAACATGCATCCAGGGGGAAAAAGTTCAAATTCTGCTTTTGGCTACCACATGTACCAGATTGGCAAAAGAAACTATTTACAGAAAAAGAAAGTATTTTTTCCTGTTCTTGCACCCCAGATTTTCAATGTTAGGTGTATATTATTCATGAAAATAATCTGATGGTTATGGAAATTATCTCTCCTTTTAAGTAAGATTTACTTAAAACAAGTCTGTCTGTCAGGTAACAAAGATGTTGAAGAAAACTCCTCTGTAATTAGTCATATGCCCTATACCCTTACATTGAATAAATTGCACATTATTGTCTTCTCACCTCAGGCCAGGGGCATGTTTTTACTGGGAAACCTTAAGCAAGGTTCTCTAAAAAGGCGTTATCAGAAAGCCCATATTGAGAGAACACCCAGGTTAGTATTTCCCTTAGCTCTGCAAGGGGCTTTGAAGCAGAAGCACTCCAGCAATAAGCCCGGTATCAATTCCTCATGATTCACCTTCTCCAAAAGAAGTTATTTCCCAGTATGTACACTGAAGGTATTAGTGGCAGGTAATTAGTGTAGTAGTCAGATCATCGTAGCCATGCAGTGGTGATTAGGCGATTAGGACACAGATTATAAGAATGGCTGCAGCAGAACGAACAGAACAGGCTATTGCGATGTTAGTCAGGATGGGGAAGAGGATGATGAAGTGAGGCAGTTTCTATGGTTTCCTTGAAGCATCTCATGTGATCAAGTGATAATCCTTCTCTACTATCACACCCACCTCCTCCTCATCTCACATTTCCTCGGGGCTTGCTTCCATCTTTTGTCATGTTAATATTCCCTCCTAATGGCTTTTAAATTGGATACTGTAGAAAAGACAGCCTGACAACCCCCAGATGGGATGCCCCTGTCTCTTTGGCACCCTACTTCTGTCAACATCAACTTTGCAAAATGGTTGATCAAGGTTGAAGAACCAGTTGCCGATATTAATTCAATATTATGCCCACTGGAAATGATATTGGTATCCCTAATACCGTATGGATGCCTCTACAATCTTGGGGTGGGGGTAGCATTTTTTCACAACCTTAGCTCTGTAGATAGTGCAATTAATTCCCCCTCACTTGTATGTGCAGATAGTTTTAATGTCAATTAAATCATTAAACAACCATTATTAAAGCAATTGCCAATAGGGATTATGGGTTTTTCATACATTGTTTCCTGACCTGTACATGTTGGTGTTGATGAATTCAGAACTCTTTTGAGAGTTGTCTACTCTAATTTGTCAGTGCTGGGGTTATAAACACTGTTAAAACTATTGAATGCATCTGTTAACATTTCAAAAAGAGTTGGAATTGATTATGTCGGAGGTGCTAATTTCAAAATTGAACTCACTGACCTTCTGGAGTGGATTCCCTCTTGTATTCAAAAAAGGGAGTCAGTGATAGGAGTGGCATAGGAGGGGTCCAGTCTCTTATTTTGCAACTCAACCTATTTCCGTGCAGTTCACTTGTAGCAGAGGTCAAGCAGGGAAGTCTGTTCTTAGGGTGAGAAATGTAGGAGAACTGCAGGATCAAATAGGTACGGTGGGAACTGGTTTCCCAATCTTTTTGAGATACCCTCCAGACAGCTGTCCTATTCTAGTACTCCCGTTTCAGTTTATCCACTTAATTGGGTCTAGCCTGAGCTCTTACTATAGAAGTTACATTAACCCGATTTTGATTTAGAACTGGATTGTGTAAAGACTGAAAGTCAATCAGTCCCTTGATCGATCCCATTTTCCATCGTATTGAATGCATATCTTCTAGGAACAGTATGTGTGTCTTTCTTCCTATGGGTGAGATTAACATTACCACACTCCCCACTCGTGTGCATTGGAGCATATCCAGTGTACTATTTGTACTCCCACATGGGCCACTTTTGCACCACCCTCACAGATATTCCCTTCAAATCCTGTCACCTTGGGTTTCTATATGATGTCATAGGTTATTACAATTATTTTTGCCAATGAGATAAGGTCTCTGGCATCATTTTAGGATACTTGCTTTTGATGAGAATTTAACCAAAACTGAGCTATAAAATATAGTAAGCAGAAAAAGTCAGATCTCTTTAAATTGCTTAGAAACTTGTGTGTGAGGCTTCTTTCTACAATATCCATGTGAAAATATATATCCATAGCTTTCACCTTATATAAAAATTGTTATGTAAGTTGCAATTAACCCTTGTGGCTTTGCAAGTGTTTGTAATAAATGTTTGCCCACAGGTAACCACCTGGTGATATAGCTATTTATAGTGCTCCACTGCCCTGGAGGGTGTTGCTCCTATTGTAAAAAGAGCTGTGAGTATGTGCCCTCTTTTCTAAACAAGTCATGCACTGCTTCACCAAAGTACTTGCACTCACCACATCAGTCTCAGAAGTAACCTGCCTTGTTTAGAATAGAGAGAGCTGCACTACCAGGTACCTACTCATGTCACACGCTCTATAGTATATTATACTGACTGACTTCTCCCAACTAGGTACCTACTCAAAGGTGGCTTTTTTAGCACCGTACTTGAATGACCATTTGTGAGCAACAAAAGGGACAAGTTATAGCTGCATGAAAAGAAAGGACTGGAAACAAGTGCATTTTTAGCCAGCTCTTCCTTTTACTATAGGAGCAACACCCTCCTGGCCTACCACCCCACTGCAGGAGGGGGTCCATGTATGGGAAGCCTCCTATGGGGCTTTTCCTCCAATACATGGCACATTCTCAAGGTCAATCATCTTTAATAGTTTTGGTTCTAGTTGTGATAGAAACAAAATTCAAATGGTTTTCTTATCCCTGTAATGTTTGGCATCAGCACAGAGAGGTATCAAAAAGTTGTAATGCATCTGGAAATTCGGTGTAGGTATGCTAGTGAGATGAGGGTCAGTCACATTAATTTCTAGTGGAGGGCTTTTTAGAGAAACAACTGTTATTGCCGCTGAGTTGAATTTGAAAAAGATTATTCTCAGATGCCATATGACCCTGTATGTTTAACCCTTTAAAGGCCGCTAATTCAGGAATGCATAATGACCATTGGTCAGCATCATGCACCATTGAAGTGCCCGAGATACTGCTCGCCAGCATGTCATTGGAGCATTAATGCGTCAGCAGCCCATAAAGGGTCAATCGCCTTTCAAACTTAAATATGATATGCTCTATATACTACTGCCACATGCTTTAGGCATGTTAGGTCTATTTCATCATAATTT
Source organism: Acholoe squamosa (assembly GCA_949317995.1). Lineage (NCBI taxonomy): Eukaryota > Metazoa > Annelida > Polychaeta > Phyllodocida > Polynoidae > Acholoe > Acholoe squamosa. Next base: position 16,015,428 of record OX439043.1, on the reverse strand, counting down.
ATAGCCTCATATCCACACCAGACATTGATATTTCAGCAGGTCACTTTACAAATATGTGCTGGTAGCTGGTGATGGCAGCAGAGCAGGGCTCCATTACTGCCTGCTAATAGGATGCAATTTTGCCCATGGTTTCTGCTATGAGTGAAAGCTCATACCAACTATAATCATTCTGTGCATTATTCACGCATGTCTCTTTCGAGGTATATTGATACAAGATATTGATAATCATACATGTTTATTTAAGGTCACAGATAGAATTGTCCTTCATGGTGGGTTATTGGATAATTATTAGCAAATATAATTCATACGTCTTATAGTAGAAACAGTGGGAAAGTTCCACCATGCTTCTTTCAGTTACATTGCGTTCAGTATACTAACTGTGGTGCTTCGCATGGGTCTGTTATGTGTTGGAGCATCATGTCGACCAATGGGCATGATGCAGTAATGCTTCAGTGGCCCTTCAAGGGGTAAGTTCTCACTGAAAGTGTAAGGGCCAGGGGTGTGCTCAGTCTCTTTCTCTCTCACTTCTGGTGATACCCCCACCCTCCACCAAAGTCCCATTGCCTGTATTGGGCACTCGCTGGTTTGCTAGACCAGCCCTCTCCAGGATAGGTGTTGAGGGTTATATATCTACATCTATGCTTCACATAATAACACATACTCCATCTGCCGACATGCAAGACTTAGGACTAGCTCCTCCTGCTCCCAGTAGGCTGGGTCCTTTATTGCACTGACACAGACATGTCACGTGACAACTATCTCAGGTCCCTGGATATCCACGGCCACCTTTCCTTCACCTAAATTGCAATTAATTACCAGCTTGGGGCAGAAGAAAATTATCATATAAACCTTAATAAGCCATAAATAGTGGAACAAGGTTGGGGCCCAACACAATTTTGCTTCGTTGGATAGGGTCCATCTTCCATAAGTTGTTCTCTAGGCCTCTTCCTATCAAGGATATCTATCACCATATGTTTATGTCCAGGGTCCCCATTTGGGTCGGGTGTATCCTGTCCTGCTCTCTCTTCTCCTCCCTTGTCACACCCAGCCCCGGGCTTATGCCGGCGGTTCCTAGTGAGGATCATCTCTGCATCATAGTGGCTGCTCACGGGCAGCCCATGATGATTGGTTCCCCTGTAACTGGGTGACAGGATTGTTTTCATCACCAGGGCATCTCCACTCTTCATATCATGTTTATTGGCACGCTTCTCCACATATATCCTGCTAACATCATGTGCGCCTTCTGTCCTCTGAGCCATATCAGGAAAGGCTCAGGCCAGGGCCTCTAATATCAGCTCATTTGCATAGATCTTTAAGGCTTCTTCATTCCGTTCACTGCCTGGGTCAGTGATGAGGACCATTGGTAATGTCTCAAGTCCATACCCTAGACTAGGCATGGTCTAGGCGTTTAACCATGGCTCCTGTAGAGTGAGCTTCAGACCAAGGCACGACGTCAAGGGGAGCTGGCCTGTTGCACCGAATGACAGAAGTGAGTGCCATTTCGCCTGGCATTCACCCAAAATAAACCATATTGATTTTCACAAGTCGAAAATAGTACGGTTGCATTTTGGCCAGACACGAGAGTGATGACTGGGGACGTGGGGTAAAGGCGGGGGGAAGTTGCAAAAACGGGGAGGGGGATTTTGAAGCATTGAGGGGAGATTGAAAAGGCAGGGAAAGTTGATGGTTTAGAGTACAGGTGAAGGGGTGGCTCTAGGTTAGGGGGGAAGAAGGAGCTATAAAGGAATGGTTAAGGGGAAACTAGTGTTTTAGAGGTGCCCTGTGAGGAGAGACTGGCGGGGATAAGTAAGGTATGTGAGGGGGACGTGAGGAATAGAAATGAGGACAGAGGTAATGAAAGAAGTCTATGAGAGGAGGCTCTTTTAGCCCTTGAAGGCCGCTACTTCAGGAGTATACCATGCCTATTGGTCGGCTTGATGCACCAATGGAGTGCCGGCGAGTGCTCACCAGCACTTCTTTGGTACCTCATGCTGGCCCTCCGGGAGTGTATGTATCAAATCCGTAGGGTCGGAATCATAAATGTAGCCCGAGTTACTCATGCATCCACGCATCATGCTAAATGATGGCAATGGTGTACTAATGTGTTAGTGGTCATTAAAGAGTTAAGGTAGAGTATTCCACAGAGTCCTGGTCCGTCCATTACTCAGCACACATTGTAACCTGGAGCGTGTTAAAACCTCCTGTTCAATGCTTACTGAAAGAAAAAGCAAGAAACCAGAAAAAGAGAAGAGGAGAAATGAAAAAAAGGCCATAAAAGAAAATACATAACAGCTTTGAAAAACTGGGCTTTTAGCGCTATTAGAAGCTAGTCTGGCACCATCTGCTCCATAGTGCGGCAACAAGTAAACACATCAGCGGGAATATTGATCTTGCTCTCTGTTCTATGATAGTAGGGTGGAGGCAGACAGAGAGGTGCTGGAGGGGGGTAGGGAGAGGGGGGTAAGTGTAGTGCACTATGTATAGGGAGCACATGAGCACAGGAGGAGATGTGAGAAGTGAGAGGTGGTTAGATTACTACCCACTGGGGAAGCCAGAGCAAGACACTGCAGCCTTAGTCAATGCCTTCTGTTGCTGTTGGGACATTCTGAACCCAGTAATTGGAATTGACGTGTACAAATCACAAGGCCATAGCTCAGACCAATCCAGCTCCCCCACCCCACCAAGATATAGACCTTTAACCCTTTGAGGGTCACTGATGCATTAATGCATCATGCCTGTTTTTTTTGTTCTGATACATGCATGCAAGCACTTCATTGGTGCATCATGATGACCTATGGGCATGATGCACTCCTTCATCAGCGACCCTCAAAGTTAAGCGCTGCACATAGCTTTATTGCATTATGGCCATTTTCTCTCATGATCTATGAATGCAGACCTGGGTATAGTCTATTCGGCAGGGCTACAATCATGCACCCATCATGCTGTTAAAGGTTATTTTCTTAACACCTGATTTACACACCAGGTTTTTAAATGAACACTGAAACTGTAAATAGGCGTCGGGGTCACAGAGGCATTAAAATTGATATGTGCACTTTAACTGAGTCATGAATAAAGGAAAGGGGTTAGGCTAGGGTGGAATCTCCCAGTGAGTACCAGATTTCCCAAAGATATAGCATTGCATTTGCAGTGACAGGGCAGTGTGAGACCGCAGTGCCTTATCCTGGGTGTACATAGTTAATCAACCCTAAAGCATTGACAGGAACTCTCAATGTGACCATTTTAGAGCAGCGCTGCCCTTAAATGGTTAGGTCATCCCATCAGCTTTTATCTGTTAGTTGCAAAGATCCCCTGCCCTAGGCAAACAAAGTCTGACAGCAGCAGTACAAGGCAACACCAAAGGGGCGTAGAGGTAATGAAAGCCAGGTTGCTCGTCATTAAATGGTGATGGCCTCATTGAAGAAATTGTAAGACTATCAAAGAGTGCCCTAAGTCGGCCAAGGTATTTTCTATCAATGTGAGGAGCAAGGTATTCTTGCCTTGACACACTTCTAGATATGGTCATGTATCTTGGTTGCACTGCTTGAAATTAGTCCTTTTACTTAAAATTGTCACCAAATATTCTCAAATATCAGGTAGGACAGAGTGTACATAATAGGCATAAAGGTAGTAAAGGGATAAGTGTCTTTTCCATTTGAAACCCAACTTTCAAGGTTTGCTATTACAGTATTAGCTCACTAAGATGAAACTTTCATTTAATGTATACATCCCAAAATCTGCATCTAATGATAATGTTATGTCAAGGCGCTGAATCACTTGAAGGAGATGCCAATGTCAGGAATATGCAATTTAATTTGCCATTTTACTCAACATTCTCTCTTTGACTGCAGTTGCAAATGGATATGTAAGGTTCTTCTTCTCACAATTAAACTGCTTCATGAGTCTTCTTGATTATTATTTTATTTTGTCAAGTTGTCATACTGTTTTCTAACATAATACCAACTGAACCCAACTACAGCAGTGCATAGACCACCCAGTCCTTCTTCAATGCCGGCGCTTATTCAAGACAAATTAATAGTTCACTTATTCAAAGACCTTGTGCTTAAACCATGGTTCTAAAAGTGAGTTTAAAGGATTATGTCATTCTTAAATGGCCAATTAAATAACAATTTCCATATAGAAATTAATCTGCTTGCCCCCTGAGACTACATACAGAGCAATGATTGTGAAACAGTGCCCATGTCATCAATAAGGGAATGTGAGGTTGTGATGAGCTGCTCACTGTCTAGCTGTAGCTGCTCTGAGTACATTGAACTGCTCCTTTATACCCTACACCGTCAATCTTCACTACTTTGGCTGATAGCTTATATTATTCCACAATGCCTTGTTTAAAGTGCTTACAGAGGGTTTCAAACACTAATTAAAATTCACTTGATAGAAAGAAAAGGCATCAAGTGGTGAAATAACTCTAGTATCATATTAGGCTGTCTTGCCAAGATGCATAATAGTGTGGTAGTGACAAGTAGAAGCTCAGCATTGTAGGTGAAGGATGATCCATACACCATGCTAACTCTACGTGCTTGATACACTCCCGAAGGGCCAGCAGGGTGCTGATGGTCTGTAGGCAAGATATTTGACACCACCTCATTGATGCACTATGAAAACACCAAAGCATGAGTTGAATGGATTATGTCTGTCTTAAATGGCCAATTAAATGACTATTTTCGTATATAGATTTATCCCTTTGCTCCTTCAAACTACATACATATCAGTGGTTGTGAAACAGTGCCTATATCATCAATAAGGGACTGTGAGGTTGTGATGAGCTGCTCACCGTCTAGCTGCAGCTGAGTACATTGAGCTGCTCCTCTATACCCTACACCGCCCATCTTCACTACTTTGGCATAGATTATTCCTCATCGCCTTTGGGATGTTAAAAGTGCTCATTATAACAATGTCTGGCCTTAGCCTGAAACACTGACTAAATCTAATTGTCATAGAAAAAAAGGATATCAACAGGAAATAAGGATAATATCATATTAGGCTATTTTGCTAATATGCATAATGGCGTGGTAGTAAACACTAGGAACTCAGCATTACAGTGTAAGGCTAATGATGGGCATGATCTCAATAGCACTGTAAAACTAAGACTTGGAGGTGGTAACCCTCATTAATAGATATAAAAGTCAGCGATTGTTGAGAAATAACCTACTAAGGATATACACAATGAAGGTTAAAATGGCCAGGCTCATATTCATATCACATTAGAGTGATTCAGACATGTTTGCCAACCCTGTGAGACTTTACTACATGCATCCATCCCCACCAGATCATCATCAATGTGTGTAAGGTAGGAGGGGGATGGATCTAGTTTGGCAGAAAGCCCACCCTATCAATGATTCATGTTATCCCTCAGTACATGAACTAAAGCACGGAGCCCACACACTCTTTTGGTGATATTCTGTTCATGAAGGTTGCGGCTTTGCACTTAACAGGTAAGTGATGGAGAGCTAAAGCTAAACAAATACAATTCAAATTCATGCTGTTTCAACATGGAATATTCATTTCAAATAATATTGGAGGCTGATGAGCATGAATGATTCTGTTTTGATAGACCTAGGTCCCACTGAGTGGACCACAAATTGCATTTAACGCATTTTTATCATACATTCATCAAATGGATTCAATGGGTGGAAAGTGGAGAGATTCGGTGTGACGCATGTGCTAAGGAAGATACCAAAACTCCCAGAGGAATAGCATTGATATTTGCAGTCGAAGGGCTGTGTGTATCCAAAGAAATTGTGGAAAGCATAATTTGATCTACAGATTAAGCTTTTGACCGATCAACTGTTCCTATAATCTATCAATAGCCTATTCATTGATTTTCAAATCATGGAACTGACTGCCCCTGGTGCCAGCAAACTTATTAATTCTCTGAGTTGAATTTAAACGTCCCGATCACTTTGTCTAATGCATCAGCTTACAATACGTGAGTGCTGCTTTTACTTCAACTGTCAGACTCATTGAATTACTAGCATATTATCTTGTCACTAATTGTGCAATGGGCCCCTGTAGTTTGCAGTGCTGCCAGACAGTGGCAGCACCTGATGTAAACAAATATGATGAGGGTGTAGCCCATCCGTTCTACCTTGTGGATTAGTAAGGCTCTGATAAATGAGAAAAGAATCATCCACTACGTCATAATATTTAGTAGAGAACCTCAGGGAACTGATTGCCTCCCTAATTGCATAGTGATTTATTGCACCTTGCTGAGAGCCTCCCAGTACCTCACCTAGACTCTGTATGATGCACTCCTGAAGGGATCGGCATGATGCACAAAGGCAGTGCCAGTGAATTACTCGCTCTCCAGTGCTGCATTAATGCACCATGACAGTGATGACTACAAATATTTGAAACCTTAGGGTATCCTGTACCCTTTAAAGTGATTTTGATTCTGTCTTTAATTGGTATCTATGGCCCTATCTCAATGTCCATTAAAGTCCAATTCAAATGCGCGACTGACAGTTTGCCTGGATTTCTTTGAGAGGCTTGTAATGTCAATGTTCAAGGTCACTAGTCGTCTTATAGGCAATATAAATCTTTCTTGTTAGTGCTAGCACCAAAATAAAATATCTCAGTTCTGTAAATTCCAATTTCACTTTCATTCTCTAACTTGTAAAGTTCTGGCTTTCACACATGAAACTACCTGATGTAAGGCATTGGTTCTTAGAATAATGTCCTTTGGCAAATGTTGGTTGAAGCTTACTGGTGCCACCTAATACCGTCCAACGCCATGGTCATTTCTCAAAGTCCCTGAGGCTTTATGCTTCCCATTCAGGGCTGGTTTAGGGGTTCTGCTCTCCCTGCTACTACTCGCTAAAAGTGGTGATACTCGCCAACTCTAGTGTGAATAGCAAGTCGAAGGTGGAGCTCTACAGATCATCGATCACTGCTGATGAGCAGGGGAGTGTTCTAGATTTGGGATTCTGCGAATTAGAAATAAGGAAATGTAAAACTGATGCAATGAACTTTGGTTTCACTTATCGGGCAGCATATAATGTGATCCTGTGCTAGTGTTCGTTGCAGAATTACACACCACTTATGATATTATTGCCGGGCACTTCTTCTCGAAAGGAAGAAGAAAATATGTCATAAGATATTTTTTGGTTTAGGTGGAAGAGGCTGAAAATACCCTTGATCAATGATCACCCACTTTGAAAAATACCCTTGATGAAATATTTATATTTCCTATACTTGTACAATGTAAACAAGATGTGTTACAAAACAGTCCATGTGAAAAATGAGTGGGAACGACACAGACAACTGTGATTTCAGTAACATCGATTCTGTCATTAATACACGAAAACCCATACCGATATCGAAAGGATTGCCACGGTCTTCACGCCCAATACATATCGGATTTCTTTTTATATAGCTTTTGACCGATCAACTGTTCCTATAATCTATCAATAGCCTATTCATTGTTTTTCCAATCATGAAACTGACTGCCCCTGGTGCCAGCAAACTTATTAATTCTCTGAGTTGAATTTAAAAGTCCCGATCACTTTGTCTAATGCATCAGCTTACAATACGTGAGTGCTGCTTTTACTTCAACTGTCAGACTCATTGAACAACTAGCATATTATATAAATCTTGTCACTAATTGTGCAATGGGCCCCTGTAGTTTGCAGTGCTGCCAGCCAGTGGCAGCACCTGATGTAAACAAATATGATGAGGGTGTAGCCCATCCGTTCTACCTTGTGGATTAGTAAGGCTCTGATAAAAGAGAAAAGAATCATCCACTGCGTCATAATATTTGGTAGAGAACCTCAGGGAACTGATTGCCTCCCTAATTGCAAAGTGATTTATTGCACCTTGCTGAGAGCCTCCCAGTACCTCACCTAGATTCTGTATGATGCACTCCTGCAGGGATCGGCATGATGCACAAAGGCAGTGCCAGTGAATTACTCGCTCTCCAGTGCTGCATTAATGCACCATGACAGTGATGACTACAAATATTTGAAACCTTAGGGTATCCTGTACCCTTTAAAGTGATTTTGATTCTGTCTTTAATTGGTATCTATGGCCCTATCTCAATTTCCATTAAAGTCCAATTCAAATGCGCGACTGACAGTTTGCCTGGATTTCTTTGAGAGGCTTGTAATTTCAATGTTCAAGGTCGCTAGTCATGTTATAGGCAATATGAATCTTTCTTGTTAGTGCTAGCACCAAAATAAAATATCTCAGTTCTGTGAATTCCAATTTCACTTTAATTCTCTAACTTGTAAAGTTCTGGCTTTCACAAATGAAACTACCTGATGTAAGGCATTAGTTCTTAGAATAATGTCCTTTGGCAAATGTTGGTTGAAGCCTACTGGTGCCACCTAATACCGTCCAACGCCATGGTCATTTCTCAAAGTCCCTGAGGCTTTATGCTCCCCATTCAGGGCTGGTTTAGGGGTTCTGCTCTCCCTGCTACTACTCGCTAAAAGTGGTGATACTCGCCAACTCTAGTGTGAATAGCTAGTCGAAGGTGGAGCTCTGCAGACCATCGATCACTGCTGATGAGCATGGGAGTGTTCTAGATTTGAGATTCTGCGAATTAGAATAAGGAAATGTAAAACTGATGCAATGAACTTTGGTTTCACTTATCGGGCAGCATATAATGTGATCCTGTGCTAGTGTCCGTTGCAGAATTACACACCACTTATGATATTATTGCCGGGCACTTCTTCTCGAAAGGAAGAAGAAAATATGTCATAAGATATATTTTGGTTTAGGTGGAAGAGGCTGAAAATACCCTTGATCAATGATCACCCACTTTGAAAAATACCCTTGATGAAATATTTATATTTCTTATACTTGAACAATGTAAACAAGATGTGTTACAAAACAGTCCATGTGAAAAATGAGTGGGAACGACACAGACAACTGTGATTTCAGTGACGTCGATTCTGTCATTAATACACGAAAATCCATACCGATATCGAAAGGATTGCCACGGTCTTCACGCCCAATACATATCGGATTTCTTTTTATATAAATTCAGAAACACCTTCCTCCATGCTAACCTCATAAGCTAGCTGGCCTTAGCAGACTCCAGTACCAAAGCCCAGCTACATGAGGCGGTCAGACCTGATGGGGGTCCATAGGGGGTCAGTATACTGCCGGACACGTACAGAGGGGTGGGGGAGCTGGGAGGTGCTCTGATTCTGCTCGATCCACACCAAGGATCAAACACTGACCACCTTTCAGCTGACAAGGGATCATTTATAGTCACTGGTAGAGACCGTACAGCCTGTAATTTGCAGTCTGCTGACTACTCTATCAAATGGTTCATATTGATGGTATCCAACGATAAGTGGTGGAAATAGCTTTTTTTTATGTAGAGGCCATGTAGAGATATGTGCCAAAATAGGGAATATAAGATATAATTAGGTTTTGCTCTAATGTTCACTTGTCCCTTGAATAAATCACAGAGCAAAATTGCTGCAGTGTCTATTATAATGTAATGCAAAATAGTTTTGACATTTGGTTGTATTACAGGAATGGGGAGTGACCTCGGCACCTGCGTGATTGGGACCAATATCTTTAATACTCTGCACCATACATCAAACAACATAAGGCAATAACCTTCAATGAAGCATAAAAATACCTTTCCATGAATATTTCTCTGAAAAATCCTTTTCTTTTCTCTTTCTCTCATTAGGTCCAAGGACTATGGTTCCAACTTCCACAAATTAACGTCAGTGCCACCTGGTGCCGTTATACGGTACTACTACTCATGTCCATCGAATAAATCAAAGGTGAGAATTACAGTTGCAAAACTGCAATTTATACAAACAAGGCTGACTATCATATTGTACCGTAGCCTGTAGGATAGTATGGTAAAATGAGTTTATACAAAGCGTTACTGGAATTCTACATGTATAATAGATTTATATCCTTTGCCAAATGGACTTCCCCGCCACAGGATGTTAGATGGGCAAACGTCACATCTAACAGTCAGGTCAAGGATAACCGGCCATATATGGAAAGTAAGAAAACAATGTTCAAAGCACAGGGTCGATTCTCATGAAAGTTGTTAAAACCTATGAGATTCAGTTGATTGCTCTTTAACAACACTTTCTGTGGTAGTCGAGTAACTACTATTCCAAACCCTCTTCAGACTCTAATGATCGTGGTGGCTATGTTTGCAAAGGTCAAAGCATCATCAGTAACTATGCCAAACTTCAAGCTGTTTATTTTTCTAGCTTTCCTTTTCTTTTGTTTTCTTTTCGTTTTGGTCAAATTTGTGAGACTCGACCAGCAGTGTGACATTTGCCTTGGGCTACCACTGTTAAATAATCCAAGTAGAATGACCTGAGTAGCTGCAGTTGCTATAACCTTCTCACTCCTGTTTCCTCTTGTAGCTAGTGTTTACGGACGTGAGAACACAGAAGTTGTACATTACACATGATGAGGGAGACACCCTGGACCCCCTCAGGGTCCCCTTCCCACCTGAACATCTCGTCTTTCACCCACGCCGACAGGACTGGATCCTGGGATACTCATTTAAAGACAGAAAGGTAAAGAGAGATCTGAATATTGTGAAATATAAGCAAATCTCTTGTGGAACATAAGCAAATGTTTTGTGGAATATTTAAAGTAAATTTCTTGTGAAATGGATGCAAATCTCTTGTGAAATATATGCAAATATCTAGTGAAATATGAGCAAATATCTAGTGAAATATTTAAGCAAATCTCTTGTGAAATATAAGCGTTCATAGCAAGGCGGAGAGGTAATATCAACTGTGAGGTATTCAAGTATTAAAGAGAGGGAGGGGAAACTAAATCCTTATGAAATATGATCCTGCCCTGAACTCAAATATGGCTCCTTCTGGAGGCGATACCTTTGATGCTGCTTTCTACGTCTTTCTGTCTAACAAAGACACACACATGTGAGGGGACTGGCAACAGGTTTCAGGTTCAACCTTTGGCTTTTTTTCTACGTGGAACAATCGATATAAAATTCCCAGCAAAAGGCTCCATGAATACAAACGATACTTCCAATAAGGATAGCGGTCCTGAATGAATTTACTTTATATTTTGCATATCGTGAAAAGAAGATCATCGTACCTGTCTATAGATCTCTAACAATTATACTAAGATAAAATTAGATCTTATATCTGTTATTATCTGATCATGGGTTCTTCTGTTTCAGTTATATATGACACCTGACCTAGGGAAGCATTGGGAGGAGGTGGCCCAGTACGTCAACTTCAGGTTCTACTGGGCTGTACCAGGGGTAGATATCATTGAGAGTACCATACACATGGAGATACAAGACCCTACAACAGGTTGGTGCTGATAAAGTTTTGATCGATTTTGATATTAGAAAAAGATTTAATTTGGTGCTAGTGATTGATTGATCAGATTAAACGGTAGTTGTGAATTACCATATCCTCATATAAGGATGGACCCACAGTGTGCCTTAGCCCTTACAGTGGATATAGAAAAGTAGGGGGCGCGGGCCAAAAGAAAGGGGGCACACCCACAGGGTGCATCCTCTATTTTGAGCAAATTTTAGGTTTCAATATATCCAATTTAACTGTAAAAGTACTGGCAATAAGGAAAGGGGGGCGCCCCCGCACCCCATCTAAAACCGCTTATATAGGATTGGCCAACGCCCTATATATAGAACCATACTGCTCAAAATTAAGACATATAGGTAAGCACTATATAATTTCATTAAACTCACTGTGCGCCTTAGGTGCGGGGTGAGCTTTGTACGTGAGGTATTATCGTAGTTCTGATGAAGGTTTGTTGTTGCCCCAGGAGGGAAAAAAAGTGAATGAATGAAAAGTAGTCATTACTTCAACAGTCACTTATATCAGACATTAATAGATCATGAGTTAACCATAATGATATGCTTGCAAAGGTAATTTTGATTTTGCTTCCTTACTTGCTGATCACTACTAGTATTGTTACTATAGTATTACTGCCGATGTGATAAGACAAACCTTTTTGTACCAAGCTAACTCATGCCACATCTTTTGGATGATTTCGATTTTCCCATGGAGAAAATGACTATAATTGGGATTAATAAGCTAGCAACAACACTTTCTTAATATCTCACGTTTTCATTTCCATTACAAGAGATGGTAGACTAATATTTCTGATATGCGAACTCGTCTGTCAAATGATGTATATTCCAAGTAACAAAAGATTTGGTGTGAACTTCCCTAGTAGGAAAAGGTTAGACTGGCGACAGAAGCCTGCAGCTATTTAGCAAATGGATGGGGGCTGGGGATGTATCGGACAATCGATTAGATTAAAGGTTTCTAACCCATGCAAGATTATTTATTATGACAAGACTTTGTGCAATACTGAATATACACTGCAAAAATGGTGTTTAGACTTTAAACATGTTTAGGTCTAAACATGTTTAAAATCTAAACATTTTAGTTCAATATGTTTTTAGTTAGCCATATGTTTAGGATTTATATATTTATAATCTAAACACATAAATAGTTACATTAAAAATGCTTACACGTTTAGACTGTAAACGGAGAGAAAATTAGGCATTTAGCTTTTAAACACTAATATTTCTAGGTGTTTAGACATAAAATATACACCAGGTTGCAACTGTATTCTATAATTAACCATTACTGCTTGGTTACAATATGTTGCAGTATTCTCATAAAGCACAGTTTCACATGATATAGCATATAGAGTATGTCAACAATAAAAAGTTATTCAATTAAACCCTATGGCATTGCCATTAGTGCATCATGGGTAAGCAAGTAGTGCTTGGACACCCATTTAGTGAATTAAGAAAATATGCAAGGCAAAATCCTTTCTGTGTCTCTGTTGTACTGGACAATGGGGCCCTGACACTAATGTGATGAGGTTTCAATACAGTATAGATGAAATACTTGGACAATATAGCTGTCCCTGTAGATGGAGGTGCATTGATCCCCTTCCGAAAGTGGTCATGAATGATATAGGGTCCTCAACCTAAATGCATTCATAAGCCAATTCCCAAATACAATATCATATTATCCATACATAGGCAAATCGAATACCTAAGCAAAATTCTTTAAAAAATGGTCGGGGGGAGAGGGGAGGCAGTATAAACCTAAACATGTTATAGCATAAACACTTTAAGTAGCTAAACATGTCATTTTTCATGTGTTTAGGATAATATTGTGTTCAGAAAAACACGACAAGATTATGTTTAGAATTATGTTTAGGATCTAAACACCTTTTTTGCAGTGTAGATGTCTAAAATAAGATGAAGTATGGTGGTGAATATGCATTGTGTCATATTGGATTTTTTAGTCGATCCCAGCTCATCACAATCATCATTTTGACCATACCTTACCATACCGTCTCAATTGATAATATGAGTTGAGCCTACAGATATTGATATTCATTGTTGCCATTCTTTATTTTGAGTATTATAATGGAGATTCAGAGATATTTGGTTGCACCCCTTCACTATATAATGTACCATGATACCCGCGTATAAAGTGTACCCTGTATATAAGACGAACAATGATCTTAAGGAAATAAGATCCTGAGTCATATTCTAGTAGTTTTCTCTAGTAAAACATCTTTGTCTATAAGGCGCACCCCCAACTTTGGCTGATCCAATAAGGCTCACTTAGGGGTTTTCCTTGCGTATAACCTGCGCCTTATATGTAAGGCACTACGGTGCATTGCCATTTTATACTAATTTGTATAACAATACTTTACACCTCCCTAATTGTTAGATTTCTTTGTATAAGTAATATTGTTACTATTACAGGGGAATACCACTACAGGGCCTGCGCCATGCCATACATGGACTGTAAAAATGAGACAACGGTGGATCCCGACTTTGGTCCCATCGACATAGATTCACTCATCGTCCAGAACGAGTATATATTTATACAGGTAGGTATTTTTCTTCTCATTAAATCATAGCTAGATAGTGCTACGGCTGTTTGTTGTGAACTATTAGATTTTTGTCAGATTTTCTTTTCAGCAGAGGCCGATGGCTCACTTTAGCAATACCAATTTGTTTCTGTTAGATAGTAATGAACTGAATTCTTACCAATACTCAAAATATGACATAGATCGTTCTCGTCTATCATTCATTACATTTGTTGAATTTTGTATTTTCTACCAGTGCCTGGCCTTTGAAGGGTTGGCACTGTTTGAGACAGAGACATATTATTCTAGGACTGTGCAAAGCAGGTGTTTATATCATGTAGCTTTTAATTAGGCATACAACTACTAACACGAAATACCTCATCTCTAAAGAATGTGAGAGGCCTGACTAAATTAAATTCTGACATAGATGAGCATAGAGTACAGCCTGTAGACAAATAAGATGTAGCATATTTCATGACAGCTGTCGGCTACTGTGTGGCTGCAAAACCAATCCAATTCTCCTTGTCATCAGGCACTGGATAATGCATATACCTACATTGACAACCCAAGTAGTAGAATTTCCTAGGTTCCTGCATTTTTGATATATTATGAAAATGATTGTTCTTGGATAATACAAAAAGGTGCAGAGATTCCTGGTTTTTTTTTATGAATGAATATATATATATATATATATATATATATATATATATATATATATATATATATATATATATATATATGTGTGTGTGTGTGTGTGTAATTGAAAAAAGCTGTGTCACCATGGGCCTTGGTTTGAAAAGGCAAGGTTGTGATTTGTGGAAAGGGCTCTTCCAATATCACTCTTCCAATATCAAAGGCGAATATCATTCATCTGTAGGAAAATGCCCAGTCTCACTTGTTTGATTAAATTATACGAATAATGCTATTTTCTTTCTAATGAGCTATTCACCTGCTTAAACTTTACAGAGCTCATTTCCCCACGCATGCTCCACTGCAATTTCCCTTCCCCTGAACTTCCCTTTTATTGTTGTGTCTGAGCACTGGTCCCCACTGCACAGAGCCCCATTGATTTTACCTAAGGAGGGACTGACATGCCAGGTAGTAGTTATCGCTGTACTCTGAGTGTGACCTGTTCCCCCTAGCAGAAGATAGATCCCCGCCTCCAGCTAGTCTATAACCTGAGTCAGCAAAAAATGTGGCCTACAAGCATGGAAGTTTGAGTTAAATGGAAATAGAAATAGGGGAAATTCTAGGTAAATGATTCCCCTGACATGATGATAAACCCGCTCCTGTCTTATTTTTACCTGGGGTAACTGATGGTGATTGACAGAAGTGCAGCTCTCCTAAAATTCTATGTTGATGGGTACTTCAGCACACAAATATAAACAGGGTCCTCTTCGTTGTAAACATGCCTCAAGGCCTACCGCTTTGTGTGTTGTCTCCTGTGTTGTCTACCCGTGAACTGCATCGGAATATATTTATTTTTTCTTTGCATCAACCCTGCAGTTGTTTTCTTTAGCCTACCAGCCTCAGGGGCCTATTTCAATACCCCTGACGACGACGTGGGTCTCATAGGCCTGATATAGTCGCTATGTTGTCGTGAGGGATGTTGAAATAAGCCCCTGTAATATGATGCGTGATTGCGAAAGCAAATACTATAGTTGCATTAGCACTTCCAGCTAGGTGGTTTGATGGACTTAGGCAGTGTTGGCGGATCTACTTGCCAGCAGGACAAAGAAGCACCATTTGTGATTTATGACTCACCTTGCATTCAGTCATGTATCATAACAATCAAATTCAGTGGTAGATTCAGGTTTTGGAAAAGCGGAGGGCACAGCTCCTATTTTTGAGCGCATATTGGGGTCAAAAAAAGAAATGCAACCTTTGAGGGATCAACTAAGTCTTTTATCCGCTTGTCACTGCTAATCCCTATCTTATTCATCTTGTCTGTTTTACAGAGATCTACGCAGTTTTCCAGTAGCCTATTTGTTTCCTACAACAGAGGACCACTTAAAAAGGCCTTCTTCCCCTTCACTGTCCATCCTCAGGTACGTATTTCGTTGCATATTATAGAAAAACATCCTCCTCTCCAACCCTTCAAGTCCTGAGTGCACTGAAAACATGGAAGATCCGTAACTAGTCAGCAGTGACCACTTTAGGTCCTCAAGTTGACGATACCTAAAACTACAGCTTTAGGTAGTCAAAATGACGACTTTAGGTCGTCATCCTGATGACCTGAGTCATCAGGATGACAATACTGACAGTACAGAGTCGTCATATTGACGACTCAGGTCGTCAGGATGAAGACTTAAAGTCATCATTTTGACTACCTTAAGTTGTAGTTTTAGGTATCGTCAACTTGAGGACCTAAAGTGGTCACCGCTGACTAGTTTCAGAACTTCTAGGTTTTCAGTTTGTATCATGGTCGGCATGATGCACCAATGAAGTGGTGGCGAGACTGCTTGCCAGCACTTCATTGGAGCATCATGCCGACCCTACGGGGTTGATAAAGTCCTGAAGGGTCGGTATGATGCATGAATGTAGCCCTGGCAAGCTACTCCCCAGGGCTGCATCCATGCATCAGCGTCCCTGAAAGGGTTAAGATGAATATTCACATCCATTAGGGCTTTATTAATGAGATTTTAAAAATAGCCAACACGTATAAATGGTTTCCTAAAATCCAATTGCTTTCAGGTGTTGATATCGGGAGGTGCTGCCCAAACACGTCATTGAAAGGTATTATCACAGTGGGGTCCGATTACTTTTGAATACTCTTTGCCTCAGGTTATTCATTAATCATTGCTTCTACCTGGGAGCAGGGCTTTTATTTCAGTACATCCCATAATGTTGTGCTGTGTAATAGATCTGCCTTTTAGTTAATAAGTCAGACTTTTAGTAGTATTTAAACAGATTCGGACGAAAACCTATCCTAATACTCTCGGATGTAAACCTATCCTTATGTTGTCCATCTACTGCGTGTAAATTATGAGCAGGCCGTCTCGAGAATGTCCCAGTGTTAGTCTTCCTCTGTGTAAGGAATAGACCCCACAAACGAGGTGTCTTCAAGGTCATAGGACTCGACGAAGGATGTTTTGGTTTGTGCAAAATTTGCCTCATAAAAGATCTTATAATCATAAATTAAGTTGTGTGACTACACAACCAGCCTAGTGCACGGGTTTTACAGTGGATTGCTTATTATTTGGGTCTACAGGGGGAGTTGCTGTTAGTACAAATCTAATGACTCTACAGTAGCTTATCCTGTACCGCATACAGGGCAAGCTACTGCCTATACAATCGGGGCTGAGAGTGGAAACAATCTCTTTTACTTACATTTACGCATCACACAATGACACCATTTCATCAGCCCACAACATAGTCTTGAGTAGACATTTTGTGATTTTTTCTGAGGGGTCTACTCATTAGCTCTTATTAATCCTCACTAATTTTCATGTTGAGCCAATATTCAAGCTAAGAGTTTCAGCAATATCTAGATGGGTGGAATATGTGTTAATGGATTAAAATTAATGTCACAACTTTCCCGGACATCAATGAATTCTTGGACAAAACAGAACTCTCCATCTATAGTTTGTATAGTGATGACCGATCCAGGATCTTAAAAGGGATCGTAAGGGCGAATCCCTGTTTCTTGCTAAACAGAAACAAATAAAATCTTATTAAAGGACAGGCGCATGCAAAGGAGTGGACAAACTCCCCTATGCCTTCATCGCAATCTGCCACTGAGAAGTTGGGTGAGAAAACCTTAGCACATTCATATAATAGTGTTCTTATTCATCAAATTATTCATCTATTTATTTTTTTTTAATTTGCAGGACTTCAGCATCCTAAACACAGCACAACATCAAGTGTTTATAGCTGCAGACCACCGAGATAAGACGGTGAACCTCTACCTCTCTGACGTCACAGGACAGTTCTTCATCAGGTCACTAGACCATGTTGTCGCTTTACGCAGACAAAATGGTGGCTTCGACACAGATCT
The DNA here is from genome assembly GCA_949317995.1 of Acholoe squamosa. Classification (NCBI taxonomy): domain Eukaryota; kingdom Metazoa; phylum Annelida; class Polychaeta; order Phyllodocida; family Polynoidae; genus Acholoe; species Acholoe squamosa. The sequence goes on along the minus strand of OX439043.1, from coordinate 15,997,574 downwards.
CTACGAGGTAAATGATACCCATTTAAAGTGACCATGTACACTATCAAAGTATGAAATGTGGGGGTTTCTATTCGATCACCATCTAGACAACATTCTAAACCATGTGCTAAAATATCTAATGATTATATGGAATATAATCAAAACAAAGAAGGCATATGTCCTGTATTTATTCCTATCCTAGTAGTAAATACTAATTATCTATGGTATATGTGCCCTATTGGAATGTTGCTGTTTCCACTTTGTGCTATAGGCCTAGGAAGTAGTACATTTCTTTTGCCTCCCCTGCAAAACTTGAAAATTCAGTAACAACCTTCGTGCACTAAGGTGATAAAGTGCACTCCAATGGTACTACATGAAGATAAGCTTTCCAGCTGTACTCTGGTGTAGGACTTCATCCATCATCCCGTGAAAAGGAGAGGGCGCATAAAAGGGCGATCCTCTCAATAACAAAGTTAAATCAATAATGGACAAATCATGTGTGTTATCATCTTTTCATGAACCCACCTTTGATGTCATTTCCTATGGATATCATTGGATACCGCCCCCGTCTCTTCAACTTTGTGGGAAGATAATATTCAAGATATGTCCAACTCCATACTGTTTAAATGACAGGGCTTAATTTCCCCCCCCACTTCATCAGGTAACAAGAATCCTATACATAAGGTTCTAATCACCTCTCCTTTCTAACTCTCCCTAGTTACCACATTCCTTTCGCTTGTTCCCTCAGGTACGTGGTATCAACGGCACGTACATCGTCAACCAGCACACGGACAACAACCCGCGGACACTCATCTCCTTTGACCAAGGCGGCAAGTGGGAACCAATGAGAGCGCCCGTAACAGACGCCTATGGCAACCCCGTTGTCTGCAAAAAGGTGACTAAATACCCACAATCCTCTGGTGTCCTCGCCATTTGTAATTTTACCAGAATGCTCCAGAGAAATTTTGTCCTGGTGTGTGTTTTAGAGAAATGAGTCAAGGGGGATGGGGAATACTATCCTTGTCTGCCTGTGTATTTCCACTACACTGCAAAAATGGTGTTTAGACTTTAAACATGTTTAGGTCTAAACACGTTTAAAATCTAAACATTTTGGTTCAATAGGTGTTTAGGATTTAAACATTTAAATTATAAACACCTAAACAGTTCCATTAAAAATGCTTACACGTTTAGACTGTAAACTGAGAGAAAACTAGGTGTTTAGCTTTTAAACACTGATATTTCTAGGTGTTTAGACATAAAATATACACCAAGTGGCAGCTGTATTCTATAATTAACCTTTTGCAATCAGTCACCTGTTACTGCTCGGTTACAATATGTTGCAGTATTCTCCTTAATCACAGTTTCACATGATATAGCATATAGAGTATGTCAACAATAAAAGGTTATGCAATTAAACCCTATGACATTGACATTAGTGCATCAGGGGTAAGCAAGTAGTGATTGGACACCCATTTTGTGAATTAAGAAAATATATAAAGCCAAATCCTGTCTGTGTCTCTATTGTACTGGACAATGGGGCCCTGACACAGATGTGATAAGGGTTCAATACAGTATAGATGAAATACTTGGACAATAAAGCTGTCCCTGTAGACGGAGGTGCATTGATCCCCTTCAGAAAGTGGTCATGAATGATATAGGGTCCTCAATCTAAATGCATTCATAAGCCAATTCCCAAATACAATATCATATTATCCATAAATAGGCAAATTGGATACCTAAGCAAAATTCTTAAAATCAGGGGGGGAGGAGGGATGCAGTATAAACCTAAACATGTTATAGCATAAACACTTTAAGTAGCTGAACATGTCATTTTTCTAAACATTTTTAGGATAATATTATTGTGTTCAGAAAAACGGGACAAGATTATGTTTAGAATTATGTTTAGGATCTAAACACCTTTTTTACAGTGTAATGGTTGTGGACCACTATAATTGACATGGCGACATGGGCTATTTTATGCTTAATGACATGGGACATGAACAGTTTCCTAAAATCAACATAGTGACATGAACATTTCTTAAAATTGACATGGGGACATAGCCATTTTTTTAAATTGACATGTGATTTCGCGCTGAGCCATGAATAATTCTGTCACTCGCCTTTCTCATAATAACATGGCAGAAATACTATCCATTTTCTTTATATGAAGTGGAGTATTAAAACAAGTGCTGATCAATATTAAAGTTATTGTAAAATGGTACCTTCCCAAGATTTAATCATAAATATCACTACGTCTTATTTAATGACACTGCCCCAGAAATAAAATATTTCGCGACTTCTATGTGAGAATTCCCTCTGAAATAATAATATAAGATATCTTAACACCCAGAACTCAGACCCAGTTGTGAAGTATTTTGTGCATATTCATTGTCTGCCACCCATCGCGCTGATAATTAATTTTACCATCTAAATTCCTAAAGGGATGTAGTCTTTATTTCAGTCTGACTGCAGTCTTCACATCCACCTGGGCTTCAGTCGGACCGTGTTTGGCATCCCCTACATCCTGTCTGAGGACAATGCACCAGGACTCATCCTAGCACAAGGTGATTCTCTCCCTGTCTCTGTCTGTCTGTCTGCCTGTCCCTCTCTCTCTCTCTCTCTCTGTGTATCTCTCTGTCTCTGTCTCTCTCTCTCTCCCTCTCTCTGTCTCTCTCTCTCCCACTGTCTCTCCCTGTGGTCAATATCGTACCTCAAGACCTTGATATCCTACACATTGGCTTTTCTCAGGGCATAAACAGCAGCTGTACCAGCAGCTTTATGTGTATAGCCGAGTATGTCTCTAAATCAGCAATTGTGTAGCCTACTGGCTGAAAGCGTTATCAGTTGAATATGATGAACTAAAAGGCCATACATCCTTTGTGTAGGAGTCTATCCATGAATATATATGTCAGCATTTAGCTGATAAATGCTACAAGACACATGCTCTGATATAAAGTGTACATCAGTATTGCCTGAGCAACCAGCGCAGCAACAACAATCATATCAAGTTAGCCCATAGGGCTGTAATAGGTCGCTCCTATTTGACATAATAAAGTGTGTATATAGGGAGTGAGTGTCACCTTTTATCCCCTGCCCCACAATTTCCACGTTTTATACTTCACCTGGCTCTGCACCCTATTGTTCATACTGTAGGTTTATTTCCATATTCTACAGTTGGGGGGCCAGAAGGAGGTTTTGTGAATTAGGCCAGGTCTGGGAAGAGGGTTTGTGAAATAGGCCAAGCTTAGCAGGAGGTTTTATGAATAAGGTCATTTTTGAACAGCAGATGAAATTCTTGGGAAAATTCTGTACCATATGGGATTCATACCCACGCACCAGACAGTGCTGGGATCCTGAGTCTCATGTGCCAACCATTACACCATGAGTCATTGCAATCATATACCGTTAACCAACATGATGTATGGGAATAATGAGCCTTTAAGTATCTATGCCCTGAACATAGTTACTTAAGTCTTTAACTTTGCACTACATTAATATGTGAAGTGATGCCTTGCAAGGCCCAGTGTCAGTAGTTAGGAGGAGTGTAACGTTTTTGTAGCATCATAATACGTTTATCCATGGCAATAGAGTGCTGTGCAGCCCCTATGTTGTAGGTATAGATAATCTTAAGACGACAAAAACACTTTTTTTGCTCGCGTAGTGGTGGCTAAACCTGCCTAATGGCATGGATTCATTGTACACTCTGATACATGATATACTGCTTGAATCTTTCACACGCAGAGTCCTGCTTTGTTTCCCAAAAGTTATAAGCCTTTAACAATAATAATCCTCACCTCTAAATATCATCCGTTTAGGTTGGCCTCATCTACTGATCCCATTTCTTCCTTACCAGGTACAATTGGATCAGAGCTTACAACACATAATTCAACACTATTTATATCAAGTGACGCAGGATATACGTGGAGAGCGGTAAGATTAACAATTCTTTTATCAGCAACAATGCCTGATCATAAAGCAATATGACCACGGTTGGCATTAGTCTCAGCTGCTTCTTGGCTATAGAATATGAACAGTCATAAGTATTTACTGTTGACTATCATGAAATGACAATGCTTAAGATAGATTTCAATAAGTCTTGTTTTTATTTAGTTATTTTTTCTTATACATGTACGTGGAAAATGTATGTGGTGGTGATGTAACAGTACACTGAAAAAAGTCTTCCTGACAAAGTGACATGTATACCCATGTCAATTTGATTTGACACAGAGAGCACACGTCATTGGGACAATGTCACCATGACAACTGAAGCACACAGTAATCCTCATATGATTTGACATGCCTAAAAATGCCACGTCATCTGTGAGTTGACTAGGGTCACGGCCATGTCAAAGGCACTTGACATGTGATGGTTTGACATACATAATTGTTCTAGAATATTCCACTAGATGGGGCAAATAACCATTTTGGTACCAGGACTAATCACTACCAAGAGGTACTACTAACACTTGAGACATTTGATGTATCTGTGTCATTTTGTTTTCATGAAGAATAGATCACTAAGGTCTTTAAATACTATCAATGAATGGCAGTGAATTCTATTTCATTCTTAAATTTGCATTTGTTATTGAATATCAAAATAGACAGCCACAATCCTGAATCCTTCAACTGGGGATGATAGACACCTTGTGTGTGGGTCAGTGAAAATACCAAAAGAGTATGCTAACCCACAGTCTATAATCTCAGTATCTTCATTACATGGAGACAGATGGCATTGCAATGCATCTCCATGCCCTTGTCTTATGGACTGCATAGAGGTCCTCAGTCAAGTAGAAGTTCTGTAGATAGGAAAAACTGCCTTAGTGTTGCAGGCCTGTAGGGCTATGATATCCCCTGCCTTCTATTATAGGCCTGCCTTGATTGAACCATTGGTACATAGCTATTGACTGCTCTTGACCCTTACATAATTGTATCAGAGTATTACCTAGCACTCAGGTGAATGGATCAGAAATATGTGACATGTCTTTATTACGCATGTCAAGTGGAGTTGACGAACCAAATATGAGAGCATCAACCTCATTTGACATGCCTTCATACATGTCATGTGGGAGACAAATTTTGACCTGTGCAGTATGCGTCAAAGCGATCATTGTTCTTCTCTCTGTGTACCTCTCAACGCCTTACATATCATGGGCGTAGAAAGCAGGGGGACATGCCCACTTTTGGCCAACTCCTCAAAAGGTCAAAACTAAAAGGTCAAGCAAAGGGAGGTCAAACCCCCCTGGTCCCACCCACTCTGAAACTGCTTCCCAAGCCCCTACCATATTTTACTGGATGTAAAGATGATGTGAATAATGTGTACATGTGTTTGGTTATTTTGCAGCTGTTTGATGGAAATTACAATTACAATATTTTGGACCAAGGTGGAGCAATTGTAGCAGTGGCAGACAGTTCAAGCAACAAGACAAACACAATACTGTAAGTATTTCTGGCATGAGACGAAGAATAAGTATCATAATGAAGTTTGAAGGTGATCTTCTGGCTCTAGGCCCTAAATCGGACAATTTTGAGGACATAATCATTATCCTCACATACACTGCAAAATATAATTTATGTCGTTAAAATAACAACAGATCTCTGACAACTTGGGACAAGGATTTCAATGTTTTGTCATTCCTTGCATCACGATGCTTTACTGTACTGCCACCTGGGGATTCCTTGTAGAAACTACACTGCTTCACTGCATTTCAATTGGGGTGGTTCACTTTTCAGTTTTACGTGGATACCTTGTAGATTCAACAGTTATTTTCTTAGAGTGTAGCATTGTTTTTTGACCTTTCTTAGGTTAACCAATTGAGAATGTAAACTTTTTATTGGCAGTCCTGTCGATAATACACATCATCTGAAGGATAATTGTCCTGTGAATGTCCAGTTGTCAGTTGTTTGCATGTGTGGACACTACAAGCAAAGTTATAAGCATTCCACCACAATGAACCTAAACACAACTTTGTTCATGAAAAAGTCGCCCTTTCCTGCTGCATAGTTCATTAGCTCTCTCACAGATATCGTAATCTTTTTATAGGTACAGCTGCACAGAAGGACAGCGGTGGTCTAAGCACACCTTCCTTAGTGATAAAGTACAGGTAGATGGAGTCCTTAATGAACCTGGTATCACCACACTTATTGCCAGGTAGGTTTGAACGCCAGTAATGCATTAATGCATCATGCCCATTGGGTGTCATGATGCATTAATGCAGCTCTAATCAGTTGTTTACCAGGAGGTTAATTCAAAAGAGTGATAAATCGGCACTGTTTTGAATTAACCTTGAGGGATATGTTCATGCATCACGCAGACTCTAAGGGCTTGTTACATTCCTGTAGGGCCAGCAAGATAATCCTATGAAATGCTGACAACCAGACTTGACAGCACTTCATTGGTGCATCACAATGACCAATGGGCATGATGCACCCCTGGACGAATGGTCCTCGAATGGTTTTAAAAACCATCATTTGGCTTGGTCAAATCTGACATTAATTTTAGAAATTTGCCTTAGAGATCAATTTGAATGAAACTTTTAGAAACTGTGATTTAGCTCATTTCACCCATCTCGGATGTGGTGCTGCAGAATATTCTTAGAGTCATCTACTAAATCAGGCGCTCAGTGACCAAATATAAAAGCTGGCATGATAAAGCGAAAAAAGTGAAAATGCTTATTAGTGCGTATGGTACCACAATTTCTTTTCAATTTATGAAAAGGGTCCCTGAGCAGGCCTTAACAAAAGAACATTGTATTATTAGAATTCTTCATGCGGATCAACTTGTGAATATGTCACTTCGATGTGATTGGAGGGGTTGGGGAAGATGAGCACCAATATACATGTTGATGCTTTGTCAGCGAAGAATTATTTTGCTCTGACTGAATTTTATTTAAATGTGGGAGACATTTGATGCTTGCTCCGTTTCACCTGATACATTATTGGAAATGAAGAGGAAGATCATCTGCACCGGGCGATATTTCAAAACGAAAAGCTCTCAAAATAATTGGTAACTCGGCCTGCTTCCTGAAAGAATTTCCGTTTCCCATGGGAACCGTTTATTTTCACATTTTTGTTTATGTTGTTCGCAATCACCAGTCCTGGCCGTTCTGGTGAAAGCAGGTTTTCCTACCCCTCCTTCCTCGCCCTACTACAATACCTGTACACAAGGAGGAAGCTCTTTCTTAATCAGTGGGTTTCCCGATTTTTGTGAGAAAAAGGGTGCAGGATTCTAATGATCCTTATTGCATTTCATGACCATTAAGGCTTTATAAATAATGTGTTTCCTGTCATGTTGCAAAATGCACAACAGGCATTTAGGTAGGGTTTTGTCTCTTTTTGCTTAAGAATTGTTGTACCGAGAGTCCTCATTATGGTAGTGTTTCATTATGGACTGTTTGCCTCACCCAGGCACAGTTTACAACCGTAATACCTCACGTATAAGACGCACCCCATGTATAGAATGCACCTTGAGTTCAAGGGAATCCTATAAGGGGCATTTTGGGGTTGGATCTTGAACATCTGGTACTAATCTTTTGTATATCCTCGCCAATAAGGCACACCCTAACTTTGGCAGCTACTATAAGGCACACCAGGGAGCCATCCTTATATGTCTAAGCCACGCCTTATACGCGAGGTATTACATTTTTTATATTAAAAATGATATGAAGAGTGTTGGTTACTCGGACAGTCGCAAAATGAAGATCTACTTTCACTGATAAGTAAATATGTGTTGAATGAGGGATGCATTGTATTTTAGTATCTCACCATCATACAAAAAGTAGCTTTCCTTACCTCTTACAGCGTCTATGGACACCTGGACAGAGACTCGGGCTGGGTTATTGTCAAGGTGGACTTCAATTCTATACTAAAAAGAAAGTGTGCAGAAGAGGACTACGAGATATGGGACCCTACAAGTGATGTAAATAGTTCTGTTACCCTTTTAGGTCAGGAGGCCATTCCTTAACACACTACGGCTGCTGTCCTTTAAATAGTAGTGAGAACCTAATAATTTTGACCATAACAGTACCATGCATTAGTAGACCCTAATGTCTGCACCAGTACGACTGCCCTACTAAACATTATGTAATCACTGCATAGCTGCTTATTGTAGTGAGCGGTCGTAGGGCAGTTCCTATGATAGCCTGGCTTATTCTTGACATTTTTAAATCATAGTGGCTATGCATAGTCGTAGTATATTGAGAAATGGCCTCCTGCATAATGACCAAGAGTCTATGTGAACCCTTTCAAAGCTGCTGATACAGGAGTGTATATCATGGTGGGCATAATGCACCAATGAATTGCTGGCGAGACTGCCTGCCAGCACTGCTATTCATCGGAGCATAATGCCAACCCTCCAGGACTGTTTCAACCCTGTAGGGTCAGCATGATGCATGAATTCATCCCTGATAAGTAACCTATCAGGGTTGCATTCATGCATCATGAAAGCAATGGACATGATACATTAATGCATTAGCAGCCTTTAGTGAACTCATTTGTCAAATGGACCATGGAAACATACAACATGTCGGTTCCATCTTTCAGGTTATGAATGTGTACTCAAATAAAGTTGGATACGTGATCTAAATTCAGTACGACATATTCTATGTGCAAAACCTCATTTGACTGTATGGGACAAACACAAATGTCTCAAGTAATCATGTTAACCCTTACGTGCCCAGAATAGTGTCAATGGACCATTCTGGGTATTATTATTATTTTTCATATTTACTACATTCTTCGCCATATAAAGCCTAAGCTCTGCCCATGATCCACACTCAATAATCTCCTGTATTCCTCAATAGGAACCAGGATCCTTTAGTCATCACAAACACACTTCCTCTATTAGACTCTGTGACATAAGGTACAAGGATGTAATAACATTCCAACCTTATCTACTCAGTCCAACTGGAGGAAGTGGGATCCACCCGTGGTGCCATATTTGGAATGAGAGGATATTTCACAACCTCCTCTCAATCCTCATTAACATAATCTACCCACAGGTGGCACTCTCTCCTTATGACATGTGTCACTATTCTATTGAGCCACATGTACAGAACATTTCACAACACTGTGAGCTGCTCAAGCCCTCAGTATATAAGGTAGCTTGAGCAGCTCCCAATCATCTATTCTAAGCTATCTATTCTAAGCTCATCTCTCCCAACTTACACCTTATACCTATACCTAGAACCTACGACAGGTTGAGCTATAGGATCGGAGGCAGAGCTTAGATCTTGGCGAGTGTTATCATTGTTACCACCTTTATGAAACACTCATGTCAGCTATGCAATAAAAGGATCAACTGAACTTCCCTGGATTCCGTGTATATTCACTTCACCACATGTAACCGTCCGTTGACACGATGGTGGATGAACCCTCCAAGAATATCCCACTACCAACCTCTCATTAAACATGAGCAATAGTGAGACATCACCTAAGGAGCCAGCTTCAAAACAACGCACCTTTACATCACCTGGGCTAGACGCGCCCAACCGATCCACAAGTGATACTACACACCACTTCCAGAGGCAAACTTCATCACCTGCAGCCTTTAGAATGATCCAATTATACCCACCCGACACACCAAGGAACACCACCCCTGGTAGGAGCTATACAGTGCCACGATCTGACGCTTACAGCGACAGCTCCAGGAGTAGCTGCAATGATTAGGATTCAGGGAACGGAACTACAGCACCTATAGTCACCGCCCCTCACCCTACAGGACCCGACCACACGACCGCCCACCACTACTGAAGCAGAAGTTAACTCTCAATCGACTCTCACACCTCCAGGACTCTTGCACTGACGATGAAAAGCACAGCCAGGATACCTCGATTCTGGAGCCTAAAAGCAAGTCTGGTCAATATGGACAGCAAGGTAAGGCCATTTTCGTTGATACAGAATTGACTAAGAGTGCAGTATCTGTTAACACGGACAACCACTTGTATAGAGCTCTCGTTGATTCTGGCGCCTCCTTGTTTTTATTAACCAAAAATGGTTGATAGAATAGCAAGCACACATTTTGAATATGTTAGGAACCTTAGACTCACAGTGTTATTGGCTGATAAAACCCTTTTCCTCCAAAAACATCCTACAAAGTCTATAGTCAGAGTATAGGCATTGCCCCCCCCCCCGCCCCCCACCCCAGCCCTACACCCCAATCTATTATTCCTAACAAACCCACCCGTGGTAACCTTCTTACCACCCTTGAAACAGACATACATAGAACCACCCAGACACTATAGGCAAATTTTCTTCGTGTAATAGATGTTCCCTCTCCATTTCCCATATAATTATTTCAATGGAGAGTACTCATTAGAACCACCAAATTCACCTTTTTTTTATTTTTTCACAATTTCCATTTATCCCCTCCAAAATATCAAACCTTAGTACCACAACTAAGTGGGTGACATTGCCAAAATTTTTATTTAATTTTCTGAAGGCTCAGGCAGCCTTAAACTGGATGATCTGGTTGGCACGCCACATAAATTACCCATGGTCACAGCGTACGCTCGGTTTGGGTCCCATTAAATTGGGGCATGCATGCGCCGGTTTGTTACAAGCTCAGGGCTCCTCTATACCCTAAGGTATTACCAAATGACGGCCTACTGTAGGAGCGCAGTTCTCTTGCATCCTGATCCGTGTTTATACCTCTGTTTACCATTGGTGCTGGAATGTTTGGTGAGACACTTAATCAAATAATTCAGCACAGTTCCCTGCTGTGTTATCACAACAGGAACAAGTGCACCCCTGGTAAGCTGACTAATCTCAGCACCACAGCCATCACTCCCCTCTTAATTATATTCAATATTCAGATCATCCAATGATCATCCGTACCGGTCGGACAGGTACCCCTCCTCAATTTGCATATCACAAGGCCTGTCATATGCAAAACAACCAATAGCTAGGCCTCATGCCATATATGGGTGAGACATACCTCATCGGGAGGCATGTAATGAGGAATTAGCCAACCTCATGAAGTGCTTATAAGCCTCACACTACCCCCATCTTTCCCACTTCCCAAACAATATACCAAACTTACCAAACCCAGTCACCATATGGAGCAAGTATCCGCAGACCACAGGGCCAAATGCCGAGGCTGCCATGCAACCAGCCCAGGTAGGTTTTTGTCTTATGTGTCCATTAGTAGCGTCATCAATCGTTCTAGCATGACAATGATGGATTATGCCATCATGTGACCCAGATACCCATTACATGCCAATGGTAGTGTGCGCCCAGAGTGCTTTGTAAAATGTGATAGTTGAATTCGCAGTCCACTTCATACCTTTCTACGACAACCTGACCACTTTAGATCTTACTTATTAACCTTTTGGCAACACCCCAGCCACCCACCCACCCCACACACAACCCATCCTACATCAGATTACCCATTTATTTATTACCAATTTTTAAGCCTTAAGGCACCAAAGTCATATGGACTCAATCCAGGGTGGCCCATCCATAGCCTTCTAGGCCCACATGGCAAATAGGAGCAAGGCCATGGATCTGTTTGGCAAGCTGTTCTTTGTTATCAAGCCAAACGCCCCCACCACTGTATTGAACCATCTTAGCTCACTAGTCACTAAACCTCTTACAAAGTCAGGGTAAAAATACATCAATTACTAGCCATAGATTAACCTAACAAGCTAGTCTATTTTAGAAATTATGCCTACCAGTGTCCTATTAGCAACTCACCCCAAACAACAGACCCCCCGAAATTTTGTATAAAACCTTTCATTTTTCCAACCCAAAATTCCCAAAATTCACCGCGCCCCACACCCCACCCTTTTCTCTCACACAAAACCAAGCCCCCTCCCACTCAACCACCCAAGCCCCATTTCCCCCCCAAATTAAAATTGGTATGAGTCACTATTGCAGTAGAGTACATGTGCACTGGCAAAATCAAAACAAACCGTTTTGTCAGTATACCCGTAACCATAACAACGGGGGAATCACCCATTCTATTTATAGAACAGGTGTCCCCACGCTGTAATAGTGAATGCCCGGTGAGTCTAGCCGCGGCATCGTCCCCCGATCCAGGAGAGCATACCAGATAGAAGGCTCGGGCCCAAACGGCGGCAAACATATGGGGATCTGCTAAACCCCAAGAAGCCCAGTGTCCCAACTATCTATATATGTTTAAACTCAACCTGGCTGAGAGGGCCACATACATAGTCAATGGTAGGTAAAATTTCGACTCACCATTCCAACATGGCCGGCTCCGGTTCATGATGGAAACCACCGTCCCACCTCACTAACTACCGGCCACCCCCACAATCATATAACTTTGAACCGTCCCAAGGTTATAACCAAATGTCAGTAGCGTTTGGAAGAGACCATCACACTTATGTGGGGATGGCAGGTAGCCCTCACACATACGCCGCAAAGACACTTATGTGGGGATCGCCCCCCCCCCCACCCCATCTAGCCTACCATTCACCCCCGCCCCACACTGAACCCCCCAGCCTCCGCAAGACGCCCAAAACACACCCATACACAGCCATCATCAACCACACTGAGCTAAACAACATCATAGCCACAGCTAAGCCTAACTAACACAATAGATTGGCCTACACTAATGTTCATCAATATTGGCACCGGCTGCAGCGTCTGGCCCGATCGATGTAATCAGCCAGGCAACTTTCGCGCCATACGCGGCAGCCCGGCGCCATCTTGGTTTTGTTTTAGTTACCGAAACTGACGGACATCACGGCCGTCACCATGACTACCATCGGTCATGTGACACCTGCACGTGGCATCCCGACCACAACAACAACATTAGCACATGTTCAGACTTTAACTTGCTCAGATCGAACTTACCTCAATAACCATTAGGCATTCCGCCGGGCGGGACAATTACCCACTGGATCTGTGTGATGCTGAAATACAATCCAAGAAATGGATTAGACCAAAATGCCCCACGTCTCGACCCTCAAAATTATCAAAAATTCAAATATCACGCCTTTTGTAAATCAAAAATACTTACAATCCACCCGACATAGTGATGGTTATATGCAGGATTGTGCCGTTGGGCATGACGAGCTCGACCTCGTATACCTCCATCTCTAGTTATGTAACATTATGACATCACGCACCCCCTTTTTATAGCAGCCCGGATCAAAATTTTGGCGACACAGGAAAGAAATCTTTTTTTTCTCGCCCCCCCCCATTTTCGGCCCAAAAATTTAAATTTCCCTCCAATCAGCATCAACAGAGTTCTTTTCAGGATATTTGAGACAAGTAGGAGTCAACCTGAGCAGGTCACATCTGTATTAATCCCCATAACTTATCTGATTTTTCATCATTACAGTGCAATGCCAGCTCGTTACTAGCACCTGGTGGAATTTAGATAAAATAATCATAGCGTCCCTGGATACAGGACCCGCGCTAAGCCAAATAAATCAATTGAGCTCTGTACTTAGGTTTTGTACGTTGACAAAATGATATTGATCTCACGTCCTTTTTCTGTATTGACCATGGCCTGTCTGCAACCCATGACAGACAAACTATAGGTCTGTAGCGTTCTACCCCTCGATGTTATATCGAATCTTTCGATAAACAACGAAGAACAACTATTCAGGTTCCAGTTAAAACTTTATTGTCTAATAACACATAGGCATCAGCCGTTCTCGATCACAGTTACAGGTGGCAGAGTTTGAACTCTATTGCAGGTTCGACACTAGGCCTTCTAGTGTCTAGAGTTAATATTCCACATGAACCCCCTCTGTGCAGTAGCACAGAGGAGTATTAGAATATGGTAGCCGGGCAGCCGCCGACCATTGCTCACAATGGTCAGTCGGGGCTGGACTGACCCTGAGGAAGGCCGTACAACGGCCTTATATACACCGGAGTCGAGGGCCACGTGACCAAGTGGTGACGTGGCGCTGGACTCCAGCGCCCCCAGGCGTCGGGTAATGGAGGTGCTCTCGACGTCGCCCACGAGGACCACGAAGGTACCTCGAAGACGGCGCGGGACCACCACACCACCCCCCACTAGACTGAAACGAGGTCTCTGAAAATTCAGAGATCCCGGATCAGTCTAAACAATTAGATAATAATATGAACTACTGGATCCGTCGACATAGTCGACAGAAACAGTAGAGGAATATATAGAAATATAGTTTCTACTGTACTGTAGAAAAAAAATTATTATCACAGTTAAATTATAAGGCGTTGCTCCATCCAACGTAGGAGACCAGTGTCGAAACACTGCTTCACGACCTGCTCCTGGTCGATCCGAGGGAGGCACGACCGGGTATGGCAACCGGGGTCGTGTCGTTTCCTCCCTGTCTCGTTGAGAAGCTCCTTCCAGCGTAGGAAGCCCATCGATAGCGTACAATACTACTATGATGGTCCTTCGACCGTGAGGCCGAGGATGTGTGGCACCACCGGGCCCTAAGACCAGGGTGGCGTCGGATCCACACAGCTTCGCAGGGAGGTCCGGGGACAGGAAAGGTACCCCCACTCGTGGAGGGTACACCGTCGTCCGGGAACGAGTTCCCGGGGGTTCCGTGCTGACATCGAGACTCTGTTCGATGTCAGCGATCCAGGCTGACGAGGAGGAGCAGCAGTTTCATACTACTGATCCTCCGAGATGGACCCTGTAGCGGCATCGATTTCGGCCTGCTCTCCGTCAGTGCGCTCCTCTCCATGTGGAGCGCTGGCGGCTAGCTGGCCCGAAAACGTCGGCGACTCCGGCAATGGGACCTCACGGTCCATTGTCGTACTCCAAGCCTCGTTAGAGGTCTCGGGTGCATCCCGGGAGTCCCCCTCAGCATCTGAGTGGAGAACGGCCGAGTCTGCTGAGTCGCTTCCGTCGTCGTCGTCGCTCTCCTGACCTTCACGGTCGTCCTTGTCTCCCTGGTCAGGGGGAGGCTTTGGAGAATGATCGACGACATCGACGTCCCCGTCTATATCCATCGACTGTTCCACCTCGGCAGGTTCTACTGCTTGGGCGGAAGCCGACGGGTCCGGACAGACGGCTACGTTCGCCGGGGCCAGGGGAGTGATGCCCTGAAGATCCGGATGGATCCTCGGTGACACCACTCTCTGGACCGGTGGCGGCGTAGGCTCGGTGGTTCCCGAGAGGGTTATCAAGGGAACCGAGGAGGAAGACGGGGCTGCTGGCGGGTAGACGGAGGCACCGAGAGACCTACCCGGGGTGTCAGGCTTGTCCTGCACCACCTGCTCTCGGCCCAACATCGTCATAGCCGAACTCAGACTGTCAATCTTTGGAGACAACTCTCTCAAAGGATTCGTCTGAGCCGCCAGCATCCTGACGTCAGGAATCACTCCACCCTCGACGAGGTACCTCTGCGCTTCGCGAGAGGGCTCGGTTCGAATGGGCTTCAGGGTTCGGACGCCATGGTGTTTGTCCCTCATCCATTCCGAGAGTTGGACCCCGAAGACTCTAAAGAATTCGCGGTCGATTTCCTCCCAGCCTTCTATGATACTGTCCCTCTTGGTAATATCATATTGGGCCTGTGCCTCAAAGTTATTGAGACGCGTTCGGACGTCGGTCAGACGAGAGTCCATCTCCATCTGAACGGTCTGGCGCGCCTCATTCCTAAGAGCCGGAAGGAGCTCGTTACGGATGGCCATGTTTGTTCTATCAAACAGGCCGAACAAGTAGGCACTCGCTTCCTCACGGAATGCCTCACCGAACTTGTCGATAGCAGGGCTGCCTGTCATCTGTAGAAGTCCCTTACAACGTTCAACGAACGTCTTCGGGACCCCACATTCGACGCCATCGCCGTATGCAGGCTGTGCCAACTCCCAACGCAAGGTTGCTGTCGGGGTGTCGGCGCCTGTCACGACGTTGGAGAAGCTAGCTCCTGCTGCCGAGGTCAGTGTCGCGCCTCCCACGTGGACACGCGGCGTGGCAGCTGGGGTGCTGCCCTCTGCCGCTGTAGGGGGCTTGACAGGAGACGAGTTGGGTTGTCGATCACGACCACTCCGGGTTTCCACCGTCTTGCCTCCAGTTTTAGCACCACTGGTGCTTGGTTTGGCTGAACCGGTCGAAGCAGTCTTCGACTTTTTAGGAGCCGGGGCCGGGGCGGCTTTCGATGCCTTTTCGGGCTTCGAGGGAGCAGCCTGCGGCTTAGGCTTCTTGGGTTCAGTCGAACCGGCAGACTTTCCAGCTTCTGTAGAGTGGGGCCTCTTGTTCCCACTCGTAGAGGCTGTAGGTCCTGGGTCCCGAGGACGACTGGCCTCCCGCTTCTTCCGTTGCTCTACCCTGAACTCGGGGTAGGCACCGTAGAAAGCGGGCATCAGCTCCGGTCTGATATACAGGCGCTTCGTAGACGGGGGTGCGGGGGCCATCCGCATCCAGTGTCTAGTCGGCGCGCCTGTCTTCTCATTCCGTTCGCACTTTCCAACCAGTGTCTCCACTAGCTGGATAGCGCCCTCGGCGTTGTACTTATGGGGCTGCTTGTACGACTTGAGATGACGCGCCATCAAGCCCCTTCGTGAGGTCACGAAAGGAGGAGAGGTCGGGTCATCAGGGTCCTGGTAACATGGAATGGTCTTTTCCACCTTAACACAACCGAACTGCGGACGGATGGCTCGATGCTCTTCAACCAAGTGTCGAGCATACCTGCCGTCAGTCGCGTATACGCGAGGGGGAAACCCCTTACGTGTGCAGTTCTCGAAAGCACACTGCTGCCCTGGATTGAAGATGCGCCATGCGAACCCAATCCGCTGTCGCTCGGGCAGCGACACCCCCGACGAGTCTGAGGCATTCGTAATATTCTCGATCATCGAGACATACCAGTCAATGGCATGACTGTCGTCCGAATACCATTCCTCGTCGTCACTACCATCCTTTCCGACGAGACTTGGGAGTACCACTTGACCATTCTTGCGGTAGTCCTGAAGCTTTGTCAGTGGCCTGTCATCGACGTACTCAGCACGTCGTTTGGCAGTGATCGCTGACAGTTGCTTCCACTCGTCGACAGCCCTGGCCGTGTCTGGGGGTGAGGATACGGTGCTCTCCACGGCACCGGCATCGACCTCCGACGGCTCGGTTCAGGTTCCGGTGGAGCAGTAGACTCGCTACTCCTTTCCCGGGCTGGAGCCTTCTTGGCTGCGGACTCCTTTTTGCTACTTTCCTTCTTGGGCACCCTAGGGATCTTGAAATCCTTCAAGGTGCCCTTGGATGCCTTTGATTCAGTCGGCTTCTTGCCCTTAGAACCTGAAGGGGTAGCACTTTTCGATGGAGCAGGCGTCGACGGCTCGTCGACCTCCATCTCATCGGGAGAAGAGTCTCTCGAGGCGGCAGCAGCTGCGACCTTCAAGTCGCGTTTCTGCTGCTTAGCTGCCTCCTTCGCCTTCCGGCGGAGCTCCTTCTCCCGCTCCTGGGACTCAGCCAAGGCTTTCTGTGCATCCTCGATCTGCTTCAGAAGGGCTGCACTCTTAGCCGAGGTAGACTCGAGCTCTTGCTCGGGTCTGGTCCTCTTGGACTTCTTCTTCTTCTTCTTCTTCTGCGACTTGTGGCTCGCCGAAGAGCTGTACCCTGACTGCTCGTCGGACGAGGACCCCATGGTTCTTCCTGAACTGCCGGGTTCCACCAGGGAGAGAAGACTCCGGGTCTCGAACCGTTCTCAGACGGGACGAGACGTCGAAGAGGATCTTCGAGGTTTTTCGATCCGCACTCTGGCGGGTCGAAGCCTCGAAGGTGCCTTCGATGTACCTCGAACCGCACTCAGGCGGCTCGAGGGACCGAAGACTGGAGTCTCGAGAGAACACGAACCTGCGCTCACACAGGTCGTGTCCCTCGACACTAGGCAGGGGAGACCTCCTACACTCAGGTAGGGGGTCCCCAGACGGAGCGTACCAGCTGGAATAAGCTAGGCTTAGTCCAGCTTATCTGCGTCTGACTCTCACGAGAAGGGCGCAGATGTGACCTCCGTGGTGGGCGACGCGGCCTTTTATCCCTGTGGCGCACGCCTCTGATTGGAGGAAGGGGCTACGTGACCGAGGAGGGCGAACCCTATTGGTCCACAGCGCATCACGCCATGACCAAATAAGGTATTGCTCAAAAAATAGAACGACTCACTCTCCCCTCACCGTCACGCTCTGCTTCTCCAGTCGCAATGTTTGCATATGCCGTTATTTCCTATGCGGTCTATGGGTTCCAACACTATTAACATGGATTAATCTGGGCACCCCCTCCTTCATCAGACTACCGGGATTAAAAAAAATGGCTCCAATATGGATCTACCCTTCGGGCAGTATCCACCAGCCTATGCTGGGAACCCGTCCTCACAGTCAATAAAATCAGAGGCTCCAAATTTCCATGTTTCCAGTGTCAGTTTGTCTCAAACTAAGAGGCAATCGTACGACTTCTCGTTGTGTAATTTTTTATTCACCGTCGGCTTCACGTCCACAGACAGATTTACTCAAGAACGGCACCCGTTATTTTAAAGTCTCATTAAAAACACAGGTTAGTAAAGCTGCTGCTTAGTATTGTGCGAAACATCGATTACTGAGTAGGGTTTAATCTAGGGCTTTTCCTGATTTTAACCTTTACTACAGGAACGAGTGTTGAGCCTCGGGGCGGGTTACTATCACCCCCTCCTAGCCCGCCGTCCTTTGATGTGGCCGGGCCGACCGGGCTATTAACCCGTTTCCGTCGGCGTCTGCCCCCCATCACTTGTGACGGTGTGGATGCAGGAGCCAGAGTGTTTGCTCTGGGTTTCCTTTCATCCTCGACACTCGCTGACCGTTCCTTTGATGAGCCTTGGCGCTTAAGCCTCGCTCGAGTCATAGGTCCGGACTGGAGTGACTGATCTTTCACTTCAATCGAAACGTTTCGATGTGAAGTTTGTTCAGTCGTTCGCACCTTCGAGGGGGGGTCGGGCTTCCGACATCCCTTCAAAGGCTGTTTAGATGTTTTCGACTTATCTCGACGGGCCGGTCGACCACGGCGCCGCTTTGATGGTTTACTGGCATCCAACACCTCCATCTCGCTCAGTTTTCGAGCTTTTTGCTGTCGTTTTCGATGACCCTGCTTAGTTTGTTCTTTAGACTGGACTTCCGGCCGCGACCTTTCGACCTCTATTTCGACCTGTCCAGAAACAGACTTAGCCCTTTTCGTAGCCTTACGAGAAGGTGAATCATCATCAAGTTGTGGTTGCAACAACTCGACAGTTTGTGATAGTTCTACGCCCAACCACCGGCGCACTCTATCAACATTGCTCTTTTGCAACCGTCCGCGGGATGATCGAAGTAATAATGTCGACTCAGAGAGGACAGAATCTACAACGAACGGCCCATCCCAGTTGGGGGCAAGCTTCATAGCTGCCTGGGGGGTGTGGTACCTCACCACCTGTTCACCAACTGAGTATCTTCTCTGCTTTAGCCCATAGTCATACCCGACCTTCTGGCGTTCCGCAGATTTACCTAAGTTTTCCCTTACCATGCTATAACTCTCCCTCAATCGGTCACGAAGTTGACGGAACAAGGGACTTCGAGTGGGTTCTCGATTGAGCCGAAAATCACATCCGCTGGCATGAGAATTTCTTCCCCGAATACCATCATATTTGGACTGCATCCAGTAGAACTGTGCTCAGAGCTGTTATATGCGGACACCACATATTTAGCCTGTTCATCCCAGTCGTCCATATGTTTGTCTACCAACATAGTCAGACTTTGAATCAACGTTCTATTGAACCTTTCCACCTGACCATCGCTCTGTGGTCTGTATGGATTGGTTCTCTGTTTTACAATCGTCAAATATTCACACATCTCAGAGAAGAGTCGAGACTCAAACTCTCGACCTTGGTCGGAATGCAGAAGCAACGGGACTCCAAAGGTCAAAACCCATTCGTCCACGAAGGCCTCTGCACAGGTCTCTGCCGTGTGATTTGGTAGGGGAATAGCGCGTACATACTTGGTGAAGTAATCCTGGATTACTAACATGCAAGTATTCTTGTTTGGCGTGGGTGCAAATCCCGAGATGATATCCATAGCTATCCTCCCGAATCTCACCCCGAACAACTCTTGGTGCAGAGGAGACTTACCCATGCCCTCGCCGGGCTTTACCAGGCAACAGGTAGGACAGTGTCGAACCCAACGACCTATGTCCTTTCCCATCCCGGGCCAGTAATATCTCCTTTTCACTTTTTCGAGCGTTCGTTTACGACCAAAATGTGCCGCTGTTCGGTGTCCGTGGCAAAAGGAGAGTACCTCACCCCTCAGTTGGCGTGGTACAACTACTTGAATCGTGCGCCTAGCTCGACCCGCCTCGACTTTCCAGCGACACAACAAGCCTTCACGGAAGGTTAGTAGAGGCCATTGCCCTACTAATTTCCGTACCTCGGCGCTCTCGATCGATACCTCAGGCCTAGTGGGTTTAGCCCCCTTAACTAGCCATTCAGCAACTCGTTTGATGTCGGCGTCCGCTTTCTGAGCATCAATGAGTTCATCGAGAGACCAAAATGCAACACCCACCCGGCTGTCTACTAAACCACTTACAGCTGCCAAAACAGCATTATAACAGCCGCAGTCTGTGCAATCCGACCTCTGGCATAGCCGCACAGGGATACGACTAAGGCCATCGGCGTTTAGATGCTTGGCCCCACTTCGATGTTCGATCTTAGAGTTTTCGAGACCGAACTCCGAAAGGTGGGCCAGCCACCTACCCATCATTCCCTCAGCCTCTTTGAAATTTAGGAGCCATTTCAAAGACGAATGATCGGTGCGGATAGTGAAGTTACCACCATAAAGGTAGTGCCTAAACTTCCTGGTGTACACGACAACTGCCAACAGTTCCCTTTTGGTAGTGCAGTAGTTTCGTTGTGTTTTACTTAGAGTGTTGCTGGCAAATGAGATCGGGACCTCCATTCCATCCTGCACCTGGGATAGAACAGCCCCGATCGCTGTGTTGCTAGCGTCAGTGTCCAAGATAAAACGACCGTCGGGTGTGGGGAATCGAAGTACAGGTGTCTCCCTGAAACTTCGTTTTAACTCGACAAAAGCATGTTCGGCTTTCTCCGTCCACGCGAATGCCTCGTAACGACCTCTACTACCTTTAGGTTTTTGGATCACTAAGTCCTGCAAAGGACTCACGAGTTCCGCGAACCCCGGGATGAACTCTCGGTAGTAGGAACAAAAACCAATGAAGGATCGGATTTCCTTCACTGTAGTGGGCCTAGCCCACGTCATTACATCGCTAATTTTCCCCGGGTTGGCTTCTATACCCTGTTCAGACACGATTCGGCCCAGGTACTCGACTGAAGTCCTAAAAAGTTGACATTTTTTAGGTTTCAACTTCAGTCCCCATGCCCGAATCCTGTTGAAGACTTCTGCCAGATTCGCCATTGCTTCATCCGTCGTTTTGCCGAAGACGATGATATCATCGAGGTAAACCAGGCAACTTTTACCTAGCAAACCTCTCAACATCTCCTCCATCATTCGCTCGAATGTGGCGGGGGCGTTACACAAACCAAACGCCATGCGATCGAACTCGTAGAGCCCCCTCTGGTAGGAAAAAGCGGTTTTCTCGACGTCGTCGGGATTCATCCCGATCTGCCAATATCCAGATTGGAGATCGAGACAACTAAACCACTTGTTTCCTCCTAGGGCATCCAAGGATTCGTCGATGCGCGGGAGGGGGTAAGCATTTTTCTTAGTCACTCCATTCAGACATCGATAATCGACGCAGAATCTCATGGTTCCATCCTTCTTCGTCACCATCTGGACGGGACTGGACCAGGGACTAGTACTTGGCCTAACCACCCCCGTATCCAACATCTCCTTAAGTTGTTCATCCGCCGCAGCCTTCTTGCTGAGCGGAATCCTTCTATAAGGGACTCGGATAGGTTGTGCGTCACCCGTGTCGATGTTATGCAGACATCGATCGGTGCGCCCTAACGGCTCATCTGGGGATTTAAAGACATCCACATGCTTACGTAGTAAGGCGGACAGCTTCAGTCTTTCCTCTGGCTGGGTCAGGTGGGTGTCGCTATACATGTCTAACAGCCAGGTAGGGAGCTCCCCCGTGTGGGTGCTCGCGATTTCTGCCGTCTCGATGTCTGCAGCTTCTTGCTCGAGACGCATCATCACGGATCCTACCTCCGGTGACGAGAGTTCACCGTTTCTGTCAGCATACTGTATAGTACCGACCACCTGGCCTTTCTCCAGGACAATGTCTCGATTCAGTGGATTACAGACGGGAAACACTGTTCGACGAACATTGCTGACAAGGGCAGCCTCACCAACCAACCCAAAACATCTCAGAGTGTTCAGGTCGGGTTCGACTATGCCCTGTCGGTCTCTTTCCAGACCTTTGGATTTTACCAAGACATCGCACCGATGTCTGGCAGGTATCCTAGTGGTCTGTGCTACTGAGGCTATCGATGACACTCTCTTCAGTTTACACTGATGGTGCTCTTCTACCGGCTCGGTCATGACCAATTGACCCGTCCTTGGGTTCAGGATCATACCGTATAATGCCGCGAAGTCGAGCCCCAGAATGCCATTGTCAGCCACATCGGCCACTATTGGGCTAAACACATAGTGGGTCGATGCGACCTTAAGAGGTAGAACCAATCGACCATAGGTCCGCATTTCGGCTCCAGACGCAGTGCACGCCGTTATTCCCTCGTAGAGATTATCTGACGGCACTACTAACGTTTTCGCGAGTTCTCGAGAGACAATGGTGTGGCTGGCACCAGTATCTATCAGGAAGTCCAGAGAACGCCCTCGAATCCCTGCAGACAGGTACCATCGTTTCCCCGACAAGGGGGCGGTTCCTGCTAGCATTCTCAACCCTACGTCAGTACTCAGATCGATCCCCCTCCTCTTCAGAAAAGAGAGACAGGGATCATCTGAGGGAAGCTCTGTTGCGCAGACTCTGGCCAGCTGCCGCATCAGGGCTTCTCTCCCGGCGTCGACTTTCTCTTTCGATCCAGTCGAACCCTCGACCTCGGAGTTCGGGCTGCCAGCGCCCTGTTCCTTGGCCATTGAGGCTTTTTCTACACCGACATCTTCGGAACCCGACCGGTGATCAACCGGTGCCGCTGTGGTAAAGGGCTGGGACGGCCCTACCGGGACCTTACCTAGTTCCCTCGAATCTACTGTCGTCTGATCAGGAGTGCCAGAGGTGCTGATACCTTGGCTTTTCGATGGTCGGGCAGCTCGATTGCCATGTCGAGCCGCCCGCCTCAGTTTTCCGTCGCGTCAGGTGGTAGTCCTTTAATCGGCTCGGGGCAAGTTCGTGCGAAATGCCCCTGCTTCTTGCAGTTCCAACACTTGGCGTCGGACGGAGGGGTACTCGGCTTCTCCGAGCTAGTACCAGGGACATCCCCTCCCTCGATAACCCTGAGTAAATTTTTCAATTGACTCAGCGAGAAGGTCTGCTCCTGTACCTTGGGTTTGGAGGCCTTGTTTGGTGTTTTCGATTTACCAGCGGATTTCTGACCTTTCTTAGTCTTACTCCCCGCCCCGGGCTTCGAGTATGAGGAGACTTCGCCCTGTCCTTCCTCAACCAAAGCGGCGTCGGCCAACGCCGACAATGCATTTGTCGAGGTAGGATTCACCAACTTCGGCAGGAGTTGTCGTTTCCGCAACAACTCGTCTGCCAAGTCCATGAGATCCTTTAGGGACATGTAAGTACGCCACTCCCGAAGAACGTCTTGTTGTAAATCAACGTCATACAATCCTCCTATGAACAACTGGTTGACTTTGGTTATGAGCCATTCAACCGAGAAGTCCACACCTGGATAGGCATCGCCGGCAAGACGTCTCAAAGCAAAGCCATAGGCTCTAATGCTTTCGTTCTTGCCTTGGCGTCTCTTCTCCATTGTAACAATGGGGTCTTGAAGGCTAGAAGTCATGGCTTCCGTTACCATGTCGACCAGTCCCTCCAAAGTCCCATCTCCATGCTCCTCCCATAGCCACACAGTATCAGCTGCAGGGCCATTCTGGAGTAACATGAGGAGTTGAGCTAATGCCATACTCGAGGTCCATACATTTACTCGACGGACGTGATTGAATCCGTGGTACCAACGGAGCCAATCGTCCTTCCATGTAAATGGAGGGCACTCGACTGACCTAGTTCGGGCTGGTTCATGCCTGATAGAGGTATTTTCAAACATTCTGCTTGATCTCCTGACCTGATCAAGGGCGAATGTTGTGCCTCTTCTAGGTATTTGATGGTCCATCCCCATGTTTCTCATAGTCGTGTCTGCACGACTGTGATTCATCCCCCAGGGATTACCAGAATCGGCATCACTCAACCGCGAAGCCTCGAATCTGATATCCCTATATTTGGGTGGATCAACATGTTGTTGGGTCGTGATAGGGGTCGAGAACTGCCCGATCACTTTACTTAGACCATCGGTGCGCGGCATTGAAGGAACTGGTTGGGTCCGGCGCGACCTCGAATCCACTTTCGAGATGTCGTCGATTGCTCCCACCATTCTATCTATCTCCGCCTGCTGTTTTGAACGTTCCGCCTGTCTTAATTCCGACACTAGGAATTCCAGGCGGGCATGTTCGGGTTTCGAGAGATCTCGTTGCTCGCTGATGGCAAAGAGTTGCTTGGCCTCCTTCATGGCATGGTCAAGCCACTCTCTGTAGTCAGGGTTTTCGGCTAGATCCCCTTGAGTAGCAACTCTAGTAGTGCTGCATTCACTACTTTGTTGCTTATCTCGAAGTCTAGCGGTACGCAATTTCGATTCCGTCTGCTCCTTCAGACGTTCTTCGAGTGCGAGTTCATCACGAACTTCTTTATTCACCCTGGCTTCATCAGCCTTTCTGCGAGACAATATCTCTCGTCGGAGCTCATCGATTTCACCACGTATGGCTCCCAAAGTGTCCGAATCCTTCTGATCTTTCAGTGACTGGGCTACTAGGGATTCAGACTTCAAGGAATTAAGCTCGGCCTCATGCCTCGCTTTTTGTTTCATTAAGACCTGATATTCCGCCATTTTGTTTGCGTGTTCGATTCGTTCCTCACAGCGACGACGCATTTCTGCCTCGTCCCTGGCTCAAGCATCCTCGTCAGCTTGCATCTGACAGAGTAACGACTCCCGTTCCTGACGTAGCTGTTTCACCTGCTTTTCATAAGCCGTTAGGTGCTCAGCTACTTCTTCAGTATGCTCGGCTGATTGTTGGTTCAACTTATGCCACAACTCTTGCAGTTGTTCCTCCAACATAGTCTTTTCTACTTCTTGTAGTTTCAACTTATGTTTAAGGGACGTCTGCTCGTGCTGGGCATCCCGAAAATCGTTTCGAGCTCTCTCGACACATTCTCGGCGGCTTGTAGCAAGGCGATCGATCTTTGCTTTTAGCGATTGACAATCCATTGCTGTCAACCGACTACGCTCGATCTCTGACTTCGTTGCAAGCAAGGACTCCTTTTCGCTAGAGAGCTGCTTGACCTTCTCCTGAAGATCAGTAATTTCTCTATTTGCGATCTGAGTCTTGTTCGAAGCCTCTAACGCCTGCTGCCTAAGCTGTTCCAATTTCAGCTCTATTTCTGTACTCTTCTCCTGAGCTTTCATGGTGTTACTCGCGAGAGCATCCAACTGTTGGCGACCCTGGCGCAGTTGGCGTTGCTGCTCTTGTAGCAACTCCTCGTTGAGCCCCCTGCCACTGTCAATACTTCCTTGTATCGACACGGGCGAGGGACCCTCGAAGGACCAACTGCCAAGGCCCATTGGAGTTCCCACGGGCGAGGCTGATTTTTCTACATAGGACAAACTCTGTGTCCTCAAGAAGTTCTCAGCCGCCGGAGAGAGTTGAGTCGATACTCGCCAATTGAGTAGCCGGCTCCTTTGATACAGGCCCAACGGGTCAGACGATGGGCCTAATATCAGGGTGTGGTTCAAACCACCACCAATTAGTGGATCATTCATATCCACTAACGGGCCTGTAGTCACTTGATGTTGATGATTGGGGTCATCACCTTCATCCAAGTGACCCTGCATGTCGAACTTAAGCTCGCAGTACCTATGCGGACTAAAGTTAACAACTGGTCACGGCACCAGTGTAGCGTTCTACCCCTCGATGTTATATCGAATCTTTCGATAAACAACGAAGAACAACTATTCAGGTTCCAGTTAAAACTTTATTGTCTAATAACACATAGGCATCAGCCGTTCTCGATCACAGTTACAGGTGGCAGAGTTTGAACTCTATTGCAGGTTCGACACTAGGCCTTCTAGTGTCTAGAGTTAATATTCCACATGAACCCCCTCTGTGCAGTAGCACAGAGGAGTATTAGAATATGGTAGCCGGGCAGCCGCCGACCATTGCTCACAATGGTCAGTCGGGGCTGGACTGACCCTGAGGAAGGCCGTACAACGGCCTTATATACACCGGAGTCGAGGGCCACGTGACCAAGTGGTGACGTGGCGCTGGACTCCAGCGCCCCCAGGCGTCGGGTAATGGAGGTGCTCTCGACGTCGCCCACGAGGACCACGAAGGTACCTCGAAGACGGCGCGGGACCACCACAGGTCGATGAATTGTCTCCTCTTCCTGCTGTTTCCTCAATAGATACCACCAACAGAGCATCGTTTCCTTCAGTGCCAGAGGCCAAACCCAAGGTGAAAGGACCAGTACCATCAAGTCCGGAAACAAGCAACACCAAAACAACATGGCAAATTATAACCAGTAGCTCGCCATGGCATTTTTCAGGCCACAAAATCAAAGAGGTAGTATCTAGTATAAGAGGTCCCACTCCGCCATATTGGGTGACGAGAGATTGAGTCTCGGAAGCGCGTTACTGGTAGGAGACAGGCCAGCTTGCACCAGGGTGTACTTGCCGGCTGCCCCCATAGAGCGCAGTGTTAAACGTGCCATCTTGACCAGCTAATTAAACCTAATAAACCTAAGAATTGTGAAATGATTTTACCATGGTTAGATAGTTTAAGACATGATTTTTTTTGTCGTCTAAATTGTTTTCATGAAATTGATTTTGTATAACCACTGGAAGACCAGACAGAGCAGAGAGTTGAGACATTTTGAGCCCTGCATGCGGCCATGCTATCCTTGCATGGTGCATGCATCACCACATTTCTTACTTCACTTTCCACTGTCCATGTGGCCAAACTGGACAATTTATCCACAATCAAAGTACATAGGATTCATATTTAGGACTTTCTTTGTCATATACTGGAACATGGAGGCTGGGGAAGTAGGGAAAATCATTATTTTAACGGGGTGAATATGGGTCGTTTTCACATGTTTTGGTAGAAAATGCCCAAAATTCACAAGTTTCGTGGCCTGTCCAAGCTTCCCCCAATAAGACGGTTTACAGAAATTATATTTAATTCTAAGAATAAGCATCTTTGAGTCCTGTCCTTTCACCCAGTGGTTGAATTATTTTATTATTCCAAGGATTAATATTTTTAAATAGCTCTTGAAAATGTGTTGTTTAACACTGCGCTCTATGGGAGCCTGCGATTCTACACCCTCACGGCACACTGGAACCCTGGGCGCGCCGAGACTCTCGTCACAATGTTAAACCTATGGGAGACAGCGGGAGAGCTCCGTCTTACTAACCCCAAAATTCATCCGTCGGTCTTTGACAAAATGACAATATCACCATAAAGACACCAAAGCCTACTTCCCAACAGCACCCAAATTGACACTTCAAGAGACACAAATAGACACTTTTTCAAAACCGATTTTTGTATAACCATATTTCAGATCCAAATCGCTGAGACACAATTGTGACGTTAATTTATAATTTTTGATGAATTTTATGAGAGACACACCAAAAATGTCCTTCTGGCTTGCCTCTCTAGGTGTTATAAAATTCATCACCTTTTACCACTGTTTTTCAAGCTCAACTATGGCATGTATTTATGAGTTTTAGTCAAATTAGTTATCCATAATCAACAGGTTGTATACATAACATCTTTGTATATTTTCATGAAAATTACCATGTTTCTAGTCAACAATAACACTGAATACCACCTTGACTTATACCTTATACCCGACTGTGTAGCAGACGCTACACAACTTCAGTTATGAGCCTTGGTAATGTGGAGCCAAAGACTCATCACCCTCGTGTTGATTGTTGACCCCACAATACCAAGAATCACCAAACCTGGTTAATTTTCATCTGGATATATTTCTTTGCGTATTATTGTATAAAACCAACATGTTATCAAATCAGAAAAATTTTCATTTTCCCACGATAACATACCGGTACATATATATTTTAAGCATTGTACATATCCCAGCATTTAAAACCTGTATATATACATTAAGTCACTTGATCCACACAAAAAACTTTATTTTTGTATTTCCATAAAGGAACCCCTTTTTTTTATACTGCATATAATGTCAAACCCATCAGGTTTTTCACAAAACCCAGTATTTGTATCATAATACCCATAATTGTCAATGGACTTGGCAAGGCCTCATCTTTTCTACTTATTTTTCTCCCTTTACACTCGTGCAGAGACGAGTAGGAATGTGGGGATTTGTCAATGGACCATTCTGGGTATTATTATTATTTTTCATATTTACTACATTCTTCGCCATATAAAGCCTAAGCTCTGCCCATGATCCACACTCAATAATCTCCTGTATTCCTCAATAGGAACCAGGATCCTTTAGTCATCACAAACACACTTCCTCTATTAGACTCTGTGACATAAGGTACAAGGATGTAATAACATTCCAACCTTATCTACTCAGTCCAACTGGAGGAAGTGGGATCCACCCGTGGTGCCATATTTGGAATGAGAGGATATTTCACAACCTCCTCTCAATCCTCATTAACATAATCTACCCACAGGTGGCACTCTCTCCTTATGACATGTGTCACTATTCTATTGAGCCACATGTACAGAACATTTCACAACACTGTGAGCTGCTCAAGCCCTCAGTATATAAGGTAGCTTGAGCAGCTCCCAATCATCTATTCTAAGCTTTCTATTCTAAGATCATCTCTCCCAACTTACACCTTACACCTATACCTAGAACCTACGACAGGTTGAGCTATAGGATCGGAGGCAGAGCTTAGATCTTGGCGAGTGTTATCATTGTTACCACCTTTATGAAACACTCATGTCAGCTATGCAATAAAAGGATCAACTGAACTTCCCTGGATTCGGTGTATATTCACTTCACCACATGTAACCGTCCGTTGACAATAGCAAAAGTGCGCTCTTAAGCATGTATATATGTTCAATGGACCACCATGAGCTTAATATTACGATTATTCTAACACCAGAAGACTCGTCATATCAAGGGCTTTTTAACGATACCAAATTTGTCATGGTACATTAGGTACATAATTATTAATAGATGCTTTTGCAGAAAAAAATGAATTAAATATAGGCTTAAATTACATGAAAAGTGCGCGCTCTGGCCATGAGAATAATTAGAAAATACAGAAAATTCACTAAATTGACAAAAATGTTGATAAAAATGTCAAAAATATTGATGAAATATTTTTCCTGTGATTTTCTCCAAGGAATCCAATTATAACACATATCTTTTTTCAATTTCCATCAATATAGCTTCCTTTCAAATGTCAAATAATGCTTTATGAATTGAAAATCACCTATTCCCCACCAATTTCTAAAAAAAGGAAGATTTTCTGGGCACCTCCATCCAAATCAGTCCAATTTAACATTTTGTACCATCATCATTCCTTAACGACTCATATAATCAGATAATACTCTAACCTATGCTTTATATTACATTTTCTGAAAGCTATTTTAGTGCCCACTTTGTTATCATTTGAATCAGTACTTTAATCTGATCATGATATAGGTAATATCCTCTACTTTGTCAAGTATGTTGAATAAAACAGCTCTCTCAAAATAATTCTGGGCACAAAAGGGTTAAACGATTTTTCAGAAAAGTATTACAATGCCATTCAACCTTGATAATCTGCGCTTTATATCCCTACACTGAAAAAAATAATCTTCAAAATCTTAGTCAGATGTTAGTCAAAAAGGATAACTTTCCAATAATATATAGTCAAAAGCACGGGCACAGGCCTAAGTGTCCAAGTTTTTCTTAGTCAAATACTACTAACTGTTAGTCAAAGTGACCAACTTCTCTTGGTTTGCCTCATTTTGACTGTTGGCTTATAGACCATTTAAGAGGCCTACTTTGGCTTATAGCATTGTCCTAAACTAAGGATGAGGCTTACAGGCAGGGTATATCCACAGGCATAACTCATATGCTAGGTTTAATGGTAGGATTTGGTATTGCCCATGTCTGCAATTCTGACATAAACATTTCTATGTAAAAGATATGTCTAAAGCCTATATAGGATTTACACACCTGTAAAACAGAGTATCATCATTTAGGAATCATGATATATGTGTCACATTTCTTTCTTTTGCAACCCCTGAGCCAAAGCCCTGGGTTTGCCACACAAATTGAGGTACAATATTGTGCATACATGTATATATTTAGATTACCACAGAATAGGTGTTATGCATCTCACTACCTGGTTCCTTTGATTACTCATCAATTTATTTGGTATCTTTTGCCAAGCATGATGTTAGGTTGAATTGTGAAAGCCCTGAGCATATATGGGCAATAACAAATTACCATAATTTATACAATCATAGAAAAATCTGCACACCCACCACAAAACTCCTGTTGCAAATCAGCCTGTCACCTGGTGTAAAAAGGTGGCAACAACCCTTAGTCAAAGTGGCTAACCTTGGGGTAGTCAATGAGTCTAACATAAGTTGGTCAATGTTAGTCACCTGTTAGTCAGATGCACTAACTAAGATCATTTAGCTGCTTTGATTAAGTAAAGTTAAACTGACTAACTTGGATTTTTTTCTGTGTACTTACTGCTCACCAAAACGGCAGGACCTGTCATGAAAGTAGTCCTTTATGATTTCCAGTTGAAGGGCCCATACTGTATACTTGGTCAGAGGCACCAGTACAAACACAGAAAACAGATGGCAGAGTGTTTTAATGGTGAGGAGTACGAGAACGCCATTAATGTATCTATATGTGACTGTGTCCGGGATGATTATGAATGGTGAGTGTAATGATTTTCTTTTTACCTGCAGTTTTGGTTAGATTTAAATGATACTTTCTTGAAACCGTAGGTACCAGCAATGACTATGACTTTGTGGCTACGGCATCTCAGAGACACCAGACAATTTACTTCAATAGTGTTTGATACTGTGCATTAAGCTGAAAATTCTCCTGAACTTTTAAGTTAAAATGACCTTATGACCTATGTTTGATTGTTTCAGTGACTTTGGGTATGAGCTTACAGCAGGGGGACACTGTCAGAGGAGTACCTGGTACGATGTGGATGAACCCCTCAGGCATTGTCCAGAAGATACTTATTACAATAAAACATTGGGGTAAGCATGACATGGTCATAGAACTCGAA
Source organism: Acholoe squamosa (assembly GCA_949317995.1). Classification (NCBI taxonomy): domain Eukaryota; kingdom Metazoa; phylum Annelida; class Polychaeta; order Phyllodocida; family Polynoidae; genus Acholoe; species Acholoe squamosa. The sequence continues at coordinate 15,966,261 of OX439043.1, read as the reverse complement.
GGCTAGAGCACTGGTGCCACTGTTGTTAGTCTGGTAAATTTATGCTAAGCCAACAGATTTTTTCTATACTTTTGCAATATTATAAATTCTCGAATTATCAGAACTTCGCCTGACCAATGGCAGTGGAACTAGTGCTTTAGGCAGTCCTTCATTGTAGCTGAGTTTTGGTTTGTACGATTTGTGGTATAATCTTTTATTGGCCATAGTGAGGGACCCAATGTAATATCAGAAATGTAATCTACATGCCAGTATATATGCTATGATAAGTCACATTGGTGCCATAGATTCCATGTTTGTTACATTACCAAACAGCAAAACTGGCAAATACTCTTCACACCCTTCAGGGAGAGCAGGCAGCAAACAGGTTGAAAATTGAAAGCAAAAAAAAAAAAAAGTAAATAAATGGCTTCAAAATGAATTGAACCCAGTACACGTTGAAATTCCTTTACTGAATGACACATGTCAGAGATGGATCTTGTGTTATTCCACCATTGTGTTTATGCAAACAGCTACAGGAAAATAGCTGCTGATAAGTGCAAGTTGGGCGCTGGTATTGATGATGAGCTTATCCCCAAGCGAACATTATGTCCACTGATGGCGCCCAAAGGCCTTCGTCTAATGACAGCCACGCGCCGCATAACGGCAGCCACGGGCACGAAGGTCACCTTCAAACTCACGCAGGACAAGGTTAGCTCACTAATGTATTTTACATGTATTTTGCCATTCAGCAATACTACCAAACACTGAGTACTGTTTATATACAACACAGCCATTGGAAATCATATGAGAATATCATTTGATTGCATTTCCAATGTTCCATTTATAATAATTGCACTATCTATGGGAGGAATATCAAATTTTGGTTATTACATTTTTGGTCTACCCCAGTATATTGTTGACTGCTACCCGCCCCGAAACTCCCATGCTAATAGGGGAACTGTTACTAGTCGACGTTGAGCTAACACTTGCCCAGAGTATCATTAACAGATCATGATTTGCATACTCATATCACTCTCCTATTTCCTCAGCAAAGTACAAAGCATTGGTATAGGAGAGTATATATCATTGCCCTATAAAACTGCAAATGCTCGAAGTTGCTGGCCACCTGCAGGGTATCGGCATAAATCCCACAGTGTTACGAGTGTCATTATACTAGAGAGATTAAGATTTGCATACTTGTAATGTGTACGGCAACGTCTAGCCTATCATTTCCTACCATTCTAGACGTACACGTTGTCGTACACGTGGTGATCTTAACCTCTGTATTGATGGTCTGGTGACATCAGTAAACATGAATACACGTATCTATCACTACCAAAAAGATAATGTACGGTTCCATTATAACCACTTGTAATACTCCTCAGGTTTGTGCTTCACAATTGTCAAACATATCATACTCCATTTCTTCATAGGGTTCAGATAAGTCCACAGAGTACATATGGACGTTTGGTGACAAGGCTGGAGTGAGTACCAGAGTAAAGGGACTAGCTGGGGCACACATACAGAATCATACCTTCCTCCAACAAGGGGTTTACAATGTCATTGTCACTGCCAAGAACCAGAAGGGCATCGCCACCGTCACTAAGGTCATCAGAATTGAAGGTCAGTTTTTGTAATGTTTTCTATATTATATCCGTATTAACCGATATGTTAGTAGCTATGCTGGCCACAGTGGTACCTGACGTTTTTGTGGAATCAGTCTTTGCTGTCATGTTGGAAGCTCTGTTGTCTGGTCAACATGTGGGCCACTGTAGTGGAAGCCATGTTGGAAGCCATGTTGCCCACCACACTGGAAGCCAATTTTGGAAGCCGTGTTGGTCACCATACTGAAAGCCATGTTGGCCACTATACTGGGAACCATGTTGGAAGCCATTTTGGCCATCATACTGGAAGCCATATTGGCAATCATACTGGGAGCCATGTTACAACTATACTGGAAGCCATGTTGGCCACCAATGGTACCATACTAGATGTTATGTTGGAAGCCATGTTGGAAGCCATGTTGGAAGCCATGTTGGCCATCATACTGGAAGCCATGTTGGCCACCAATGGTACCATACTAGATGCTATGTTGGAAGCCATGTTGGAAGCCATGTTGGAAGCCATGTTGGCCATCATACTGGAAGCCATGTTAGCCATCATACTGGAAGCCATGTTGGAATCTTTGTTGTCCACCATAATGGAAGTTATGTTGGCCACCATACTGGAAGCCATGTTGGTCACCATTATTGAAGCCATGTTAGAGGAGATGTTGGCGATTATAATGAAAGCAATGTTGGAAGTCATGTGGAAAGCCATGATGACCACAATAATGGAAGCCATTTTAGAAGCCATGTTGGTCACCATTCTGGAAGCCATGTGAGGAGACATGTTAATCTCAAAAGACATGTTGGCCATCGTAATGGAAGCCATGTTGGAAGGCACCCTGGGCACTGTAGTGAAAGCTATGTTGCCTACAATACTGGATGCAAATGTTAGTCACTGTACTGCAATGCCATGTTGGAAGCTAGTTTGTTTGGCAAACTGGATGGCCTTTTAGACATCATGTTGTTCACTATACTGGCTAACAGGTTGGAGGCCATGATGGCCACTATACTGGAAGCCATGTTGGTCATCATACTGGATGTCATGTCGGAAGCTATATTGGAAGCCATGGATCACTCTGTTGGAAGCCATATCGAAAGTCCTATGTCAATTTGTGTTGCAAACATTTTATTTAATTTCCTCACTTTTTTGTAGCTAATAATGTAGTTCAAATCAGCTTAATATGAAATATCAGTTCTTTTGCCATATCACCACAGGTCTGTATGGTGAGCCTTTCCTCATTATTGTTTCCTTATCTTTTCCCCACTAGATGCACTGCGGGGTGTCTACATATCAACTCCACATGGGGCGCAGGTACATAGACCTGTCAAGTTCCAGGCCATCCCAGTCACGGCTAACCTTAGCCAGACCACCTTTAACAATGTACACTTCCTGTGGCTATTTGGAGACGAGGTAAGGCTGGTCGCTGTTCTTTCTCTATCCCTTTAAAGGCCGCTGATACAGGAGTGCATCATTCCCATTGGGCATCATGATGCACCAATTACGTGCTGGCGAGTCCAACTTTATCGGGGCATCATGCCAACCCCGAGGGGTGTAGCCATCCTGTACGGATGGTGTGACCTATGATTGCAGTAGTGGCTAGTTACTCAACGGTCTGCATTCATGCATCATGTCGACCAATGGGAATGCTGTATAATGTAATTAGCTGCCCTTAAAAGGGTTGTGAGATGCAATTCATTGGAGCATCATGCCTGCCCGCCTGATAAGTAACTCGCCAGGGCTGCACTCGTTTATCATGACCCAGTGGGCACAGAACGCTGTCAAATCAAACCTGGAAGCTTCATGTAATACTAAATGGGTATTACAAACAAATCCATTAGCTATATATCATTTTTTCATTACTCATAGGTAATAACGAGAAACGCATAATACATAGCCAAATGATTTTAAAAAAGATTATTGCATGTCCGAACGGATGACAGTGCTAGGATAATATTCATATGATTATAATAACTCGATACACTGACACTAATATGTCAAAATTGTCCTTTGCAGTCGCCTGGAGAACATCCGTTTTTAACTTATAACCAAGAAGTGACTCACACATACACAAAGAGAGGAAACTATACGGTCACCCTGGAGGTGGTCAACTCTGTCAGCTCTATTTTTGAGAGATTTATTGTCCCTGTCTATAGTAAGTACTATTGTATAGACATTTCTGGTGTTGTTTTTTTAATCCGAAACAGGTGCTCTTTGGTATGAAAAATATAGGTTATTGATGATAATTTGAAATCTGTAAATTTCTGTCTCTACACTTTTACACTGTCTTTGGGTGCTCTCTATATACAGCACCTCTGTTCCACACTCCCACCCATCGGTCCCTTCTGTCTGTCTGTCTGTCTCTGTCTGTCTGTCTGTCTCTCTCTCTGTCTCTGTCTCTTTCTGTCTGTCTGTCTGTCTGTCTGTCTCTCTCTCTCTCTCTCTCTCTCTCTCTCTCTCTCTCTCTCTGTCCACCTGTCTCTTCCCTCTGTACTCTCTGTGTATTGCTCTCTTCTTTTCACCCCTTGAAGAATTCACTGATTCCACTAATCTGTCCGCTAGTCACAAAGAATCCAAGGAAACAGAGACAGCGAATGACTGGCTGCTTCCTTTAACTCAGAACCAATGACAGATGAGCATCATGGCACAAAACTACAATGCTGGGGTCGCCAAAAGATCATAAATATCTGTGGTAATGAGCAATGAACAACATCTCAAAAGCACGCTAACCAGAAAGATCCTCCAATCCAAAATAAATTATTCATCACATGGCCTTGAACGTTTTGCCTCTTCCTCGAGTACTTTGTTTCATAAACTCCATAACATCATGTTGTTTATCTGTTCCAGCTACATTAAAGACAGTACAGCTGGTGTTTGGTGAAGATGTGGATCGTCTTAATAAACACACAGCCATGTGGCGAAAGCTGTACGCCGACTTACTTAGACCTACATTAGTCAGGGTAAGTAACTGTTGCGTCTACCGTAGTGACTCGTTTGAGTGCCCAGGCGCTTAAATAGATTTCAATACCAATGTACCCTTACCCTTATGAAAGACCCGTGCTTATTTAAGTTCTGTTTGAGATTGATTTCAACAACTCACGCTTATATCAGACCGGTGCTTATTTGAGACCTCCGCACTTAAACAAGCCCCAATGGTGGGGGTCTAGATGGGGGGTCCCCATGTCACATGTCAATTTTAAGAAAAGGCCATGTCACAAGTCACTAAATTTCTATTTCCCCATGTCCTTGTCACTAGGCTTCATGTCACATGTCGATTTTAAGGAAAGGCCATGTCTCATGTCACTAAACCTTTCCTTCTCAATGTCATTGTCACTAAGCTTCATGTCACATGTCGATTCTAAGAAATGGCCATGTCACCCTGTCGAATTTAGGGGTCTAGACCCATAATGGTAAGTTGAGAACTCATGCAGGAAAAAGCAGGAGATCGATAATAAATGGAATTAAAGCCGCTCGCTGTTCCTATCAAGTAAACTCAACAAGAAACAGAGACATTTCCCGGAATGGGCACTTAGATTATTGGGTATTAATTAACCGATGCAAGATTTATTGGTGACTCAACTTTATTTATAATCATTATAGTAACAATGAACAGTAAGTGCTCCTAGGCGGGATAGCTGAACTTTCACATGTCTAACTCAAAGACAGTGAATCTACCTATTCTTATTGATTGTATAACCACCTGTCCTCATGTACCCCTCTCTCGGTATTATTGTATTTATATCTATTGTACAGCCACGTTACAATGAAAACCTGGAAGGTCCAAAACCTGTCAGTGCTTACAACTTTAGGTCCTCAGATTGACAATATCTAAATCTACAGCATTAAGTGGTCAAAATGACAACTTGAGGTCATCATCCTGACCATATAACGTTGTCAATATGATGACTTTGTGTTTTCAGCATAACAACTTTGCGGTTTAGGTTGTCACGGGGCAGTAACCACACTAAACTCGCCTGTATTGACGAGTTTTAAGTGGTGGCAGGCTTTCTGTGGATATATCTAAATGCTAATTCTGTAGGTTGCATTTTCAGGAGCTGGAGGTCTCCCCCACCCGCCTAGAGGTGGTGGTGCTTCCTGGACGTCCCGTTAAGGCAGATGTGTCAGTCTTACCTCCCTCTCACCCACAGGAGGAATCCATAGACCTGGTCTGTACATCTAATGCACATTGTCAGCTTAGTTTAGAAAGGCTTAAGCAACACTTGGAATAATGCCTTAAGATCCATATTCATCTTGGACTTGTTTCAATATCCCCAATGACAACATAGGCCTCATAGGCCTAATATAGCCACTATGTTGTTGTCAGGGATATTGAATTAGGTCCTTGGCGTCATAATCTATCAATACACTGCTGGGTAGTAGATCTAATCATGTTCACATGGAAAGATAAAACCAAGGACCACCTTCGATATTATACTACTGACACTAGCTCTAGGGTGGATTGCTCACGCTAGGGGGTCAGCATTGAGTGTACAATACAGAATTCTGTGAAAGATGTCCCTAGTTTTAACTGTGTTCCACTTGAGTTCCTAAAAGGCTAGATATCTGAAATCCCATGATCTGTGACAGAGTACCCAATGTTATCCCTTTTTTTTATTTCCATTTTTCAGTTGGTATCTAGGTTAATCAGCAGGGTACACAGTGGGTCCTTATCTGTAGAACTGTCAGACAGTGACTTTGGTTCAGGGACAGTACAAGTTACAGATGCCTACGTCATATCAGGTACTTCAACTCTCTGAATTCCTTAGAGAACAAACCAAACCTCATTGATTGTAGTATGCACTGTTGTTTCAACTAAAACTGCTCCCATACGTTCTGTATGATGAAAATGAAACATGATGTAAAATATACTTTTCTAATATTGTATCAGAAAGGGAGATAATTTTCTAAGGAAAGACAATCTTGTTAGTTGACACTTTAAACATGGCACTTTCTACAGAATCAAATGTAGAAAAATTTATAATAAAAACCACTACATGTATAATATTTCCTTGTGCATCACCAGTTGCTTCTTCCCTATCCTCTTCAGATGAATCAAAGCCTCATGCCCAACATATGCAGTCCAGTAAAGTGGCCATTGTTGTTTGTGTACCACTGGTGTTTGTAGGCATCTTCTTCCTGGGGGTTTTCTTTATGTATCAAAGGAGGTAGGTTAATCCTGTTTTCTATCTTCAATTTAAGAGAATGGGATGTTAATTGTAATATCCCACAATTATTCTATGTTTATTATGCAACTGTATATTCAGCTCTGAAGTGAAAGTGATGGAATATTGATTTTTTTTTAATTTCCTCTAAACTATTAGAACTGAATGTATGCTGGTGTAACATGTTATCTATGAGAAAGATTACCTACAAGTTTGTATGAGTAAACATCACATAATTTCCTTGGCATTGTTTCTTCATCAACCACTTTGTAAAGTTTGCTATATTATTTTTATATATTTAAATGAAAACTACAAACAATGTGCCACTTCTTTCTTTCTTTTCATTTCTTCACAACTGTATGCTATTTACTTACATGTCTAAATACTGTTAAAATGAAATAGGAGATAAACTATCCATCCCCCTGCTTTTGCTGTGAATGAGATCACAGTGTTCACATGTACCTATTTAGGTCTCCAGCAAATCAGAAACTGTCACCCTGTTGCTTCTGCCACTAAACTGTTAAATCATGACTGTCCTTAATGTGCCTTGAATTGCTAGTTACTTTATATTGATATGTGCTTGTCTGTCATGACCCCCACCACACAATTAAAAGGGATAAAGGTATTCTGTCAATTATTAAATTCAATGTTGTGGCTCTTTATTGCTATTCATGCTTGATGTCTGCATTATTGTCCTTCTGTTTTTATTGCCTTGAATTGAAAATAAGATGGCTTGGTTGGTGTATGTAATGAATACTAGCACAACTAACCCTAAAGCGATACGCGGAACCATAACACTGTCGAGAACAGAAGCTCTGATGTTTAACAATTTTAATGCGTGAACTTCCAAAATATTCAGCATGACTTCTAACTCTGACCTCTGCTACTGCAACTAAAAGGTATGTGGCTTCTCCCATCAAAATGTATATAATATTCTACTTCATGAAAGAAAGTAGATTAACCCCCCCCCCAAAAAAAAAAAAAAAAAATCCCTCTACTTACTTCACAAAATAACTAGGTGACTCAAAAGCCTAATGGAATGCTAGAGTACTTTTCTGCCTCTATATACAATATAGAGCAAATCAAGTTCCTTGAATGAATGAAGTTAACTGCTTAAGAAGCCCTCTCTAACATAAGATCATGCCATAAGTATAGCCCTTAACACTATCCATTCCTTAGGCACCATCTGGCTTCATCCAGCTTCAATGAATCAGGTTGTGTTTATTTTTTACTTCAGATGTCGGCACTTCTGCCCAGTATTACTCAAGACCAGGATGGCTGACACACACTTAGTTAACTACATGAGGGGCTCAGCCGAACCCCTATGTCACTCAACTAGTGTCACATGAGAATTAATCACATGAAGAGATCTATAAATGAAAATGAATGTTCTCATTTATAGGATTATAGAGAATTAAGTCCTTGAGTAAATACTGTGAATTGATGAAAATAATGGCCCATTATTTATAATAAACCTAACCTTATGTTACTATGTGTAAATCATGTGTATATTTTGTAAATAAAGAAGTTACAATATTAATGTGTTGTTATATTTTGTGGATAAGTTAGATCCTAAGGACTTTTATTGGTGAGATTCCTATATTATGCTGCAAAACACAAAGCATGATGACAAACAAACCACCATATTCATTTTGTATCATTTTGAGTTATTTCATTTATTTTGAGTTTCTTTTTCCTTGCCTGCCTGCAATCCACACATTCAGCACCTAAAGATAATAATGCACACACAGCACATAACCCATTTATGCAGCTTTAAAAGAATAGTGTATTTACCAATGGGAGGTACAGGTAGGGAGGATACCTCCCTAGCTAACACCCAGGTGGCGCCACTGAATATATTTTCGTTCAGCTTGACGACGTGATACTGTATAGCATATTGGCTTCAAGCGAGACTGGAGCTGGTTCTGTTTCAATGCACAATTAGGTACTTATTAGATATGGGACTAGCATATCCCTGGAAGTTTGTGTTACCAAGGGCCAAGGTGCCCACAATAGCATGTCTTATCAGTGGGCTTTGCTCAACCAACGTAATTTAAGACGCAGGACCCATATAGGATAGATTTACTTAAAGACGGTCGCATATATCGAGGCATCCACCCCACAAAATTACCATATAAATGGCTGTGCTGTCTGAATAAACATTGCTAAATCATTGATTAGCATTGAATAATCCAGCTGGAAGTGTTGATCAGAAGCAATATTCTTATCAATGGCAATTTGTTGGGTGGATGTCTCAAGTTATATAGACAGCTAACCTAAGTCACATAGCATTCACCCAGAATGCCACATAGTGCAGTACAAAGTTTGAAACTTCCAAAGTACCAGTATTATCCCCATTTGTCAGCATTATGCATGAATGCAGCCCATTGGGTCCACTTACCAGTGATGTGTTCAGTCCTCATAGTGGATGCCATAGCGGCATTGTGATGTCTGAATGCAGTCTTACCTTTGCCTATGATGTTATGGAGCATGAATGCAGCCTTGGTGGGATAGTGCATTAAATCTGTATACCTATTTTCCATCAGGATGCAATGATGTCACCCTAGCCTACTTACCAGCGCTGTATCCATGCACCATGTCCATAAATTGAATTTGATGCAATCCTGGTTGTTGGCATGATGCATGAATGCAGCGCTGGCAAGGCGACTCTCCAGCGATGCATTAAAGTATCATATTCACCAAAACTGCCTACTACATCAATCTCTACATGTTCCTAAAAGTGTCATAAAATAGCCCCTGTAACCCTGACCTGTCCAACAGAAAATGTGCGGCCCCCAGGAGATACGCAGTACTACAGAGTCAGCCCGTCGCCGACGACGACCTGCTGGGGCCGACCAATGACGAAGATGACGACCCACCCCTCGACCCTGACCCTGATCACTACGCCGCCCGCGGACGACCCAGAAATAGCAACGGACTTCACACATTTGGTAGGTATAAACAGCTTGGTGAAGGATATCATTGAGTTGATTAAGGACACACACAAAAATTCACTTAAACAAGAATGGAATGTGTGTCTTGTGTAATTTATACAGATATGATGTTCCAGATTTATCTCCAGCGAGAGTATCACTCTTAACAAGATTGTTTTGTATATTCTATTTTTTTTCAACTGCAATGTGCGCCTAAAAGTGCAATGTCTACTTTGAAGGGGATGAACTTAAAACGTCCATAGTCAAATGTATCATGAAAACTATAAATATGTGCCCATACCTTGTGGTTTTCGTCCTCACAGGTCTCTGAGGGTAGCAGGTCGCCAGAGTAGGTTCTAAACCCAAACCTTTGTACAATATTACTATTTCTTCCTCTTCTTTAGACAATGTCCAGTGCAGTCATTTGCTCTTTTTATTCGCTATCGTATTCGTGTAAACGTTCAAATTCAAATGTAGTTTCCAATGTAACCTTATTCTGTGTTCTCTGTAATTTGTTTTAGCAATTCTGGAGGTGTTATTAACGTACCCGTTTGTTTTACAATCATGCACTTATAATATCCCTGTTGTCTATATTTTATTCGCCATTCGTACCAGGATAGATAGTAATTTATATGCTAGCCATGGTCAAATAGCCTTGCAGTTTAGAGGATAATAGAAAACAGTGTATTGCTAATCTAGTGGTCATTTACACTTATCAACTTCCATCTTACTTTTGAAGTTGGTACAATTTACTTTAGTTATACTATGTTGGTTTTAAAGCATTACCCCCATCTATTTCTATTCAGGGTTTATCTTAAGCTACATAAAGTACCTGATTATACTTGACTAATAGCATGATAACAGTTATTACATGGTGCGTCAATGTGGTACCCTAATACACCATTTCGTTCTCTAGTAGGCGCCATGTGCATTTGTTGTTATAAATATGCAGCACAAAAGTGGGAAAGTAACTAAACATGGAGAGTATCATGCTGAACCTTTGCGAATGTATCAACCGTATGAAATTGGTATAATGATTGTATAAGAGTATGGGTGCAGTATGATAGGCGAGTTATTCGGCAGTGGTGGATTTAGAGGGGGGCACGGTGGCGCGCGCACCCCTCTTTTCCCTAGTACTTAAGAGTTTAATTAGATATTTTGGGCCCCAAGATTTGCTCAAAAATAGGGGTGCGCCCCCTCCTTTTTGACTGCGCCCCCTCCTTTTCCAAATCCTGGATCCGCCACTGATTTTTCAATGCTGCACACATACATTGTGACAGAAGAAGATAGTACATTGATGCACCAAGGCAACCTTAGGGTCTGCTATATTGGAAGATCTAAGAATTTCATTACACTTGCATTTTTCTTCAAATCCAAATTAATTATAACCAAAAGTAGAGGTTGTTCGTTAAGCATATAAGGTAGCATCATCAACAAACATATGGGTGATTATTAGTTGAGTGTCAGGAATATCGCACTTTCTTTTATTTTTTTTTTTTAGGGAGGACGGAACGGCCTCTGGCGATGAGAGTGACACAGACGCAAGTGAGCGGTAACCATGGAAACACAGATACCAATACCGTCAGCTGCTAGTGTCTCCATGCCATCCAGATGTGTGCAGCATTTCTTTTTATTTTCCATTATTTATTAATAATATCAATCAATGTTGGGTGTGGCCATACATACATTAGGCAAAAGTTAGAAGCTTTATTCCAGTTTCAATTGGGGGAACTGAATAAAATCTTGCAGAGAGGACGATAGCCTGGCTTGATATTATTGGGCTGTTTTAAACTGTCAGAAATACCCAGCAGTTTATACAGTAATGCATGGACATTGGTAGTCAGGCTTTCTAAGAGGGGAAAGAGGAAAATGATGAATAGAAAAATAAATGAGAACAAAAATTCAATCAATATTGAGAGAGATTATGTTGGCCAATATTTTCTTTTCCTAGGTGGAGAGAGGAACCTGAATCATGTCTTAGGCAAGAAATTCGTACCCTGCAGTTTCACAAATCTTTTTGTGTAAACTTTTCCAGGGTTATTTGTTAAATATTTCATGACCAGTGTACATAAAACTATGTATTTCCAAGTATTTATCTATATATTCATGAAAATGTCTTGCAGATCTATGAAAGGATATTATCATTATAATTATATGATGCATTTCTGTGATGTTGAATAATGAATATATCTCTGAATGACCACTTGTCTGTAATTACACTTTGCACGAATATAACTTTTGCATATTTAACTAATGTTTGGTGGAATCGTCATGGGGGATAAAACTTAAATATGAAAACCTATTGCCACAATCATCAATCTAAATGGCAATTTAATTGAATTGATTTTAAAATGTGCGCTGGAAGATACGTGCAACATGATAACTTTTATGCTTGGGAGGTGTATGGAGTGCTTTTATTCATATTGGAGCAGCCAGCGTTAAACAAAGCAAACTAAGCAATTCGGTACATCAAGTAGCTGCCTAAGTTAACTCAAGACCCATATTAGGCCTGCTAAATCGGTTGTGTGATATGGGCAGTATGGCTTTAAGTATAAGGAAAGGGTGGCCTTTTGTCACTTAACGGTAGTCATACCAAGTGCGTGGACGAATAGGGCAAGCTCAAGGTTTAGATACTTGTGGAGTATTTTCCGTTGTTTTTTATACAGTGTTCATTCCCTGAGTAGTCAAGTTGAAGTCGTATTCACTTTGCTTTGCCAATGTACATATATGTTGAATGCATACATATATTGCTTTGAAATGTTTTAGAGGGGTAGTACATGTACATTCGGAACAAAGATGCCACTATGGTTTGGACTTCACATTAATGGTACGGTCCCTTAGTCTATCATAATTACATAAAAAGGACCCCAATGATACCGCGCGTCTCTCTACTCTAATGCACTAGATATCAACGGGACAAGAGATAAGTGGTGAAATACTGACGATGGTGACTTTTATATCTCTGAAAGTAATATTATATAATTTATGCTCAAAAGATTATGTTGAACAACTCTACGTTAGCCCCCAGTAGATCTACTAGTGACACCTATGTATGCTTTCTAGCATCAATAGCATCCTGTCATTCTACGTGTATCACGTAATGTAGACAGTAGCAAGAGGACCCCCCCCCCCTTTGCATTATGAAGGGGACCAAAATTCTGATGAATACCAAACCTCTTTTACTTTTACTTCATCGAGCATTTGTGGAGGCGACTAGTTAGTTCTGGAGGCAGCTGGGCAGGTTTTGGGGATGGTATAGCAGCACTTTCTACACATAAAATAATTACCACCGCTATCCCACTCAAAGTACCGCAGCGAAATACGGACTAGTTTGGGCCTGGGACTGGTGAATAACTGCTCGGTAAATTATTTCTTAACATACTATGACTGTACCCCTCTAGTAAAATTCACATAAGAATTACATTGAAAATTGCAGTTGCTGGGGTGTGTGCAATCGAAGTGCCCTTCTGGGGATATTTCACAATGAACCAATTAACAGTATGATGAAATGTCATCCGGGTATCTAATGCCAAAAATAAAATGGACAGTCCATAATGAAGTGCCCATAATAAAACATACTATCGGGATTTTCCTATATGGTGATACAGTCGACAAATGTTCACGGAATATTTTGGTAGCTAGCTTATTTTACTCACCAGTAGATCCCACATGCAATCAAGGAAGAAATGTGGTTTCTCGCGACGCCCTGATCTGATAGGTAATCACCCAGCACATTTATCATCAAGTTTTGAAAGTTATTTGCTCTGTCCACATAAGAAGAAGTATATGTAGTCCTTGCTAACCTTTTTATTTCCTTTGAAATTGTGTCCTTTGCCATTGTATTTTCATCTGGTAATTGAAACAAAATTATGTTGAAATATTATCTTCCTTGTATCGGGATGCTGTGAAATTATTCGCATCATTCTGCTGTGTATGTAAAAAAATGAATAAAGTTATTTTATAAAAAGCTGCTTTAACTTTTTCATAGAGATCGCTTACCTACCATGAGTATTAATTACCTGTATATGGTTAACTAGCCACTGAAATTGCCTATTACTTGAATCTCAACTCGCTATGCTACCTGGAGGCCTTTTCTTAACATACTATGTCTGCGCCAATCTAATCATACCAAAGACCCCATAGGAATTGCATTGATATTTGCAGTCGTATACGACTGTGTGCAATCGCAGTATACTACTAAATGGCCCCCAGCAATGTCTTCATCATCCCAACACATGTCGTAACGACATTGTGTTCATCATAGGATTCACATGACATGTGCCTAATACAAGTCATTATACCTTTGCATTAAATTGAGATTTATGAATATATGGGAAATGGAACCGATCAGTCTATGGACCCGTCTTCTTATGGCTGGGAAGGCTGGTCGATGCAAGGCCGGCACAAGTGCCTGGTGCCAACCATCAACAGGCACCGACATTTTCCTGCACTACTTACAACTAAGCTTTTAGAGCTTATCACAGTTTCCGCCTTGAATTGGATATTAATATTCAGCTAGAGGCATATACCTATAAGTAGTTTATATGAATCTTGCTTTCTGAAGTAGGAATATCAGGAGGCCATGTCTTAAGGTACTACGATCACTCACAGCCCTACTACTACAAAATGCCAATGCTATTCCTTGAGGATTTTGGTACGACTTGAAGGGTGTAGTCGTAGGCTGTTAAGAAATGGCCTCCAATACTCTAAGAAAATGTAAATAGGTTGGTATTGGAAGATATTGAAAGGTGTGTTTTAGATATGTGCTATTTTTGACAGAATTAAACCATTGCAAGTTAATGCAGTTGTTGTTGGTCCTACTCTGGATGTTTTCCATTTAATAGAGGCTGAGATATTGATGGCAGCACACATGTTCAAAAGTGGATGTGCATTAACTTCATTTAACGGGCTTCTAAAGGGTCAGCATCACAAATAACTTCATAAGACCTATTCACAAAATAATTGCCCCTCTACCGTCCTTCAATACATCACCCAACCCCTCCACACCCACCATTAACCCTTTAAGGACCACCGATACAGGAGTGCATCATCCCCATTGGTCGTCATGATACACCAATGAAGTGCTGGTGAGACTGCTCACCAGCACTTCATTGGAGCATCATGCCGACTCTCCGGGAGTGTATCGACCCCATAGGGTTGGCATGATGCTTGAATGTAGCCCTAGTGAGTTACTCACCAGGGCTGCATTCATGCATCATGACGACCAATGGCCATCATACACTAATGTATCAGCGACCCTTAAAGGGTTAGTCAGGGTGCTAACGGAATCAAGTAGGGAGGTGCAGCACAGTGTTCCCAACCCAAGACACCTATAAATACATTGTCACCTCGCACGTACCTCTCCTAGCACCTCAGTGACTGCATGATGCCCCCAGGTCCATCTCCATTTGCCATCATGATGCACCAATGCAGTGCTGGTGAGTAACTCGCCAGGACTGCATTAGCAAGGTCATCCTGCAGCCTAAGTGCAGCACTGGCCAGTAACTCGCCAGTGCTGCAATTATGTATCAGATAACAAATATCTTATAGAGAAATGGGCATTATGCATTAATGCACTATGTCAACCTTAAGGGGCTATAGTACCACAATACCACCTAGGTGGCGCTCCTGCGTAATAACGGGTTCAATAAAGCAGGCAGCTGTTTCAGCCGGACCCACTCACACTCCCTTTACTCCGCCCCCTGCGACCCCCCGCGACGTAGGACGAGGGAGGGCCATTGTCAACCTCCAGATACCCCCATTACGGCTATTCAGGGGCCAAACGTTTTAATCGGGCGTTAATTTGCCGTGCTCTCTCCCATTCGGTCGTCCACGCGGGCAATTGTCAGAGAAAGCAGAGGGTGAGATTTGAGACATATGCCACCCGGTTTAACTGTGTGTGAGGACTATGGTCTTTGGCCTTATTTGTTATAATAAGACACATTGTTAGAGAGGGACAGGAGGCAGCGTTCCCTAACGTATGTTTTCTGTTCTGTTCTTTTCATTGTCGTCTGCTAAAGCGGAAGTAAGGGTAGCTATGGGAACATCTGCCTGGGGGCATTAATGGCGAGAACGGTGTGATATGGCAATTTAGTGGTCTAAGACGCCATGTGAGTTCCTACATAATCGAGTGTAAAACACTAGCTGGATCCTATATAATGTAAAAACATTATGACCTTCTAAAAGATTGTACAAAAGGGGCAAAGCGTTATCATAATTATATCTCCTTTGCATTAGAATAAAAATGATGATGTCATGAAACGACTGCCTTCCTCTGTGGCAACCTTTTAAGCAATGTCAAGGAATATAAGTCGAGAGTTGATACCCCTATAAACCCTGTAGACTTGAACGGGATCATTGTAGAAAGTTTCTGAAGTGGGACTCTAATTCAGGTGCATGATGGTTAACTTAATGATTAAGTCCTAACCATAATCATGGAGTGTCAATCTTTTTATCTATTTCATATACATATATAGGCTTTTTTTTTCTCTCTTTGAAATACATTTTACATTTTCTAGGCATACATTGCAGACATTAGCTAAAGTGACACTCCAAAAATTCAGAGTTGTTGAGAATAGATTTAAAGAAGAAAAAAAGAATCGTGCTACAGCACCACTCCAGTCATTGCAAACCTTATGGGCCACCAATAACACCTCAGTCTTCACAGGACGATCATCTCACTGCCTGAAGGATTGCATGACACATGAACTCAATAGACAATTGTCTTGTCCGAGTATTGCTAATTGGAAACCTATCTTTACCTCCCAGTAGCCCCTCTGTACCTCCAATACCTACTCTCTCCTGTCTGACACTTTAGACTTTAAGGGCCACTAAGGCAGGAGTGCATCATGCCCATAGGTTGTCATGATGCATCAATGAAGTGATGGGGAGTCTGCTCGCCAGCACTTCATTGGAGCATCATGTCGACCCTCCAGCGATGGCATGCATCAACTCTGTAGGGTCGGCATGATGCATGAATGTAGCCCTGGCGAATTTTACTCTACAGGGCTGCGTCCATGCATCATGACCATGTACTAGCAGCCCTTAAAGGGTTAATTGTGAGCCCTTTCTTCCAGTACCCCTTGTATGCCTCTCCACTCTGTGTGGTCACAGCTCCTTCACTCCACAGGACCTTCGTGACCAGCCAAACCCAGCATTCAGCTCCCGCCATCAAGTGCTGCGTCCTGCCGCGCCAGGCCTCACAAATGTCGTCTGCTCAAAGGAGGAAATATCGTCTGCTAAAATGGAAGGAATTGTCGTCTGCTTCGAAAGGAAAGCGCGCCATTTCTCCCTTTGAACCCCATTTAGCCATTTAACGATACATGATGCCTCCAGGTTTAATGTTATTCCTTTGGAGGCATGATGCACAGGGGTGGAGCTGGTGAGTAACTCCCCTCTAGAGACTGCAGTGATGTATCATGCCAACTCTTTGTGATAGTATCAACCTGATAGGATCGGCATATTGCATCCATGTATCATGGCCACATACAGACAAAATGCAGCAAGGCATTATGCGGTCCTGTAAGGGTTAACTCCGTTGCTTCACACCTACTGGTAAAGGTGTTGGATGGAGGAGAGGGTGGACAGGCAGATGAATATACATAGAGGGTATAGGTGTGGATTTTGATGGTCATTAATTTTCATTCCTCAATGTTTGATGTTCTGACATTACCCTCTGATGTATCTGTGGTGTTGTCATGTCCGTTTGAAACCAAACACATGTGTAGTGTTCTCCTTCTGAATCAAAGAATGTTTTACGCGTCCTGAAGAAGCAACAAAGTCGAAACGCTGATAACTATATGCTATACAAATAATAATTTATGAATCCACTCTTGTAACAACTGTGAATAAATGCAACCTTAAATGTGATTTGACTGTGCCTGGTTTTATGTGTACTTCCAACCGCTAAGTATTTAGGCAGTTCTTTCAAGTCTTGCCATTGTTTGAATAAAGCTTTATCTAAAACATACGTTTTTACGTTGGGCAATGAAAAAAAAAGCACAGTGCCAATGTGTCATATTGTTAGAAGGCAAATACTTGAAATAACCAACCCTCATTAAATCTAACTATTTTTGATCAGCTATCATATACCTCGAGGAGGATTTAGATTAACCAATAATGGCCACAAATCGTTATTAACTGCTGTGACATAGCTAAGTGGAATTCAACAAGACTAAATGACCCACACTTAAAGCTGACTTACCGGTACTACAACGTAGTGAGTCAAGTGTGGACATCCAACATTTAATCCACCATGAGAGACCCCAATTTAGTGCCTAAATCAGCCATGGCAAAATTGACTTGCAGTTTATGAGAAAATCTTCCTGAGAGTGTCCTTGGTGGGCTCGATTGCAATCATTGTGTGTTAATCTGGAGGTCCAAGAGAAGAGCCCTGAGGCACTCCAACTCACCAGGGGAGAGAACCCTCAAGCATCCTTAAGACTGCATTTCTCCACCCTATACTCCCAGCCTGATTAATTCAGCACACAGGCGGCCATTCTTACCATGACTTTCCCACCAGCCCTTGCCTAGCACACTTCACCACAACTAATTTACTCCCAAAAGGGATCTTGAGACCAACAAGTTGGAGTATGTCTCTCATTGCTTTACCACACCCGGGAGATGAGGGTAGGTATTGTGGGGGTATTTTACCTGTTGTTAGCTTTAAGGAGGCCCATGGGACCACCTGACTACCTGGGTAATGACAGGGAGATAGAGGGTGTGGTAAATAGTATGGGCCCTAGGAAAATGTTGAAAGGTACTTTATGGGGTACCAGTATATGGAAAGGTATATAGAGAGTATATAGGATGTAGAGTAAATGAATTTTAAAATCAAGTGAAAAAAATGTGCCACTCAAAATATTGGAAAATTACAGGGATGAAATTGTTTACACCATGGATACATAAATTGTATCAGTGTGGTAATACTGTCACATTGTATAAATAAATTTATGAAATAGTTTAGGAGGAACAATTCTAAACAAGAGTGAATGCTGACACTGCCTTTGAGCACAATCATAGAGAAGGTGGCACCGGATGAAGTGATGCAAGGGCGAGGGGTTCAATTCATAATTGAATTGACCATCTTTTGAACGTTTTGGTCCTCTATGTTTTAACCAAAATGGCATTTAGCCTATAATTAAATTATCATAAAAAGACAACCTTACTGAAACTAAATCAAGTGACTTGAGATAAAGGGAAAATAACCAATTCGACCAAGTAAACGCCCGGGCTGGGCATCACGCACTATACCCTACACACATGGCCGCAGCATAAATTGGTTGAGGGCTCCATGCCATATGATTTATACCTTTGACCAAACTTTGGCAAACGAGAATATGAATTCAACCTCTTGACACATTTAGAGGGTAAGACCTTAACTGCCTCCAAAGTGAAGATTTAGCCTTTTTCTATCTCGATATTCAATAGAAGTAACGGTAGAGTCAAAACAAATACCAATAGATAGTTAAATCCCTGTGGTATCAGACAGGTAGCTGTGCTGCACGTGATGTGGTCTTTATCTCTGTGTAAGTTTGGTGTTTGATGAATGAGATTCTGATCAAGTACCGCGTGTCGACCACCCTAGCAGGCCTAGCACGACACCTGAGACAAACTCACCCACTGCGGCTGTCTATGCTGGAATGGTGTGGTGCCAGATGGGAACTGTATGACAATGAGGGGGATTGGTTCCATGACAAGTACGCTTATTGAGGGTTGGGTGCAGATGTGGAGATTACTTTTTTTTTTTCGTCATCGATAAAGGTCAAAACATTTGTTTTTTTGCAATTTTTCCACAATAAAACATACCTGATCAGCTATATGCTTGGTTCCCTTTTATCCAGTTATTCTGAAGTGGCCATTCTCCTATACTTTTAACAGGCATATGCACAGGAAGGATTTCCTTCTTATAATTATGTCCACAAATCCCGGGTAATACACCAGGTTAATCCTGGTATGTCACAGGGAATAGGCCAGCAATTTAATTGATCAGTAATGCAGTGGCGGCGAAGCCATGAGGGGGCCATTGCTGGACAAAATGGAATTCTAGGACAAAATAAAACCAACTTATATGTAGTGCATACCAAATGCCTATAGTTTGCAGCAACCCCAAACTCACAAAACACCAATTTATCAGAGGTCCTCGTCAGCTCAGCTGCTGTCGTTCACCTACCCGTCATTGACGTACCAGGACGGCGACGTACAGTCCCTGGACGCAACGTAAATTAGTTGAAGTTTTCAGTTCTGACACCAGGGGGCAGGAGGAGTGTGCTGACATCTTTGTTGTCATGTCAGAGCCTAACCCCCTCCCTGCCATTTATAGAGTTACCTACAGTGGGACAAAAGTATGTGTCAAAGTAAGAGCTGAGGGGTCAGGTGGTGAATATAGGGATGGAATGGGATGCTTGTGGGGGCTACCATGGGGGAAAGGGGTAGCTCAATAATATAGGGGAAAACATAAGCTCAGTTATATGGAATGTTCACTTATAATTATGATGTTTGAAACTATAACACCTAAAAGGTTATCTAGTGGAATCACTGGTCAAAATTGTCTGAAAAATGTTACATCACTTCAGAGGGGATTTCACTGCATGCTACACTGTGGCACGGTCTGATGGTAGAGGAGGATTTTCAGCACTGGACGATGCCCTAAAGTAGTGATTTGTAAAAATGTCTCCGGACCAGTAACAGTTTCACTGTTATCAAAATTGAACTATATACATTGGCACGAGTACAGACCACTAATGCTAGACATGCTGTTTTACCTCGTATATTGTTTGAGGCAATAGCATAAGAGAAAACCTCCATTATTGTGGCATTTCATTATTGAAGATGAACAAGCCTCAGACACTTTACACTTTCCTGATAGACTAATCCTCCACAATAAAACAGACCCATGATAATCAAATGACTGAAATGTAAAGTTGGCATTTCCTTTGTTAATGCTCTAGAAGTCTACAAAAGGAAGCATGGTTTTAGGCGAACAATATGGCAGCCTACACTGGGGTGGCCAGTTAAAGTGCAATGGTATGAGGCCATATACATGGACTAATTTGAACAAGCGGGGAGATGATTCTCAATCAGATAGCTCTAAGGTTCTAGACTTCCCCATAGGACGTATGTCACTCACTTGAGGCATTTGAGCAAAGGGATGGAACCGTGTCTGACAGGGTAGGGCTCATGCACCCCTCCTCCCACTCCCTCACCCCCACCCCGCTTACTTTCTCACCGACCCCCTCCTGTCCCTCAGTCCTAAGGGGCCGAGCAGGCACGTTCACCCCCATCTCAATACACCCTCCCACCCCCTCTCTCCCACCCTCCCCTATCTCATATTATAGCCTGTGTCCCTACAATAGGTCGGCAGACACAAGAAGGGGTTGGCCTGTGATTGCTGAACCCCTCCCACCGCTTGACAGACACACTCCCTCTCACCTTCAGTATGGAACCAATAATTTGAGAATTACCTTGAATAGTTCTCGTGATCGCACCTCACTTAAGTCCTATACTTACCCACCTCACCTATCTCACTGTATAGGAAAGGTGAGGGTGGCCATTTGGTGGGATTAGGACTACTGGGCGGTCAGTGGACGCCTGTGATCATCCTGGGGGTGTTTAGTGCTCGGAGGTAGGGGTAAAGAGGTCCGTTTAGACACAGGTGTAAAGTCGGGGTGGACTGGGTGTGGACACAGTTTAACTCCAGAGCCCAACTCAACAGGAGCAAAAAGTGGAAATGGGTCTTAATTAACCCACAGGAGAGAGAGGGAGACACAGCAGCGTTTGTCACCTGGCTTGAGGGATTTGTGTCTGTTTTATAAGCTGAAAATATATGGACCACCTACCACAAGACAACTGTATATTCATCATTGGCATATTTGAAATCTCAGCAAGGGACTTGCTGAAACTGTGCATTGCTGATGCAGTGTACATGTATTATAATTTTAGACAATAATTATTTCTGATATTTTTACCACTAAGATCAGTGGCTGGAATTACACATAGTAGGTCATTATTCAGAGAGATGACTTAGTGAAAGACCATTGCCGTGAGTAATGAAGTCATTGTGGATCTAGGAAAATCATTTCACAACAACAACAAAGACTCCACTACATAAAAAAAAATGGAGAGTTATCATCCTTACAGTGCCTTGGCGCTAACCTCTAGGGACGAAGACAGAACAGTACCTAAAAGACAAAGGTCTCCAAAAAGGACAGCAGAGGACAGCAGAGTGGGTATGGGATCCTCCAGTAGTTTAGGAGGACCTGGTCACACCCAGGAGGAGGAAGAGGAAGAGTCGTCACCTCCTTCTAAGTATCCTGACTACTGCCGCACACTACAATTCAGAGGTAAGGAGTATTTTAACTTCCTTTCCACCCTTTTCTTTTGATATCCACTTGTTTGGTTGGTATTTTTGTTGTTGTTTCATTAATTTTATTTCATCAATTCCAAATGATTTCGCTATGGTTGTAATCACAGTATGTGGTCAGCTTTGCCCAATTCCAGGGGTTTATAAGTACATCATGAGAAAAAAATTGCAATAGTTTTTGTTGTTAAACTGTTTGTTGTTTTATTGGTGCATTACAGTTGTGCGTGTGTGCTTTTCGTGAATACCAAAATTACAATAACCAATAAATTATAAGTTCTCGAAAATTATACAGTAGGGACAATAGTGAGTAAAGTCGATTTAAGTCCATCATATGTCTTGTAGACATTAGGTAGGTGTTTGACACTGTTTGTGTCATATTTGGCTGGCCTAACAATTTATTTTGTCTCTTTCGCCATTCCTTACATATAGATGACCTTCTGCAAAGGAAAATGATAATCAATATTCTTAAACCAATACATTATAATTATAGGGTGTTCCCAATTTGGTTTTGTATAGCAATGGTCTCTCCTAGGGTCTCAATGCAAATTTTCTAGATTTTTAGTGAATATTCCAATTACAATGTACCTACTAGTAACTTACAAATTTGCAAAGACATTTCACAATAATGATACTCAACATACTGTGAAAGGTTACCTTGGTATAAGTGTACTCATACAGTCAAAGATATAAAAGTGATAGCAATATTCTGTTCTTCCTTTTACCGGGAGGCAAAGCTCACGGAACCCCGACACCGACATTGCCGTCGATAGTTTAGCGGTATCCCATCCAACTTCGACGCTGGCTTCATGTAGCCACTCACATTGTCATATATTAAGAAATAAGCTTGGAAAGCATTTATTGCAATGGTGTATTTAGGTGTTGTTTTCGTTGTTGTTGTTTCTTTTTTTGTGTGTGTTTTCTTGCAGGGCCTCTCTTTAAAATTGTTGACTTGTCTTTGAATGCTGATTTCACATTCTTCTCGGTGATTGTTGATATTATAAAGTTCTCTATAATTTACAACTTTTACATGTTACAAGTAAAATCCAACGGCATGACATAGGAGAAATTAGCATGAACTGTTATAGACCTATTCCAACGGCAATACTGGGTTTATTCATAAAAAGGGCAATCCTCAATTTCAGAAGAGGAAAAATAAACATACCTTTTAGGAAACTCTAATGGCATATTATTCAATACATAATTTCAAAACCATACATTGGTTGATGCAATTTAAGGCCGACTTTTTCCAATCAACAAGTTCACTCTGTATGTAAAATTTGATACTTAAAGCAGAAACCAAATTGATATCCCAAATTTGGGTGGGCTGCTTAGAGTAGACTGGGTGTTGTGACTATTTAATTAACCATTAATTAACCACTATCCAGGTGTGAAACCCTCCCTGGTGGGACCACACCTACTTGCAGCTCACCCCCACACCTCTATACTCCCCTGATACCATAGCCCTGGTTATAAAGACATACCTGTGGTTATCTCACACCTGTACATACAGGTGAGCTTTACTATACATGTATTGAATTGACCAGTAGGAAAAGGCTAGGTGTATCTGTTCCGTTAGATTTCACAAGGGAATTCAACATTATCATTGGTATATAGCATACCAACCTGTTTGGTAATTCCATATCTGTTGAGATGGACTGCTGGCAATTTCCTTTTCTCTGAGGACAATGCACATCTTTCTGGAGTTCATTTCCTTTATATTCTAAGCATAGCACAGTCCATAAAATGCATGCCCTCCTCTATACCCTTGACTATTACCTTTTTATCATGCAGGGTGCAATTTCTTTTCAGTCAGAGATAGGGGGTTGTCCCAGTACGATATTTCACTTAGCTAAACAGTCATCAGCCTGATGGAAAGTTGTCCATGAACTATATATATATGGATCTGCCAAGCTGTCAGGGTTTTTTGACAAATTTCTGTGTTGGAATCTCATATGGTGCTATTTGGCGAGTGCCTTAAAATAGTCTCCAAAATGAATGTTTTCCTGGATGGTATTTTACTATTGTATATAATGTTGTTATTATTATGATGATTATTGTGCCTTTTGATGGTAGTCCTCACGAGTCATTTTGCACCATTCCAGCACCAGGAAGATTTTTCATTTATTAATATTCACAGTATGTTTGCCGTATAATTGAAAATACTGTAGCTGTATCATCTGCAGACCTCCGTTTAGTAGGTACCAATGGATATTCTCGTTATTCAATGAACGAATCTTATTGGTCATGGTATTCATGAACACCATTGTACAAGTTAGCCTATGGAAGTTGTCCTGCATTTATATTTGCTCCAGAAGGTTATTCACAAAGCTCATGAGAGTGACAATTCACGAAGAATGGGAAAATTGCAATTCCCACCAACTCTTTTTGCTTACTTTGAGGTAAGATGTGCATGCCTCAGACTACTCTTTTGAAATTCTCTCTTTGCTTATTGTGGTGTTATTCATAAAGCACATTTTAGGAAAGCTCCTAGAGGTATCCTAAAATGTCACATTAACTATTTTTCTATACCTTGTAGAACATTTGTCAAATGGAATATTTGCCAGGATACAAGTCTGGCAAGTATTTAATCAGAATTGCACACTGTTCTTAAAATCAGGAAATTTGTCTGAAAATTCAATCACTTCACATAAAAATGATGGATCCTCGCAAAACATTGTGAATAGGTTCAGGCCTGGGATGATTGCGGGCTAGGAAATGAGTGAGGACATGTCACTTGTCATTTTAGAGGTTTTAGAGAAAAGGATGGTCAATTGGGTACACTGTGTAGGCGCCAAACCACATACCCGCGGTCAAGGCCTGATGGACGCGGCAATTAATGACATGGGGACGGAGAAGCATGAGGATGGTTGATGAGAGGGGGGGGTGAAGACGTGGAGATCGGACTCTTCTTTGCTATACTTTACCTGGAAGGTGGGCGGAGAAGGACGATCTTACACTGACCACAAGATGTGAGCAGGGACGCTGATATATGATGTTCCATGCTCTATCATGTGCTGGATGGTTGACCTTATATTGGACAACATTCCATGAAAAACCTTAGAATTTGTGTCATAATATTATATATGTAGGTCATTGAGTTATAATCCTCATCACTCATCTCTACCTTCTTTATCTTTGGACTGTCAGTAAGGTGATTTAGTTTTAAAAGAAATGACAGGGCTTTGGTCAAAATACCAACTAGGACACATTTGGGAAAAAGAAATCATAATCTGAATCGACTTGTAAATGTGGCCGTAAATGTCCATTCGAGTGGGAATGGGGGAAAGCAAAATACAAGCAAGTGAGAAATCGATAGACCAATGGGACACATTTAAACAGCCGGAAGAAGGTAGTTACGCTTTCCCTTTATATATGTACCGGAGCACACCTGAATTATACGGCGGGAGGTTCGTCCTCCGGGCCCGGCCTGCCCAGGTGTGAGGTCCCACCGTGTGGGGCTCACCACAGGTACGGGTGGTCTGGAGGATCCATGGGGGGACAAGGCCAAGGAAGGACTAATTAGGTATAGAGGTTTGGGATATACCTGCAGTGTCCTTGTCATTGTGTCTAATTTACAACGGAAGTTCTATTTTTTACTCCTGTGTTTGGGATGTCTTGGTATGTTGGGTATGGGCGATATTATAGCAGGTCCGTGACTAGGCCTATAGCTACAAAAGTACAATGATTGCAGATACATAATTATGGGTACTTGATTATTTATGCCGTATTATAAAGCGGGCTACTACTGCTGTGTACTATTTTATTACTGCTTAGGATTTGGTAGAGCTGTCGTATCAGAGCAAGTACAAGATTATTAATCAAAGTAGGGCTTAGTGGCGGATTTAGACGGGGATCGTGGGAATGCTTTCTGTAGTTAAGAATTTACTTTACCTCATTTTAGCCTAGAATTTAGCCAAAATTAGGGGCAAAATAAGGGGCGCGCCCCTCCTTTACAAAATCCTGGATCCAATACTGGGGTTGTAATATCATTATGGGAAGAGTTCATACCGCGATATGAAGTATGACAATCGTAGCACATTAATAAATACCCTCCTGGTCTTCACCCATGCACATGTAGACCGGCCATAAATCTGTGTTGTTCATTTTCTGGCTTCACCTGATGTTAGAGCTTCATCGTCCGCAGGTCGACCTCCACGGACACACAGAGAGTGGTCACACTTTGTAAAACAAGAGAAATAGCGAAGGATACCATGGGATGTTGATTTTTTCTAATCATGATTATAAATTCCATAATATATTATGAAGTATGCAACTTTCTACTGTATTCCACCTCTCCGCCTGAAGCCTCAAGTGATTGTCTGAAGGACTGGGGGGAAACTAAGAATTATTACATTTTCAAGTAATTTCTACATACATTTCACATTGTATGTTTTTGCACTTTCAGATAATCACAAATTCCAGCATGAGATGAAGGGAGTAGAACAAACGGAGGGATGTAGGGGTTTAGAAATAAGCAAGGGGCCTTGATGTGTCTAATGTCACTTATACCTTCAGATTTT
The DNA here is from genome assembly GCA_949317995.1 of Acholoe squamosa. NCBI lineage: Eukaryota > Metazoa > Annelida > Polychaeta > Phyllodocida > Polynoidae > Acholoe > Acholoe squamosa. The sequence continues at coordinate 15,939,701 of OX439043.1, read as the reverse complement.
GAGATCAAATTGTGACATCAACTTTAAATGGTTACCATAGAAAATTGTCCCTGTCCCGCCCGCCCATAAGATAAATTCAGTTGACTTTACCATCAACAATTCCGAGATCATTATACAATCAGAATAACCACTACAAATCAAAATTAATTAGACTTTCTGAAAATAGCAGGGAGCAGACCTACTGTCTCCCCGATTGCCACTTCAAAAAACGTAATTACCACTTCAAAAACGTAACTGATGCATCTTGAGAGCCCTCTGTGCTTATGGAAGGTGAAGACACTAAGTAGATGTAGGGGATTTACTTGTAACTTTAAGTGACTGGGCACAGAAAGCCGTAATTCTCATAGCATAAAGCACAAACTAACTCTCTGTACATCTCCATGGATTCTGCTTTACAGACTAAAATCTATAGAATAAGTTTTAGAATAGCTTGAGCCACTACAGAAAGTCATTGGCATTTGCCTCTGCCCAGTGGGTACTTTTACATGAAAACTCATCGGATTTACATTTTGAAAAGGAATCTCAGTAGGATGTCCACTGGGCGCTATCACACAGAGTAGGTAGCGCTACGGGGTAGCGCTCTATGTCTATACTGGGCAATATCCGAAGCCAGAGTAAAGATGGCTTCATGTGTGGGCCTCTATATCATGCTCTATGTCAGTTTAGCTTCTTTTACATTTGTTGGCATCGGGGAAAGATTTTGCAAAATTTACTGGTTGAATGCCAGCAACTTTCTTTTTTACCTCAACTCCAAACATGCAATTGGTGAGGGTTTTTACTAATTTCGACAGAAGGACCCTATTGATTGGCAGGAGAGACACTGAATTGGTATAAGACCACGACAACAGTGACATTCACATTGGTCGCCACCAAATCAGCAATGGAGCATTGGACCTTGATTGTCCATGCTTTGCCCAATATAAGCCGACATTGGTCCAATATAAGCCGATATTGGCCCAATATAAGCCGACATTAGCCCAATGTATCCTTGCTATACCTGGCATTATTTCTATTCCTATTGCACTTTTATACACTGCACAAAAATAGCAAAATTAATCACTGGAAGTATGGAGGACCCTGCCCCTAGACCATCGGCAGGTTAGGACGGGGGTAACCTATACCCCGAAACTGCTAAAATTCAAGGGTGCGTGGCCCAAAAGAAAAAGTGTCTTAACCTCTTCTAAATCCTCGATCCGCGACGGTATACACATATAGCCTAGACGTGCTTCTGTCTATCTTTAATGTGACCGTACGTGGGCACACGGATTATGAAGATGACCAGTGGGATGTTTCAGAAGCCGGACATGATAATGAACATTAAATATCTGTTTCTAAAACTGTTAGATTCTAAACTTACAACTGCAACCATTATCATCTCTCACTAGTCATATAGTTATAGACACAGTAAGGTAATGGTAATGCTTTAGAAACACATGCAGTTATAAGCCTACAATCACTATTAAAACTGCTATCATATCTCCTTATGACCGGTTGTAAACATTACCTGCTTCTGAAACACCCCACAGTGCTTGTGCATTTTAGAACTATTCCTTTTTCAGATAAAAGCAATATCTTTTAAACCTAGTAAATTGACAAAGTGGAGCTAGGTGATCGACATCCCATAACATGATGACTTATATTCTTTCCAAAATAATGTTAGGCCTACCTCCCAAGCAATTCCATCAATTTCTTTTTCATGTGACAAAATGTAATGATACTATACATATATATGTATGGTTATGTATACTATTTAGAATTATAAGGCTGGTGAGATTTGACTCATGAAATATGTCAAACCTTTCACTACTTCTGCCACCATAGGGCCGTCACGTCAAAGGATGACATTGACATGACGTCACTTAGTGACTCAAACTTCAGAGACGCAGAGGGTCCCCTTGATTGAAGGATACTACAGGGTTTTGTTGAGACCTAATACACTAAAATGATTAAAATACCACAACCTAGAAAAGATGAGGTAGGGAAGTGCAGAGAAGGGGAGGGCCTATTTGTTAGTGATCTACAGCCTGTACAATGTAAGGTTTATACCTTTTCAGGTCCATTTCTAAATTGGCCAATAAAAAGTATGACATCCTACCTCTTAGCTGTCAGTAGTCACAGGTCTTATAGGGTGACAGTGATTTACTGTAATGGGAGAGAAGTGTCAGCTCTACAGCCAGATAAAGTCACTTAGTGTAGGTTCTTAAAGTTAGGGTAAAGTCCTATAATGATGACATTATAACCTGTTTGACTGAAAAAGGAAATGGAGAAAATTTACTAACAACTACTTTGGACTTATTCATTTGTACATAAGTTTGAACAAAATTACAGCTGTATTATCATTTTCAGACAAGGTCAAGTTTCCAAAGTCTGAGTTACTTTGTGGTATGTCACCCTTCACCCTAGCCTTTTTTTTTTACCATTCTCTTTTTCTTCTCCCCTTCACCTTTTTTAGTGATGGTTGAACTTAATATGGATACATTTTAACATACCTTTAATATTGGACAATGACGCAATGCTCCAGTATTGATTGAGGAACTATGTTTTGTAGCTACATTAACCTCAACAACTCAATTAAGTAGGCTAGTAAAGTCTAAAATGTCTTCTTATCCCTCATCAATTCAGTTTGAGCATTTCACTTCAATATCACATCCTTCACTGTGTATCCCAATATCCTAGACCCGCCTACCCATGTATTGCGGTAGTACATTAATTATAATATCCATGTTCCCCATTTTAACACACACAATGGCCTCATCCCAGCAGCCATATGTGTCCCACTTTACCTGCTGTTCCCTAATTATAGCATAAGGTTTCTGTCTACACCAGCCTACTATAGATAGGAGAGAGCTGACAGGAGGCAGGGATAGAATTCACTCAGTGCCCAATCAGATAACGTCAATCAATACACAAGGCCCATGTTTATCAACCAATCAGGAGTCTCCTCACAAAGCCCTCTCGGCCTGAGCACAGGCCCGCGGCAGCTGAATGCAGGCAATCTGATTGGTGCTAATTCCCAACGTCATAGATCACGTCAATAGACGCTGATTTGTGGCATTTCTAGCTTGACACCCAACATAGAGTCCATTTGGAGTAATTAATTCCCTAAAACCCGCTATTTGGTAATAACACCTTGGAATTATAAAAGGCAGGTTGCTAACTTAGGGAAATTCCTACTAATGCCTATGTCAATGTGTTAGTATTCTGACTTTTTATCAGTTAGTGCTCAGGAAAAGGAAAAATGCCAGAGTTCAAAGGAATGTGAAGAAAGTAGTGTATTTTACATCGCTCTCATGGCCAGAATTTCTACAGTCCCTTTTAGACTAGTTCCCTTTTCTTTTGTCCTATTCTACCCTTCGCTTTTTTCTCTTCTCAAAACCCCACTGTTTTGTCTTCAAACCACCCCCAAATATATTCATCAAATACCAATAACAATTTAATGCAGATAGCACTCTTGGATGGATAGTTTGATAGAGGATAAGAAGTCGGGAGGTCCTATACAAAGTTAACTCAAATGTCATGGAAATTTATCTTTCCCTCAGCTGCTCAAGACTTAGTAAAACTACATTGTATATTGGGAGTTCAGTGGGGGATAGAAAAAGGATACAAGCTATGTTTCTTCATTGTCTATTCTATTTTGTCTCCACATAATAACCAATTTATAAATATAGCCGTGCTGACTGGTACATATGATATTATCTGAACATCCTCGCCTGTGAATGACAGAGGAAGGTAAAGTTTCTCTCTGGACCGGTATGGGGGATTATATATAAGACATGCACCTGTAATTGGAGTATGACTTTCATCAGGGATGTTCTGGTAGGTGGGGTCAGATGAATACTGACGGATAGGGTTTCCATGACGACCAGGTAGGATGTCTAAGATGTAAAGTGAGATTAGAGTAAGAAAACAGGTGTTTAGAACACCTGTACAACGGGTTAGTACTTTGACAGGTTGATGATGGCCGTCTCAGGGAGAATAAATGTTTAGAAAATAAAGAGGGGTGGGTGGGAAAGTGATTTTAGGAGACATTTTATAACCCCACCTCCCTCATGTATAGTATGAATTTGGTTTGCCATTCCTGTTTTACAGTGGCGCCCCCACGCCCATCCCCAAATCCGCTTTTTCTCAGTAATTAAGAGTTTATTTACATATTTTGGACCCCAAAATTTGCAAAAGAAAAAAGGGGTGCGCCCCCTCCTTTTGAGCCGCGCCCCCTCCTTTTCCAAATCCTGGATCCGCCACTGGTTTCCAGATCTTGCCACATAAACCATTCCCAGCAAATTGTCGTGACTCCTCGTCAACCTGTGTGAAGTGGCTCACACATGTCGCTAGATGGAACACGACGTCGCTATAGCACAAGATCACCAGGAATAGCAATGGTGGTGATCACATGGCCTCACCTCAGATGGCGAGGATGGTGATCACTCAGACTCACCAGGGATGGCGACGCGGGTGATCACTCACCTCGCTAGACGAAACACGCACCTCGTCATAGCACATGTTCACCAGGGATGGCGAGGATCGTGATCACTCATCCTCACCAGGGATGGCGACATGAGTGATCACTCATCCTCACCAGGGATGGCGACATGAGTGATCACTCACTTCGCTAGATGAGACGCACACCACGTCATAATGCACATTCACCACGGATGGCAAGGATTGTGATCAGTCACCTCGCTGATTAAAACGCGTACCTCATGATAGCACAGGTTCACCACAGATGGTGAGGATCTTGATCACCCACATTCACCAGGGATGGTGACACGAGTGATCACTCACCTCGCTAGATGAAACGCACACCATGCCATAGAGCATGTTCACCACAGTTGGCGAGGATGGTGATGACTCACACTCACCAGGGATGGCAAAACGGTTGATCACTCACCTTGTTAGATGAAAAGCTCATGATCATCGACATTGGTAATCATGCAGCCTCACATCTGCCAGATCAAAGTATGTTTTGCCAGAGAAGGTATTGCCATATGTATCTTCCCTCTAACCACAGACAAGGTGTTCATGTTGATATTTCCCTATGTATTTTTCCTGTAACCAGAGAAAAGGTGTTTATGGATAGTTGCTTTCATTTTAGAGATACCTCTATCTAAATTCAATTGATATTCTCTCTATATAATCTTGTTTGATTCAACTCTGAAGTATAACATGGAAATCAGTGTGAAACAAAGCACATTTGAAACGTATGGGACTTATACTTCATGCCCACACTTCCTAGATAGGCTACATGTTGAACAGTGGTGCTGTCTCAACAACTTTGGCAATGGTGGTGATAAGTTGCCACTGTGAGTGAGAGTGAGTGACAGATGATGCAATCCTCAGAGAGCATTGACTTGGAGTGACACAAATTCACGCATTGAGTGAGACAAAGGCTGGCAATGGTGGTGATAAGTTGCCATTCTGAGTGAGAGTGAGTGACAGATGATGCAATCCTTAGAGATCATTGACATGGAGTGACACAAGTTCACGCATTGAGTGAGACCAATGTTGGCAATGGTAGTGATAAGTCGCCATTTTGTGTGAGAGTTGATGCCAGTGGCACGGGAGTGGTACATAATCACACAGTGAGTCAGATCCATGTTGGCGATGCTTGTGATAAGCCGCCATTCTGAGTGAGAGTTGACAGGCAGTGGCACATACTCACGCAGTGAGTTAGATCCATGTTGGCGATGGTGGTGATAAGTCACCATGCTTTGTGAGGGATGACAAGGGGTGGCACATACTCACGCAGTGAGTGAGATCATGTTGGTGACTGTTGTGATAAATTGTCATGCCATGTGAGACTGACACACAGTGGCGAAAGATGACGCAGTGAGTTATCACTCAGAAAGGAGTCACCATTGATGACCAATCATGGCGACAGATAACGACAATTTGCTGGGTTGTAGGGCCTACATATAGAGAACATGAAGGATCGCGTTACAATCCTACACTGTTATGGTTGGTCGCTGCCATTTAGTGAAAGTAAATAGAATTTTTTTCATTTTTGGTGTATAAGTAATCTAAATCATATAGAATCGATATATGCAAAGAAAAATGAAGGGTCCCATGCTACTTTTTTAAATATGGAATTTTGAAAAATAAAAGTTTTTAATTCTTTTCTCTAAAATGAGGGGAAAATGTGAAAAATTTCTTGATTTTTCTTCTAATCAATCATTGATCAAAGAAACATGAAACCTCACATGAAGGAAATGTATTTATCAAAGATAATTACAAAAATAATTTGTTTGTCATATGGCATGGCATTCTGGATAAAAGTGCAATGTCATAGGAATAAGTAGGAACAATTTGGCTTAATTATATGATATTTTTGCCTAAAAGCAGTATTTACAGTATATAGAATTTTTTTAAACTTCCGTAGAAAATACCTTACATGAATACCTTTCATATGAAAGTAATTTTGACATATGGTCCCATGCATAATTTTAGGGTTTCGGACCCCTGAAATAAAAAAAAAGTACTCTAAAAATGAACCAAATCTCATATTTGGAGCACTGCATTATTGGTATAATGGCAACAATAATATCATAAAATGGTGACTTGTTATACCCTTGCATATTCTAAGCATTATCATCACTTCCATATCTTTGTTTAGAACATTTGAGTGTTATGAATATAAGGAATAGAAGAAAGTTGGGGGAAAATCAAAATTAAATGTAGCTGCAAATGTGCATAAATTTCAATTTGTCATAGAATGCTCAATTTTGATCAAAATGACTTGAAATTTCTTGTGGATATTTAATGCTTATAATATTATATTTACAAGCCTACAAAAATCATGCGATTCTGATCATTATAACCTATATGCGCGGAGACCTGCACCGTAGGTTCATGTTCAACAAGTAGCGACCAACCTTAAAACATTGTATTGAACATACTGTGAATCACTGTGAAGTAGCAGAGGGTTAAGAAGGGGACTTCTCCCAGGTTTCCCCATTTCAACATAAACGTTTGATTTTTATTAACTGCTAATCAAATATCAATAATAGAATTATTTCAAGAACATAGCATGAACTTCAGCCTTACAGTGTCTTATTCATTTCTACATTTACAGATTCCAATGGTGGCGTGAAGGAGTTGGTGTTCCCCAAGGCTCTAGATCTGGACCGTCCTAAGCGTGCCCGTACTACGTTCTCTGCCGAGCAGTTGTACAAGTTAGAGCGGGAGTTCCAGAGGAACCAGTACCTGGTAGGACGGGAACGTACCGACCTGGCCGATAGCCTCCAACTCTCTGAAACACAGGTTAGATAAAGCTAGTTGTAAAGCCTAAATCAAAAAGAAAAGGAGGGGCGCGCCCCTCTTTTAGCCCTTATTTTTGGCTACATTCCATTGCCAATGCCATTATCCTTCATTGCTATAGTTCAAAGGGTGTCTAGCCTGTGTATACCCAACATTAAGCCTTCATGGCAAGATTCTAAATTTCAAAATCTAACTAAACTCGTTAACATCATTGAGATATTAATTTTTCAATGGTGGTCAAGTGACGAGGCCTTACTATGCAGATCCTCTGAGTAAGCCTATGCCTAATCCTGTCATCTAAGGGAGTGCTCATCATTTATCAATAAGGTAGATGCTAAAGCTTATATTTCAGCTGGGGTCCTGTGATTCTTTCGGTCTTCTTTTTTCTCGTCCCACTCTGCTCAATATTTGCCCCCCCCCCCCCCACAAAAAAAAAACACCGTCCAAGTGTGAAAACCTTTGGGCTTTTTATCTTACAGTTATGTGTTATTTGCTAATATAATTACCATTTATTTTCTTCCCACAGGTGAAAGTGTGGTTCCAGAACAGGCGTACCAAGTACAAGCGGGATAACAGCCGGCAGGCAGACGAACGTAAGCAGCACGCCGAGGGCCTGGCCGCCTGTAACATCCTGAGGATGCTACAGCAGACCTCTCCTCCTGTATCCACAAAAAACAGCCCTCCAGGAGCCCCCTCCCATCCCACCCCTGTCCCTACCCACCCACCTGCCCTCCCATCGATACCCATAGCACTGTCCATCACCAACAGGCCGCCAGGGGTAGCGGGCATGCCGCAGACAACATTTGGACAGATGCCCTTCAGTCAGCAGACGACTTCCAGGTTCCACTTTCCGCCACCGCCGCCGCCGCACCTGGGCCATGTACATGCGCATAGCTTCCCTTCCGGTTTCTACACGTCATGACGCAGCAGTTTATTATAACGTCATGAGGGTTCGTTAAAAGATAAAGTGGTCAGGCCATAATGTAGCCACGGATGTAGCTTTTTATAAGCAGTCCGTTTAGCTGGTAATGACTATTGCCTCATCCAGCATGCTTGTGTATTAAGCCTAGCTGCATGCAAGAATGTCACCTGTTTATATCAACTATTTACATGAAAAAAAAACCCACTGTATGTGGATATCAGGACGCCTTCAACACGCCATGTATACCAGGACCCAAATCTTGCAATGTAACAAATAATCGTTGAATCTACCAGTGATGCTTGTAAAATTGAACGGTGGACCAGCGTGATTGAAGAGCACTGAACCAGTGTAATTTTTACAAGAAGCCCCAGGTGGCAGCATGGGGATACACAAATGTACAAGGAAGGTCTGTGAAAATAATGACGACATTTTTTACGGTCTGGTGGAAAACCTGCCATGACTGAAATGCTATTGCCCTTGTAGAATTGAGAGGATTGGAACCAAAACTATTTCACTTAAAATCCCCTTTGAGGACCACACTGGTGTCTATAGGATTGCCTCCACATTCCAGTTTGAGACAATTTTGATACCTCAAATGGTTTGTTAATGAAAGGTAAAAGACACATGAAAAGAGCATTGTGAACTGCGGCCGAGAGTAAAGAAATTCTTCAAATTGTAGACTGATGTTTGAACAACATTTATACCTGAAATGCAGATTGTTCAGACGCCAACTGCTTTTAACTTTTGCAAAGGAGGGGAATATTTTTATAGTTGACAATTCTCCATAGGCCTACGTATACCCATACGTACAGACAAATACTTGAATGCACGGTTTATAGAATTGATACAACCACGGACGTCTTTTTAGTATTTTGTCCGAGGCAGTCTTATTTATTTGTTAAGGATAGTAGGATGAATAGTATCATCTAGAATGTGTGTATAGATTTAGCCCTATATTATAAGTGTGTATGAATAAAGACATAACTTAAGCTTTCTTTTCGAATCGACTTTATCATTTATCTTTATTATTCCTTTTCTTCTGCATCGACGGGGTATGGAATCTACACACGTTTTATATCACAAGAATACCTGTAACTGCATGCAAACGTTTTAACGATATCGGTGCTGCAATCTAAAATAAAACACGAAACAGATAATGATAAAGAAAAAGGCAGGAAGAATAGGTTGTGCATGCAGTATGTATATCCTTGTAATATTACAACATTCCATGTAATATTGTAACATGAATATTGTAACACCAACGTTGTACAACGTGTCATACCTTGTCACCTCGCACATACACACAACCTTCTGATGCTGTTGGTAGGTGACACTAGAGGGCTCTGAAGTGAACCTCCTCTGTATTCAAAGCTGTAACCCTTCAGGGGTAGACACTGACTTTTTAAGCCACTGGCCACCTGGGCCAACAACTTTGGAAATCTGTTGGCCCGCAGTTAAAGGCCTGGGATTTGTTGCTGGAAAAAACCTTATGTAAAAACAAAACAATGTAAAGGTTGATAATTCAAAACCTCTATGATAGGTATGTTACTGGCAATATTCACCTACAGTTTGACCTTCTTGATGTCCCTCAGGTACAGGAAATTCCCAGATAAAATATTACAGTTTTGAATTGTCTATTAGTTACAAATTAAAGGGAGAAAGCCCACTGGCCACCCGGGCCAGTAGAAAGCTTATTTTTGAAAAAAAATCACTGGCCAACACTCAAAACTACTGGCCATTGGCCACCAGTGTCTACCCCTGTCGTTTTAGGATCACAAGATCCCTGCAGGTTCTTGCTCCCTTGGCATCATGATGCATAGATCACCAAAGCATCATTTGGCTCTGAAAGGGTTAAAGCCACCACTACAATAGCATTAACTGATGGCACTTGACTGTAATAAGGTGTCCATTATGTGGACATTAAAGCCTGCAGTCACCACTTAGCAGACACAAAGAGTGCTCCTGTGCAGCACTGAATTGGCCTGCTTGGACACCTGCAACAAATAGAGTATGCACATTAACCCTTTAAGGGTCGCTGATGCAGGAGTGCATCATGTCCATTGGTTGTCATGATGCACCAATGAAGTGCTGGCGAGACTGATCGCCAGCACTTTATTGGAGCATCATGCCGACCCTCTGGGGCAGTATCAACCTTGTACTGTTGGTATGATGTATGAATGCCCTAGCCAAGTCTGCATTCATGCATTATGATGACCAAAGGGCATGAAGAAAAAATGCATTAGCGACCCTTAAATGGTAAGGGAAATAAGGCTGCAGACATGTGATAATGGTTAACATCACCACTAAGCTGTTAGAGGTACCTGTTATTATTACCCATCGCACCCTACATGAAGATACTTATCCTGTATGGGGAAAAAATGAGAAAAATAGAGAGAAAAAAAAATAACCATTATTCTGGTCTACGAATTGCATGCATGCCAACGAGGTGTACACCAAACAGTAACCTACATATAGTCTGTATTTTATATATCATAATAACATACAATTCTGCATAGGAAATACACAGTGCGGAGAGCATTAGATATCACTAATTTACTAGAAGTTGACTAGAAATTTCCAGTAATGGAAGGCTGAATTATTGTGTGTGATTTTAGCCATGTTCTGCGGCCACTTATACACCACCAGGGTGTCCCAGGGACCATTGTGACCCCACTTTGACTCCAAAATGTGCACAAAGTAGGTTAACTATAGAAAAGGATGGGGCAGATAATGTGCCTTTTTACATTGGGTGCTAGAGCAAACAAGGCATATGGATGGGAAGTTTAGTGGACAGTTAGATGCAGTATAGTACCGTATGAGCCCGTATACGCACCCAGACGCTCATTTATTTCAACCAGGCCATGCCACCGGCCCTTATTTTAGACCGGCGCTTATTCTAGACTTAATTTTTTGTGTTTCTCAGAATTGCAATACCTCTGTACCCCCGGCGCTTATACAAGATCGGCGCTTAATCACGACCCGTCGCTTATACAGGCCAATACGGATTGTATGTTTAGCAATTTGGTAAAGATTAATAGAGAGAGAGAGAGAGAGAGAGAGAGAGAGAGAGAGAGAGAGACAGACAGAGAGAGACAGAGGGAGAGAGAGAGAGAGAGAGAGAGAGAGAGAGAGAGAGAGATCATACCAAGCCAATGCATGTAGCTGGGTGCACGCCGATTAAACGGGAAAAAAACAAACGTACATTTATCTTAATATGGCATACGATCGATGTGTTCTAAGCACAGATAGCGCAATTCCAATCTATAGCCGCAATGAGCCATGCAAGAAGGATACTTCAATGTGCACGTTGTAAGTAGTAT